>OX638381.1:5983895-7183895 GCA_951813785.1 Criorhina ranunculi
ACCTGCAAGAATTTAAAACACATATGCCCTTATGCCCGTGCTCTAATCTAAGGGTAATTATAAACCCTTAACAAATTATGGCATCGTGATGACTTTTAAAGTTGAAAGTATTTCTTCTTTTACTTACAATCATTTGCAGTGTAAATAATTATTAAATAATCTTGTTTTAAATTTTGCAACAACAGTGAAATAAGCTTACTTTAACGAGGTTAATTACCTATCAAAACAAAACAAACAAACAAATTGAATTACGCAATCTTAGTCTGATGAATTTAATAGAGGTAGCTCTTTTAGCGGACAACAAATTGAGTGTTTCACATTTGAACTCACGTTAAATAAGCCATGTGGTAAACTTTATTTCCTCGCTTATACATACAAAAAAAAGTTTATATGTAACTGTTCACTTGTCAAAGTTCAGTATTGTACTAAGCAAAGAGGTGAAATTATTTACAATATCTTGGTCTTGAATTTGCTTTAAGATAATCGTAATTTTATGAACCATAAAAAAAAAGAATATTTGAAAAGAGTTGATCGACACACAATTATTCAAATAACTCACCAAGCAATAAGTGTATGCTAAGATTGAGAATTCAGACTTGGCATCACAAAATTGCAAAACTATGCCTTCTGTGGTTGTGTTCACGAAAAATCCCACAATCGTAATTCAACAATCACAAGCGCAGGCTGAGATCCTACATCTATATAAATAGTCTATGGGAGCTTGATCCTGATCGTTAAAAGAAAATTACTTATTTTTCTGATTCTCGTGTGGTATCCTCTTATGCGCCTATGTCGCCACAGTCTATGCAGTTATACTAAGGCGCATTAGTTTAGATGAGGCGGTAGTAAGTAAAAGCCTTTAAGGATGCTTATTACTAGTGCTAAGTGCGATCTTTTGAGTACAGAAGAGATGGTTCGAGGTTACTACAGGAATTCAATAAATGCAAAATGTCGTTTTGAAAACCAGTACTCACGTGACCTGGATTTTAAGCGCATTCTAATATTTCTTTCAATGATTTAATCTCGTGTCGATTCCTGATGTTTTAACGAGAAGAGTTCCCCTAAAGTGTTGGCTATCGCTAAAGTTGCCATGATTTAAAAGTTTGTTGACCGAACAAACCAGCTGAATGCTGGTCGATAAGTAAGACAGCGGATCAGATCATGGGATCCTTTGAAAGAAAAATTCTACGTCGAATAATTGGTCCTGTCTGCGAGGAGGGCGAATGGAGGAGAAGATATAACCGCAAACTCTACGAGCTGTACTAAGATGTGGATGTAGTCTGGAAGGCAAAAATCCGTCGACTGCAATGTCGCAGCCACATCAAGCGAATGGACGAGAATGCTCCAGCTACGAGGATCTTTGAATCCAAGCCACCTGGTTCACGAAGAAGAGGAAGACCAGAAACCTCGGTGTAGTAAACTGAAAGCAGCGTGCCCAGGACTGTAAAGGATGGAAAGCGGCATTAGTTCAGGCTCAGACCTTCCAAGGGTCGCTGGCCTGATAAGTAAGTAAGTAAGTATTTTATTATTGGTAAGGCTCTGCGACAGACGCCAATGGCACTGCGACCTAAAAGATCTATTGTGCCTAAAGAAAGTAAGTAAGTGACCGAAAAAAATGCGAGTTCATTTAAGTAGTTATCGTCATCGCTTGTCATGCTGAGTTTTCAAAGTTCATCTTAGATGTCTCCCTGATATCATGATAGTTAATCAACTGCAAAAAAGCTTATGTCAGTTATTTTAGACATCATGCTTGGAGCGAAGACTGAAACCTAATATAACCTGAGTTTCAAAAACCACTACAGCAACAACACTCGTTCTCTGTGAATATCATCATAATAGTATTCATAACTTCTGGAGTTCAAGTAACATGAAAGACACTATCTTTAACAATTCCGCGCAGCTACTTGAGTACGCTAAACACGTGCCGTTTTAGAACCTTTCATGGCAAGTGGCTAGGCTGGTAGTGATTCGATGAGGACTTAATCTTGAAAACTGTTGCAACTTCAGTTCGTCGGAACAAATAGGGTCAAAACTCCTCATCATAATCCTGTCAGTTTTGCAAGAAAGCGGAGCTAATATTGAGGACACTCGACAGAAAAAGTCTTCAATGAATATTTGATCTTGTGTGCTAGGAGATGAAAAAATAACCCTAAATTTTACGAGCTATTGAAACCAACGAATTGAATGGGTGGTTCTTCTTCTTCCAGATACAACAACTAAAAAGGCTGTGACATATAGAACACCAGCGGAACACCCCGGAAGAAGGGGGCATGTCGTGCGCAAGTGGAAATACACCTTAATGAGTTTTGCATGCAAAACTGGAGGCATCTAGTTGAAGATCGAAGATCGAGGGGCTTAATGATTGATGATAAGAATATAATTACAAGAAAGACTGCAAACAAAATTGAAGCTAGGCAGTATTTAAGACTGACAAACCCATAGTATAATGCTTTCTTGAATTTTAAGTGCATTATTTAATATGCCCCTCTAAAACCTACGGCACTGCCTTTTGCTTGAAAACAAATATAACCGGCACAGTACTAGTAGTACCAAAACCGGTGAGGTGGGTATACATAGGTTGCAAAAATCATCTCATCTATTTTGTTTTGTTATTTGTTTTCGTATCTTGCGTGTGTCAGTCAGATAACACTTCGAATAATTATTGCCTACAATTGCATTTGTCCAATTCAATAGACATGAATGGGATTGAAGTGGAGGTTTTCTATATTCGGGAAGTAATAGAGAAATATTTGTCCTAACACATGGGTGCTAACTTTCAATTAACACATGGTAGGTAAATCGAAAGTTTCAACTGAGAACACTACTCTCTTCTTTGAGTCTAAATCGTTACGGATGTGGCCTCGAAATTATGGTAAAATAGAATACCCAAGTTAGTAACTAATGAAGGTGGCAAGATACTAGTGTACTGTGTAGCATGTTTGAAAAATTTGGCCATTGAACTTGATTGTAAAGAGTGGGACTGTATAGCATGTTTTGACAGTTGAGTGAGTCGTACTCTTGGCTTGAAATGTCTTAATTTATTCATGTTCATGTCAAGACATCGTACAGAGCGATCACTTAGTCGTGCCAGCAAGGGCCCATTTTCACCGCGATGTATTACACGTTTTCTGTATTCTACTCATGCCAATTACAAACATGCACTGTTAAAACTGGCTTATACAATCAGCAACGGTGTTACCTTTTATATCGTGTGAATGAATGAATATTGAAAATCACCCTGGAAAGGGAGCTGATCAGTGTTGGGCGCTGCTAATTTGCATGTAAGGTGTGTTAGCTGATTGTTGATAGAAACATTTAATTTGTTTTTGTCATTTACCTACCTAACAAACAAACAAAAAAAGTTGAGGAAGTGATAATAAATATTTTCATACAAAATTAGAGCCGGAACGGTGTTATTTTTGGAATAACCTTTACCTCAATTATTATACACCAGTAAAGATGAGTTAGTATAGATTCAGGAAAACAGTGTGCTCGGCATATGTAGAAACTTTGAAAGGCGGTGGAAACAAAAGAGTTGTTGACCGAACTTATTGTTATTATATATGTAGAGTTTGGTATGCGCAGTTAAGGCAGATTCATCATGTACAAATTGTAATGTTTTTTGAAAGCAGCACAGCTGACGAAAACAACTTAAGGAGAACGGCGCAGCGGGAGCCCAATCTAGGGTTCGAACAGTGGCTGAGTCACAACTAGTCATGACTTTCACAAGAATTTTGTGTCGACGATGTTAATACTTTGTATCATCATTGAAAGACGTTCGCTGCTTACAGATTTATCAAATATCTTTTGGCATAACAGCCGGGATTTCAGTTTTTAGATTTTGTTCCACAAGCTATTGAAATCGAATGATAAATCCAAATGGCGTTTGTAAAGCAAAATCCTTACAGGTCCAAATTGGAATACAATAAAGACGAGTCTTCCCACCAATACTCTGATTTAAACTGAACACTAGCGAATCAAACTTCCCACAGAAATTATCTTGACTTGACTAATCTGATGACTCGTGCTTACTTTGTCAGAGAACCAAGGACCAATACCACGAGAGTTGTTAAATTGTCCCTATCCTCATTACCAAACCATAGAAACACTTGATGCTTTTATCTTGAGCCTCGCAAGCAAGAAGATCATAATGATCATGTTATGTGTCGGTTCAGCTTACCCCGAGAATTATTTCCTTTTTTTTTTTTAAAGTTTAAAAGGCGGCCTAACAAGATGTTTATTACAGGATTTGGTATCGTTTACATTTTTCCACATCTTCGTTATCTGTAGTATCTCGTTCAAATTTTTTGTGTATACCTGGTTTTGAGTACGTTCGACTTCTTGCTGGAATGCAGATGCAGAGCCCATGCTTGGCTTCCGGCCTCTCTCTTTCTCTTTTTGTACAATATGTTCGATGTCTTCTACGTGCCGTGAGCCGGAAGTATCACTATGCTGGGTGCTAACCTACAGAGACATTCCAGGAAATTGCAAGGTTGACAAGCCAACCAATTTTATGTATCCTAAATCCTGCATTTCCCACTCGCTATACTTTCACATAAGTATACTTAAATGGAACACAATCAGGAACTTCAATCACACATGAGAGGATGGGTCAAATATCTTGAAAGTTTAACATTCTGACAAGAAACAAATCGATTTGCTTTTTTTACCACAACGAATGGTAGTGACTCAATCGTTCGCAGTCCTATGCAATAAATTCGCCTTATTTCTTCCTTAGCTGTTCAAAGAGCTCTTTTGTCTTTTATATGTCTTATCACCCATCTTGGGTACCTTCAACTTCCGGATTTTTTAACTGCTCTTGCACATTACGTAACGATTTTCTTTTTCGTTTTACTTTTTATCCTTCATTTCTGCTTCTGCTTTGTACGAATAATTCAATAAAAAAACTCCACCAGTAAGCGGATTTTTCCGCCAACATTCCCCAATTAAAAGACCGCAACCATGTTGAGGTTACAAGTTTCGAACGAAAATGAAAGTCTTTCTCATCGTTGCGCCTTGGATTTTTGCACACCAAATGATTCGGTTTACCTTTTCGTGGTAAATCTCTTCAACCTTTATTGCAAAGCTTTTCTTTTAATTTTTATTTCATCGACAAGAAGAAAATGTTTGTCGTTTAGTTTTATTGTTGGAACGCATTTTCCGAATTGTCATGGTGCGGTTGTTTCTTTGTGTATTGGATAGATACAATCAAGAAGCGGATGGAAGTTTCTTAGACACTAGTGCACTCTGAACATTTTACAAGATAATTTCACATTTTAATACCCAACTGACCAAGTTAATTATTGTGTTATACGGCGGGATGGAAAGGCAAACTAATTACTTGTACATGGCTAGGTGGGTTTCACTTTTTTGTTTGATAAATTATAATAGTTTGACATTGTCTATTGACATTTTAGTAAGGGAAATGAACGATAATTTAATTTAAGTGCTGGCAATTGTTGAAATACTAGTTGGTGTCCAAAAAACAGACAAACAAGTACATATTTCATTGAAAATTTAATGCTAGATTAATTTGATTTACGAAATTACTCATTGACATACCATCTCTTAGACAGAACTGGATACTGATGTTGGTTCTAGTAAGACCGTCCTTTTTAATTTATTATTGGCAAAGATTAAGAGTTATCATGAAATCAATTTAGCGGTCACATCTTTAAAGGATTCAAAACTGCACAACCACTCAACTCAACTTGATACAAGTAGACACACCTTTATGCAATATTTCTTAATAAAGTAACAAGGCGACCTACCCAGTTCATTGTTTTGGAGAAGAGCACTATGGCGCATAAGCAGGGGAATTAAAGCTCTAAATAGAATCTTTCAAGATAACAGAAATTTAATGGGTGGGATGACAGTATTTTTGTGAGATAATTTGTGTGAAATATTAGCTTTAGTGCCCAGAGAACATGACCAAATAATTTAGTCAAGACATATATTCAGAGGTTTTAACAAAACTTTAAACTAACCAAAAACCTGACAGTCAATTTAAGGGATGCTGTTTTCCTCTGTCAATTTCGCATTTTCCACTGGCAAATAGGGAATTGCAATTTTTCAGAATCGGATAATAAACATACCATCCCACCAAGAAGCAAAGATAACCACCTTGGGGAGTTCCGCTAAGAACTCCCTTTCTTTGATTAGTCGAGTTGACATAGTAAGTTAGTTACAAGGGAAATACAAACTTTGATGAAGGCATTTTTTAAATATTCAGGCGCGAGAACTTTTACCTGAAAAGTTGTCACAGCACACAGACCAACACATCCATCGTATAAAATTCTAGAAAGTTTATAGTAGAAACTGAAAAAGCTCACCACAAGTTTAATCAATATCTACAGGTATCCAGACAATCAACATTACCATTCCTTAGCTCAATAAATATCGATGAACCCGACAACGCTATGATGACAACGGATCTAAACTTTGGGGAGCATACAAGTATTATTTTCAGTTCAACTTTTTTACCTACTCGTACTCAAAATGGACGAAAGTGGTGATGAATCTCAAAAATCTGGATCTGAAGAGGAGCCTTTAGTTCCAGATATTATAGATGACGATTTTTTTGCTACTTTGTCATCAAAAGTTCCGGAGGTTTGTATTCATTTTAATAAAAGATATTTTTGTATAACTTTTCCCTTCTTTTTGCCAAGATTACAAAAATTCTCCGGCAAAAGGACACCCAAGAAAGTGCAGACAATGTTCAAAAAATCTATATATGCTGTAGCCGATTTAAGTCTGATTTCCATCAGGAAGAATTACAAGTTGAAGAGCTGAAATTGGAAATTGAAAACTTAAAACAACAGATGCAAAAAGCCGAAGAAATATCTAAATTGGATCAGGTTACAATTGCTGAATTGAGAAAAGTTATCGGTTGGTCGATAATTTCACGTAGGACTAAAATGTAATTTTCTTAAAGTTGTAATTTAATTTCCAGAAAAATCCTGGAAGCATAAGGATAGTGCACAACTACGTGAACAAGTTGCTCAGGATGAAGTTATGAAACTAAGAGAACAAGTTGAAAATTTAGAATTTGAAGTGCAGAGGTTAAGTGAAAGGAAGATTAGACATGATGAGTAAGTTAATAAAGTTACTTATGGCATTCAAATCTCCTTATGTTTGGATTAATGTCTAGTAAAAATGACGATGCAAAAGAAAAGGAAAAGTTAAACACCGAGATTCGCGAACTTAATAAACGAATGCAAATTCAACGCCTGCACACAACTGAGATTGAAAATATGAGTAAAACTCTGGAGGAGAAAAACAAAGCGTTAATAAAAGTTGTGGATGTAAGTAAAAGAATATCGTTTTTTTTTTTTTTTTTCATTAGTAGAAGTGTTTGGACTATTTCAGGCACATTGGAAAAGAGTAAAAGAAAATTTACAAACGAAATCCAAGGTTGCTTTAGTAAGGTCTAACCAGACGTTAGGTACAAGCACTTCTGAGCACAAAAGTGTCAATCCATTATTATGTTGGAGACAATAATTCGTAGCAGGAGTTCAGAAGAGCGAGAAGATGGTAGCTCTCAGGTAATCTTCTCAGTTTCCTACGCTGCCTACATTTCCACAACCAAGCTGTCTAAGCATACCTTGCGGCTTAAGTGGATAAAGTTCATGTCTTCAATAGGAGTTTACCACTGATTCAGTCAAAATTTGACAAAAGACCATCTTTCCTCAAAATCTTTCTACAGGCGTATACTTTCAGCGTTTTATGTATTCCTTCCTAATTTCATGAGATGAATGCGTTTTTAGCAATAGCTATTACCAATCAACCGCTGACAATTAGATACTCCTGTGCACTCTCATTGTTTTTAAGAATTACTGTTGACGGGGTGATACCTGTTATAAGAGAAATTGACCCTGGGAGCAGTCGGTGTTCTAAACGCGATGAAAACGCTGAAAGCACGGACTTATTATTCTTTAAAGAGTTAACCATCAGGGATTAACACATCCAAAGTACCGGCAAAATATATCTCATAGCTCGCAGTACCAATTTCTCTTTTTTAAATACATCCAAACTAATAATAATAAAAAAACAGGGAGAGCTTAAAGCACATTTTTGAGTTTAAAGGGCTTCCTCAAGCAGCAGGCATATATGGAGTTTTACCAAAAATTATTTTTTACTAAATCATCATTTCCTTACCTAGGAAATCTCATCAGACCTCTTTAACTGCAAAAGGCAACTTGATGCAGCTACAAAAGATCTTAGTACTTTTAAATCTGAAGAACTCAGGCTCTTAGACCAATTCGAACAAATAAAATACCGGGTAAGACTATTTTCGTCCTCAACTAAATAACATTAATCAAACTTTGTAAATCTAATTTTAGAATGACCAACTAGTTAAGAATAAAATCCATCAGAACCTACAAATCCTTGCGGCAAAAACAAATTTAGAACACCTGCATACTCAGCACAATGCTACCAGCAATAAACTAGCCAAAGTCACTGTTGATCTAGAATATGCCATCATAGAGAGAGACAAGAACAAAGCTAATTTAGCACAAAAAGTGAATCTTCTTAAAGTAAAGACCTATCGTCCTATCATTAGATGTGCATCTAAATGTAATATTTTTAATTTAGATGCGCGAAGAAGAGCTTATTAAACTAAGGCAAGAGAACGCCAATGTCTGCAAGTCCCAGGATGCTGCAGCCCGAAAATACTCCACAGTAATGGATGCGAAAAAGAAAGCAGAAGAGGAGAATCTAAGAATGAAGTTCATACCAAATGTTAACGATAGGGTATCACATTGAGATAACTTTTTATTAAACCCTTTCAGATCTATAATTAACATTCAAGAAAAGGAATTAAAAGGCATGCGAAAAATTGTTCAACGTTTCGAGAATACTAATGAAATACTAACCAAGGAACGGGATATTCTAAAACGTGATTTAATACTTTGCCAACAGGCAGTGGAACAATCTGAAGAACAATTTCAAGAGTCACAACATGAGATCAGATCACTTAAGGATGCTATTGGTCTTTTGGAGCTCAAGCAAAAGAAGTTACGTGAGGAGTTATCAAAGCTTTCACATGAAAAGGCAAAAAAAATGGAGGAGATTCAAAGTTTTGGGGATAAAATGGATGCTCTGCAAAGTATGAATGAATCTTTTCTACATAACATCTCTTATTCTCTCTTCCTTCTTTTTGTAGATGAAATTCATCTGAAGGAGAATTACGAGATTGAGCTTAAAAGAACGATTACTGACACTGAAGCCAAATGCGCTCTACTACAGATTCAACATGACGCACTTCAGAATGAAAAGAATAACCTTCAAAGATCGCTCCAGTCGGGAGAGACTGAATGTAAAAGACTCGGTAAACAGCTGGAAGTGGTCAACAATGATATTAAAACGTTTCGTAATAAACTAACAAACAAGGACGCTGATATAAGTAGGTTACAACTCCAAATTGATAAGATGGAGAAGGAGCGGCGCATGTTAAAAGCAGAAATCCACAATAGCCAACTGGCTCACCAACACACGCGCTCTGAAGTGCAGGAGAAGAGATTGGAAAATGACAGATTTTCTAAATCTTTACAGGTAGAGATGGCTTAGAGGCAAAAGGACTGAATTAAACTTTTTAACTATTTAAGGAAGATGAACATAAACTCTCACGTCAAAAGATGGAACTTGACAACGTAATCCAAGAGAAGAACTCAGTAAGTGCACAGTTGACAAAGCGAAATGAGGAATTCGATCAGCTAAAAGATCGAATAGATAACCTTCAATCGGTTTACGATCAAACAGAGAAGCAATATGGACAGTGTCAGGATGATATGCGTCTGATGAGAGTTGAAATTCAAAATCTTCGAACGGAAAGAAATGTTTTGCGAAAAGATCGAGAATCTGCTGCAGACTTGAGAAAAGAATTACTACAATTGCATAGAATCCTGAATCAACAAAGAATAAAAGCTCGAGCCTTACAGGATGAGATGTTGACACCAATGAATATACACAGGTATGGTATTTCATAAGTTTGATGACTAAAACTGACTAGTATACGGTTCCTGTAACCTTAGAACAAACACCCACTTATAATCTAAATCTTGAAAATAAAACGGTTTCGTTCAATCGGGTATTCATTTGGCCATTTTCAGGCCCAGAAATAAGCCATCTTATTGCAGTAGTTTCATAACGGCTCCAGATCCATGTGGACCTTTTCTCAGACCTTGATTTCTGAACGAACTTCTTCTAATTTTTCTTTAATTGTAAATGTACTCAAACTCATGTAACTTCAAATTTCCCTCCCTATAAAGATGGCGTAATCTCCGCGGACGTGATCCTGAGAAAATGGACTTGATTGAGAAAATCCAAATGTTGAGGAAGTAAGTTCGTTATATTCTTCTCAAAATTTATTCAATACCACATGTCTTTCTTTTTTTAGGCAATTGCTGGCTCAAAATGTTAATGTGATGGAACAAGGTAGAGCTCAAGAAGAATCGCGAAGACTTTATGATGCTCTGAAGGAATTTATGCTTAAACTTCCTAGCTACAAAGTCAAAGAGGAACTAAATGAAGTTAAAGTTGGTTCTTTAATTGTTAGTCCACGCCCCATTTACACATTTTCTTTCAGCAAAATCTCTTTGTTAAGAATCGTAAACTAAAAGCACTCATTGCTGAATTAAACTCCAAAGATTCGGATGAAAAGGCTAAAGAAGCAATGGTCGAGGATTTAAAAACAAACCTTAATAAAGCTAAATTGGATCTTTGCGCCGAAAAGAAAAAGAAACAAAAGCTTCTGGAAGAGAGACAGATTATAACACAAATGCAAGTTCAATGTTTTTCAGCACCACCTAGTTTCCAAAGGACACTAGGAGCAGGTTTTAAAATGTTTAACTGACAAAGAAATTCACACAAAACTTGTGAAACATTATTTGTTTTTATTTATTTTTTATTAAGGTGATCTACATTGTTCCGGTGGAAGAGTTCTTTGACTTACTAATGTGTCCATCTTCCTTTTTTCCTCCGTCAGCGACTGAGTTGTCAGTTTAAGGGTGGTTTTGAATTCATCTATGGCACAATCTCTGGCACGCAATTCTATTTGATTGACACTTAGCTCAGCACTCAAAGCCTTGAGCTTCTTTTCATGTTCCCGTAATGCCCGCTTTAAATATAGAAAACAATTAAATAAGATCAAATATCCAAACATACATACGAAGGTTGTTCAACAAGATGGCATTTGTCGGCAAAACTATGCTAGTTAGACGCTCAGTTATAAGACAGTTTCTTTCAATCTTAGTATGTCAGTGTTTTTGTAAAACTCGCCAGAAACTGCGACCACCACCGAAACACACATTCATTTTACTTAACATGAAGAATTAAGCATGAAAAAGGTGTCTACGCGTTTGGTGTGACGCTTGCTTACAAGGCCGTTTCGAGCGATAGAAGCGAAACGAATCGAATTTTTCGATTCCTACAGAACTGGTGAACTACCCAAACAGGTCTGTTCCCCTACGATTTTTCTGTTTCCAAAACTCAAAGTTTGACTCAAATGACAAAAATGTTCATGCAACGAGGTCAACGCATGCATAACAGCCTTTTGTGTGGAACACGATGCCAACTACTACTTTTCGAACTACCTTCGAATATATGAACTTTCATGTATTGGCAGAGACATACCTGACTAACGGCCAATTTCTCCTTAACATCAGAAGTCGGAAGGTTCTCCACTATTTTCTTCATAGATTCACAAGCCTTTTCCTTTTCTTGGAGTGACTGCTTGAGACGATTCTTTTCAACTTCCTGTCGCAGATTACGTCTACGTAACAGATGATTAGTTATAAAAACAAAGCCGAAACTATTTCATACTTTTGCAGCATTTGAACTTTTTGGATAAGCTCATATTTGCGGGGTTGTGTTCCCTTGAGTAAGCGCCATCGGTGAATAGCAGCAGGCGTACGGACGTCTTCAGTCAAAGCTCGACAACGAACTCTTTCTTGGTTCAACATTCTTTGCAAACGAATGGTTTCTTCGCGCATATCGGCTGTACTCTTTATGGCACGGGACAGGCAGTCCCGCTCTGTATGCAGATTAGTTATTTCAACTTTAAGCAAGCGAATATCTGCTAAGCGCTGATTATACTGAACTTGGCCTGAAAATAATAATTATAGTGCAAATTCAAACCCGGACAACTTTAACATACCCTGATCCAAGGCAGTCTGAACAATAAGTAGTTTCTCTTTTAACAGCACAATCTCATCGTTCCTTCGCACCATTTGAAGTCCGATCAAATTTTTGTCTTTTCGAGTGTCATCTAATTCATGGGAGAGTCTAAGGAAACGCATTTCGTCGTCCTAAAGATACAAATTAAGGTGGTGGATCATTAAACGGAAATATTGTTTTCAACTCACAGCTATAGTCTTCATCAGTCGGTCGTTCTTATTTTTCATTTCCTTCAAGTCCTTGCGTACATTACTAAGAATAGCTCTAGTTGCCTTTAACTCGGTTTCGAGTTCTTTCTTATCATTGTTCAATCGTTCGATCTTCATATTCAATGCGTTGATCGTGTTCTGATTTGCATAGATCTCAGCTGAGAGTTGTGCCATTTGGTGACTGGATTTCTGTAAAGATCAATATTTTCGAAAGAATTTTAAAAATGATGACAAGACTTACATTTTGCAAAACTCTGAAGTTATCCCTCTCCTGTGTACACGTCTCTAAAGATCTTTGAAGCATCATTTTTTCAGAGTGTGCAGCCTCGAGTAGTTTCTTGAGGTTGATCAAAGCTGCATGTTTCGCTGCAAGCTTTTCCGTGAGATCGACAACTTGATCGGTCTTGAGTTGAATCTGCTCTTGCAGATATTCAATCCGTTCATGTTGTGATTCCACTTCCTGAGCCATTTCGTCACGTTCTTTTTCAGCTTTTGAAATATTAATTCTTGCTTCGTCTAATTTAACGTTCAACTTTTGAATATCAAGATGAAGATTATCGATCCTGATGCCTTGCATCATATTTGTGTGTTTCTGTTCACTTAATAGATTGTTTAATTTCACTATATCGCTGCGAAGACCATCACGTTCACGGGTAACGTAGTCTTTAATGCGTCGTAGATCGTCCATTTTTTGAGAACTAGTCAGTAGATCTTTTTCCAAAGCATTGTTTTGGTTTCTAGAAAAGAAAGTATAGTTGTACATTTGATTTAAGGAGTTTCAAATAAGATAAAGTTCTTATATTAAACCACAAGGTAATGCATGCAGTCATGGTCATAATTAACGAAGTTAAAAAAAAAAACAAAAACACCGGACAACTACGAGTCAGACTCGCGCGCTGGGGATTCCGCCCAAAATACAGTTATTCAGTCAGAACAGTCCTTACAGTTAACTCAGAATGCAGAAGTTAAACACAAACCAAGAAAAACACAAAATAGATTTTAGAATAAAAAAAAACAAAAGCAAACAGGATGTTACCGCTACAGTCTCCAGCAGGAATCGAACCGTGCACCTTCCATCCGAACAAAAATTTACAAAACGAAGTATCCCCACAATGGCTATGGCAGAGACTTATGATTTTGTATCGAAAATTGTACTTATATGATGCACATTATATGTATTTTGTTTATTATGTATAATGAATTTATATCAACAACTCAAAAATGATTAACAATAGAAAGATTGCTATAATTTTCCTTAAATTCATTCATTCCTTCATACTCGTGATTTTTTCAAAATGTTTACTACCATACTTTCGGATATGGAGGAGGGAGACATAGGAAAAAGCGGACTTTATTGATAAAAATGCTAAGAACAAAATTTTTGAAAAAATATAATTATTTTGAAATTTTTACATAGCAAAAAAAGGTCCTCGTTTTGACCTCAAAGAGGGTCGTAGCGTAAGTTTATCAAGGCATCGACTTATGAGGTATCTGTGGAATATGGAACTTTATCTACAATTCATGCCAAATTTCTTAGTCTCTTTTAAAGTTTCAGATATAACAGCGATAACATACACACAGGATATGGTAAGGAAATGTAGAGCGGCGAATGAGCACCAAGAGTCTTCGAATTTAACCCTGAGGCACAAAGCTGTAGAGGAAAATTTCATCTTGTGGCACGCGCGGGTAGTAGATCTGCAACCAAACTGGATAGTGCAAATGGAGGCAGTTAGCTAAGGACCGTGTTCACTACCGAGGCTTGATGAACTCTAACCACCTCAGTACGTAAATGGACAATCATGATTTTTTTTAAAGACTAAGTACACTCTCGGACGTTTGACTTTTATGGTTTTACTGAAGTTCGAACTTGTTTCAGCTTGCTTAGCTGTCTAACGCCCTAAAAACGCTGGTATGAACTAAAAACCACACTTACTTCTGCTTTGTAATCTCTTCATTTAACAAATGCTGATTACGGTCCATTTTGTACAACTTTTGTGAAAGCGTTTCATGGTCATGCAAAGCCTTTTTGTATCTCTTCGAAAGTTGATGAAGGGCCTCGGTTTTTTGCTGTGAAAATAAATTAGAATGACAAAAGTGTAAAAAAAAAAAATAAGAAATGTTTGAAAACCTTTTCACCCGCACGCAATGTCCTTATTAATTCTTCCAATTCATGTTTCTCCTTCAGAGCAGCTTCTGTATCTGCTTCGTGCTTCAGTTGTTGACGATAATATAGAAGGTTTTCATTTCGGAACTTTTCCAGAGTTTGCTTTTGCTTATCAAACTCTGTTGATTTCTTAGCTAGCTTGTTCTGACTATCTAGCAACTAATGGAGAAGAACATTGCTTTTCAATGTTTTTTTTTTTTTTTTTTAATAATATCGTTACCTCTCTGTTGGTTAATTCTAATTTCGAAATTGTTGTTGCATTGAAGTCCTTTTGATCGTCCAGTGCATTTGCGAGATTTTTCGATTTGATTTCCAAATTATTTTTCTCGGATTCCAGTTGCTGAAAAATCATTGTCACAAGATGGAATGAATCATGTTAAAAGTGCAAACCCACCCTCATGCGACTGCTTATGCGGCTTATGTTCTCTTCAGCAACTTTGTTAATATATTCCAAAGATTCTGTGTAATATCGTTGAAGTTGTAAACGTTTTTCGTGGTCCATAAGTTCGCCATTGATTCGATCGCGTTCTCGGAGAATGATGTTCTTATATTTTGCCAATTGACCAAACCTATAAATAAGTTTGTTTTGACGTATAACTACGTCTTCCCCGCATTGGGTATGGGGGAGGAGGGCCAAGAAACATTTTTTACGAAAAAGTGCAACCCCCGGTTATCTCAATTTATATCATAAGACATTTGAACAACCTGGCACGTCGCTTGAAAGCATTGAGATCAGTACCTTAGTTTACAACTAAAAACCCGCGCTATAGATTGTAAGTAGTTAAAAGTGAATTTGAATTCCGTTACAGAGCTTTAGTATAAAAATGTCAAAAATGTTCTGCGCAAAATACTACAGAGACCGATGAGTTACACTCAGGGAGTGGTGACTTCTAGAAAATCAAAAAGATCGACCAAGATATTGCAGGGAATTCCGCAAAATCGACTCAAGCGGCCTCATAGCTACAGGTAACAATTTTTCAGGAATCCAACATCGCCGTTAAGCGCTAGCTTATCGAAATGCAAACTTTTATGGTTAGGGGAATAAACGCCGATATAAGCGATGTTAAGAATTATTATAAACATATTCCGCCACCCATACGCAGTTCTACGTGCAGCATAATAAGGCTTTACTACCATCGCTCTTTTTGTATGTGAATAACTCTAAAACAGTCAAAATGGCTTTCAAAAATGTATATATTACTCCGCGGTATCGTCTTGTTTGTGGGCATCCTTGTCTTCAAATTGAATACATTTTATCATGAGCTTATGGAGTTTCTCTTGTATGTCTTGTTCGCGAGTTTGGGAAGCGTCTGTTTCGCGCCATGAATCACCTAAAAATAAAAAGTTTTTGAGGTATTAACTCGTGGAAAAAATGTCAGGTTATTTTCTCTCTACCAGTAGAGGTTGTAGGGTACGAAGTAGTTATAAAATGCTGTCGAGGCTCCACCGAACGGTACAGGGTGAAAGTGGTTGCATGTGGATGATGGATGAGGTGGATATTTCCTTCTCTGATTAGTGAAATCATGGAAAAAGCCGTGGACAAGATATTCACGTGGGCCACAAGTTGTGGGATCAATATTAATTCAAGCAAAACCAATCTTTATGGCAAATTTCTCTTCCCATCCCCCAACGCGAGGTATGCAGAAATTATTCTGGAAGTCTAGCTTAGCTGGGGACTTAATATAGGAAAGCTTGCGTAGCTTGTTCCGCTTGCAGTCAAATTTTTGTAAAGTAGCGTGGTCTTCAACCACCCACTGCCGTTGTATATATGTATATCCTATCGTCACTTATGGGTCGCTAGTCTGGTTGCTCGCTTTGACTAAAGCCTACAACATTAAAAATCTTAACAGAATTTGAAGAACAGAGGGAATAAGTACTATGTAGTCATCTCCAACCGAAGCTCTAATTGATATTTTACACTACATTTAGGGCAGTTAGATTGGGAGAATCCGGGTGCAGGGGACGTGGAAGCGCACCTGGAAGACTACACCACATCAAAGCTTAACTTCAAAAAAAAGACTTATTTGTAAACTTCCCTTCAAATGGTTTATTCAGAAGTGATTAAAGACTCATATGAAGTGATTTTTACTGATCGAAGACCGATCGGTACGGTGAAGAAGCATTAAACAAAGTTGAATTCCTCTAATTCGTACCTCTTCTAACTACAATTTCTCGCTAGCTCGAATTTTTCAAAACACCATCGCTAAAGCTACCACAAGCTTTGTGAACATGTTCGCGACTTTTTGAGAAGAAGTAGGGCCTGAGGCCAAAAATTATGCCTACTATGTGGGATAAACTTCCTCAAAAAACCCAAGAGTTTGCCTGCGCTGGCATTACGATGCTATGCGGACCGGCTTTAAAACCTTTAGTTTAACTTTTCACGTGACTTAAGACACCTAAGCAATACTGATTGCGTAAACTTTTCACCCATCATCCTTGTACGCATGTACCAACGTCCATTCACAATCAGCTAGTCAAATATAAAAATTCTAGCTTCTCGCAACCAATCATGTTGTGCGTGTTATATTTTTCCCACGAATGGAAGTCAATGTGGTATATTGACGGATAAAAAAAGGAAGGTGAAGTCGGACCAGGTATCTACGGCCCGAACTTCAAACTAACAATCTCCCTTGCTTGCTCCACATCTGAATTGTAGGCAGAAAACAAATTGTCATCTTTTCTGACAACTCTAAGTACATACCGACAGTAATCATTGTCACTCAACTACCATAACAATAAGTTTTTTTTTTTTTTTATAATTCACTAGCGCTAAAAGGGTTATGAATACCCTTACGATGCTATTCACACAGCGCTGGTGTTGGTGTAGCGATTTGGAAACTCAGGTGGTATTAGGTTTCAGTCTTTTTACTCCGAGGGAGTTGTCCAGAATGACCGGGGAGAATTATTGGTTCTGTTGCCATTGCTTATAATTCACAGTATTTCTTTCGAACATCCCGATGGCATTAGTACGTTCAACACTTTAAAGCCGTTGCCTACCCTACTGCCAGTGTTATGCATATACAGTGGAGTTGACGTAACCTTTTTTTTTCCTGATATAGGTGCCTTGCCTTCCGACTTCGTCAGATTTATACATGTACATAAATATAGGTAGCTTGAGAGACTTATTGTTTGATTAAATTAGATAAGTAAAGTCATTATTAAATCGAAGCAAGACTCACCTAGTGCCTCTCGCAGACGTCCCATTGCTAGCTCAGAATCCCCAGTCAACTCCAGTGCTAGGCGTAATTTGTAATTAGCCCGTTCAACTTGTGGCTTCAGTTCTTCATTTATTCTCAACTCTTCAACATATCTCTTGTGAATGTTGTATAAAATACTGATGAACTTTCTAACTCTTGCGGCATCACGTAAATTTTTTGAATGTACCAAATTTTGAATTGTCTGCCAAAAAAAACACCCTTATTAGAACCTTCAGCCGCTTTAAAAACCATACAAATCTAACCCTATTCGCAGACTGGAAAAAATTGTCATCTAAATCCTTAGCCAAATCACAATCCTTATCAGGAATGGAATCATGTGATGGTTGTTCAATGACAGGTTCTACTGGTACTGGCTTCTTCTTTTTACCTTTCTTCGGCGGCATGGTTTATGTTAAATTATTATGTATCTAGATATATCCAAAATATAAGAAAAAAAATATAAAAAAAATAAAAAATAGAATTGATTTGAAGTAATAGGAAACGATGTTATTTAGTCAGAATCGCCTAGTGGATTAATTGAACAAAATATTCCAAACCACTGGTGCAGAGAAGTATATTTACAAATGACTACGTCTCGCTACCTTGATTAATAACGGTTGTTGCCTTATCAGTTGTGTAACTGATGTCGTTTGTCCTTTGTCGCATGTTGGTTGTCTAGAAATTAAAACCATGAAATCTTAAAGCTTCTGGGTCTCCTGGCAGGATCTTCAATGTTTATTGTTAACAAAATTACTTAACATTAATTGTAGGATATCCAACTATTAAACGAAAATCAGCAGATTGAACAACAGTTTTCAATTCAACGTTAAATATAACCAAAAGAAAAAGGAGGCACAAAAATTATCAGCTGAAATCAGTCATCGAAAATGTGTAAGGCTAACCCAAGATCACAGTACACAGTAATGTTAAGATCGGCATACGAATTGTTCTAAACAATAAACATTTTTGTTAAATAAAATCAAAAACAATTTGATTATTTTTCAGTATATACGTTTTTATTACTTTTTTTGCTTTTTTTTTCAATTACATTTTTGTTGTTTGATATTTATGTGTGTATAATATAAATCATTTAAATTTTAAATCACATAAAAAAGTTTTTGTTTTTTTACTAGTTTTTTCAATTATTAGAATATGTTTGTTGCTTTTCTTTTTAAAATGATTTCATAAGTTAACCAAATACACAAGAGATACATAAATTTAACTGTTAAACAATTTAAAACAAATTAAAGAACTTGAAATGCAGTCGTATATTGTTAACTTTTTTCAAACGCCATCAATTATTTGTTAGTTAAAACATTAGGACTTTGAACAATCAATCCCTAATTGATCACTGCATCCAACCTTGGAGCATGTGAAGAAAAAAGAAATACGTTATTCCATTGTTTTAACTTGTAAAACGTAGATGAAGAGAAATAAAATCCAACACGATTGAAAGAATCAGAAGTTTGAGTTTAAAAATAAATAAGTTTTTAAATTTGCTTTCATTTTGTATGCGTTTATGTATTTAAGAGAACAATAACAGAAAAGTTAATATATTATTTGTTTGTATACTGATTTGAGACACAAGGTTTTAAAAATTGTGTGAGGGCGAATAACAAAATTAACAACAAAAGTGTTTGTATGAAAGTTATTATTACAATTTTTTCCATTTTTTTAAAATCAAAATGAGTACATTTGCGCACGCAACAAATATAAATATTTGTGAACACATATTTGAAAAATTAGACAAAAATAAAATATTTTGAATTTATTATAATATAAAACGAAAGAAAAAATATTGCAAACTTCCAAAATGTTAAACCACTTGATTATATGTATACATATAATATATAAGTGTATATATGTATTTGTCTTTACTTTAAAGATAAACTTTTTTTGTTTAATCAATTTTAAACGCGTTAGATTTTTAATTTTGTAGCAAATTTTAATATATATTGGTGTTAGAAGCAAAATGAAAATATAATTCAATTGTTAACAATAATTTCACAAGAAGGGATTCGATTTAAATAAAGTTTGAATAATCATCAGAAGATAAAAACATAAAGTTAGACTATGATTTTAGTGGTTAAGTGGAAGGAAAACTAAGTCTTATAAAATATACTAAAAAGTGTTAACATAAATGATCACACCCATTATAAATTGTCACCCTTTAGCTGCCAGTGTGATACTATTACGCGAATGTTACTTATTTAATTTGATGGATACATTTTAGCAATATAGTGGACAAGTTCTGCTTAAAGTAGAATTTGTGTCTAAAATACTTCCTGTTAGATGATATTACAGCTCAATTTTTATAGTCGGTTTCCATCGTAAATAAACCCGAGATTTAACTAGGATTAAGCTAAATCCTCTTAAATCCTATGGAAACAAATCAAGCATTCATTTTTTTGTCAGTACAAGAAGTACAAGAAGCATTTTTAAGCTATTTGTATGAGCAATTAGATTGTGTCTTTTATTAATTTTGATATGTAGTTCTAAAAAATGTCGGCTGTAAAGAAACAGAACAGGTGTTCATGTGAACACCGACATTAAGAGTGTAAATTCAAGGATTTCCCAAAGGGAACCTTATTTTTTGCTAGCTTGTATGATTAAAATGATCTTTCTTCGATTAGGACAATTCAAATCTCGCAAATTTCTTTTCAAAGGTCAGACATTATAACATGAAAGTTATATTATGATCGAAAATGAGGATGGAAGTGGAAATAAACAACAAAACATTTTTCACGCTGTCAATCTGCGCATCGTTAGCATCTCTAGAATTTACATCGACCTATGAATAAGCCTCAACACGTAAAATGGAATGATCCATACATGTATTAAATGGAAATAAAATGGAACTGTAACATTTAGGATTGTATTTTTTAGGTATCTGTTATTACAGTGCTCAAGTCGGACTGATTTCTTACCCTTTCAGATGTAAATCTGAAGAAAACATGGCTTCCTTTCAACAAAAGAACCAATTAATAAATACTTTCAACTTAAATCGAATCCCTTAGTTATTATGCCCTCAAAAGTAATTCGGAAACGGTCTTGGGGACCCTTGGAATAAGAAATTATTCATACAAAGTTATACTGTACAATACTTCACCTAAATTTAAAAAAAAAAAACAAGAAAAGTTAAACAAACAGAAGAACTAAACCTTACAGATCTACATACTCTCACTTAGCTAATATAAATTTGACTAAAAATTAATTAAAAAAAAAAACAAAAACTAGTTATTTTTTCTCTATCTGGTAACGTTTACGAAAAGTCATCAACGATTGAACTAATTAAGAAAAGGAATCTGCACAAAATGCACGCGTCAAAGCTTTTTGTTTAGTAAATAGTTTTCTTTTTTATTATTTAATGTTTATATTTAAGAGCGAATTAAAAATATAATATTATTATTATTTACATGCCTACAAGTCGAATTGAATGTAGTTGTCTAGTGGGTTACTTAAAAACGTCTCTGTACATATCATATCTGCTGATGGTTATATGACACCGCGAGCGGATCAGCGTGTTTTACACTAAAAACGTGTGTAAAGGGTGATCCAGATAATTCTCTACAAACTAACACAAGAAATTTAAAAAAAAATATTAATAAAAATAACTAAGAACTTTCGGCAACTTTTTTTCGTTGCTATCAGTTGTGTGGCTGTTCTTTTTGTTTTCTCGTTGAATTAGCTCTAACCGGTTAGTTGGTGGACAAAACATTCGCGACACACACGAACCGCTTTTGTTAGGCCGTACTTGGGCAGAGGTGTAGACGCAGATGAACATACGCCGCAGAATACTCCACCACAGTTACGGCAGTGATGTCGGCGGCGGAATGCTGTGAATGGTGTTGTGCAGGACATACAGCGTGGCGCTTTATCGTCTGGTACCCAAACTGGCGGTGACAGACGTATCTGAGGCGCCTGATGTTCTTGTGTCACATCTATGTTGTTGTTGGTATTGTTTATTATACTATTATTACTATGATTTGTGTTATTGTTCAAATTATTGTTGGCAACGGCAGTGTAATGTGCTGCGGAACGCTCGCTGACTGGCGAGTTACTTGCTGTGGAAGAAGACGAATTCGCTGGACTACGACTTCCCGAAGAAAGGCGGCGTTCCCGTATGTACGATGATAAAGTACCACGACGTCGTTCGCTCGTGTTCGGTGATACTTCAACTTGGGTATCTTCACCCAAACTTCGACTGCGCCCGATATTGTTTCGAACTGGGACTGGCGGTGGATTCTCCGTTGAGGCCAAGTCAATTGTGTGACCTCGCTGAATTGCGGGTGGACGATCGTTACCATTTACATTACTGTTGTTATTGTTGTTGTTAAATACATTGTCTAGCTCAGGATTAACTTCTTCCGCCGAATAAATGCTTTGATTAGAACCGGCACTCTGCTGCTGGATGACATCATTCTCTGATGCTCGAAATTCGAAGAGTTCCGCTGTTGATTCCTTTGTATTCTTTTCCGAAATTTCGATTTCATCTTGGGCTGGACTCATGTTCATAAGGAACACGCTGCGCAAGATCTGTCGTAAGTCGGAGGCGAAGTTCGTTTGCAGTTGATCTGCAACACTCGCTATGCTCACAAATAGTCGATGCAGGATGTACTCTGTGCTTCTAAAAATATAAAAGGATGTATTTATAATACAAGAAATCAATTAGAGATTTTTAGTAATATTCAACTTACATAAACTTCATCCTTCCGGCTGCGCGAAGAGCTAAAGTCACTTCATGAGGATCACCGTCGGACAGTGAGGATGTTGTATCTCCACTCGAGGTGTCACGTATTTGTGTGATATTTTTGGAACGTTTCTTGGAATGGTGATTACTACCGCCACTGATGCTGCTGCTACTGCTACTACTACTACTCGCGCTACTACTCGCACAACTACTGGTCCCAACGCTGCTATGACTATTATTGTTATGATGATGATGGTGGTGATGGTGATGATGTCGATGACTGTGATGATGATGGTGATGGTGATGGCGGTGTAAGCGCCTCCCACTGCCTTCACCCGAACTACTACTTCCGGAACTTTTCTCTAATTTACCATACTGACTGTCTCTACTGTCAATGGATTTCCCCTCCGTGCCTTTTATTGTAAGCTGTTCACTCTCCTCCGATGAATCAACACCTATTGTGGGTAAAACACGGCTGCAACTTGGAATATTTCCATTCAGTTCTCGATCTGCTTCGGTTAAGTCACCATCATCACCACCGCTGCAACTTCCGAACTCATCGTCCTCACTTGCTATGAAGTTGTCTGTTAACGGTACTTCATTGGACTGTAGAAGGTTACCTAAATTTGTATTTGGTATAAGGTAACCGGTGGCACAATCGGCAGATACTATATCACCCTCTTTCGGTACGCCTCCATTTTCATCATCCGTCCATTCAGCGGACGACGTCGATGATGAGGTCGATGGCAGCGGTGAAGCGGGTGGTGAAACAGATGGCGTCGAAGCCTCCGATGAGGAGGACATCCTGAAGACATCGTTATTGGCGAATACACCATTCTCATTGAACACCTTCGTCTTATTGCTGCTTACTGGCGCTACATCGCTGTCTTCCTTCAGTACTGGGGCGGCCACTTTAATTTCACTCTTGACGTCATCATTCTTCGCCGACGGCGAGGAGGAACTCGTCGTTGCAGTATCATCACAGTTATTGTTGTTATTTATATTGTTACTACCATTATCACCATCACCATTATTGACCACGTTCAGTTGCTTTAGGTGGATATCTTCGTTGGTGCAGAGCAATTTTTCTAGCTGATACAGCTCATTCTTATTCAACTTTCGCAAGAGATCTCGAATTTTTATCAAAAACGAACGATACGGCCGAAACATCTCCGACAGCTGCTCAGCCGGCATGTCCATATTCAATGGTCCTCGATTATATACTACCAGTCCTGTCACTATAGCCAATCGTGGTATAGAAAACATCAGTCCAGGATCGAAAGCATCGACTTTGTCTTGCTCCAGTAGGCCCACCGTCAAAGCCCGCTGTAGACTTTCCGAAAATAGAACACAAATATACTCCTGCATTTCATATTCATGCTTCGTCTTCACTTGCACCATGGCGCTTACATAACGTAATTCGAATTCAGCGAACAGTCTATCAAAAATTTTAAGGCTCTCGTATAGCTGCTCCGTGTTTGAATCGTTGAAGTCTAAATGCAAAGTTTGGCTATTTGGTACATTGTTACGAAGGCACTGATCTCGAAGCAAATTTCGCACATTGCCGAGACTTTTAGTCACCGCCTGTGCAAGAGGCCTCATGTCTTTACTTTCTTGTTCACGATTCATAATGGAAGAACCCGCTGCTAGGCATTCAGCACCAAACCATAGTTGACCGGCAAGATTTTCTTGTAAAACTTCTTCGGGAAATTTGGCACGAAATGCCCGTGGAGCACGATCTTCCCCAAGGAGTTCCTCCATTATCAAATTTGTAATCGATAGAACTTTGTCCTACAAATATAGAGGATGTCAAATAGGGATTTCGGTTGATATTCTTTACTTACCTGTCCCTGACGTAAGCGGCTGACAAGACGCGAACATCGATCTGGTTCTGCGCGCCCATCAAAACTATCCAATTCGCTAGATATAGCTGTTAGAGATCGATCTGCATGGTAAAAACGTGCTAAAAGTGATTTGTCATCCGCCTGTAATAAAAATAAACAAAAATATGGTAAGTTTAAACAGAATCAAAGGGTTAGCAATTAGATTGGTAACAAATTTTAGATTGAGAAAGAGAAAATACTGTTTGATGATAACATGATAGCCCAGCTCTGTTTTGAGTGTTCCTTTCTTACCATTCATAGAAAATCCAACTCATTGCACTAAAATCGCTCCAACAGGGCCTCTGACTTTGATTCGAAAGTAATCCAGTCATTTAGTAATATTTTTAAAAAGCTTGTGAACTCTAAAACAAAACGTCAAACTAATTTGGAAGCAAATCGCATGAAGACTTATTCAATTCAACATACACTAGGTAATAAGTTCAAATGCATATTTATAAAGATCAATAGTCGGTCTAATTATACATTGATATGTGTGGAACTTTCAATTTTCTGACTACTTTGCGTAATCTAAATAACCTCGTATTACATACAGAAAACTTTCCATTAAATTACAGCTGCGTATACATACAACATTGGGTTACGATACGATTTTTTTTTTTTTCACTAACATCCAACATAGGCCGGCCTTGAGCTAATGATTGATTCGTAGTTATATGTACGTTAGTAAGTTCCACCAGTGTGACGTGTTCTGTGGTTTTCTTCTGCTTGTTTTGAAATCACGTTCAGTCATGGTGCGCAAATTGCCAAACAAAAATCACTCGAAACTAAAAGTGAAAATATGTGGCAACCTGTGTTGAGAAACGAAACAGTTTCAAATGTTTGTCAACAACATAAACCCACAAAAATTTCCTCCGCTTGGTTCCAATTAATTCTTTTCAATTGTGGCTTGTGGCTTTTTCTTCGTGAGAATCAAAGTAAATTTTTGTTGAAATAAAAATAAAACAATTAAAAGCAACACCAACGCCAACAATCTTATCGTCGCATTGTAATTTAGCTGATATTGCTGCTTTGTTGTTACTCGTGTCGTGCAATGGCCACAAAGGTCTGAGTCACGTAACACGATCGACACATTCGACGAATGAAGAACAAAATCCAAAGCAAAATATTTGATTGTGAAGAAAACAAATCCATTTGGATTGTGATTTGAGATACAAATTACGTGCTAAGAGTGAGGGCGATCAGCTATCGCACGGCACATCGAATTTATTTATTTTTTTTTTTCTGGCGTGTTGATGGCACTAATCTGATAAGCAAATTTTAATAGGTGACTACAATACCACCATACATCAGAATTCAGTAGACTTTCCTTGTGTACCAATTGGTGTTTAGCCAGCCATTAAGTAATGGGCTTCGTTCCAATACGAGACGAGAGGTAAGATAAGAACTCATATGGGAATTATTATATCAAGAATTCTAAAAGTATGCGTATCATTTTCCGGTACTGGTCCAAAATGTCCACAAAAAACACATCTGGTATGTTTATGCTTTGACTTCAGAACTCAAAATAAGTTTCAAGTTTAATCTGCATGAGCTTACTAGCCTTTGACACTATCGCACTTACATACATATATAGTTGATGCGCACTTAGAGTTTGATTACAGGGTTAATCACCCGATTAAGATCAGATTTATGTACACACTTATGTATGTAGGTACCTATCTATGTAAGTAAAATGGAATTTTATTTTCTAAACTGCTTATCAATCGATTGGGAAACTTTTGGGTCAATGGGTGATGTAAACATGACGAGACTGCTTTAGCTATATCTTCTGACTTGCTAATTAATGAGGAGTCTATTTACAATGCACATGTCAATGTAAATAACTGCAAACAAATCAAGAATAATTTCAATTGCGTTAGCACTATATTGCTGAGTTTAAAAGTTTAGTCAGTTGTAAGTTCCTCATTTAAAAATGTGTAAGATTTTCGCTCGATGTGATCGAGACAATGTAGTGGACGTTTCTTGATTTCTTTAACTAAAAGTGCGTAAACCCACATCTTGATAAAGTTTTACTTTATTCTTCATTCGAAAGCTTCGTATATCTTATATCCGATAAAGTTTTTTTTTTTCCTCCGAGGAATGTTTAGCTCCTAGTGTTCTTTTCTGCTTGGACTAAATCTAAAATTCCGCATCACACCACAAAACTGGCAGGAGTTGGTTCTTTATATTACAAATATGTTTATCAATTTCGTCCTTTCAGTAAGGAGTTTGAAAACGAGTTGTTCTATGGGTTAAAGTACCATCGATTTCCAAGAATTTCCAAAAATCTGCGAAGCACAAGCTGCATCAAACTTGTAATTGTCCAGTTAGCCACCTGCCATTGCTTGCTTTCAAATGAAGCTAATCTATAAATAAGTCGTGTTTCGGTTCAGGCATTCAAGTATCGTATCGAACTACAACCTTTCATGTTACAGCACATGTCTAGGTTCCCTTCCTGAGTCAATTAACCTTCGATTTTGGACTACATTCTAAAAGCCGCCTTCAATTGTTTCCTCTTTGGGGCATGCATACGTGAACCTGTATGTGAAACATTCTTTACTTGCACAGAAGTTGGTTGCGTACAGCAACTTATACAGCAGAATGAGTTCGACTTAGGTAGGGCGGTGTGTGACACTTATTAACCAATTAAAGCTCGCAGTCTAGACAATTATCCAATTTCTGGGGAGAGAGAAAAAACTTGTTTAAAATGTTACGCAGTCAAACAGCTGTTTATCATAAATCATAAAAAATTCCTCAACTATTTCCTTACCGGATTCCTAATAAAAATTAAACTTCTCTATTGAATTAATATAAATATCATACAATTAATTCATATTCAGAGTGGCAAACTCAATCAATTACGAAATCGAAACATCGCCGACTGCTAAACGGTGCGACCTACACTGTTGACCTTCAATTAAGGGACGTGCAGGTGATACACCAGCGCAATTTAACGCCACACAAGGCACATTAGCATCTGTCCCATAGAACGCCAAACTTTACGAGTCTAACACTCTCTGCTAACAATCAATTGAACCACAATTGAGAGCTAATTTTATGTGATGATTTGCCTCTCGTTCACATGACAGCTCGAGTGCAAAATTTTTCGTAAAATCGATTGAAAACACGTCCGTTGTCGAGAGTTGACGTTCGAAAATTTGCATACATCAAAGCGTATGGATGATGGGAAAGATTTTCTGCTACGCTGCTCCTGCTGCTGCTGTTACCTTTTGAGAGGTCAAGTGGAATAATGGTTTAATTTTTTGTTTCCTTTTTTAGGTCTATGTTGCACTTATCCACCCTGTTGCGTGTGCTGTGTGTTGAACTTCGAACGACCACAGCACAACGGTGACAATGGAAGTGTTTAGTGACCTTTCAGTTATTAAAATTGAATTGCGTTAAAAAAAAAAAGAAGAAAAACGTGTAGGAACGTAGTGAAAGTGGAAGTGCCCTTTATTCATTTCAATGCCAAAGGCTCTCTTCTTTTGTGTTTGCCTTCGACGAACGACGAGACACAGCAACAAGTAATGAAATTTGAATTGTTTTCCAATACTTACACTGTTTTCGGAAACCCACATTCAAGTGGAGTTCACGTATAAGTTTTCGATGGACCCTGTTGTGTTCTTAGCTAATGCCTATTGTATAGTCTCACTCATTTACAACCTTCGTTATATATTTATTAATCGCTTGATTATATTGTTCGTTATATTTTTATTTTCCTTTTCTCGTTACTATCGCATGGAAAAATATTAAACATAAAGCCATGACGTCAAATGAGTAAACCGGAGCTGATTCGATTGCACTTGTGAAGGAAACACGCGCATGCAATATCTAGTTGGGTTTTCTCTTTGGATACAAAGCTAATCTTTTCAGTAAAATCAAATGTAAATCCCCAAAGATGCGTGTCGTTAATTAACACAAGAATCACGTTCGCCTGGAAACTTCAGCGTGTTGCTTTGGTGTGTGATTTAGGTACAAAGAAGCTGATCATGTTCATTCTATTATTATGTATGATTTGATGTTGTATGACGTTGCATCTTGCATGACTGTGATATTTCTGTAAGTATACTTTGTTTTAAATTATTTCGTATGAATTTAAACAAAAAAACAATGAGCTGACGCAGTTGATTGCTTCAACTACTTTCAGTTTGGCGTTGTCAATTCTGTCTCTCCATTACGATTGAGTGACACTTCCGCCATGATTTTTTAAAGCACTTCCTGATAAACGAATGAATCAGAATGAACAATTAAGCGGGTAATGCAGTTTTGAAATAACACGCATCAGTTAAATAAACAAAGGTCAATAAAACGGTGTCGGTTAATTTGTGTTCCTTTGTAGGGATTTGGTGCCCTATGTTTTCGAAAGCAGACAAAGCTTCTTAACCTCTTCGTGCATAATGTATCGTGTCCATTATTATCTTGAAGAGATGAATTTTAATCGGTCAGGGTTAATCCCCAGGACTCACAGTGCTTTAAGAATAGAAACATACACATATAAACTTTTCAATGACTAATAATATATACATAGTGGTATTCCGCCTGACTAACTTTGCCAATTTTATCTTTAGTTTAATCCAAGCACTTTGGCATAAGAATGGTAAATTGTGTTTAAACCAACTAACTCAAAGTTCTTTATATTCTTAATGAACTACAAAATTGCAGCTAAAGATAAAGAGAAGGTGGATTGCGGCCCTTTACGTATCATCAATACCTTCAGTGCGCAATACTTAATCAGGCAATAGCACTCACAGAGGAAGTGTCCGGTTGTATCTTGGCTTTCGAGTTGCCATCAAAAAAAATACAATCTTATATGTGGTCAAAACAAAAGTCCGTCACGTGTTGCATTATGAAGACCTTTAAGCTATTAATAAAAGAAGAAAAACGAGAAGGAATGTGATAATGGATGGGTCACGATCAGACTTATAGTATGCCTTTGCAAATGTTAAACGATAAAAAGTCACATTTTCCTCATTATCCACTTTTTGAGTGTGCGATGTTGAATGATTGAGTGAACAAGTTTTAATGCAGTTAATCAGTTACTTCCGTCACGAAAATCTATTGAGACTGTGAAAGTTTCGACTTAATTAGCCCACTAAACTACGATCTTTTTAAAAATATTTCTTCAAGTATCAATTCTGTAAGGAAGTTGTATTTATTGGAAACGATTATCCTTTTTAAATCTGTGTTAGATAGAGTCCTTGTGAAGAATTTGTTCAAAAACCTGGTAACTTAAAAACTTTGTTAACCCCTTGTTAAAATCATCCATATATATAAAAAATGAATCATAGAGATAAGCTCGATACTTCGCATGTCTTACCACTCTGAAAGAATCTACTGCCAAGAGTTGTTCTTCTTTTAATGGTCAATGCAGGACAGCCAACAGTAGGTGTTTAACATATTTTATTTATTTTTCGTTCCTGCGGCTTCTGTAGTATCCGTTGTATGGAAAACCTAACCGTGATGCCTACCGAGCTGTGTGTAGCAAGGTACCAGCAACCGGAGGCTGGACGTAATGATCTGATTGTAACACATGTATCGAATTCATTCCAGCGCTTATTCGACAGATTCTATGTATGTCTGTTTCTCTATAAAGTGTGCTTTGCTAAGCAGTGTGCTGGCCCAAATAAGGGTCTGTGAAGAAATCACACTAGACCCGAATCTAGTTACTTCATCTGTTTTTCATTTTCGAAGACATTTATGTGTACATTAACGTAGCAGAGGTTCAATTTATTGGAACATATGTATCTCATTTAGTTTTGTTTCACACAATTTTACGAGCTTGGATCTTATCGAGGTTGATTGAAACGACTTTATAGCTGTTTGACTATCAACTTATGTAAATATTGATTATTTTTCCTGATATTTTGTCAGGTTCCCAGCGGAATATGATATTAACCAAATCCGACAGATTCGAAGATTCTGATTGCGGTCTGACTGCCGATGTTGATTACTACGTCAGTACGTGATATTAGATCCCACATCTATATGGCGTCCTAAAGAATAGCTTGAAAATGGTTTTTTTTTTTTCTAAATTTTCTAAAGCCGTGTTTTTTTTTGAGAATTATACTCACTCCAGTCAAAAAAAAAAAAAACGACTTATCCTCATTTCATACGCAGTAGCAACCGCACCAACCAATTTGGTTTGCGGCTCGAATTTTATTTAACTTTTTTTCTTTATTTAAAAGCTTTTAAATGTCAAAAGCAAGCAAAAGGAGCAAATACAATCGGCGAAAAGCTAATTTATTAGATCTTTCGTGCTCTAGGTGCCATCCTCACTTGCGATTACTGGGAAAGTTAGTTGGTGCTTTGTTGTTGCTTTGTGTGTACAATTTTACTGGACTGGGTATACAGCTTCCAAAAAAAAAAGCACGGCTTATGTTATATTTTGATGCCGGTTTACATCGTCATTTGTGTCCAGTCGGTTATTTATCGTGTCAACGCTGTTAACATTAACGAAAACCAATGAGTGATGGATGGATTTTAGTCGTTTATAAAAATATACGTCTCATATCAATTTATTTGCATATATAAGTATGTATGTATATACCTTTATTAAGTACAGCTCCTATTATTATTTATAATTTAGAATAGAAACGAAGCTTATTTCACAGTACAGTACTCAGTTTACTTTTATGATTATCAGCTTTGATACAACACCTTCATAAAAAATATTTATACATTGAACATGAATAACACCTTATCTATCGTTTTAGATTAAGTCGCATATAAGTTAATATGTCTACAATACGCCGTAATAAAGCAATTTCAGGTGAATCAGCAAATAAAAGTATTTTGCACTTAATTACAGTGGACTACTAGCTCTCACTGCAAAAGGCTTTTTAAAAAACGTATCGTGTGCCAAATAATGATACGTGTAAAGTAATATTAATTCAACGTTTTGTACTTTCATCAATAAATTATAATAAGAAAAAAATATATAATCGTAAACTTTTTTCTTTATGAAATCTGGAACTGATGGCTAGATCACTTAAATAATTTTTTAAATATCGGTTGTAGATATTTTTTGTCTTCTTTAGAAGGTTAAAATTAGAGTTTGCGTGTTCGTGAGTCGATGCTAACTGATATAGGTTTTAATTAATGAAATTACCTCCAGATTGCCACGTGATGACAGTAAATGCTGATTAAATATTTTTTGCATTCAATTTATGCATCGTTTCGCTTATAAGGGAGAATCACATACTGAGCTTTTTAGTATACTTTTGATGAATTTTCATTCTAGTAAGAACTGGATATTTTTTGATTAGTAAGTAGGTACCTACATATTGTACATACCTATCTGGATCTTATAACAAATTTATTTCTATCTGCGATCAGTCACAGAATTGTGCATATTTGCACATGCTTGAAAAAAATAAGGGTTTGAACTCTCGTCGCTTTCAGTATTTAAAGAGCAGGCTTCTCTGCAATAATTGGATCGATTAAATGGAAACAATGCTGAATCTGATTCCAGTAGAAATCAATAGCAACAACAGAACGGTATTCAGATAAAAGGAATCAGATCTATAAACAACCAATACCTTCAACCACGCCTGCATTCTGTTTCTTCATCCCTACCTTAGACGAAAGATTTAATATTAAAATAACACATAGAGGGCTGGGATGAGAGTCTGGTCCATTCCGACGAAGAACTACCATTCTATACACCATTTTACAGGTGAGAAGAATAATGAATCTTGACAACTTGATAAGGAAAATCATAACGTCAAATCATAAGGAAAATCGTAGTCCACATCGACAAAATCTAAGCTGTGAAGAGTGTATGAACTTATAAGTAAGTTCTACTGTGGCCTTTGTAAGGACGCCGCTGTGTCCAGCAGTAACCACTAAAAGCTTGAATACTCTTAATAGCATATCCTCCTGTAAGCTTGAGAAAATTCATATCGCTGATTAAAAAACTCCTGAGCTTCCTATTACTTTTTTGATGGTTTTAATGGCTACAATGGACACCTAAGTAGAAAACCAATCAGCAAAATGAGAATAGAAATTAAAGAAGGTCACTGCTAAGATCCAACACTGCTACAATCTTGAAAAGATAAGCAAAAGTGCGACGAACACCAAGAAACTACCACGTTTATTTTGTTGCACTCGTTGTATAACTCGTTTCAAACTAAGAAAAAAGTAATAAAAGTTCGATCCAGCTTTTGATCAACAAAATAGATCCTCAATTTGTATAACGTAGGCCATTGTGAAGCATAATAAAGGAAATACAAATCATCTTCCACAGGATCTCATCCAACACTCTTCACCATAAAACTGTGAGTTAGTGATCATAAACGGGTAGATAAATGTAATTTCCGAAACCATGTAATTTTTTTCTAAAAACCATTGTCTACCCCAGTACTAACTTCAAGTCCAAAGTGCAAACACTTATCAATCCAATCGAAACCATCTCTCAACTAAATAGTATTCAAACGTGCTAAATATGTAAACGAGAGATGAATCATTTAGTTTAGTAAACGTACACACACAATTCCAAAAATAACCATTTTGTTTATCGATTATACAGAGTCTTTTATTTCCTGGCATGATATTTTTGGAATTCTTACACCGTCATCATCAGGTATGGCACTGAATTAAAACAAAATTCATTATCTAGGATTACATTCGATTTTCAAAAATTCCAAGTGATTAATTAATAGCACGTGATATTTAATTGGCTTATGCAAAGCATTCAATGAAAGTGGAACTTGAAGTTTTTGTAAAAATCTCAGGTTTACATAATGACATGCTTCCCATGATCATAAAGTCGAACCTGCATACCCCCGGCCCGGTTGCGTAAAGTTTTTTTTGTTTTACGTTTCTACAATTTTAATTGTAAATTTAGAAGTTTTTTTTTTCACCACTGAACACATAAAGAGAAGTGTGTTAAATATAGTTGTGTATATTTCTGTTTTTTATTTTGCAGAGTACAATGGCCGCAAAAAGTTCATTTATATCCGTGAGATGGAGCATTTGTACATCCGTTGACCAGACAACTGCCGCCTGCATGTGAACGGAGCTGAGAAAAGAGTCTTCAGAAAAGTTTTAAACGCTCGTTTCGTCGAATTTTACAAGCGAATTCACCTTCAAATTAAACTGATGATATACACCGAACTGCGCAGTTCCAGAAAGAGTTCAGATACACGTCTACCCCTCAGACAAATGCTAATAACCTTTTATTTACTTTATAAATATCTTCTTTTTTTTTTGTAAGCGTGGCGCGTTTTAATGTGTTTGCAGGAAGGTAATTCGACGTATTTTTATTTGGTCGCTGTTAATTTAAGTAAGTCCGTCTATGAAGCTTACGCACTTACAATAATGTTGTATCAAGGTTAATTGAGAAAATGCGAACACATGTAATTTTCCAGCAAGATCATAATGTACCAGGAAAGGAAACAACCCCACAAAAGAGAGGGCAACAATGAAAGATTCCCAGTTCTCACAAGTGTGTTTGCTTTAATAATAAGTTTATCAGTTTGTTTTATTTTATTGCGTTCACTTGTTGCTTTGCTTTTTTGTAGTTAAATATAATTTAATTATTTCACATTTTCTTTGTGTTTTGTGCACAATGTGAATTGCCTGTAATAATTGTCGATTTAATAGTTAAAGTGAGCGTGTATTCATTTGGAAAAACTTTATTTTCGCATAAATTAACACAAATTGTGAAATTCACGGAAAACGAAGTTTTTGTTCTATCATCGAATAATATGGTTATGCATGAGGCATAATCACGAGACGGAGACAATAAGACGTCGTGATTTTGAAATTTTATGGATTGTACTGAAAATTAAAAGTAAATTGATTAACACCATGGTAACACTTTTATACCTGTGCTGTGACATTTGCATCTTGGATGTCATTGGACACATTGGCCTAGTTTACACCGCTGATTTGGTCCAGGACTAAACCATAGTTGCTGAAATAATGCACGAATATTTCTTCAAAACCACTTTGTAGTTGCATCTATGGAAAGATAGATGGCGAGCTTAATGAGTATCTCAATTTAACGTGTTTTGCTGGCTGTCATTAAAACACTAGACATCATAGTCGGTCAACACTTCCTTCAGAACACAATTGGTTCCACTACAGAATCAAAAGATTTTCTTGAAGTTAATAGATTCCATTTCCTGCAAGTTGTTTAAAAAAAAAAAAAAGTAGATAGCTCAAGATTGCCTTCGATTGTAGGTTATTCCTTGACATTCACACCGTACTTATATGTGCCACAACTTATGTGTTTCTGTTTATTTTATGACATTCGTCTGCCGGAGGAAAGGATACCTCTTTCTATTTTTAGCTGTAACCGGCCTAGATATCTTGGATATTCTTTGTCCTACTAAGGGATTTAATGATTATGATTACCGGTGTCACCCAACGTCAACGTGCTATTATCTGAGAGTATTCTCATGAAATAAACAAAGTCTGAATGAATGTCTCGGGAGCTGCTAAATAAAGACTAATAGCTTTCTTTATGCAATAAAAGTCTGGTGATCGGAATAAAATTTCAAATTCATTTATAGAACCTGCTTACATCAGTCAAATATTTCTGGATCTAGTGGGGAACTCTGTGTACACGTACCTATGATCTACTTCTACGTCGAAACAATTTTAGTGGATAGTACGGAAGTTTCGAAGTTATCTGCCAGGGTACAAAAGGCACACTGAACTAAATTAGTAACCGAACTCACATGCATGATTAATGTACAAAATGACTTTTGAAACCAAAATTAGGTTCTTCCTCAATAGAGGGAATTCCCATACACAACACAAAAGAAAAGAAAAAAGGTTACGTAAAAACCAATTAAAAAAGTGTAAAACAATCAGTAATTGTTATTTATTTTGCGATGTAGCTAGATGTTTTTTTGTTTTGTTTTTAAATTAGTCACAAAAGCAGTTCCATTTGGAGTAGGTACTTAATTTGTCATGTGTGAATATAGTAAACAACATTTATAGAGCTGGATAGAGTTACGACATTTGTACCTGGAGTTTTAATTCATTCGGTGAAAGCACATAAGCTCTACACCGGAAATCACTATCTTTTTAATGGATGTCATATCTATAGGTATTCTACGTTTCATTGAAAATTTTACAAACTACAACACAGGAGATGTTCCTCGAAATAAAATAAAAAAAATATTATAAACAACTGAAGAAATACATTTAAAAATAAAACTAAAGTTCAATGAGTTCATCTTATCGGAATGCTTATTGTTTTTTTTTTAAATTTAACCTAATTGACAACCCGAAATAATTTATAACCTTAAGGTTATGTGTTTGTTGCATTGATTATATACATTTTGTAATATTAAACCTTAAGAAGTTATTTGTGAAATATCATAAGTTCAACGACTCCACAAAGTGTGAACAAACCCTCGAGATTTAAGTCAGTAAAAATCCCCGTCTTTTGTCTTTTCAGATTTCTCTTAGCGTTCACAAATGTGATGCATGTTAACAATTCATCATCAAAGATGAACTCGTCTTGACTTCGGTCACGGAGAAATGGACTTTTAGAACGAATTCAAAGGATATAGAGAACAGTATACATAGGTTAGGAGAACGATACAGAGTAACTTGCTTCGATAAATGAGTCAATTCGTGGTTGACTTATGCTCAACGAAAATAGATGCCATTTCCAATCAAAGGGTTTTGTCTCGCATAGTTCATGGTTAAACCTACTCATTCGAAGCCCGTCAATATAAATGGCCTCGAATATCTTACGAAGAATTGTTACCTTGAAATGAACTGTGATTTCTTCATCCGCTTTAGATACAGTCCATGCTTCAGCGTCATAAAGAAAGACTGTAATGATTAGGGTCGTTTGTATTGTGTTTTATTGTTCGTCGTAATAAGACCTACTTGCCGTCCTATCCCAGAGAAATTTGATTTTTGATAAGATGTCGTTGTCAGGAGTGATAGCAGAGACAAGGTAGACAAAGTCACTTACGTCCGTTTCAAATCACTTGGCAGATGCTTTCGCAGGTTTTCTCTTTTCCTCTCCATGAGTTAAGATCACTTCATACCACGTAAGGATTTCCTGTCAACAAGGGAAACACAACATCAAACATTTTGACAGATCATCACAGTGGACAGCTTTAACTTCTGCCTCAATATTCGCGAAATAAGCGATCAAAGCTGCCAATGATGTCAATATCGTCGGCACAAGTAAGTATCGTAGTTACACACAACTTTGAAAGATGTTGCCGATGACTTCGGCTAGTGAGCTTCGCACAATCTCTGTCATCGTATCTTAATCCTTTTTTACATCCAAGCTTTCGATGAGGGCCTATTTGACCTAGATTGAGCAGCGAGCTTTATCTACCTTTATTTTCGACTCAAGATTTCACATTAGAACCGTTTCAACTTGCGGCATGGGAGATGTTTAGATAGTTCAGGATAGTTAATAATTCAATTTGGTAGACTACTGCCTCACGAGAATTATTGTGGATGTTTACAACGTGTCGCTATGGCGGACTATTATCTCCATTTTCGTTATGGTTGTCATTTTTGCCATTGACGTTATGAAATATAAATCATAAAATAAATCATCATAATGGTAAGATGCCTGTTATGTTTGCTACAAACATTGCTTCTTGTATCACTTGAATTTAATATCTATTGTCATACTTTGTATGCTATAGGGTGAATTTGGTTTTCTCCTTACACCTTTAATTTCTTCAAGGTCTTCCACTTGAAGCTTTCGCCTTGAAAAGAGGTCAACAAAAAATAAAAAATGAGACAAAAACTTTGCTAATCATAAATAAAAAATCATCTGAGTCAGAGTCTACTTTTCTAACAATGATCCGAAAGCGGAACTCACGGAGTCACTGAATGGAAATCGTTGGTATTTCTCTCTGAATTTATCTAAAGAAAACAAGATATAGATACTTAAGAGCATTTTTTTTGAATAATTTACTTTCCATTTTCCCATTTATCTTAAACGAAATATTTTTGTCTTATTTTTTTTTTTATTTTTTACCACTTTCCTTTAAAGTCAACGATGTAAAATAAAATGACTCCATAGTAGGTAGGTATATAGTTTCTCATACATTTATTTATGCAAAAAATAAAAGTATTAAATAGATGATTGTTATGTGATAATTATTGCCGGTAAGGTCGTGGATACTGTTTACTTACGTTTGTATTTACATATACAATTTTTTCCCTCGAAAACTTCGTAAGAAAAAGTGAAAGTCAGTGTCTTCTCTTTCTCTCTTTTATTTTCTTACGAGGAAGACAGTGTTAAAAAAATAAATAAATAAAAACAACAGACTGACTGTAAGCATGAAAATGTATAACACTCACGGAATATACAATTACCACTGCATGGGTACACACCACGAACATCAATTGAAAGTGCACAACAAATACTGATACACACAGTCCGCCAGTTACCTGAGACCTGAGAGATTTATGTAGCATACACTCCGTTAGCAATAGACCTAAGATGGCATACTTCCTCTTTGCAGTTTAAACAATAGACACTCTACGACCACCATTGTAGAAAAAAAAAAAAAAAGAGCGGAAGACAGCAAGCTGTAATTAATAAGAAAAAAAGTTATTCGCGAAAAGCAAGTAATTTGTTCTACAACCCCGCGTTGCTCAAGGTTTCTCCCTGCCGCCGCCGTCGGGCTAACGTTGAATAAACAAGAAATACTCGCGTAACTATATTGAAGGCCTCTTCAGCCCCTCTCATTACCTTGTGCAAATAGCGCGAGCATTGTTAACATTATCATTATGATTTGTTGTTACATACATCAATTTTTTTTTCTATTTTGCACACGCTTCCTATTTCACCCATCATTCGCTATTGCTTAAAGGAAAATCAATTTCGAGCCATACCACTACTGACGGGTGTATGCGGGACGACCTTCACTAGCAATATATGAGTACTACGGTGGTGGTTGTAATTGTCCACTCGATAAGTATCTTACGGATACTTGTCGCTATGGGACACTCGTGCTTCTTATGCTTAATATTTCATGTCAAAGAATTTCTTTTTTTTTCTGTTTAAGCTTGTGCGCATATAACACATGAGGTGTCATTGGAACAGCAGGTAGTGGAGGAACTGATTTGGTTGTTGACGTTGAAGCCGGTTTACTGCTGAGATTGCAATTTTTTTTATTTTAAATATTTATCCATGCAATCAAGATGGATAGAAAAGATGGCTTATTAGTCCTCGTAACTTGTTGGTTGAAAATCGGATATCCTGTTTGGTTTTGTTAATTTAAAACAATCGTATGTTCTTATCCAACAAATACGTGACTCATATTGTTTTGATTTCCATAGATAAAGAATGAAATTGTAGTGTTTTCCATGGCATAACAAGTATAACAGTCTTTTGAGCTGGACTTTGTTTACGCGAAAGTAAACTTACCAACTCATTCCTGATCATGCTAGGGCTAATGCATGTCAGACTTAAGGAAGTAACCGCGAAATGCCCACTCTGCCTTCAACAATCCAACCTTCTTTAAAAAAAAAAGAGAGGTCACCGAACAATTACCAGATGAGTCGGTCGATATGACTTCTATGTAAAAATCCAAGTAGCATGTTCCAAGCGGAAGTTCTAGCAATCACGTATGCCTTCCAAAAAAGAAAAACTATCCTAGCACAGACACTCTTAAGAAACAACATCGACATATACAAACGTAGGTAGTCAAGCAGTGATCAAAGCCATCATATCAGGCTGTCACGCTGAAGGTTCCAGGTTCGAATCGCGATGTCAAAAAAAAAGTCGATCAACTGCGAAAAAAAGCTGACGTCAACTCTACTGTAAGGCATAACGCTGGCAGTATGGTTGTCATATGGCTGTTCGAAAGAAATACTGTGAATTATAAGCAATGGCAACAGTGCCAATAATTCTCCCCAGTCATTCTGGACACCACCCTCGGAGCAAAAGACTGAAATCTAATGCCGCCTAAGTTTCAAAATCACAAATCACTACACCACCACTAGCGCTGTGTAAACAGCATCATAAGGATATTCATAACCCCTTTAGCACTAGCGAATTATAAAAAATAAAAAATAAAAAAATAAAAAATAAAAAATTCACATTCAAATCCAAATTTATGAAACACTGCCACTTCTTAAGTCCCGAGACATAAAGGCATCCATGACACCTATGATAACTGCTTTCAAAGAATTGGCTCACAGGACTTTGGCGTTTACCAAGTTGTTTACTTGTAGTAACTTAGCACTATAATGATAGGGAGCACGACAGACTTATCGAATGGTAGACACAAGCGCTACTTAACCGTTCTCATGTTAAGGTATATGTACGACGAAGATGATACAGAGCCTCCTGTTAACGAAAATTGTAATAACATTGGCTGTCATCTTCCGAGTACTAGTAGTTCTGACGCTATATTGGATAGGAACAGTTAAAGTTTGGGTCTTTCTAATGCCGAAAATATTGCTTATCCAATTTTTTTTTTTACCACGCACCGAATGCAGCTTTCAGCTTACTTTCTTAAGCATGACACCATTTCGTTATGTTCCAACAAAAACAGACATTGCTCAGTCACCATAATCTCCCTCTGGAACAGAGATTTCATCGACAGCACCCTTTGACTTCCATCAAAACCTTAAATCTTCTTACGCCGCCAACACTGTACGATTGAAATACAAATTTATTTTCCTTATATCAAGTTCTACGTTTAAATGTATATCAAACTCTGTTCAAAAGATAAATTAGTTACAGCTGCGTGGTTTTTACTTAAAGGAGTGTATTTATAAAATGAATTTAATACAGTCGCCCTTTAAATTTCTGTCTGGGTGCTTTATTTCCGTCTATACGGATGTTAGAGCTTTCGAAAATTCGTTTTTAATCCTATTTTTAGATCTACATATGTAACACGCCATTTGCTATATATGTACAAAAGGAATGGTTTACATTTAGGTGCTTTAAATAGCACAGTGTGACTTATTTACCCTTGAGGAAGTTTTATCAACGTTTTTTTTTTTTTTTTTAAACTCCGTAGTTAGAAAATGCTAGGTAACTTATTGGTCAGATCGTTGTCCCTGTTGAGTCTTTGTAAGAGTACAAGATGGACCAAATAAATAAGTGAAGAGTTATTCATGGAATTTGATAGAACTTAACCCAAATGGTGCGTAGCTTGTTCATGCTCATGGCTATAACAAAGCCACAGATTCATGAACCACATCCTCAACACTTATAAAATATTGTCAGAATGAGCTTGCTTTGATAGTCAGTTTAATATTTAAATCATTGGATCGAGTGGACGGATGAGGTGGTCATATGGGATTCATTCTACCGAAAGGCCAGTGAGGAGAATATACTTAAACACATTGTATCGACCTATTTGGCCTTTCTTTCAGGAGTTGAATACTTAAAGCTTATTTCTGTCATGTCTGGCTGGCCACTAAACTATGCAACCTGCAGAACTAAATTATGATTTTGAATCTATCCCCATTAACGTTTCAGTTATTATGAAATCTGAAAGTAAAACTGCGAAGAATGCGCGATTTTAAAACACCGACAAGTTATGTATAATTTAACTGCGACGTATGATAAAGAGCCCGCGAAATTCATGTGTAGAAATTTAGGGACATGTCGGAAAAATGTCAATACAGTACCACTTAATGAATTTTTCAAACTGGAGTCTAGAAATTTATTTGGGTCAACAGATTTCAAAGATCTACGGGAATAGAAACTACGAGTGCATAACGATCAAGTTTGACAGAAGCTCTTAATGCACTACTACACCTTTTTCCTCTTGATCTACATACATATGGGATATGATAAGACAAAGAAAATCTCGTCGCTGACTTTATTACCAAGGGTCCTACTAGTGGCCACGACAAACTGCATCTTGACCTACATTCCGATGTAGAGTCTGAAGGAAAAAATTGTTCATACTTTCACTTGGAACTGTTTCATGTACAGCTAGATCTAGTTTCTACTTCAAACTAAACTACTAAAACTTTGAAACAGAAATTGGGCAGATATTGACAGGGTTGTGATTAAAGTGTACAAGGATCAAACTTGACATCCTTTTCAACGAGCAGGAAATCCTTTATAAATTCCTGTGCAGATGTTCGGTACTAACCAGAGCCAAACTCTGAATTTCACTTGTGCTATCTGAGAATCTGAAACAGTTTTCCAAACATATAATATGATAACGAAGTCACGTAAGTCGTAGTATAAAATGTCGTTGAGCTAATTGCGTTTCTGGCTAGGTCGCCACGAACCAAAATGTCTTCCTACCAGAAATCTATTATTCGTATGACTTTATTGACATCATATGACAACCTGCTTCAAAAGACAAATACTCATAAACGTCTTTTGTAAAAACTACATGAACGTGTTTTAAAATTTATATTGAAGATTTATTAATCTTTAAAAAAAACCTCTTAAAATTAATAAATCATATTACTTTTGTATGAATCGATTTTTCACTCAATTCACTTGAGTAAATAGAAACAATGGCTGACCGCACTTAGTCAACACTAATGCATTGCACTTTCACAACCAATGACAGCAATACACATTTCACCAGTTATTTACCGATTTTTTTATTTTTCTTTTAATTTAAATTACTTTGTTATCTTATATTTATTTAAAGAACACATATCTTATCGGTCATATTGGTATAACTCCGTTAAATATACAAACCGGCATCAGTACTTGACGTACAGGTAAAGTGTCAAATACCACCGGCATATTACCTAAACAACTAGAATATTTAAGCCGCGATAAACAAATTTATTTATGAGCTTAATATCATATCAGAAGAAAACATAACCTTTGACTAACATTTAGTCAAATTTATTATCACCTTAAAGAAATATCTGCTGATAAAAACATCAGCGCTCCCGGAGTTTTTATCGAAGAACCTGTCAATTGGAAAACTACCCCAAACATGTTTTTATGTTCGTTATCGAATATCAATATTTACTGTAAAAAGTTATCGTCCATCCTCCATACACATACGCGTACACATGCCATTCCTATGGACGGTTGCAAATTATTTAAATTGTAGAACTTGTTTCGCGGAGGTGTTGTGAAATCTTCAAGTTGGAGCTGTTAGCAGACAATTGGAAATCGTTGGCAGAACTGGTTTATGTACGTAAATGCATGTGAGTAATTCCAGAGGTTTGAATTTTTTTGTTTTTCTTTGTAGACACTTAACTTTAAATATTTTAACGGCAATTTAAGTAAATGTTCAAATTATTTCAATGTACATAGTTGAATTATAAGTTTAAAAATATATAGATGCTTTATATTTTATGACAGAAGGATATTGCCTTCGGAAAAGGATTAAATGCTTTTAAACATATCAAAACGGTAATGAGACATTCGACAACTAGTCAATAGATAGCCAGAAATATCAAAAAGGAATTTGAATTGTTTTTACTTATGTAGTTAGTCCGGCCCCCAGCTGAAAGCCTAAAGTTACGTACTCCTCTTATTTGTGAGTTCCATCCAAGGCAAAGGTATTCATTTAATGCGTTGTGCCCCCGGGTTAGATTCAAAGTATTTGCGGTTCAAATTGTTGATGCCCATCTTATGAAGAATTTTCCGCTCGAAACAACCGAGCATATCTTCGTTCGCCTTTTATAGAGTCTAGGCTTCAGCGGCATAAATGAGAACAAGGATAATTTGAGTCTTACATGGTTCTCTTTTCGTGCTATTCTTCGTTTGATTTCGAATGAGAAGTTATGGTCAGAAGTGAAAACATAGCTCAGGTACTGCCTCAAAGTTATAGCTGCCTACTGTGACATTCTGATTCGTTATCGTTGAGTGTCACTTTTTGTTAACAGCAAATGTTTGATTTTCCCTATTTCACTGCTAACTCCTTTTTCGCCTCTTCTCCTTCAATACTCTCGAACACAGCTCGCTGAGTTCGACTACTTATGTTAATATGGTTGGTGTTCGCAAGGTGTTGCACAAACTTTTGAAAGAACCACAACCCTGGTGTTAGTTTGTGAATTTCGCACAATCAATTCAAGTAGGATATTAAAGAAGTCACATGAAAGCGCCTGACGTTGCCGAAATTCTTATTTAACATTAAAAACTGTTATCAAGGCTAATACACCCACGTACAGGGATGTCAAAACAAGACACGCTTCCCTCTATAAATTCTGTCATTGGTAAAAGGTCAATTTCAATTTAATGAGACACTTTAGAGCCATGTACACAACTTCCCACAGTCAAATGTAATCCAGATAATACAACAGATAAACAGATAAAAAGGCTAAAAATATCATCTTTAAATCAGGACCAATAAAATATGGCTATAATGATCTGATAACCTACAGACTTTCCCTTCAGCCTAGGTTATTTACATACACCAGTTAAAAGCCTCACAATTTATTTATCTTAAATTGCATGCAAAATTAAATAATGATTTACTTACATAACGGGTTCTTGACGTAAATAAGGTACGTAAGACAGTTGTACTTTTGTATACACACATTATTTCTTTAGACTTTATTACGTTTAGAAACTAAATGTAAATAAAAACAGGTAGATATTTCGATTCAAGTCTTATAATTTACATATCAAACACGATCTAGAGGGCATCGTAAAACCCAGTTTTTTTTTTCTAGTTTAACGAAGACAGTAGCATTATATAATTTAAAATTTAAAAAAAACGTTACGATTTTTATTTAACCAAATATTTTAATTTTATGAAACATTGATCCAATCATCGTTTTAGTCTGGGTGCCAGATCATGGGCGCAAAGAAAAAAGAAACGAAGAAGCCAAATGGTGAACTGTTTTTGATAGTTTTCTAAAGAAGAAACTTTTCACACTATCTGTCATTTCCAGAAAAATATAGCTCACAAAAAACACAAACGACCTCCTCAGTAGAACCCGGACAGACATTACACAAATGTCACTGTCGCAGTTGCAAGAATATGAACGAGAAAGAAAACCACTTATCATTTAATTTGCAGGTGCGCTGCTTTAGCTAAAGCAAGGCATCGTGTACTGAATAAACGGAAGAAATTGCGAAACAACAATCACATTTTAAGAAGATAGCACTGTTCCATCAAGCCAACATAGTCTCACAATTCTACGGTTGGAATGGCTAAAAATTAAAAAAAATTGCCGTTTGAACTGTTAAACCACACACCGTGTTTACCGGATCGTGCCGAATGTGATTTTTTTATTGTATTTCCTAAGCTTTAATTTGGAGATTTCATCGAACGAAGATGTCATCGCGTCCGTAGACGCCTTTTTTCCAGAACAAGCCCCCAACAAGCACATAACAAGGTTGCATCTTTAAAAGTCAAATTAGTTTCGAAACACAGTGTTGACAACTACCAAAAAAAAATTACTCAACTGCTGAAATGAATACAAATTGTTACCGAAAGTTTCATTAGTTTGACAACATTTAATCACCTCATTGAAAGTCCTTCAAGTACCACCAATGATTATTATATTTTCAATCGTCTGCGAAAAAATAATATCAAAACAAAAACAAAATGTCTACCACTTCTGGATAGCTATTTAACACAATCAAGTTTCACGTTTGCAGAGCATTGAAATTAGATATCATTAGTGTTTGACTTGATATAATATGTACTTGAAACTCAGTCAGACACATATTTTTTTCTAGCGCTTTGCGTAATCCGAGATATCAATCAATATGAGTCACGAAGAAAGATGTCTACGTGACAGGAGACACGAACTAATAGGGTGCACTATATTTCGTGTAGGGTTCATTATATGTATTTTTTTTTTCCAAATTCATCTTTCATCTCATCTGTAGGTCAAGGAACTTTCACCATCAATTATGCATATTTAAGAAATAATTTCCCCTCCACATCCAAATATGAAAACCAAATATTTCTGACACGGCGCTACCGATGCCACATTCCACTTCCAACTGTTGATTCCGTTTTAAAAAAAAGTATATTAGTCAAAATGGTTGCCAAAAATGTATTAAGACATAGCCTACTAATTAGCAGAAACAGATCTTTTATTTTTCACCGCATCACAACCACCGGCGATGCCAATTTTTGATTAAAAAAATAAATAAATAAACCAAAAATAAACTCAAACGGCTTCTCGAGAAAATCCGTTGAAAACTTGAAGAAAAATAATAAATAAAGCACGTTCTGTCATTATAGAAGAAGAAGAGGAGCGTTTATGTTCTCACATTAGCGTAAATGTTCAATTAGATTTTTTTTTTTTTTTTCAAAAATGAGAAATGAGTCAACATTTTCCTTTCTTCTTTTTTTGGACATTTTCCAACCGAGCACGTGTAGTTTGGTTGTGGTTTCTTTGGGATTATCGAAACACAGAAACGTGTTGAAAAGTACAAACACGTGGAACATTTGTAGCTATTACGCGGGAGTTATGTTTCATAAATGTGTATAGCCCAAACTGGATCACCTTGAGTCGACACTAATTGAGTAAAGACTTTAGGTAGGTATGTTGCGAAAAAAGTATTTTAAATAACATTTGTATGTTATTGACTTGTGAAAATACATTGACCGAAGGAATACATTGAACGTAAAAGAAAAAAAATAAAAAATAAAATTGTTAGTCGGAATGTTGGCCATTAAATAAAATCGGCAAACGTTAAAATATAGCACGTTACCGTTGAAAATGTGCATTATTACTCTGACGTAAAGTAGCGCCGTTTTTGCCGAGTTTTACACATTTGGCAACTTAGAGTGACGTTTCATCGAACACAACAGAATCGTGGAAGAAACTTGGAACACGACAGCATTTCTTACCAGAAAGTACGAAAGTTAGTAAAGATAGGTAGTATTCCTCCGAAATCCACCTAAAAGCAATCAAAGCGACATATTTTTTTTTAAATATCTATATTATGCTGACATGTTTTACATTTGCGTTTAGTAAATAAAGGTCGCATTCGAAATTCTACGGTTCTTATTGGTCGGCAGCCTGCAAATTGACTAAAAAACTAAATGAGAAAGCAACTGCACTTACTATTTTGTAGTTAGGGGACGTTTAGGATCGATGGCCGCCTGTGCTAGAATATAGGCGCACTTAGACCTAGATGAGACCCATTGAAATACCGTCTTTTACCAGCTCCTAGAACAATTTAACCATATCGACAAAGACATTTCTATCGGTGTATTGAAAAGAAAAATGTACCTTAATGTAAGGAAATTAAGTAACATCAATTTGTGTACCTCGTGTACTTATGCCAAACTCTGGATGAAAAACAAAAGCCGAGACTACTGGTAGTGATGAGAAAAGAAAAAAGTATCCCAACAGGCAATAGCTGCTAGATTATACAACAGTTCATTGACTACTGCAGAAACTGCCAGAATACTGATGAAATAGGAACTATCAAACAATTGCTTTGTCCATGCCGACATCTTTAAATCCGTCGAGTTCGTTAAATAAGGAACAGACTTAGAGGACCTTGTGTAAGTGCTTCTAAAAGTCCTGTGTCCTTAAGTGTGCAAGGATGATACCACAAAACAATAGACCAAATGGCCTCGTGTAAGTACGTATTCCCACGTGTACTGGCGAGGGTTATGTTCGCGTTGGGTACCGGAGTCATTGACTATCGATGAAAGTTATTCGACCCAGTGTTTGGTTATTGTTTAACCAAAACCCGCCCGACTTCGTTTCGATTCGTGACTGTAGACGAAATCCACCTGAACCCAAACAGTAGTCAAAGCAATGGACAGCGAGTGGTAAGAATGTGCTGAAGAAGGTGAAGATCATTTTTTCGGTTGGTTTACGAGTTTATGATCCCCAAATAAATAACCATTCTAGTAGTCATCGACTACTTAAGGATGGGATCCTATCGGACCACTTCAAAGAAGAGATGAAGAAAAAACGACACAGGAAAGTACTTTTTTTTTTTTTATAATTCACTAGCGCTAAAGGGGTTATGAATACCCTTATGATGCTATTCACCAGCGGCCACATTATCCTGTGCTAAATACAAGCTGGTGGACATAAATTCTCGTCGAATGAATATGAGCATGTCATCACCGCCGTCAATCACCCCTATTGCCGATGATTGTCGTAGTCGTAGGACAATTCGGTATTGCGGTTATCGATTGAGTGCCTCTTGTCGTTTAAAAATGCGATTCTTGTCGCACATTTGTGGAACGTATCTCTAAACGACAATTTTCGTATTGTGGAACTCGTTTTTGAACGCCTTTTGTCGTCTGTATAGTAATTTTTTGTCGTCGATAATTTAGTAGAAGACTGTTTCGGATTTGAAAGAAATGTAAGTATTTTTGGTTTTCAATGTCGTTTTTCAACGACGACATCGGCAATAGGGGTTAATGTCTCTTTTATAGCCTTTGACAAATGTTACTTCTCCAACGGTATAAACAAATTGGAAAGTTTTTAAACCAAGCCTTTGACATTAAGAAATAATATTGATTTCCGTTTTTCAAAGAACGCTGTTTAACTTTTCTTTTTACCCCGTTCTTATCAAACAACTCTCCCTTACAGGCCACAATCAATAGCTTAATTTCATTGGCGGTGATGTCCGAGGTGGAGATTATAAAAACCCGTAATTTGATGGCAGTCCTTCAGAAGAGCCTACGGAAACGATAAACTTTCTTCTGTGAATGCCCAAGTCTCAGCAGAAAAACTGTTGGGAAGCAATTAAAAAATTCTTCCTAAACTCAGGATGGTTCAGTGGGACCTAAGCAACTACCAAGCGAGCTAACCCAACTTTATTTCGATTTAACGATTCATTGAAATTCAAGTAAGGCACACGTCCATCAGCCATAAAACTTAACCTTGTCAAAGTTCTACATTTGTCTTCACATCATAGTTATGGTTTCACATTAAACTAAAATAACTCGAAAAATAGTTTCTAAAACGTATGTAAATAAACAGGCTTAATCTATACCATAAACATATCTGTCTCGTAACTTTGTCATTCCTTAGCCTAAGGCTTTAGTTGCTCTGGCTTAACAGCTTTAATTAAAATTATAAATTAGACTGTAAATAATAATAATATGTAATAATAATGTCATTTCGCTGTTAAAAATTCGTATTTAACTACATTTAAATTATAAATCATTAATCCAGTATCGTAGTCTTAGTTTTTACTCCATAAAATCGTAAGTACATGTCGAACCTGCTTATATTTCATGACAAAAAAAAAAAATGTTTTAATTTTGAACATGAATACAATTCTAAAGACCATTTCATGTGATTACCTTGAACTCTAGTCCACCTACTGACTTGTTTTATTCCTCCTATTTTTCCTTTCCATATTTCAATGTGTGTGTGTGACGACATTTAAAATAAATTTACAAAGTGCATTTGAATTCTCAAGGACGAATATGACTAACGATAATGAGTATTGTATACACTTTGCATAAAAAAAAAAAACAAGCTAGAGTAGAAAATGATTTTTCAACTTTTCCAGAGTAGGTGGCTTTCACTCTCGCCAAACGTGTTGCTGACATCATGGGGTGCTATTTCAGTGGGGAAAAAAAAAATCCTTCCTTCATTGCGTGCGTGATTACTTGGCGCCACAGCATTTTATGGTGTCCTAAACGAAAGGTGGTCGGTCGCATGCAATCGACAAGGACGCGACCATAAAAACTGAGATTAAGTGATGAACTTTAATATTTTTACTCGGACCTATTTGTTATTATTGTTTTAGTGGTGTTACAATTTACTTCCCGCTTAACATACATTTTGAAAAGCATATGAGCTTATGTCAGTATCCACAATCTAAGGTGAAACACAAGTCATGTATGTACGAGTATGTATGTACATGGTACATACCAACCATAATTATGTCGACTGGGTGGCTTTTCGTTTACTGTCCACTGGAGCCAGACGGATGATGAGTGCTGCGACATTTTTCCGCGAAATAAAAATGTTCGTGTCAATGGTGGAGAAATTAGGGACTCTTAATTGGGTTGGTTTTCTTTTATTACGTTTTGTGGTTGGAAACAAACAACAAAATTTTAAGAAAATTCACTTAAAAGAGAATACGTTGGTTGGCTTGGAATGGTTAGGGTATTTCGAAATCGTATGGATATGGTGTAACGTTTCCTCGAAAATTGTTTGCTTCAACAGTTTTTACTTTAACGGATTTGTCCTAGATAGCCATTAAGAGCTTTAATTGTGGTCAGTTGGGTTGTTATACCTACCATGTATTCGAAAACAATTATGTACGTCACTACGTAGGTATACATATATCGTATCGTGTTATGAATTAAATGGGCTCATCCAGTAAAAGGTAAAAATTATAAAAAAAAAATGTTTAAGAACTACAAATCAGCCCTATTGCCGATGTCGTCGTCGAAAAACGACGGGTGACATTTGTCGAGTCGAGCCGTTTTTAGTTTGATACAACTGTGAATTGTATGTATTTTCAGCCCGATCAGTCAAAACGTTTTTTGGCGTTTTTTAACTGATCCGGTGTGTATTCAGCCTTGGAGATACGTTCCACTAATGTGACAGTTGAGACGACAAGAGTTGCATTTTTAAGCGACAAGAGACGTTCAGTCGACAGCCGCAGTACCGAATTGTCGTAGGCGTTTTTTTGAGAGTCGTGTAGGTACGACATCGACAATAGAGGAGATTGTCTCATACTTATGACCATAGAGCAGGAACGACACCAGGTTCATATATTATGGAAACATTTCAGTAATCAAGTGCTGCTTCGTCTTCGATCGAATGCTGCACAGAACCATATTAAGCAAGTCTTCTATGAACTAACGTTACAACTTTGCGGTTGGAGTGAACATTTTCTTGATGGCCGATCGCTTTAAGTTGTAATCGATGGAATGCCTTCTTATTCGTTTGTTGGAAACGCTGAAGTAATCCAGGCTAGTGTATTAACAGGAACTCTCTATTTCTACTCCATGTCAACGACAAGGTAATTATGTTAATGAGAGTACCCTCGCTCAAATAAAATGTGCTTCACTCATGATGGTATTATCTTATCCGGAGTTCGCAACTATAATACTAGCATTGATAACCGGCTACAATATAAAGGCAGTCAACAGAAGGACTAGACGGAATTTCTCCAGTTCGAATTTCTCTTCACAAAATTCTATTAAACTACTTAACACCCATGAGCGTCAGGCGAACACAACTATGAGGACGATCAGTAACCTTACAGCAACGTAAGCTTTTCGATCCATAATATCCCATTTCAACAAACCAAACACCTGATAACCTCAAACTTTGATGTCAGTAAATGGTAGCAGTTTTTTTTTTTTTTTTTTGTATTCTCGCTATACCGAGCTAAATTTCAAAGAACTCACAGTTGTAGAATTTTATTTCATTTAACGTTAACGCCAATGAACTCCAAATACGATAACCCTACTAAATCTTTTCGTAGTTCACTTCCAGATAAAACCGAATCCACTTCACGAGATCATTTTATGAGCATCAGCGACCCATACAAAACTCTTCGAAGTAAAAAGTTGCAATCACTTATCAAAATTATACAAATTAATTCGACTCTAATTGGGCCAACTGTGACGGATTCACATTGGAAAAAACTTATATTTAATCTCTAATCTCACTCAAACCCAAAAATAAAAATACGAAAAACGCGTACAGAAAAAAAATAAGAAGACAAAATTACAATTAAATACCGACCGTAATGACGGTAATGGTGATGATGTAAAATAACCGCAAGACTGAAATATTTTCCCCCATTAATCCATTCACATATTCGGCTAGCAGTAGACCGTTTTAATTATTACAAAATATTTATACATATGCTCTTCTATACACAAATCCAACACAGTCCCACTGACACAGAAAATAAAATTCATCTGTTCCTCCTCAGACTATCTAAAGTCTAGCGGGCAATGCTCGCGTAGATACTACCCCACTGACCGCGCCGACCCGCTTTACTCTCTTGTCATTAAAACAAAAAAAAAATTAGTGTAGCTGTATATTGTTTATTTCTTGCTACTACTGTTGCTTTTCTTTTTGTTTTGTTTACATTTTGTTTTGTTATTTGAGATTCAAGATTCGAGATGGCCCATCTCGTTTGGTGTATCTATTTATGATGATGCCAAAATTAAAAGACAATATCAATGTCATCAAGGAGAAAGAACATTAAAGCGGGTGCAGCAGCAACAGCAACAGCAATAGCGGTGCGGTTCCGATTTGGTTCAAAGAAGATGTCCTCATTATCTCGCAATTCTTTATTTTGTGAGGCGCATCATTAAAAGTACCACGAAAATAAAGATAATTAAAGAAGTAGTTTCCACAACGAAATTAAGTATGATAGTTGCTACAATGAGGCTCGTTATAAGCCCTTATTTCTTATACCGTACGGTAAATGTCGAACGTAAGTTCGTAACAATGTGAAGAAATAGAAAATAAACTGACAAAAATAGATTTGATGGAAGTAGTGCGTGATATCAGAAAGGTTTGTAGACGTTCAGAAATAAATTTGAGAAATCTCCGATAAGCTGAGATGTCAGCAAGGCTCATTCTTGCAAATATAGAGTTGGTTCTTTTCGAATAAGCACACAAATTCGTTGCATATAAAATAAATAAGGGACAAGCCGAAGGCTTGGATTACACCCACAAATCAGAAAATAAAGCAAGTCCGGTTCAGAAAGACAACAACATGCATGTCATCCAGTGGGTACAAATAAGCATAGTCTTCAAAAATTTTAAAACTGTTGACAGTTCTCAAACGAAAATTCGCAAAAAATGTTCGATACACTCCCAGCACGGACTGACATTGAATCGAAAGAGAGATTGAAAAAACTACCTCCTTGAAATGATTTAGGAACAAAGTAACAGGTATTGACGACCGGACTTCGGAGCGAACAAAATTACAATATTAAGACAAGACGAACTTCCTCTTCGGACATTAACTCAACAAGCTGGATATAAGTTCCACGTACATGTGGCGACTCAGCTTGGCAGGTTAAGAAACTGCGGAGCACATCTGGAAATAGTTAATAATTCATCCGAAAGCTCGAACCTGATGTTCCTCGAGATAATCTCGATCTCACTTAGTATCACAACTTTTTTCAGCTGTAGAAACGTTTTGCTCGATCCAAAATAAAGTTTTAGGTCGCAGTGCTTTTCTGGTCTCTGCCATGGTATCACGAAATAGGTGTATTCCGACTCAGTTAAAAATTATAGCAAAAATATTATCAAAAGTCCTAACGGAGACTATGACATGGCATGGCACAACTTTAAAATGAGAATCTCAACATCCCCCTTGCTACATACAAATATTTACTTAAGCTAGAGCCAATAAGAAAGACCAACTGAGGTTGGAAAAACGACGTTAAGTGTCATGACATAAGACAGATCTGATCCATCGACTGGTCTGACGGTCGTTCATCCCTGGACCCCACAGACCTAGTATGGCACACCGACTCTTGAACTACTGCTGGCATCTATGGACCCAACACCAAAGTTTCTATACCCCTGGGATTCTTATCCCAATGTTTTCCAGGTTAAATTTCATACCATCTCAATGCCTTAGGATCAACTTTAACTCTCCAAGAGCCTGATGGGATCTCAGAGCCCCGAACCATTTTTAAAACCTTGCAACTCTTATTAAAGGTACGTTTCCGACTTGAAATTCTTAGTAGCTCAAATTATATACTTAACCCTTTCAGACCTAACGGGACACATATGTCCCACGAGCTGCATTCAAGTGTGGGATATATATGTCCCTACAGTAACAGATCGTGGGACAAATAGGTCCGTATAATATGAATCAACACTTAATTTTGGCTTATTTAGTTACTGGTGGGACTTATTTGTCCCAGTAGTGATTACTGTTGGGATACACCCTGTCCCAGGACATTTTCTCTGCAAAAGGATATTCCATCACCAAACTTGCAATATCCCAAGTTATTGATTTCATAACGATAACAAATCAATAACTACTTCACTATTATCTTTAAAAAATAAATCCGGTCTGAAAGGGTTAAGCCGGGGATTCCCACCAATTCCTAAGTGCAACGTGCAAGTTTGCGCGAATAGGACGTCTCCACGTGAGCGTTGGGCTTCACAGACCTCACCAGGCTCACAACGTTGCAAAACTGTTGTACTAGTAGGTAGGTAGGTAGGTAGAAGTGGTTGAATCTGGTGAAACTTGCCAGAGACACAAGTAGCGCGGATGCGCCGTTTTGATACCACAACTCACGTGACCTGGATGTTGATGGGCGTGGCTAAGAGTGTGTTTTTCAAATCCAACCTGTGGAGTTAAGAAAGTTAACGATGTTACAGAATTTAATGTTGGAGATCTCGGATAGTTCCTTGACAAAAGGTTTTCCGAGTGTGCGCTGCCTAGCTCTGGCTAGTGCTGGGCAGTCACAGAGGAAGTGAAATATGGTTTCCATTTCGTGAGAATTGCCGCAACTACGGCAATGGGGGTTGAACGGGATGCCTAACTTGGCAGCGTGAGGGCCGATTGGCCCTTGTACTAGTAGATGCTAGTATTTACTATCGAGAAAAACTAATTCCCATGACAAAGTAGATAAAACTTATGTTCCTATTATTAAGTTAAGTTTCATATAAAAGAAGTTCCTATTTCTGTGACAATTAAAGTTTGTTTTTCTTGGCTCATCAAATAAAATATTTCGCATAAAACACGTTTCTTTTTATTTTATGTTATGTCTTTATAAGTCTTTTACAAAGTCTTATACAGACTTTCTTCATGATAAGCCATATAATGTACAATTTTCTTCCCGGGCTTGTTAGACCCCACTAGGCTCTCGGCGTAATTTTTGTTCACCAGGCTCTCAAAAGATTAAAGGAGAAGTGCGATAAACAACAACATTTTGTCAGGAGGATTCCAGGTTCACTCACCTTACAAAAGTCGTTAAATATCGTAACAATAAGATGATATAGGGTACGTTATACCTCATTTCAAATTAAAAGTTTTTCGGGTATGTTTCTTCACGTATCATAACTCTCTTGAGAAAAAACTTAAAATTTGTTCAAACACACAGACACTATAAACTTTTAAGTTTTGGAAGAGAAGGAAGAAAAAGAATTGTGTTTACCGAACTTTATTGCCTTACGCAATCTGTCGGGTAAACATTCTTGTGTGTGCTTTTGTTTAGTAACTCAAACGTACTTGTTTGTATCTCCTCCTACACTTTCGCATAAAGTTGAAAATAAAATGCGATATAGGTGTTGATACACTAAGCAGGCAAACGGAGATTTTGTTGAATAAAGTTCAATGTGGTCTAAGGTTTTTCGCAGTCTTCCGCTTAGCATTTGACACAAGCAATCCAGACATGGATAGTCTTAAGCTGAAATAATCAAATGTTTAGTCAATTTAATAGACGTTTTAATTTTATTCAAAACGAAAGAATACGAAATGTTCTTTATGAAAAGTAAAAGCGTAAACATCCGTATAGCTCCAGCTAATTAAGAAACTTATTAACATCTTGCATGAATGTCCAAATTCGAAACGACGAAGTGGCAATAAAAAATAAGAGTGACAAGGAAAAAAAACTATGACGCTACGTTGGTGTTAAGACGTTGACACATTAATATATTCTGACAGCTCTAAGATAGACTGCAGAGTCTGCATGGAAATAGTGTTGAGTATAACAGAGTCTCTGGAACAAAAATCGCTAGAGTAGTTGCAATCACAACAGGGTACTGACCTTAAGAAGACCATCTTAGGAATCCCTTACATAACACACTGCCCTTGTTGCGAGTAATAAATTCATACTTATTTTCCCTGCTACTGCCCAGAACTGACACGCTAGGCAAACCTTTCTTTGGCAATTTATCAAAACAAACAAAATGACATGCTTAGCTCCAAAACTAAAATTAAACTTATTAACCACTATTGGTCCTTGGAGCTAGCAATTACCTCTATCCATTGCTATTTCAACATTTTTACTATGCAATGTTCAGCATTGGCATTGAATCAAAAAATTAATTTGCTAAGTACTCCAGTACTTCAACTCACCATCAGTATTCACCACATAAAAAACAAAAAAGGAAAACAAGAATTTTCCCTTAACACAAAATTCAGCTTTAAAATTAATCTTTTCAATTTGATTTGATGAAATACCAGCCGTAGTAAACCAAAAACCTCCTCGTTCCATGAATGAAAATGAGAAATCACAAAGATATTCGAGTTGATTTGATATTTTCCAAGGTTCTTCCCCCCTGGCTACGAATTTCTGTCTATTGTCTTTCTTATTATATTTTTTTTTCTCTGCTTCTTGTTCTCGAATTTTATTTGCTTTTTGCTAGCAAATTACGAGTTTCATTGCTGCTTCTCGTTTCTCCACTCAAATGAGAGGGAGCCCCTCCGTGGTGACCATGTAAAACTATGAGTAACTTACAAATACACTACGAGTATAATCATATGTCTTTTGCCAAGTTGGGAGTAGTGAATGAATCAGAATGACGTCATATGAAAATAACAGTTATCTGTTATTGTCGATTCTTGCCATAGTATTGCCAATACTAACTGGACACTTGGTACATATATGCAACTATGCAACTATGGAACAACCGTCATTACCACGACTTGATAAAAAAAAAAAAAAAAAAAACCTCAAGGTATTCTTTCAACCTAAATTCATTTGGTTTAAGATACTTGTAGCTGTTGGTGCTCAAGGTTGTAAACTTTGATTTTGCTTTGGTGTTGCACCCAAGAGTACTTTCGTTCGTCATTTTTCGACAGAGTAGCCGAGGAGTACGGATGTTGGTGGTTACGATGCAAATATGCAGTTGGTTGAGAAGGATGTCTGTTCCCGAATTAGGTCAAGTTTTCCTCAATGTATTGGTTGAGGTTGAAGAAAAAGAAAGAGCTTACGCAAATACAAACAATACCACCAAGCATTTGAGTAGATAATGCTGCGTTAACGAGACATCGTGATGTTGGCTATGGTATTGAAGGTGTTTGGTAAGTCATGACGATCGGTAGGTAGAAGTGGAACATGAACACAGCTGAACAGGATTTACTGCTCCGTGGAATTTCGCAATCGACGAGAGATGTTAATTTTTAATTCGTTGGGTTTTCCATTGAAAATTTGTTCCGTCGTGCTAAAAAATCGTTTCAAGTTTTAAACAAAGACTCATGGCGCATCGCATATGTCAAAAATAAGTTTTATAGGCGCCGTTGATGAGTTTTTAAGCATGAACAATACATATTTCGTCGATTTGTGGTGGAGTACATTCATATCTGTTCGAGTAATAAAAATCCAGAACTGTCGCGGTTTTATAGACTCAGATGCAATCCTGGCATCTGGTTATATGTCGGTGTCGGATTTCAATGATTCATTCAGTACCCATTTGTTAGGCTTCAGTTGCATAAGCTAAGCAGATGTTGATTTAGTTATGAGACCTTTTGAGCTCTTCAAACTGTAAAATTGTGAAGATCTGGTTTGGATTTACAACTCTAAGGATATGTACAAAGTAAGAGCCAAAATACTTTTCATTGCTTTATATCCTAGACGCCCTTCCAGGAACGTGGGATTTTGACTTATTTAATTTTTAAGATTGTTCATTTACATGGCTTATTAATAAATGTTGTCTCTAAAATTGCCAGACCAAATTTTAGACACAAGAGCTCGGATTAAGTTCGCGTTGACTTAATCCGTTGTTATCGAAAACCAGTCGGAGACTTTTTAATATTTTTTGCTGCTGCATTTCAAATATCATCATGATGTCATCGAAACTATGATGCACCCTGGCTTTTATTCCAAAGAACTACCATTTATGAAGTTTTTTAAAGATTTTCACACAATTTCTCTAAAAACTCTAATGAACTCTTTCTCAAAGTCTTATCTATCTTTGTAGACTAGATAGATAAGATTGATTTTTATTAATGCCCTTCAAGATCATTACAACTTCTGATTTACAAAAATCATTGGGCATGGCATTGCCGTCAGTTGAATGAATTTCCTTTAAAAAATAACAAATGTTCCCTATTTTTATTTATTTATTTAGAAATCTTCATTGACTATTCTTTCCCGATAATTTAGCTCGATTTAGCTTTGGCACGTTCATTTCATTGAGGAGCATTATGACTTGGTCCACCGACAGGACATAACTTCCGAAGATATACCTTCTTATTTCTTTCAAAACTGAGCACTTTCCGACAAAATGAATTACATCTTCCCTCTCCGCAAAGTCTTCTCTATAAGGAATATAATTGAGCTTCAGCAGCTCTCCTCGAAGCTTGAAGACTATCGATTTTTCCTGGATGCTGTATTCGTCACGGAAGTAGTTGGTTCCAAGCAGGTTATGGAAGCTATAGATCATTATATGCAGCGATCCTGCAGCTTGCTCTAAGTTCGTTGATCTAGCCTGTTCATCTTTATTTGAGATAAGTTGATAAAGTTGTGGTTTCAGACTTCCCATATCACTGAAGTCCAAATATATACCACAGCCCCTCGCTAGTTCTAGCCACTCTCGGTACCACTCTGTTTCGGATTGTATTGCCTGTAGAGCTGTTTTTTTTTTTTTTTTTTTTGGCAATCGGCCATCTGGGATCTTCAGGACTTGCAGAACGTAGTCCACGTGCAATTTAAATATTTTGATGAACAGTGGGGACAAGTCCGTTTCCAACATTATCATATAATTCGGGATATTGGGTGGAAGATCGAATGCTCTGTTTACGTAGTACCGTAACAACTTTCCGACAGTCTCGTATTTCCTAACACCCCAGACTTGCACAGCTTATCGATTCTGCGACAGCTACGAAAACCTTATGTTTGCTGCTGTGGGCGATGCATTTGTTGCTGAGGCACTTCTTCCAAACAACATTGATGGCTGTTTTAGATTTTCCCTCTGGGCGTCTTTCCATATCTAAATTTTTCGTTAAAAATCGCAAGGTATTTGTATTCCATAACAACTTCTATACGTTCGCCATAGTAGTGATATTTTTCGTTCCAGCAGCATTTTCCTCCCCCTCCCTTGAATATCATAATCCTTCACTTATTTAAATTGACGATCAAGTTCCATAACCTACAGTCTATTGATCATGAGTTGTAAGGATTCAGCTGAGTGCGCGGAAATGCCTCTATAATTTGCTGGTCCAATGTACATCCTTTTTTTATAAATGAGGAAAAAAACAGCTTCTTTAAAGCAGTTTGAGATTAGTCCACTATCTAAAATCCTGTTAAACACGATAGTAAGTCTTTTATTCAACTCCCTATTACCATACGATCATGGGGGGTTTTTTTTTTTGTTTTATTTATCAGCATGAAGCTTAGATCTGATTAGATTTTGGGCAAAGTTGGTCCAGCGGATTCTGAGATATTTGAAAAAGTGCGTTTGAAAAAGGTGTGCTGGACAACGCAAGCACGTTGTGGTGTATATTGGAAACAATTATCGCTGTGATATATCGCAAAACGAAGTGGGAAGTACAGGACTGGCTTTTCAGTCAAATTTCTTGTGAATTTTTCAGATTGCAAGTTGTACATATATCATATGAATTATGATGAATTATAATCAGACCTGTAAAGTAATTAAGTATTTTGGGACTTAAGTACTACTTAAGTACAATTACCTTGTACTTATTTGTTTTTAAGTACAAGAACAATTCCTTGGTACTTGTACTTAAACAGTTTCAAGTACCAGTACCGGGACTTTTACTTGTACTTGTAATTCTTTTTAAGTACCTCAATTCCTTTCAATTCCTTTTAAGTACTTCAATTCCTTTCAATTACTTTTTCTGAGTATTTGCATTCAACTTTATAACATAGAATTCCACGTACTTAAAAGGAATTGAGGTACTTAAAAGGAATTGAAAGGAATTAAAGTACTTAAAAGGAATTGAAATACTTAAAAGGAATTGAAGTACTTGAAAGGAATTGAAGTACTTAAAAGGAGGAGAAGTACTTGAAAAGAATTGAAATGAATTACAAGTACAAGTACAAGTCTCGGTACTGGTACAAGTACAAAGGAATTGTACTTGTACTTGTACTTGAATTTTACAGGTCTGATTATAATAAGTCAAACAAAAGTGCAAACAATCTATAAAAAATAAAACAGCTAAAGTGCTTGCACATCATGTTTATAAAAAGCAAGTTATATGTATCTAATCTAATCTTCGTCGTCAGTTAAAAAAAAAAAAAAAAAGTACATAATTTCAATTTATCGACTTACTCATAAAACATATACAAAATATAGATTGAAGTCAGTGCATTTGAACAATTCTTCACCCAGTTCTGTCTAATATTATCACAGCAAAGTTGTTTAAATAAACACACTTTTATGATGTTAACAACTCTAATTAACAAGTCTGCTAGTATGCACAAGATGACATACTAAATGAGGAGAGAGCAGATACTGTCTGATTATAAAACTTTGCAAATGAGAAGATAATTGTGTCTCAAAAAACAAAAAGGTATGGGTCCCGATATACGTATGTATGTCTATAAAAACTCATTTTCCTCCATAGAAACCGCTTACACCTTACGGTATTGACCAGAGAACCATTTGATGAACTTGCTTGAAGCTAAGCAGCAAAATCATTTTTGCCACTTCAGGACAGACCTTTGTATCTATCAAAGTTCATAAAGTGTACCTACCACCAGGGTGGAGTTCTCTTAATCGTAACCGACCAATTTCTAAACGGCCTCAGCGACTCTATTAACCCAACGTTACCTCGAAGTCTTGGTTAGCAATCAAGAATTGACGAGAATTATTGGGTTCCCATACTTTGAGGGCGATGAAATTGCCTATAAGCTCGACATATTGCCGGACAATCACACAGTATATGAGCAGCTATGTATGTCCTCTACACATAACCTGCAGGGATAATCTTCTGGGAACCCATCTTTCTCAGATGGTACATGAAGTCTACTTGCCCTGTAGACAACGCTACAACCACAGTAAGTTAGAGCTTATTTCATGGGAGTACCACGAGAAGTTCTCAAAATAAAATTCAACAACAGGACTTCGATTAGCTAAAAAGTTCATCAACCCCAACAATAAGAAAGCGAGCGTGATGCTATTGTTCTAACAGACTTCCTCACCGGACACTGCTTACCCAACAAGCTTGGCATAAGCGTCACCGACATGTGCCGCCTAAGCTCGAAACATACAAAAAATTCATCCGCAAACACTATCCTAAGGTTCCTCTTTGTCTTTGATTTTGCTCCGAATCACATTTTTTAGTTGCAAGACAACTTTTCTTTTAGTCTCCTTCAGGACAGTTAGGAGGACCCTCAAAGCCTAATTTTTGTATGAATAGCATAAACTACAGGCATCATAACTCCAATAGCCATTACTTTAAGGTTCAGTTAGTTCGTTTTATCGTTCAAAGGTATAATAAAATTATCAACTCGAGAGGACACATACCCACGTGTCAGACATTATTTGAAATAAGATGAGTAAACATGTGAATCATTCGATATCTGTATATTTTTCAATAAATAGCTAATGTTGCTTAAATTGAAATATACATTTCTATTCGTAACGATGAGTCAAATTTAAATGATTTGTAATGAAATCCAACCGAAACTGTTTCATGTAATATTTTTTTCTATTTTATTTGCAAACCATGATCTGGTCTATGGATCATTAAATTTTAAAAATGAGGCAGAAGGTGATTTTATATTTATTATAATGAACACCTGGGAAAATTTGCTAAGTCGATGTCACTGAAGTCAAGGAAAATTAATCCAACAAAATTATTAAATTGTTGAAGTACATAGGGTAAAGGCACTAGTAGCTGGACAGTTAACACAAGTCTTAACTTTGACTTCTTCTTATTTTTTAAGTATTAAAGCTTCAGTGAAAAGGTTTGGATATATAACTAATGTAGATAATTTTTCAAAAGATAGTAAAACTCCTCAAACATATTTATTATTGTGGATAATTGTTTTATTAATTCTTAAAAAAAGTTCAGTTTGCGCTAGTATCCGGACAGTAATATTTAGTGTCCGGACGTTTTAATTTCAGAAGCCGGACACCAAAATTTCATATTAACTTTTAACGTTTTCTTTTTGATTAATGAAATATTTTATTTAGTTTAATACGAAAAAAAAATAGATTTATTCATCATCTTTTTAAAAGGTGTTTCCCTTTTCGAGTCCTTAATTATGTTTTGCACCGTATTAAGGAGGTCATCAGTCTTTAAGGGAAGCCCACATTTGCATAAATCGGTGCACCACTCAGCAATTTTACTTTCTTCTACAGGTGTTAAGTAAGGATCTGGCTCGTATTTTGTTGCCTTTTCACCAATTCCCCTTTTAACTTTTAGTTGGCCATGAAGAGTTGATCGACACAGATCATATTTGGCAGCAACTTTTTTTAAACTCAAATTATTTGTCCGAATATCTTCTAAAGCCCGTGTTAAACTGCTTTCCTCCATTCTTAAGTAATTAAATCTAAAAATATGACATTTTTAACGTTTGCATATTTTAATGCGTAAAAAAGACTATGGTCCGGATACTAAACTTTTCAGTACCCGGGTAGCCGATTTCTTAGTTAAAAAACACTGTCAGCATACTGAAATTATTAAAGAAACATGCAATATTCTTTATTTAAATTAAGTTAAATTCACATAGGTATCGTTTAAAAGTATTAAAACATGAATTTAAAATTTGCATTAAAGTTTCAATACCCGGACACACTGTCCGGAAACTAAAATCAGTATAAAATTTGGGCTCCAGTATCCGGACACCAAATAATTTGTAAGAATTTAACAATTTCTTCATTTTTTTTTTATTGGACACAGAAATTATTTATATTTAATTAAAATTAAACCTAATTTGATGTGCAAATGCAATAAATAATGTTTAAAATACTTCCATTTTGAAAATAGCGCCACTATTTTTTTTAGAGAAAAAACGCACTTAGCCGCACACCTCACGACTACCTCGTACTAACTGATGCGTATTTCGCATTCCAGTATTGGAAACTACGTATGTGTATGAAAGAAACATACAGGTTTGTTTTTTTATGTATTTTTCACACTAAAATTGGAAAATTATCTTATTTTTTGACAATAACCGACGAAGTGTCCGGATACTAGCACTGTCCGGATACTAGTGCCTCTACCCTATTCCTAAGATTCCAAGGGACCTGATCGTTTCTAAAGAAAATCCCACGGTGATTATTATAACTTAAACTATGTATACGTAGGACAAATTCAAAAACGTGCCTAGTATTGAGAATCTTTTCGCCAGTCCTCGAAAAGAAGGCCCTAAGCTGGGGGACCTTCTTAGATCTCTATCTCTATCTGGTTGCTACTAACTCAGCGGGGTCTCTTTCTAGTTTCCCATGATGAACCTTGGGCTACGTAACATTTTGAATTGCAGTCATTACGTTTTTGAACACATTCCATTACCACTGTGACATTGTCCTCGGTTCTACACATACGTCTTGCCTTGTCACACAAGGATTTACTGTCTTTTTTTTTCAAAAATCAATCGGTTCGTTTTTAGACAAAGGGCATAATCTCCTTGTTCTAACACAAGTTCTTAACGAACTCCATCTGTTACTTGTATCATATGAGCTTTATTCGCTACTTCGTCTAAGTGTACAAGGCCAGATGTTCACCGAGTGGTCAGCTTGCTCCGGTTACAGTCCACAGCCGCACGCCCACACGCTCAGGTACACTAACCTTATGCTGCGTTACAAGAATTGTTATTCTCTTGTGATAGTACACTCATCACAGTTTAGCGTACGGCAGTTGTCATTGCTGGGTCCCCGGCTTGAAAGATGATTGTTTTGCTCGGAAGTTTGACTGAATTTGAAAGATCCGGTGAATCAGAGAAGACACCCATTAACCATTTTGGACCCATGAAAACCCTTTAAAATATGAGCGAGGAAAATTCTTCTTGTATGTAATATGTTTATACAATCTTAGAATTTTAGGACGAATCACGCTTGAGTGCTTCTTTTCATATGCATTACAGATCGATTCGACTTAAGAAAAGGCGTCCTCTCATATCCTACAACTGGTTGTGAGGTTTAAAATGTCTAAAAGAGACCCCAATCTCAATGAAGTTAGTGTAAACCATCACACCTTCTACACCCTTGAGTGTCTCACAAATCTTGAAGAACTTCGTCAGCACCAAAGACTTCATTTTTAACGTCATACTCGTCGTAAATCTGCTGTGTTGAACTGCTGAGCATGCTAACGAACTTGGTTTCAGATTCATATCACAGTAATGACTAAAACGTTGTCACTTTAGGACTATTTTTTGCAGTAGATTCTCTAAAAAAAAATGCACTAGATTGAATTTTTTTGCAGTAGATTTTTATTTTCACACAAAAACAAGGTAATAACAAAAAATAACATAACCATTAAAAAATTAACAAAAACTAGGATATCAACAAAACAGAAAAATTCATCCATATTACAAAACAAAAAAACATCCATGATTCATCCCATTTTTTTTTTTTTTTTTTGTAAAGTTTTCATCAGTAAAATAAAAATCATCAAAACACTCCAAGAGCCCTGGTGAATCCGAAGGTTCCCAACAGTCTTTATTATTATTTACCTTTTTCAAAAAGCTTTGTTGTGTTTTGTGCTAAAAGGGAAACATTTTCTCGATCTGGAAGTGCATACCTACAAGCAAACTTCAAAAATGCAGTAGATTTAATTTTATGGCAGTACATGTAAACTTCGAAATAAATGCAGTAGATCTATCGCAATTGCAGCAAAGTGACAACGCTGCTCACTTCTCGTGACCATTTTTTGGAGAACAAAATAAAAATATAGAACATCAAACAGATTTTAAATTTACACTACGCAACCAAAATAATAACAACACTGACAGTAGCTGTCCGTTACTCTTTGACAAGGGCTGCGTTCATCAAATAAACTCGTGGAGTATCTGCTTTTCAGTTTATGTATACAAACAAGTTTGTCCTACCTACATGATTTAGTTATCTGTTCTGTAAATTAAAGACAGTGTTACTAATTTGAAAAATAATAATAATGATTATTACCATTCCACACATTTGTACCTACCCTACGTACCTACGTTCCTTTTAATTTTAATTCGAAATGTTTTTATTTGGTTTTAGTCCTGCAGCCTATTGACCCTTTAACCTGAGACAATATGATTCAAGTTCTCTTTCCAGTCAATGAATATTCTCTATTGGGAACATTGTCCTAATTTACTTCATTTTATGCTGAAAATGATTCATGAACTCATAAACATGTCGGGGAAGTGGACATACACAATTTTGTGCCTGATGTCCATTGGTCTCTAGGGAGTTTTCTATGCCCAACGCATAACACAACCTAAGGACAAATGCGTAGATAATTAATTTAATTAAAATAAACTCCTCAACTCTACACTAATTCACTTTAGTCAACACTTGCGCTCGCAAATCATCAAAAAAAACTCATATGACCAGTGACGACATGAAGGAAAATGCGATAAATAACATACAAGCATGTGACAGTAGCAAATGACAAAAAGAGACAACACCAATAACATCGAAAAGTGGGCAGGAAAATTGCATTTATTAGGCTTCTTCTTCATCTTCACACACAAAGCGAATGAACGAAACGCACCCCATTTGTTTCAGTTTTGTCACAGCTACAGCATTTTCGATTTTATTTTTGGGGGACGTTGCTATTTTTAAAAAATAAGAAAGAAAGACGAAAACCTCAAAATAGAAACGGCGACAGAGGGGGAGCTCACAACCAAAACAAAAGACAATGTGACAGACGGACGACAACAATGTGAAACGAGGCCAAGCTGTTATTAATAAGCCAACCGTGTGTACAGTGGTATGAAAAATGATAGGGACACTCTTTGTTAAAAAAAAAATGGAATATGATAGACTAATCAGTTTTTTCTTATCAGGTGATAATGAAGGTTGAAAATGATTTATGGGAAACGCAAAAAAGAATAATGTTAAACAAAGAAGATTGTGATACAGTACATATTCTGACAACACTAAGGTAATGTAAATATTTATCTTTGGCTTAACTTGTTTATAATGGACTGTGTTGCTGAGGTCGTAGATCTGTTTAAAAAAAAATGGGATCACCAGCATTTGTTTTGTTGACACATGTCACGCAAGTGACAAATATAACGGAAAATGATTAAAATGTATTTCGAAGAATTTTGAAAAACGAAAACTAGATTACTATATCTTGGAAAAAATAAATTGTGTTAACGATTCCTCAACGGTGTCGTAGTCAACCAAGACATTATTTTACAAGATTTGAAGGTAAATTCCAGATACGAAAATGGTAAAACGAAGCGCTTGTATCATTAAGTAGCCTATTAAACCATACCTAGGTGAGATCTAACCAACTTAGATCAGGGATAGAGCTGCTGTTGTTGTCGAGTGACAGTTGCGACATCCAAAACCAAGATCTTGGCACCGCTACTCGCTTTGGATAAACAAGTAAAGGTGCAGGAAAATAAACGCCTGAGAAGGGAGAAAACCGTGGTTAAATGTAGAAAAACCAAAATGACAACCTAAATGTCTACCGATTACACCCAGAAGGAAGTTCATAGTACGACGCGAGGAACTTTTCAGTGGGTACCAAAAAAATGTTCTAAAATATGATAGTTGCAAGCTGTACAAATACTGAGTTTCCGGCAGAAAGTGATATTTTCGGCTGCCAAAGGATTCACAACCCAGATTAGCCAAATATCTTTCAAATAAATGGTTGCATTGACACAAAAAATGACGGTCGGGGAAGAACTATTGACAAATCAGGTAGTCCCTTAGACTTCAACGACACGTAGAAAAAACATAAAAAAGGCCTCGGTCAGGTGATTTGTTTTTATACATATAGATTTGTATCTCTCTATGTATGGATACAAAGTAAACATATTATGATCGGATGCGAATCGAAGAAATACATACATACTTACAATGACACAACCGATAAGTTCAAACGAACATGCATTAGGCGGACATTCTAGACTCTTAACGACTAGATGCTTAACGACTTTATTTTACGACACCAGCTCCTAGTGATTTTTTTACTTTGTTTCTGATTTTCAAAAAAGATATGCTCCTTGTTATAAACTTTCTTTTCCTCGTATTACATTACATTCAATAAATTCTGCTATCAATACATTCGATAATAAAACCTGTGTTAACTCTAATCACGGACAAAGTTTGATAAAAATCATATTTTATTTCAATCTCTTTTGTTTTTACAATTGCACACCAGAAAAAAAAAGAAAAAAAAACATAATCAACTTGTTAGTTGATTATATCAACTTAATTACCCTCAAGTCGCGGCAACAAACTCATAAAAAATATTGCGATTCATTTTTTTTTTTTTTACGCCGTAGATTTTCTTTTCTTTCTCCGTCTTTGTTATTTCAAGCTCTACTGTAATTACTCTTTGGAAATCCAAATTATATTCACGTAAGCAAATTCCATTGACAACGAACCTACCTGCTGGACGACTTTTGGCGCCCACTGTCTACTCGCCTCTTTACAACTCGTATTCGAACAGTGGTATTCGTATTCCAATTTAAAACAAAAACAAAAACAACTCTCACACATGAAATTCCAACAGAGATAACACACAGAATCCGCCTGCGAATTGGGTTATCAGGTTACTGCCTCAAATAATACAACTCGCCACTGAATTGGCAGCGAGTAGAGTGCACTTTTTGGTGGCGTTTCTAAGCGAAAATTCTATTTACCTTGGGTTTGTTCAACCACTTTCGAAACGTATCCATTGTGGGGCGTCAAGATAAGACGACGACAACGTCAACTGCAGCAGCGCAGACCTTGGGGCTTGCTCCTCCTTATGTTCGCGTGAATTTTTCCACTTTTTACGATTCCACGCGCCCGAACAGAATTCAAAGAAAATTTAATTTACAAACAATTTTTTTTCTTTCAACTAATTTCGATTTTTTCCACGTTCACTGGACTTTTTTTGTTTTTGAATCACTTGCATCACCACACTCAAAATAAAAATAAAAAAAACTTGCACAACAGAAAATCTCGCGATTCCACTCCGACTTCACGTTCACACTCGGGAGTTTCAGCAGTAGCAGCAGAGAAACACACGACGGCGACGACAGAAGCGAAAACTAATTTCACTCATTTGGGCTGAGAATCAGCGAAATCTCCCAGCGATTCATGAATATTTTCACACAAACTTTGGTAGATTTGTTTTTGATTAAATAATTATTGAAAAATTTAATTTTCTACTGCGTCTGAGAGCAATTGAACATTAAACAAATTCTTAATCTCCACACCAAACGACTGCGACAAGTATTCACTTTACTTCACTACACTACGATACGACTACGTCCTCCAAATCCGAAACAAAACAACGCACACGGCCATTTCCCGTTTCGTTTTCGTCTGGTTATGAACTCAATTGTATTCGTTTCGTGTCGTTCTGTCTTCTTTTGGCAGCCGTTGTTGGCGATGTTTTCGGAGTGGCCGTATTTACACTGTGGTAGAGATGATAGCATTTATTTTCTTGGTTGATGTTATCGATATGGGAATTGTTTGTAGGAATGGTACTTTAAGCTAATAAAATTTAAGAGCCCTTAGTAAATAGAAATCCTTAAAGTCACTCCTAAAGTCGAATTTTGTTAGTTGTAGCTAAGATGCTTTTAAGATTTCGTAGTATTTAATCAAATTTAACGTAATCGTTGTGATTGAATATCACATTTTCGTTATTTTGAACTCACGCACCTCATTCGGTTGCCACTTATATTGAATTGTTTTGACTGTCACTTTAAATTGGACTTAGATTCGGCTGAGCCACAACTAAGCAGTTGTCGATTTTAGAAGTGACACCGGTCGTGTATTACTACCGATTTTGGTTTAAATTCGAGTTTAGGTAAAACTCGAGTAATCTGGCACCTCCAGTGCACTTGATGTAAGGAGGAAGCAATAGAGACGTGAAAGAGGAAGAAACAGTAATCCACCTGCTATGCACCTGAATACCGAGCAGGTGAACCCTAGAGGAGTACTCCTGTGAAACACCCTAGCCAAATCGACATAACGACGAATTCTGGAGAAGATCCATGAATTCGAGACCGATAACCACAATCAGTTCAACGTTCTTAAAGCTGCTTGAAGAGTGTAATTGAGATGAGCTATGTCTTGTTTTGGTATTCCTAAAAATTGTATTCGGTTATGTAGAAATACGTTTTACAAGGCCCTCTACACAAGCGGAAGCTGAATATAACTAAGTTTAGGCAGGATATCATGCAGCGTCTTCAAACTAATAGTGAAGAAAATAGTCTGAAATTCTCAGGGTGATACATCAAGCACTATTTTTCAAACGACATATGCATCACCAGCAGCCCCCGTAAACATCAAGATAGTTCAAAGAGCATGCTGTCTATGAACACCAATGCTACAAGTTCTTCTGCGTAGACTCTGCTATTAATTTAGCTGAAGAGATCAAATGAAGAATAAATCTCTCCAATCGCAGTTTCTTCAGTCTATAAAGAAGAAGCAAGGAGATGTTATACATGACCCTCATCATCCTCGTCCTGTTCCCTTATATTGATGCCAGCGCTACGGACCATCGGCTCCAAAACATTGAATAAGAGAAAACACGTTTTCGTTTATGGGAATATATGCATATATGTATCTACAAGGCAAAACGATGATAAGAAAAGGATAAAAGTCATAAACTAAAAATTAAGATAGCGACTTCACTTGAACTTAAAACGATTAACAAAGTATGTTTATGACACAATTACACAATCAAGCAGTTTACTTTTATAGTTTGGTAATTTCAATTTCTGGATCTTCATTTTCATTTTTCTTGTCCTCGTCGACTTGATTTGTTTCCCCGTCCTTTTTTAATTTCTTTTTCATCAAGATATAGCAGATACTAAATGAAAAAGCTCTAGAATGCACCACATCATGTAAATTAATATCCTTACATGAAAATAATAACATCTGGAATGTAGAAAAATTCACTGAAGAGGAAAATTGCTCCTGAAAAGGAGTCAAACACACTAATATACACATAACTATACAGTGGAGGAAATATGAATTGTGCAATTTGTTCACTAACACCAAAAAGTGCAAACAACCGACTTAGCTCATCTCCATCCACTAAACTTGATCCAATAGTCTTGATGGCGATGACACGCAAACTGATGAACATTTCAAACACAGCACCTACATAGAACATAATAGAATCTCTGGCAAAAGCCTTAGAGAAGTGTTAGGAACACGGGGATCAGCATTGATGAACTTTACTTACAAACATCGGTCTTGATACAACCATAAGCAAACCAGACAGGATACCAATCATCGGATCTGACATCTTAAGGATTTTACTCAATATCGCAGTTCCAATGAAAGTTCCTTCAAAAAAAAAAGTTAGAAATGTCAAATAGATTCTTCGTGAACTGACTTACCTAACATTGACACCGCAGTGGAGATTGTATTGTATACACTATACTGATTGCCATTCCAATTCAACTTCGAGGTGACGAATTTAAACACATATTCATTTTCTGAAATATTCGAAAAGGATTAGGATCGTCAAGAATCTGCAGCTTTCATTACCTGCTCCTGGACCGATGGTGAAAAGGTATCCAAAAATAAGTGCAATGAGCAATGGTTTTCCATAGTTTGGTCTTTTCTGCAGTGGTAATTTGAGACATCCTATTGCCAAAGTAGGATCGAAAAACTCTGCTAGACACGATTTTTTCCTGCTTAGATCCTGGTCAGCTGATATTGTCTCAACGTGAGCTGCGATCACCTTTTTATTTCTATTGACCTTAGATAGCTCCGTGATTTCGAAGACTTTATTTTGAACATCGTCTTCATTTGGTATGTCCTTCTTAGAGGTAGTCTTTGCTTCCTCAACGAAAAAGAATACGTATAGAAATGCCAACATTTGGAACATCCAACACATTGCAAAGGAATCTAAGGAAAGGATTTTGTTTAATGACTTTTGTTTCCCGCAACGTTGGTCAATTACTTACTGACGTATCCTAGTTTCTTGAAAAGGACTCCACTGAAAAGTGGTCCAATAATGCCCATGAAATTGACGCATAATGCAAAGACACCGAATCTATTATAAAAAAAAAAAACTTAACAAACAAACTCATCATTTCATACATAGACTGGTGGTCAATTTATACCTAAACACTCTATCCGCTTCCGGTGTTGCGGCTGTCATATAACCATACACAGCTATAAGGACGAATGAAAATCCACCGAACATACTGGAGATTATGGCATCGGTATAGGCGCCAAATTCCATTGGTATAGCATCGAAAAATATGGCGCAAATTAACTGTACTATGAGGACATAAAAAAAAGTTATTTTACTAACCACAAAGGCCATAAGTTAGCATTACTTGGAGAAGATAGTATATCCCCAATAAGAGGAAACAATATAAATGGTTTGCGTTTATTATACCGATCACTCCAGCCACCAGCAAAGAGGACTACAATTAATGGGAAAATGGCAGCTAAAAAAAACATAAAAATTAGGCTTCAGTTAAAAATATACAATTACGGTTGGCATCAAAAGATATGCCAATCAAGGCTATGTTTAGACTGCTATAAAGCATTTCTCATTACGAGAACGAAGTAATAAGCATAACAACTGAAGAAACAGTGACATCTCCTTTATCGAACATTACCCAAAGTCTGTCCTAGCAAGATCCCAATTTTTGAAATTAAATACTCACCTCACTTAAAAGTCAAGAGCAATCATATTTTCCTATAACAAGAATCAAAAATAAATAACAGCTTTCAATCAAATTAAAGATTGTCTAACTGAAATGCGCCGCCAACAGCATCTTACTTACATTTTGTCTAATTTATGCTAATTATAAGGTTATAAAAAAACGATTGCAAAATGGCACCACCTTCACGTGAATTATTGTTATTATGTGAGAACTATCACGGCTAATCCATTCAACATGCACTTGACTCACCCATTGGGGCTCGAATTCCAGAAACATGAGCACTCAGTTTCTGTACGTCTCGTTCGGCCTTGCAAACGGTGTAATTAAAGTTCGATGACAAATTTGTGACGTTCCACAGTGGCCCACTGCCAATATGTGTGACGTTTTCAAAGTTAAATCTTGTACAATTGATACCGAAATCATCTTTGTTGAAAAGCGCTTGACACACTGTATCACTGTAGTTATAGTTAGCCCTGCACGCCTACAGAACAGGGGCATTAGCAATATCATTCGATTACAGCTTTGAGTTCAAACCTTTTCCAATGGGAAATTTTGTACTGCCACCGAACTAAGTAAACCCGGCAATATATATAAATACATGAAGACTTCCATGTTGAAGGTCTTCCGATGGGTCCATAGTTTCTTTAATATATTCGCCTTCTCCTTTGGCACATCATTGATGATGTTGTCCATATTTTTGATAATTAATCTTCTTTAAACCAAATTTTAATACACCAACGATGATTTAATATCGACAGATCTAAGCAAACTAAATTGATTTGAGACTTTGTTAGCTTCTTCTATCTTCTGCAGGTGTTTGGATCAAAAAGTGGAAAAACTGGAATCTAAAGAAGTGCATAGGAAAATTCAATAAATTCTAACTTTGATAGGACATCGATGTGGAAAAATCTCGTTTTACGACTTTACAGACAATTTAGCAGTTGATATCAACGAATTCGATAGCTATTGGAAATTACTTATGTATATTGAAGAAATAAAACTTATTTATAAAAATATTTTTGTATTTAAAATACTGAATAAATCCCGTTTTCCACATGCGCAGCGTAATGCAACAAATTGATGAATCAAAATACGAATGAGGTTACTTATCATACTCTGATTTTCCCGAGCTCGAAAAGATCAGCACGGTATCGGACTATATGCCCAAGTTACTCTGTTCTGCCAGGAAGTTCGAGATTTTGATCCCGAACCGTAACTCGTGGGATACCGGGGACCTGTTGCTGAACACAAAAGGACTGATAGCTCAAAGATGGACTCATGTGTTGGTGCCGGTATCTATGGCCCTAATCACAAGGTCCCTAAGGCACTTGGAATGTGTCCCAGTGTCTTTCAGGCAGAATTACATGCCATCGATACCTGCGCCACCATCATACTCGACTCTGGCATTAAGGGCGTCACCATCAATATATTCACCGATAGTCAAGCAGCGCTCAAAGCACTGAGTTCCCACTACTGTAACTCAAAGGCCGTTCTAGGCTGCTTTAATACGCTCCAGGACCTCTCAAAGCGAAATAAAGTCAAACTTTGGTGGGTACCAGGACACAGAGGCATTGAAGGCAATGAAATCGCAGACCAACTTGCCAGGAAAGGCTTCTCAGAAAGGTACATAGGTCTGGAGTCTGGACAGCTGGGAAAAGCGTAACTTTTTATCCACATTCAGGTACTTCGACAGGCTAAGAGGGCCATCCTTCCCCTGATTAGATTAGATTAGATTAGATTAAGTAATTGAGGTGGTCCATAGTCCCTTATCACTGCGGCCGCAGATGGGCCTATTGTGATGTTCTCTTAATTAGAGCTCCTCCATGATGCTGGAGTGCGTGATGAATCCGGCGATGTCTTTGGGTGAGCTGGTGGTTATATCTTCCGCCTCGAGGTATTGTTTACCTAGAAAACGATGACGTGTTCTTATGAGGCAGTTACAGTGACAAATCCTACCCCTGAACAAAACCACAAAAAATATTCTCAATCACAAAAGGGATGATATCAGATGACTGGCAGGGTTCCTCACCGGTCATTGCAGCCTCCGATATCACTTACATAAACTAAACATAGTTCAGGAATCTGAATGCTGACTTTGCTTAGAGGAAGACGAATCAGCCGAACACGTACTATGCGAGTGCTTGACTGTCTGCAGAGTTAGGAAACGCTTTCTCCACAAGGAATTCCTAACATCGGAGGGCATACGCCCGACTGGAGATATCCTCAACTTCATTAGGAAGATAGAGGATCTCCTTGTCAAACTGGCTCCACGCTCAATAGATCTTTCAAGTCGCAGTGCCATTTGCCAGACTTAGTAAGTGTTACCAGCGTGTTCTCCAAATATTAAGGCAGGTTTCAAACTGCAAGAAGCAAAAGAGCCTCACAGACTTCATAATTTTTGTCGGAGTAGAAAACACTTCACTAGATCACTTAGATCAGATATAGCTTATCCATTCCACCATCAGGAAACCAAGCCCAATACTCTCCATTTTATTGCATTTTTCTCACCTTCCGTAGAAAGTCAATGAAAGCCCAAATCGAGAATGCACGTATTTTAAAGCTGTCTGACTGTGCTGCTTGCTTTTAGTGTTTCAAAAGAAAAACAATATTTTCTGAGTCAACTATCTTAACTGTAGTTTAAGACCGAGCTTGTCAAACCTTGACATTGTTAAAGTTATGACGAAAATACGAATTTTTAAATTTTATGGTTGGAAAAAGTACTTAACAAAGATAATTATGAACTGCAAACATTTTTTAAAGCTAGACTTTTGTTTCCTTATTGCAACCCAGACAAATTTAAGTTTAAAACTGCCCACGGAAATATAGAATACAAATGCAGAAAAAAAAAACATTAAAAATACACGCACTTTGGAAGGATATTTCCGCTTGTGGAGAAAGTAACAGTTTAATAATAGATAACATACAAAATCTCATCCTTTTTACATCTTTCACTAATAAAAATCCCATTCACCATGTAAATTCAATGGGCTTATCCTGGAAACCTCAAGCGTAAGCTCCTCTATTCCCTGAGATTCAACAACCAAACTATGGTATTTATCCTTCAGCCATACAAGTGTATATCCCTTTTTACGAAGACTGCTTGCTCTCAACCAAAGTGGTAATTTTAATCAGTAAATGCATTGACTTTACTCGTTCGTCTGATAACCATCGTTCTCTAAGAATAGGTGTTAATAATCCTTGTTAATCGGCATATACGCCTTGAAGGCGGTTACACATGCTTCTACCCACTTGGATTTTTTTTTCATTTGTTGGTGGTTCGCTTACTAAGAGATTGGAGTATAAAAGGACTTCACCGCACTCAGAAAATCGTAGTCAAAGTTTGAATATTCCAAGTGAAAGTTGTTCCTGGCCTAATTTGTAAATAGTGTTGCAATTTTCTGTGGTTCTAAAGGATTTTTCTGGTAATAATCTAATCTTAGTGATCTTAGTTTGAAAATAAATTGCTATTTGATATTTTTTAAAAAAATTTCTTAAAAAGCACTTGTTGTGCAAACAAATTCGGTTAAGTTTTACAAAACACTGATTTTCAAAGATTTAGTTATTTCTTAAATGTGAACGTGAAAGAATTCCTACATTCCTGATTGAAAATATTCATTCGTATTCACATTCTTGAAAATATACTTGCTGAACCTGTATAAATAGTTTTAATCAAGTCATATTCTGAGTTTACTAAGTTTGTTACTAAAGTTCAATGTAAATCGATGCTTCAACCAACCTGACTCACCTATAAGCTCAAGTCATTCGTTCAGTGCTTTCAACTACTTAATATTTGAGTGTTATTAGCAGTAGCCTTTAGATTATGTCTGATGCCTGACGGTTACTTTAGAAACGTTTCGTTGTACCAGTTTAGCGTTCAGATACAGAAGTACTGAAAGCAATACCATTTACGTATTTAGCTTGATATTATTTAAAGTTGTTTGAAGCTTTGACCTCTTATCAGCTTTTTTGTGATTCGATAAATGATCTTACTGTCACACGCTTTTTCACCTAGTGTGTTTATGTAATTTTTTAAGGTCTGAAAATTCCTGAATAATCTTTTGATATTTGTAACACTAGCCTTAAGTGTCTCAAAGGTTCCTTTGCCTAATTCACCCGATGCAAGTAGATTATGGCTTAGCAGCAAAACCCAAAAATTAAAAAACACATGTTTCAGTTTAATTTGAATTATATATGTTAAATAATTTAACTTCAAATGACTAACTTATTATATTTACAATAATACAGGGTGTTTTCAGTACCGTTTCCATTTTGTTTTTAAATACCTCGTAAACTAAACACCTTTATAAATAATGGAAATGAGCTTCGTTACGAGATTTATTTATTTTTGTTAAGGACTCTCCATAATAAATTGCCAACGTCCAAACTTTTCAATAGTCTAAAATGCTACCAATAAAAATGTGGGCAAAACAAAGTCGGAAAGGTATAAAAATAAAAACACCCTGTATAATACAAAAAGCACAACCACAACGATTGCTTATAGACTAGTAATCTCAGTTTGTGGATCTTCATTTTCTTCCGTCTTGTCCTTGTCGGCACCATTTTGTGCACCGTCTTCTATTACCTCGGCTTTTTTACCTTTCTTTTTCAGCAAGATAAAGCAGATACTGAAATTGAAAAACATGTATAAGATGGATGTTGTCATGTAGACAGGTGCACTTACATGAAAACTATAACATTCGGTATGAAGAACAATTCACCAAAAAGGAATATTGCTCCTGGGAAGGTGTCAACCGCATTTGCATACACATAACTGTACAGCGGAGGGAAAATGAACTGTGCAATTGGTTCACTGACACCAAAAATTGCAAACATCCGACTTAGCTCGTCTCCACCGACTATACTTGATCCAATGGTCTTAATCGCGATGACACGTAAACTGACGAACATTTCAATTACACCAGCTGCATAGAATGTGATGGAATCTCTGGCAAAAGCCTTACAACAGTGTTAGAAGCGCAGTTAATTACAGTTTTGCATTTTTACTTACAAACATTGGTCTTGAGATAACAATACACAGAGCAGACAGGATACCAATTGTTGGATCTGACATCTTTAAGATTTTACTTAAAATCGCAGTTCCAATGAAAGTTCCTTTAAAAAAAAAATGGTTATACAAATTTCAAAGTTAACTTTTTCTTTGAACTGACTTACCTAAAATAGTCATCCCTGAGGAGAAAGTATTGTAGAAACTGAACTGATTGCCATTCCAGTTCAATTTGACGAGTGTGTACTTGTACCAATACTCAGCTTCAGCTGAAACAAGACAATAGTGTTAGGACATTTTAAAATCTGATTCTTAGGTAATCTTACCTGCTGCCGGGCCAGTTGTCAGGAAGTATGCAACTATGAGTGCAATAAGCAATGGTTGTCCATAATTTAGTCTTTTCTCCAATGGCATCTTGAGGCATTCTAATGCCAAAGTGGGATCGAAAAACTCTGCTAAGCATGATTTTTTCTTTTTTGGATCTAAATCAGATGATATTGCTTCATCGAGAGCTGTGATTATATCCCGATTTCCATTGGCCTCAGAGACCTCTGTGATTTCAAAACCAGCATTTTCAGTACCATCATCTCTTGGTTTTTTCTTTTTCGAAGTCGTCTTTGCTTCGTGAACGAAGAAGAGTACATATAGAAATGCAATCACTTGGAATATCCAACTCATTGCAAATGAATCTTAGAAAAGGATTTTTGTTCATAAATTTTTGTTTCTCAAAATATGTATCAATCACTTACAGACGTATCCTAGTTTCTTGAAAAGAAGTCCACTTATCGGTAATCCAATGAATGGAACGCAATTTAGAAACATGGCAAATATTCCAAATCTATAATGAAGAAATGATTTTCGATTATTTTCTAAAATGTAAGGTCGATCAGAAATAATACCTAAAAACTCTATCAGGCTCTGGTGTAGCGGCTGTTATATAACTGTAGACAGCCATAAGAACGAATGTAAATCCACCGAACATAGCTGGGACAATACTTTCTATATAGGCTCCAACCTCCATTGGTATTGTGTCGAAAAATATAGCTGAGATGAACAGTCCTACAAAAAAAAAAAAATTGTGTGACTAAAACCTCTAAAAAAAATACAATCTTAGTCTTACCGAGAAAAGAAAGTCCTTCTCCAATGAGTGGGAACATTATACATGGCTTTCGCTTGTTGTAACGATCACTCCATCCGCCAGCAAATAGGATTACAATAAATGGGAAAATAGCAGCTGGAAAAACAATAAACAGTTAAGGTATGTGTTAGGGAAATAAAAAATGAATTTGAGTATAAGAACACTTAGACTGTATTCGGCAAGATCGCCTGGTCTCCTTACAGAAACGAAAGATAGATATTCGGCAAGATCGCCTGGTCTCCTTACAGAAACGAAAGATAGAATAACCTTCTGTGAATTGTTTCACACACAAGACAAGATGAGCAATACCCCGGCTTTATTGATATTAATGCAAAACTGAGAAAGAAGGGTTGATACCATAGTCGAAAAATACAGCCTAATGCTGGTTACTTCTTGAAAGAAACTTTTGCCTTCGGGCAAAATATCGCTGGATCCCACACCGAAATATACAGACATAAAAGCCATCAACCAAGAGATTGATTTTGAATGTTTAAGCAAAATTTGAAGACTGAAAAAGTTATCAGAAATACCACAACCATTAGAAAAGGTTTCCTTCTGGCGCCAAAGCGAAGTCATGGTTGGTAAAGAACAACGGTATCAACGACGAAAGGAACCTGGTAGTAGGGTTATAGCTGTGGATGGAACAACAATTTGTATACTGTTGGGTAGAATAAACATTCAACCTATAAAACAACAGACAAAATGTTTGTTCAAAATTAATTGGGGTAAGCAATGTCCTCGATTAGGTCCGAAAAAACTTAACTTGTCTACTTTAGAAGCCTTAAAATGAATCGTCTAAGACAGTAAGAATGTCAGTCGCTTCAAGCCTAAGTGTCTTTGGAGGCACCTTATCATGAAGTTAACAAGTTTAAATTAACTCTAAGGAATTTGTCTACGAATCAGAAGTATTTGACTTGTTGGGAGTAAATACTTGACAACGTTTTTCAAACTATGTATATTCATAATGCACACATTAATCTTGTGACAAATAAATTAACCAATCTTTTGCTAGCAAAAACGAGGGCTGCCCGCAATCATTTATTTTGCGAAAATTGCCGAATTGAGAAGCTTTTCACGACATATTGTACTCTCGGAGGTTTGTCATCACCTGTCGAGAGTTTCGATTTGGCCTCAGCTCGCTAACCAGTCCAGTCCAACCACCACAGAGTTATTGCCTTTTGACACTAATACCAAAAAAATGCATAAAATATATGCAGTATATATGCAATAGAAAAACTGCATTGCAATATTCAGGGTCAAGCTTAGCTTATAAATACTTAAAATAAAGTTTGTGTAGTTTGTATATATGTATCTACTGTTAAAAATTTCATTGAAAGATGCTTATAGAACTTAATGTGAACTTATAAAACCAGTTTGTATCCCATACAAACGTGTAGCACACACAATATTGTCAGATTGTATAATCAATAATATTAGGCTATAAATGTTAATTTGCTAATTGCAAAACCATTTTGTTAGCACATTGTTGTACCATGACCAACTTGGTATTCTGTATTATCATTGAAACGGGTATATACAGCTTAGTTCTTTAAGCAAAAATATTAACCCTTTTCTTCTGTATTTATTTATAAAAATAGCCCCAAATTGCTTAAAACAACCTGTTTCACACCTTTAACTGAATAGTTTGGTTGTTTCGTCATTTCGTAATGAAAGCTTGTTCTCGTGGCATACTTCGTTGTAAAATTTTATAAATTTTTATCATTTAAACTTTTAAAACCTTGTGTCATGTGCCACATGTATGTTCACAAATACAGCTTATGGACTCAAAATACGAAATTGTTTATGATTTCTTCAACTCCTAGAGATCAGAATAGCACTATTACCTAAAAGATCTAGAACTGAAAAATATTATGCTCCTAAGAAAGGTCGAAGTTCTGGAGGAACCTCAGAATTGTGCCTATTTCTAGGGTGATGAATCCCCTGACGAAGTAGTTTTGGTTGCTTTCACGCAGTGACGAGACATATCCTTAGTGGGACCCACCTTCTTAAGATGCTAGTTGAGTGAGCAATGTGCAGTAAGTGCTCCAATGGGAGCTGTCCACCATTGAAAATAAGACTTCCAAGACACAAGCATTCGGAAATAAATTTAGCAAAATAAAAATTAAATCTGATACCATCATGCTTTTGTACAGATGAGTTTGCATACGGCCTTAGTTGTGAATTTCCTGCTTAAAGAGCAAACTGAAAGTTATAACACTGAAATATTTGAATGCTTATTATGAGGTTGAACTTCTACGTATAATCTGAATGAAAAGAATTCCTTTGACAAGAAATTCATGATTTTTTTTTCGCGACACGACAAATATTTTTTCATTGCCGAATTTTTGAATGAAATATGCTTCCTATGTAGATAAGTATGTTATGTTATACTACTGGTTATCGAAGTGGTGTTTAATTCTCAAGTTTATCCTGAACAAACAAACAACCCTACAGTTAAATCAAGTTAAAAAGATGCACCATGGTACCTTTTTACTTCGAGCGAATGGTGGAAGTAAGAGCAATGTCAAACATTTTGTATGTTCACAATTGACAAAATTGTATTAAATTTTTAGAGATTGATTTAAAGATAACTACTCTGCTTCATCGTAATCAATTGAGTCTCAATGCAATTTACACAGTACGGGTATTAAAAAAAAGAAACCTATAATGTCACTCTGTAATTTCTCAAAACCATTAGATCAGAAAAACATCTTCATGTCGAGCTAGACACTGTCACAACTCATTGGGAATAGCTGCATAGCAGCGCAATAAGTTATTTAACAACAAATTATTTATGATCTTCCACAATTTGAATTTTTACTAATTTATGCAATTATTAGAAAATAAACAAACGCACACACACACACACGGAACTGTTTTTAGTTCCAACTTCCACATAAACCAGTTTGGGTTGATGTTATTGAACGATGATTACAATCACTAGTTTGCACTAAACTTACCAATTGGCGCTCGAATCCCAGAAACCTGGGCACTCAGTTTCTGTGCATCTCGTTCGGCCTTGCAAACGGTATAGTTGAAATTTGGCGACAAATTGGTGACATTCCAGAGTATCCCACTGCCAACATGTGTGACGTTTTCGAAATTGAATACATCACAATCGATACCGAATTCATCTTTGTCGAGAATAGTTGTACACACTATATCTGTGTAGTTATAGTTTACCCTACACGCCTAAAGAATCGATCATTAGCAATAATATTCGAATACAGCTCTGTGTTCAAACCTTTTCCAGGGGGAAATTCTGTACCGCCACTGCATTGAACATGCTCGGCATAATGTAGAAGAACATGAAGGGCTCAATATTGATGTACTTCCGGTAGGCCCATAGTTTCTTCACAATATTCTCCTTCTCCTTTGGCACATCACTCGTGATGTTGTCCATATCTGCTGACAAACAATCCTCTTCAAACAAACTTCAAATACGCCAACAAAGATTTCAAATCGACAACAGATCAGAGTTAACTAATCGCCTAGGGAATTCCAAGTTGATCTCAGACTTCGTTGGCTTCTTCTATCTTCTGCGGGCTTGATTAGTGGAAAAACTGGAATCCAAAGAATTAAATTCCATTGGAGTAGTGAAATTCTACATCTGTTTTATTTTTGGCAGATAACCAGTTTTGCTGCGAAACTCAAATTAGAATTAATTATTTGAATTAGAAGCAGAGAACATTTATGACACGAGCTTGTTAGATAGATAGATGCTCTTACCCCGCAGCATCTTTTTACAAACGGTCGAACTGTGGAGGTCAGTTTAATGCTTAAGCTTGAACAGTAAGTGGAAATACAATTGTCGGTGTAGAGGAACTATCATTCAGGTGTAATCAAATCAAATGAAGTAATTGACCTCAGCAGTGCTTTATTGCATTTCTCGGATGAGTATCTTGTGGTCGATTAGCATAGATGAATGAAATTTTTGTTTTCCTGTTTCTCCCTCGTGAAGCAAGATTACATAATGAGTACGTACAGACTCATGTATTAACAATTTTGTAATTAAAACTTTTATTTATTGCTTCTTTCTGATGAGGCAAGATTGAATTATAATCCAAGTGTTTTCTAAAAGTTCCTACAGTTTCACCCCTTGGCTGATCACAGTGAATCGCGTTCCCCAGAGTTTATAACACAACCATGGGTAGAATAGACTGCAGATCTATCAAAGACTTTGAATACGTTTTTTTTAAAGAATTCCTTTGGATTACGACTTCCGAAATATCTATATAGACACATACAGTCATAATTCATAACGATTTAAGAAGACCTTTCTCGAAACGCCAAGAGATGATATATGAAATCTAGAAATGTAATTGCATTAGCATTGTTTTATAAATAGTTTCCAAACCTGTCTTACAGGATTAAGTACATATACACCTCTAGATCGAAGTTCGGATCTCAATGATTTGTTATGGGATTTTCGGCATCACAACAAAATATCAAACCGGTCTCGTTCATATCATACAGCGATCCCGAAAAATATATGTGTCAAATAATTCCACAACCGATAGATGATCAACTTTTTAAAGCTGCATATAGAACCAGCATTCCAAATGAAGCTTGAACTTCAAACTTTTTGTGATACTTTACCAGCTGTTTCATTATCATACCGGTTATTGTGACCAGTGATCTAATAGAATATAATATTTCAGTTCTGCTGGTCAATTTAGATGGTAATATAATCGCGTGCCATTGTCATCATTTAGTCTTCTTTCCAGAAGACTTCTCAAAAATACTTTTACTAGATCCATGAAAACTTAACGGACATTCTCGGGACTATTTAAAAAAAACATTGGGTCACTCTCATGAAACACAGGTGCTAGGTGTATTTACTTAAAAGCAACTTTGAAGGCTTTTCTAGGCCTTTATCTCCTGCTTATAGAAATAAAGTAATCTGATACAGCTTCAACTTTTGAACAACTTTAAAACAGGGTTATCTGGTTGTAAGTACAATGCTACAACTCTCAAAACCTCAACAAGCATAAATCCTTTAGACATGTTTCTACTTTGCAAAGAAAATCTCCTGAGTTATAGCCAACCTATCACCTGCAAGAACAATTTCGTGCTCTCGATCTTAGTCAAGAATACAACGGGGAACTTTTCCAAGGCACAAATGATCTTTTAGGTTAAAGTGCTTATTCTACGCCAAAAAAAGAGCTTTCACAGAGCTTATCCTAGTATTCTAGCAGTCTTTGGCATCATTCTCAGAAAACATTAATTCAATAAAAGTTCCCAACTAGAACATCCACTTGGAAAACATGGCTATGTTCGGTAGGTGTTCTATGTGCGATGAGGTCCTAGTGCTTCAAAAATGGTATACACTCTTACAAATCCTTACTTTCCAAATATCTATGTATATAAAGTACATGTACATGCAAATTAATATAAAAATACTGAGTCTTTGTTTTACAAAAAAAAAAAAACATGGAAGGATGTTAACATTTGTGGTAAAAGCAACAGTTTAATAATAGGTTACATAGTAATACCGCATCCTTCTTACATCGTACAAATTGAATGGGCTCACCATAAAAACCCAAAGAATATACATACACATAGTACCTCTTCTATTCCCTGAGATTCTACAACCAAACTATTCATCCAACGTTATAACCCTTTTTACGGAGGCTCTCTAACCCCTTGCTCTCAACCAAAGTGGTAATTTTAATCAGTAAATGCATTGACTTTGCTCGTTCGTCTGATAACCATCGTTTTCTTAGAATAGGTGTTAATAATCCTCGTTAATCTGCATACACGCCTTAAAGGTGGATCCATATGCTATAACCTACACCAAAGGTTATTCGATATTTGCTCGTTTACCGCTTGCTAAGAGATTGGAGTATAAAAAGGATTCTACCGCACTCAGGAAATCGTAGTCACAGTTTGAATATTCCAAGTAAAAGTTGTTCCTGAACTAGGTAAATAGTGTTGAAATTTTCTGCAATTCTTAAGATTTTTTTTGGTTACATCTGTGGTCTAAGTGTGAAAAGTTGGTGTTTGGATTCGTTTGTTTTAAATAACTTATTATTATTAGACCTTAGTTGTAGAACCAAACAGTTCAGTAAAGTTTTAAACAACTTTTTTTTCTTTAAGGTTTGCAACACCACAGATTGGAATTTTTCCTTCTTAAACAACGAAAATATTTTTCTTTGCTTCTTCACCAAGAGTGAGATGGTTATTTTTGTTCCTTTTCGAACCTGAGAACTTTTAGCAACTTCTAACCAAAAATTCCTGCTAGAAAGTATTTATTCAGAATATCATTCTTGGTAAAAATAATTCCTTTTCTTTTCCATCCATGCGGTTGCGATGGGTTTCGTTGGCTTGCATTCCAATCCTTGATGCATGTCTTCTAAGTGAAAAGTGACATGTTAATACCTTGACCAGGATTTTTGTGTGTGCATTGCTGATTCAAAGCAGACTTTTAATTTTGAGCCGCGACTTAGCCTGGGTGTCTCGCATGGTTGCATGTGTCAAGATATGTCATTAACTTGTTGCAAGGCTATGTAAATCAAAAATCTTTACGTCCCCTGAAATATCTCTACGTTCATGGGAGCATGCACATCTGATTAAAGGATGAATATTGGCTATTCAAATGATTTTACAGCTGGTCCGCACTCGTTACCGATCTATTCTTCGATGTTATCGAAGAAGTTTACATCTAGGATTTAATTCCTTGTATGATATAGATTCTGATAGTGACAAAGAAAATGGATTGCGTCCTCATAAACTTCGTTCTCATCGCATCCTCTGCACAGATCATCATCCTTTAGATGCAGTTTCTTTGTATGGTATCTCAAAATATTATGGCCGCTTAGGATGTCTACCAAAAGAGAAAGGGTTTTCCTATCCTCCTGCAAAAGGCTTCTTGATGTCTCATAGGTGATTAGATATTTCCACCTTGTATTTGACGGCTTATTGTTGGTCAAGGGCAAATCCCTTGCTTGACAGTTTGCCTGCTTCCTCATTGCCTGGTATGCCAGTATAAAGGCCCAACCATAATAGACTTAAGTCAACTTAAGTTTCAGTAAGTGATGACGCAAACACATAGAACTCAAATAAATCACAGTGTCGGACGAGATACATTTTTCATCGTTTTTAGTCGAATTTAATAACAAATCTTGGGGAAATCAGTTTGACAGATGCTTAATTTGCATTAATTCTATTTCTATTTCCATTTTTCACACAAATTAAGCAATATTTTCATTCGGTTATGACACAAGCTTAAGGTGGCTTAAGTCTATTATGCTTGGGCTTTAACCAGGGACCCAGCAGTGTTGCGCGTCAAAAATGCTCACCTCTCCACGAAAGAAATAAGACCTGCTCATATGCCTATGTCCATTTGAAAACCATCAGTGAAGGTGGATGTGGACATATTGTAATGAGCATTAAAAACAATATTTTATACGTATTTACTTTTAAAATTGAATTTTTTTTCTTCATTAAACTATTAAAAAAAGTTTGAGTGTGGCAGCAATACAATTTGGGAGCCATTACTATTTAATCATCATATACTCAAACCGCTGGTTTCCTGCCTCATACCACAACCCATCACAATAAATTCCACAAGTAGATGTCACTACATACTCCTTTTTTCATTTTTACAGAATTTCACACACAATGGTTCGTTTTATGGTTTACCCACTGTTATTGATTGCCATCGTCATTAGCTGCATGGGACAAACATTCCAGTATTCCCGGGGTTGGACCAATGGCAAGAGATCATCGCCACACTACCATGAAGAACCAACAATTGCTGAAATTTTTGAAATTCCGGAATCAGACAGACGTTTAGAGAAGTGAGTAGAAACAAAAATTTAATTCTCAATTCATTTCCCAATCTAATCTAATCTAATTTGTCACAGATGTATTATACAATTACAACATTTCATCCATAATCCATTCTTAATCCGACCATCATACGCGTCCAGTAGTATGAATGCCAACGGCAATAGCAACCTATTCCCTAGCGGCAATGGCATCGTCAGCAGTGGTAGCATCCGTCATCAATCAAATGAAATTTTCGAAGATTTGGCATCTTCCGAACCTGGTGAGTTCGCTGCAAAGCACAATTGAAGGATTAATTGTGAAAACATCGCCATCATGACATCGCCGCCGGCAAAGAGACCCACCCATCGCCTGAATAATGAATGAATCGCTTATGGACTGGAGAACCAGGAAGACCATGGACTCTAAAACAAAAAAAAAACCTTAGTATAACGTTTTGTTTATTTAATTATTAATATTGATAATTATGGAAAATTAAATTATTTATTATTAATTAACGGAATTCAAAATTCCCACAGAAAAAAACAAAAAAAAAACATTGTAACGCTGTAGATTAGTTTATGAGGCTGGACTTAGGATAAGAGTTTAAATAAATTATATTATTGCTGCACATAGCCAAAGAAAACGAATAATGGAGTTTGTAATTCTTTGTCATTTTGAAGGAAATAATTGAAAAGGATGTGATTATTGGACACAGCTTAATCTGAGGATGGAAGCTATCATAAATCTTTGAAGTAACCTACTTCTTTTCTACATCTTTTCAGGGCAATTTCTTTGACAGAAAATTGTGCTGACAAAGGACTGCTAGTAGGCGTGGATAAAGTTCCTTGGTAAGTATGACACTTTCACCAGTACAGACAAATTTGAAAGCAAATGGGTTAATCAAAGAAAAGGAAGCATGAGGAATGCATAAAAAATATTTCAGCAGGAAATAAATCCGAAGCGCGATATGTCGCTTCCTAAAACTGAGCCTGCAGGGATAAAGATGGAAAAGCCATAGTTGACACGGAGTCGGTGTTAAAAATGTGTAGAGATAATTTCCGAGGACTGTTAGAGGACGATGAAAGCAAAACTGCTGTCAGGCTGTCTTAATGTCTTGATCTGTATGATAAGAATCATTTAGAACCGCCTGATAAGAAGTCAAATCAACTCGAATCGAACGAAGCCGCTACCTGAACTAAGTCAAACTATTCAAAGCTGATGTGTTGTTCTCTTCACTAGAAAAAGAAAGTTTTCTAGACCTTACTCGCTAAAAAAAATGCTAGGAGAAATCTTGGATAAGAAATTTCTTTGATCAAAGCACGTACTGGAGGTACTGGAGGTTTGAGGACTTTGCGCAAGGAATATCCTTTGACTCAAAAAAATTTAAGGTTTAGGACAGTTCAGAGTTATATGTAATCGGTTTTTCCTATGCATAGGGCTAGTTTCGCCATACATACTCTGTAGACGAATTGTATTACAAAAAACAAGTGTAGGGGACGGGGTATTTGCACAGAAAAGTTGTGCATAAGGCTTTGCGCTCAAACCTCTTACAAGATCCAAAGTAGTTCGTGACTAGTTTGAATTCGGTTGGAAGACTGAATTTGCTAAGTCTTGCCTGGATCTCAAAACACAGAAGGGTTACCAGAAATAAGATCTGTCGGTACATGTAGAAGAATAATAATTCACGAGATATACAATTACATCGACCTACTGAGGAATATACAAATCCAACGTTTGAGATGGCTAAGACACGTGAAAGGGTTTTCGTATCCATTCCAGTGAATCTACGCAGATTCCGTACGTTCATAAGTGGAAGCGGACCTCAGCTAACAAATATACATCTTATGGGTATAGAGTGTAGTACCTTTGACTTTGATGATGGGTTGAAGACACCAGAAATGCGTATTTCTATACCCCTTACAGCCCGTTTGGCTGACGAATTAGCCAAACAAGGCTAAGTCAAAGCGCATTTGTCGTTTGTCCATGCTCTGTTGGAAGCAAGTCGTAGATGGTAACATCTTGATTATTGTATCTAAGAGATCGAAAGGCAAACCAGCTCTGGAACCTAACTAACGTCCTAACAGGGCACTTCATTCTAGGCAGCCATGCTTAGTGTTAAGGCATTATATCCAACCATTTCTTCAGGAGCTGCAGGGACGATGAAGAGGAAGAATTTGCACATTTTTTGGCACGTGTCCCATCCTTGCAAACATTAGGAAAACCACTTTAAGCGAAAAATTCTTAAATGATCTGAACACCGCCAGAACGGCCGATCTAAACTGCTTCGTTAGGAAACCTAATTGGTTTCAGGAGTAAACGGTGTTGGAAACAATATACATACGTATGATCGGTGAGGATAGAGAGCACTGTTGTGATGTTGATTTTCTGTTAACAAATAAGAATTGTAGAGCAAGAACAGAAACCAATTTGGAGTAGATGTACTGTCACGTGAATCCTGTAATTGATTTCGTGATTCCAATTGACTATAGGCGAACGTAGAAGCATCTGTTTAGCACTGTTGTCAAAAATAAATAAGTTCCTTTCCTTTAGCATCCTCTCGATCACAATACTGAGCAGACAGTTAACCTTTTCTCAATCATCTGACAAAAAAAGAAGAAGAAAAAATCCTTGCAGAATAAATAAAAAACAATTACCCTTTGGTCGTCAACGACAACAATCATCAATTACAGTAAAACAGTAAAACACAAATAAAAATGCCAACCCTCTAAATCACATTTATACAGCAATTCAATTGTCAAGTGATTTGAAACAGGATACTCGTGTAACCACCACTTTCAGTGTTACTTACCCGTTTGCCCTTTTACAAGTAGCTCGTGTGCTCACACCCTCCCACTGCCTCTCAATTAGCTCATCAACCACCCTGCCTTCTTACACATAGACCAACACCACCCTAATCCGGATTTGCACTCTTCGTGTTTATTGTTATCCTTGTAAAACCAAACAAACATTTTGCGCGCCTATTAAATTGAAAGGAAACACCATGGGATGATGGTTGTCGGTCCTTCGTTCACCCCTCAAGTAAATATAAACGAGAACAGCGAAACAAGTTAATCTATTACCAATGATTTGAACAAGGATATTTTGATGTCTCTCACAAGGTCTCCGGGGATTCCAACAAGGACGAACAGACAAAAAAAAAACTGAGCAATGAATAAATTTCACACCAGTACCAATCTGAATGCTTCGGTCGCCTGCTGTTTCACGTAAGTCTCTCAGCTCTTAGTCGTTCAATTTCATTGTCCGAATGTCATTTACTTTTACAATCGAACATTTGTTAGCCCCCGCATTAGACTTTTTTTTTTTCATTTGCCTTGCCATCCTTGGGGGTTGAAATCGCTTTCTCACCTTTTTAAATAAATTAGACTTAATTTGGAGAGTAAAAAAGAAGCAAAAAGGAGACTATTATTTGGAAAAGATCCGAGTGGTGGTCATGATATATTCAGGACCCTGCCAGATTGATATTTGAGTGAAAAAGGACGAAGTGGAGAAAAAAAAAAAACCAAATAAAAGAAAACAAATGAAATGCGAATAAAATTAGGTGGGTTTTTTTCTTTTTCAACTGCAAAATGCCTCTTAGGGGTAAATGCGTAAGGGCCAGTTTGGGACTTTTCATTCCCGGTTAGAAAGCAACTTGAGGTGACTCCATTGTTTTGTGTGGAGGTAACAAAACAAATCGTTCCTTCTTCTGCGTGTGCAAATGAATATGAAATGAATAGACACAAAATAAGGGCGCAATTGAATTCGTTCTGTTTTACTTTGTTCCAATCTCAGCGGAGAAATGGTCCAATTGTCTTATTTTTTTCTTAAATAACTTATTCATTTGGTAGACTTAATTTAAAGCAATCCATAATGTTTAAGAAACACTTATATTGAATAGAAAAGTTATGAAAGTTCACAGAGATGAGATGTCATGCAATTAATTTAAGGACTTTAAGTTAAGTCTGGAATTAGGTCAGTGTGTAGCATAGTTTATCATTCTCATAGCAACAAACTGCTCTTCGCTCCGGTTGGAAAGCAGATGTCTTAGGTAAGCAGATGTCTTATACGGTCTCCCAACAGAAACATCGAAGGGTTTTGCGAAGGACCTCTGCAGTTTCAATAAAAAAGATGAGCAATGTGATAAAGCTTGTACGTCATCTCTGCGAAGTTTTCTTTCGACAAATAGAATGAGATTTAATGCTTTCAAAACTCAAATCTCGAATCATTATCCATGAATGGTACATGCGTGTTGCCGAGACCGAAGGACTTTTCACCAAATGACTACCATGTCACTGCCGTATATTTGAGACAAAAACTTGAACTTGAACTTTCTTACTCTGATCCTCACAGAGCATTTGAGGATGGATAGACAAGCCAAAAGAATGATATGTCTTCTGTCACCATGAAAAAATAACCACCCATCTTCCACTCTCATGAAAGATCCTATCAAGGTAGACCACAACAACCTTTGGCGATTACTGATCGAAGTGACTTGTGAGAATTAAGCTTCAAGTGCTTTACTTCTTATTAAGGAGCGCATGCGTAGCATTATATTGCGAATTTCGACAATACATATGTACAAGTAGCAGAACAAACTTCAGATGTATCAATGGAAGGTATCACGTGTAAGACTATCAAACAAATTTGGCCCAAGCTGGATCCAAAACGTATAAAGAGTTTGGTCTCATTTAGCAGTCAGTGCAATAATAAAATACTCAGCTTTTATCAAAAAGCTAAAAGGCTGACTGCAGGTTACAGACCAGGAACTCAGGCCCTTCGAAACAGTGAGGGTCATCTTGTCACCGACCCGCAGGGAATTGTGGATGTATTTAAGCAGCATTTCCAGCAGCTGCTTGATGGGCATGACCAGGAGAGAGTGATAGAGTATGAAGAAAACTCAACTTCAGTCGATGAAGTAGTTCTCCCAGTCAGCCTAGAGGAAGTCGGCACAGCCATTAAAAAACTGAAGAACAAAAAGGCTGCGGGCTCGGACGGATTACCGTCAGAGCTCTTCAAAGCTGGTGGCGATGTTTTGGTAGGAAGTATGCACCAGATAATCTGCAAAGTATGGGAGGACGAAAGCATGCCCGACGACTGGACTATCAGCTCTATCTGCACCATCTTCAAGAAAGTCGATTTTATGTCTTGTAAGAACTACCGAGGCATATCCCTGCTTATTGTAGCCTACAAGATCCTGTCCAGTGTACTGTGTGAACGACTATAGCCGTTTTGCACCACACTCATCGGCACCTATCAGTGTGGCTTCCGGCCTGGCAAATCGACGATAGACCAAATCTTCACACTGCAAAAAATCCTGGAAAGGACCAACGAGTTCCAAGTCAATACTTACCATATTTTCATCGACTTCAAAGCCGCATACGACAGCATTCATCGCATAGAACTATACGCGTATAACATTATGGCCGACTCCGGGATCCCGAGAAAACTGATCCGGTTTCGAAGCGCAACACTAGAGAACTCCTAATACAACGTGCAGTTTGGGAACAGAACCTCCGAATTATTCCAAACATGCACCGGATTTCGGCAAGGAGACGCGTTGTCGTGTGACTTCTTTAATCTTGTGTTGGAACAGATAGTACCAAAGGTCGGCGTAAACACAGAAGCCACTTTATTTAACAAATCCATCCAGCTGCTGGGATACGCCGATGATATCGACATCATCGCCCGTTCTCAGCGTACCATTATTGAGGCCTTTACGGCCAAACGAGTTGGTCTCACGATGATCGAGGATAAAAAAAAGTACATGCTGTCAACCAAAAACCGATCCGTCGAACACCGTCAAAACCTAACAATTGACAGCTATAATTTTGAGGTAGTGAAGGAGTTTATCTACCTCAGGGCAAATATAAACTCCACAAATGACACCCTAGTGGAGATTCCACGAAGGATAATCTTAGGCAACCGCTGCTACTTCGGTTTGTCCAAACAACTAGGTTCCAAACTAACTCGAAGGTCCAAAATCATGCTCTACAAATCCCAGATCTTATCAGTCTTGCTTTATGGAGCTGAATGTTGAGGATCCTTCGAAAGAAAAATTCTACGTCGAATATTTGGTCCTGTCTGCGAGGAAGGTGAATGGAGAAGAAAATATAACCGCGAACTCTACGAGCTGTACAAAGATGTTGATGTAGTCCGGAAGGCAAAAATCACTCGACTGCACTGGCTCGACCACATCGAGCGAATGGACAAGAACGCTCCTGCTAAGAGGATCTTTGAATCCGAATCACCTGGTTCACAAAGAAAATCAAGATCGAACCTCCGGTTTAGAGATCAGGCAATCGTGGACGCCAGAAACCTTGGTCAAGTAAAGTGGAAGCAGCAGTGAAGGGACCGTGAAGGATGGAAAGCGGCATTAGTTCAGCCTCAGACCCTCCAAGGGTCGCTGACCTGATAAGTAAGTAAGTACAATTATAGGTGTCATCACTAGATACTGCTTCTCAACAAGACTAGACCTAGACCCCTTCTCAAACAACTTCTGTAGAAGGTGTGGAGAGCAATTTTCTTCAACACCCTATGCGATCTGGAACATATAAATGTTCATTGTCTCTTAGGCTTTATTCGAGGCTCGAAGTGATTTGGTGAGAAAATTGGGAATCCCCCGCCTGAGATCATGGCATTAAAACAGACTTTTGGTTTAGGTGTTCTGTTCGCTGCCAATCCGCAACTGTCGCGTGTAAAAAGAAGGTGCATGACCAAATTCTTCTCATAGCAATATTGAATGAGGTTTCTGTTGCTACCAGAACCTAGACTTTGGTTAAGGGGTGGCTTTGACCGAGCATTTAACTTAACCCTTTGACGTGTGTATTTGGCATTTGCGATTTCAATTACAATCATTTTTAAAGAATATTAAAAAAAAAAACGTTACTTCCACCCTTAACAAGGCGTATTATTTCAGAAAACTGCTCATATATACTTGTATCTACTCGTTCATATTTAATGTAATTGTTTTCTCTGGGATATTTCATTTCCGAGTTCTTAACTTTCATTAATCAATTAAACTAATTTACTTTGTCAAATTTAGAATTTTGCCACACGACCAACTACCACCACATGCCTCAGCCAGCAACCAACCATATCTCCAAGAACCCACTTTGTTTCAACATCACATGGGCCAAGTGTCTTTTCTAATCAAATGTCAGACAGTGTGCATGTTTCCATCCAGCTAAATGAAATAAACCAACCCTCTGTCTAAAAACCAAACATCCTCTTTCCATTGTCGCAATTACACTCAACACATCACAAAACTATCAATTTGAACTTTCATCCCCCTCAAGGTTGATTGCGTTTTGTGTTGAGGACCTAACATCAAAACCAGATCCAAAATGAAATTTGATGATTCTTCAAAAAACATGGTGACTTTGTGATGAAATTAAATCGAAGAAATTTTCCAAAAACTTCCAAGTCTGTTTGGATGTTGGTTCACCCAAGTAATTCCACTTGACTGACACATTTGAATTAAGGACACGGTAAAATGCCGTAGTGCGTTTGCATTCCTCCCATCAGTATGTCCTCGATGCTATGGCTATTTTGAAAGTAATCAGTCGTTAAGCTTTATCCTTGACATGCGATGTCTACCCTAACCATTCGAAACCCTACTTGCTACTTGATGTGGGTACAAAACGTTCGGGCAGTTAAAAGGACATAAAGAGATTGGTCAGCCAATTGGCTGTCCACATCTTTGTCCGATAATCAATCAAACTGACCATTTGAAATCAATTGGGGAGCTAAAAGGGTCTTCAAAGGGTTGCAAGCGTTTAAAGGGAAAACAACAAAAGCAATCCTCTGGTTGAAACTGAATTCGAAAATGTCTATGAGCAATTCAATTCGATTTTCGAAAATGTCAAATGTCACTGCTGCTGGTGGCATCCATATTTGGTAATGAAACTATATCGTATCTCTCTAAACGGATATTTGCATTTTTAATGGTTAAATTAAGGGAAACATATCCATTAGCTCTTTTTTTGGACATCTACATACATAATTTTGAGAACGAAAACATTCGAGTATTGTATTGTATTTCCATTTTTATTGTTCGAATAATTTGGCAGATTGGAAGAGATGGAGTCATAAAATAAATAGCATCGACTACCTACGCTTTCTTTTAAATAAGCTAAAACTTTGCTTAAGTGATTGTTTTTACTGAATTAACATTTTCATTGGCCTATTTGGGGAAGAATGTAACTTATGTTTAAGGAAAGCTAATGGACTCAGTTTTAATGGCGAGCATTATTCATCTTCAAGTTCCTGTTATGGTATTGAAAATGCAATGCGGAGCAAATAACTTTGCCGGCAAAGGAATCACTGTTTGCAGATAGATTAGTCGGCATTAAAACTGTAGGTCCCTTCTAATCGTGCGAAAATGAATGGTTGTGACAAGCTAGGCCTTAGCTCTGTGGCGCCAAATATAAAAGGGTCTTCAAATAGGGACTTTGAGTTGATAGCGGCCATATTGTTGAAGCTACATCTGTCAAATTGGCTGTCATTTGTTCAGTCCGTTTTGCCAAATCACGTGCAAATAACAAAATTATTTTATCATTGTTTTGTTCGGGAAGCGTTCCTCGCACTTCGCCCATTTTATGGTCGCCATAATCGCCCTTCTGAGAGGACTATACGCAGTTTGGTGGGTAAATTTGAGTCCACTGGTTCAGTAAACGATCAACCAACACTCGTACGTCGACGAAACGTAAGATCTGCCGAAATCATCGCCGCTGTCCGTGAGAGTGTGCAGGAGAATCCGAGGCAGTCGATTTCGCGTCGTTCACAAGAACTCGGCCTTTCACAGACCACAATTTGGCGAATTTTGAGTCGTGACTTGGGCCTGCATCAACTGTACTAGGAGCTGAAGGTAAATGACCATAGACAACGACGTGTGTTCGCTGAATGGGCTCTGGAGCAGTTGGAAACTGACCCTAATTTTCATCGAAAAATCATCTTCAGCGATGAGGCCCATTTCTGGATGAATGGGTACGTCAACATACAAAATTGTCGCATTTGGGACGATACCAATCCACATGAGATCCAAGAGCGTCCAATGCATCACTGTTTGATGTGGATTTTGGGCTGGCGGCGTCATCGGTCCATATTTCTTTGAGAACGACGTTGGCCAGGCCTAAAAGGTCGATGATTACCAATTTCCTTTGGAATGATATGGACACCAACGACATGTGGTTTCAATAGGACGGCGCTACGTGCCACACAGCTCACGCCACATTGGAAATTCTGCACGAGCGATTCGAGGGCATGGTCATCTTACGTGAAGGTGGCCATCGAAATCGTGCGATTTGACCCCGTTAGACTTTTTCTTGTGAGGTTTTCTAAAGTCGCAGATCTATGCGAAGAAGCCACAAACCAAAGGGGCCCTCAAAACCAACATAACCCATGCCATCGGTCAAATTCAGCCTGATTGATGCGCCAGAGTCATGGAAAATTGGACATTTCGGATGCGCGCCACCCAGAGAAGCAGCGGCGGACATTTAAGCGATGTTATATTCCATACATAATGGGATTAATAGGCCTTTCAAACGATTAAAAAATGTGGATGTTATCTCACACACACTTTGTTTTATTTAAATTTAAAGATAGGAAGCGCTTAATGAAAGACTCTTTATATGATACGGGAATCAAGAGCTACTGCCTTCAGTACCTTAAAAGATTTTGGCCGAGTATGGCATAAAATTAAGTCAGCCTTCTAGGGACTAACACATTTTTTCTTCATTGCAGATCATTTCAAGTTGTGGTCAATAATGGGCCTTCCTTCACGTCTGTTTTAAACACTGGAGTACCACCGGAATCTGTACATTCATCAATTCTACTTTTACTCCATCCATATCAACGATCTGCTGCTTGTAAAGCCAACAACAGTTTTGCTGCACTTTAATAGCATTTGGCTCAAATAACATGTCCGTGAATACATGTGCCTCACATCATCCAATCTTCAGCCGTTGGCCCATCGAAGACTTACGCCTGTATGTACTCTACTAAGAGAAGTCAGAAAAAAAAAAAAACCTCGAAGTAAAGACATGATTGCAACTAAATCAGATGAAAAGTTAACATTGAATGATCATAAGGACTGTAGCAACTACTGACTGCACAACTCCCTGTCTACACTTTGCAAGACCCTTTTCAAGCCTACAGCCGGCTAAAGAAAAGCGGGAGAACGGAGCAGAATCAACCAGGCAATCCATAACAATCTACACATCTTTTCTGACTCGTCAAATTGAGCCTTTCGAACCACAGCAGTGGTGTTTTCCAGGCGGAGGTCCGAGCAATAATAACAACTGCACGGAAGACTATGATTAAAGCAATATGACGAAATGATATCACCTATTTCATCAGGAGCCCGGCAGCGATAAAATCGATAACTGCTACAGTAATTAAATCGAAGCTTTTGAAGTACTGTCTGGAAGAACTTTATATCCTTGGAACAGAACATAAAGTAAGACTCTTCTGAGTTCCTTGACATAAGAGCAAACCATTCAAGAATTACCAGGAAAGGGCTCGAGACTGGGTCCTGAATAAGCCGACTATCTGGTAAATATTCCGCCTTGCACACTTCGACGCGAAACAAGAAATAAAGCTCTAGTAGATAGAAGGTTTTTAAATACTTCTGATACAAAAAGTAAATCTCTATTTAATGAAGGAAGAACCGACGGCACTGGCTCTGGCAGATACAAATAATTTTGTATTACAACCAAAATTTTCTTCACAAAGTATACCTACAACAATCAGAATCACACCCTCCTTTCGTTTGACAAATAGTTTCAATTCATTCTCACATTCACTTAAGCAATCATTTTTAATGAAACATTCAATTCGAAGTGCCCTGTCAAAAGGACAACGTCTGTTTTGCTAAATTGAATAAAAAAAGGTCTCTATACATTTATCATACACAACTTCCCATCGTTCAAAATACCTTGTAATCCTTGTTGCAAATAAACGACTAACAATTCACTTCATCCTTCCCACTCTCTAAAATCAAAAAAGAATTCGAAGGGTTGCCCGGAAATTAATCATAAAAATGAATATGTTTGCTCCCTGCGCGCCACAAATACAATACACCACTACCATCACTACAACCACCGCTGAATCACTCACAACTTCATCATTCCAGTATTACCCAGCCATAACCGAATGAAGATCCTTCTGGATATTTGAATTCATAACAAGATAATCGATCCTTTGGGGGATGAATGCGCCTACCGTGCGTACAGGGACCACTGGGAATCTACGTCCGGAATTTATCGTTTAATCGCAAACTCCGGGTCCATTGACGCAGACCGTGTAACACACGCCCAAGAGAGCAAGGGGATAAAGAGTCGAATCAAAAGCCAACTCTTGTGTTGGTTCAATATCCTTTGCAGGTTGTCGTCATCTTTGTACTCTTGGCACTTGTAATTGCATTAAAATGCAATTAGGGACAGTGTTCTTTTGGAACGAGAAACGCGACAAGAGAGTGAGATGGCCGACCAACGACAAGGACGATGCACGTGTTTATTAATGCACTGCAACATCAATCGAATAATCCCATCAATGTAATGGATTTCCAGCAAAATGGGGTTTCATCCTTTTCGCTCAGTTGCGAGATGTTGCACGATGCAGTTGTCGTGGTATTTATGAAATGAGTTTTATGTAACGCCCTTAGGCAGCAGCCTCGGTGTCTTTTATTATGATTGGAATGACAAAATTTACCATTAGGATGTAATTTCTTATGATTAAGGATGAGGACATTTGAAGACAATTATTTTGAGTGGTTGCTTTTACCACTTAGACAATAAAATTAAAGATGCGCACTGTTTAATGAAAAAGTCAACACCATGTGAGGTCGCTATAAATATTAATAAAAGGTTAGGTTAGCTTCCGGTTTCTTTTCTTAAGCCTTCCTTTCAATCAAACCATGGAAAACATCTAGCTGACGCAGACAAGATTCAGTTGTCCCCATTAGCTTGAATTTCAGTTCTTGTTTTGTTGACAAGTGGATGCGGCTTATACGTTTTAAGCTTAGAAAAAAAAAACGACGACAGAAAAAAAAAAAACCTTAGAACAAACAGAATATATTGAAACGAATATTGAAGGCCTGGATTGACCAAAATCGATAACATAAGGGAAGAGCCGCTCAGACATCGATCAGTATGACAAAGCCTAGTCTGACTTAGGGTACTGCTCAATACGCAACCAAGCCCAAATCTTCCATTCGAACACTAACGTGGGAGCTGTTGGGACGAAAGAAATAAAATCAGTTTGACGCCATTTGTTTGGCTGTCATGACCTTTTGCATGCAGTGAACTGAACTTCTGAAATATCGACCTCAACCAAATCCTGGCAATTGACTAAATTTGTATGTAAAAATTACTGACTCCATGTGGCTTAAATGAGCAGTTGACAGCTTGAGGTTTTTTGCACGGTTTCACCTAACGTGTGTAGTGTGGCACCATCGTGTTGACACTAAACGTTTTCTATTGAACAATTTTTACGACTTTTTGACAGATATGGCAGCAAAGTTATAGACAAACGTCAAAATATTGCATCGATCTGATACACAGTCTTTACCATAATTCAAACGAAGCAATCAAAGCTTCTACGGGGAGATCTGTTTCGTATTTTTTGAACCTGTTTGTGGAATAGTTTTGACGAAAACAAGAGAAACGTCAAAGATCCTCCATAACAACATGCACGCAACTCGGTCTCAAATAAATGTCAACAGCTGCTCTATGCATTAGCTGATTAGTGTATTGCTGCCTTCTGCAACACGCAATAACTTCAAACTTACAACCCGAAATAGGATAATAAAACTTCACCTATCTTCCCATAAAGGAAGTAACAATGAGTGCGACAGCATCTAATAATTTCCATTCTCTAACAAAAAAAAAAAACGTATCACCTTTCAGAAACAATCGACACGGAAACCTTGCTCTGTATCTCGAAAATAATGACACCATCACCAAATTAAAGTCAAACCAAATGGTATTCAGGTATCGAAAGCAGCTACCGAATGTGTGCGTCCGTTGGCCACCAACAAACCGAGTGACCACCGGTCAAGATGAGACGCCACTCCAATTATATTATTATATCCCTTCATGTGAAATGTCTCCTTTAATAAGAGGTCGGCCAGGATTAAGATGTGACGCTTAGGGCGGCTTGTTCTTTGCTTTGCCATATTCTTTTAAGGAACAACATCGTTGGCTTAGAGACCTCAGAGAATACAGTCCAGAGGAAGTTGTTAGGATCAAATGAGTTTAATTCGTGATTAGAAAACGGCTTCAAAAGTTAATTGGACTTTTGCCGCTCATAGCTATATAGAATTGAAACTTCCATCCATAAGTGTTTATCGTTTAAATTTTTAATGCGAGCCGTAGATATATATACCTACCCTCCGTCGATGCACACAGAATACCAATCAATAAGGGTTGTTCATTTTAAAATGCACCCCTCAATTTATGGCTTGACCATGTTCAACCAGATTTCGCACTCAATTGGAACATAATTCAAGTTCTCCTTCCCTTCCGAACATTGCAATGTGAACTTGGGTTATAAGTTCATTGACAGGTAAATTGATTTTAAAAAAATCACACGCAATCCTATTTCCTCAACCACCACCGCGCCGCTCCGGGCATATTTATTTATTTTATTCTGAACCCAACGTCATGGCATATTACCTTCTGGCTTAGATGACAAACGCTGTCAACTTTCAAATAACAGTTTTACAAATTATCGTTTGACAGCTAATTGCACGGAAACTGTGGTGGCATGGTAGGTAGGAAATTTAAATTTCAAAATGGCTCTCATATTCATTTGTCTTGGCTTCTCAACTGTACATTAAACAATGGGAATTGTTTGGGTAGGTGCTTCATTATCATTAGGGCAGATTGGCATCTTTATGCAAGTGAATTTGCACCATACAACCGATTTAGTTTGACAGATGGAACAAGCATAATTTCATCGCACAATTACCTACGGATATATAGGTAGTTGTGGGTGTGAAGTTAGTGCTTGTTAGTCTGGTCTGGATCGGTAGCTATGAGTATGTTTATGTCGAGAGCTTTAATTAAAATCCATTGTGAAGTGAAATACTTTGTTTTGTTTTTCCCCGACTCCATTTTGAAGAAAAAAACAACTTTGTGACGATGGTAGCTAGCAACACAGCTGGGTAAGTGGCAAGTGAACGGTTTTATGTGACAATGACAGGAGCACAGTAACAACAATGAAAATCACAGAGCATATCAAACGTTGGCTTAATTGAAATGAAATTTAATTGGCCTAATGATAACAACTTTCCAAGTGTTCCTTTTTGTTTGTTTTGTTTTCCAAACGAGGTCTGTGTTATTAGTAAAATCGTTTTATTGATTTTTTTTTGTACATAATTTGATATTATGATTACGGAGTTTACTAGAGCTTGTTGTAAACATAGTTAATTGAATTCGTTGGTAATTACGAAAATATGGGAAACGATGATAATGAGTTTTTCGGGAAATTTTGAAATTTCGAAAGTGTAAACAATTTTAAACAATACTAAGGTAAAAGATAAGTACAATTTAATTTATGTAAAGGAGAAATAAACATCAGTAAGCTCCGCTTGATTCTAAGACCTTGTCCAGTTTTGAGTTAATCGAAACGGATAAACTTTTGTTTCTCAGGCAGAGATAGGTACATAATGTACAATTGAATATGCAAAAGAGATGTGCGCCAGATAGAGATATAGGCTGAATTCCAAAACGTCAAAATAATACGCATCGTGAACACATCACTGCCGTTGTGATGCGATGTTATGATACTTTCGTTATGCGATGCTTAAACGATGCGTTGCAATCTTTGATGTTTTGGAACACTGCAAAGAGTTCGTTTGTCCATTTTATTTTTCTGTACATTGTATAAAATTTAATATGTAATAAACAATTTAAAACAATAATTTCTTACGAATCTGGAGATGAGCTTCTATTTTAGCGCAATAAAAAACAATAAAATGTCAAATGACATTTGCATCACATCAGTTCACGATGCGCTGTTTGCTTTTGTTTGCGCAGTAGATACACTCCCAATGCGTTTTGGAACGCTATACATTGTATCACCGTAACCTATTGACGTTTGGGAACGCTTGACTTCGCAGCACTGCGGCAGTACTGCGTTTTGGAATTCAGCCATAATCTCCGCAGAAAACATATTGTCATATTTGCTAAGAGCCAGGCAACAATAAAAGCTTTTAACTCTTTACTTTTCGACTCCTAAATATCTTTAAGTAGCTGACTACCGATATGGAAAATTACCATCGATTGACTTCCCGAATACAAAGGCATTGCGATCAATGCAATTGCCAATAAGCTTGATAGACAAGGAACTCAATCAGCTTGTATAGGCCTGCTCCATTCTGTGGCTTATTTTCCAACGACTCAAGAGAAGTTCTCGAAACTAAACTTAACTATCAGAAAAGAAGTCGTTAAAATTGTCAGTAGAGATCCGCGATAAAACTGCCGCCGCCGTTGAGGAATCCGGAAATGAATCCTTTGCAACCAGTGTCATAGCTAGGGTCATAAGTGCCAAGAACAAGACTCGAATTTCGCTCCCTAAAAAAAACAAAAACTAGTAAATAAAATATCTCACGAATAGCGCTTTTAATGGGCTCCTTTGTGGTCAGCCCCTAGCTACGACACTGTCTGCAACGCGACTGTAATCAGTTTTGCAGTCATCAACAAAAATTTGTTATTTTACCACAGTGGAGTTACCAGGGTGAGTTCTCTCCCAATTTACTATTTTTTTTATTTTTATTTTTTACCAAAATTCCAACTCACCACATGGTGTGCATCCGCAATTTAAATGCTCATCAAAATTAATTTTACTTCCTAATCGATTAAGGACCGGTACAACAACAAAAATCAAATATAAAAAATATGCATCCTTAAATGCAAGCATAAAACAAACACACACAGGAAACTTAACATAGTAATTATCCTCTTCCTTATCATTAAGATCCTTTACCTTAAAACAACAAATGTCAGTTCATTGAATGAATACAAAAAAATAATCAACCAACCTGACACAATGTGATGACAGTCGGTGCAGCATACAAGTTTTACGTCGTCGTATTGCATCATAAGAACGTTGGCGGGGCGGCAGAATTTCAGACAAATACAAATAATAAAAAGGTCCCATCAATTAGGATCAATTCTGATATCATCATTTTTTTTACTTTATCCTCGATCCTTTCACTCCACAACCGCTTCGACTACCAAATGACTCATTCAACCATTCAACTAAAAAAAAAACTAAAAACGGAAGATAACTCGGTGTAGATATCCTCGTCGTGAATGATATAAAAGATTTAATGCGGTAGGTAGGTAGGTTGACGTCATTACGTAGCGCCGTGTCACATTAGCCGGCCTCCTACACCTTGCTAGACTATCGTCTTTTTTGTTCTCCTCCAATGCCGAGGAGAATCCCCGAGGGAGTCTTATAAATCGAATGAAAAGGAAGAGTGGCACTAATGGCAACCGCTGCTGGCACCTCATTTCGTGTTGGTGTGGTCCTTAAAGATTGTTTTCGGCTGCACGACAATTTCCTGGTCGCTTTGTTTGCTTTTTGTGGCACAATCCGACGGCGGCGGCGATCTTATCAAATTATTTGAAGGATAATAATCGAAAGAGAAAAACACACGAAGATCATTTTTCAGAATCGAGTTTTAAGTGGTAATAAGACAAATTGCGGTTAATTGGGATGCAATTGGAGGCGGCCGGATAAATAAGGTTTTTTTTTTTGTTCTGAAATGATAAAGGATATGTGTACGATTTTGGAATCAGGTCGTTGGCTTAGTTTTCAGCCGATTTAATATCAATTTGTTCTTTTTGTATTGGGTCTGATGAATGCGAAGTTTTTAATGAGTGGAATTGTAGCAGCTGCAATTCCTAGATATGAGATACAAATATACTGTCACTAGATGCAAGGATATTTTGCCACAAGGTTTGTGTTGTTGCAAAAGCTTATTGAATCCAGTAGAAATGGAGATCATAACACACTTGATATTAAGTATTGACGAACTAGAACAGCTGGTGAAAACCACACAAATGGACGAATTGACATTTTTTAAGCGTATAATAGTCGTCTAGAAAAATGCTGACAATGATGCTGATGATGAGTCTTCACTGGGATTTCGAAACTCTGGAGTAACATTTCACATAATGTTGCACAATAGTAGTTCTAGTACAAAGTTTACTCAGGTATTTCTACACTCAAATAGAATTCAACTTGCAGAATTATTATCCATGAATGGTCGCTGAAAACTTTCCATCCTCGGTATGTGTGTTTATGACAACCTTCGTTGGAATAACCACATAGTCGAAGTCTGCCTGAAAGGCTGTAACATGAGGTTTGAGATGCATAGCGAATTCGATTAGGATTTGCAAGCAGTATACTCCCGCCTCCGATTCGTTCGCGATATTAGAACTGTCTGTGAATAGTGCTATTCCTTTGTGGTATCCTGTGTTATTTTTGTGCAGCCATGACTCCCATAAGTGAAAAGTCACTGAGAAATTGCTAAAAAAGTTGAAGGTCTTGATTGACCTATAAGCGGTGTGATTTCACTTGTTTACGCTTTATCGTGGAAGTAGCCTAGGTTTCTCAGACTGACGGCCGAGGTTGCAACTAGTTTCTTCACTTCTAGATGTATTGGTAGAATGTTGAGTATCGCCCCTATAGCTGCCCTAAGCATGCTCGTTGTGAACTATGACCCACCAAACATAGCATAACATAGTTGTATATCCAGTGAACTTGTTTTGGTTCTAAGCCCCATACCCTTGCAAAGTTTCTCCTGCATATCCAATACACTTTTTCGGCTTTTGTGGTACGTTCTAAAAGATTTTTCTTCCAGGTTTGTCTTTTTCTACTGCCTATGAGTTGGAGCTGTACATCTCCTAGATGTGGAACGTGGAAGTACCTTGGTCTTTAGAATTCCGCAGATCTAGTAAAAGGTATACACAATCAATATTCTTCAAGTCTCTTAACTCGTAGATATCAGTATGAGAGCGTTTAGCGAAAACTAGTAATATATGTTTAGAAAAACCGCCGCCGCCGGCTAGAAGTTAGTTAGAGTATTTTGTCTAAGTCGCTATTGAATAACACATTTAGAGATCCAGTGACATAATGAAATCAGAAAGCTCAAAAAACTTGAAAGTGTCAAGGAAGTCACAAGATATTTTGTGTGATTATTAATATCGCCACATATTTATTAATTATTTCTTTCAACTTGTGAGCTGCCTTTACTCCAAAGCGTTTGATGAACAGATCCAATCGAAATTCGTGCTATATTCAGTTTCACGCAGAAGGTGAATGATGATAGTGTAGGTACATATGCGCATCTTATCAATTATGAAAGGTCACTCCCTCCATATCTTTCAACAACAAGTCATCAACTGATCCAGTTACCATCGCTAACTTTTTTGCCACCTTCCTTAAACAATCTTTCACCAACGATTCCTTCGTACCGGATCCCTCTTATTTCAACTTCCTACTGAACTTCTCCACTGGCCCACTCCTCTCTCACAACTTCGACCCGTCTATTATCGACATAAGTTACAACAACTTAACGACGAATTCATACCTGGCCCAGATGACTTCCCCGCCTTTTTTCTCAAAAAATGTTCTTCCATTCTTTTCCTAGCCTTTTCTAATCTATTTCATCTATCCCTTTCACAAGGAGAATTTCCTCAGGTTTGGAAAGCATACTTCATAACCCTGATCCACAAAAAAGGACCGAAGAATGAAATTACCAATTATCGTCCCACTGTTAAACTCTCCCATATACCCAAACTTTTTGAAAGCCTCTTGTATGAAGCTCTAAGCTTTCAGTGCAAATCTTTTATTTCCCCTAGACAACATGGTTTCCTGAAAGGTAGGTCAATTACCACAAACCTAAAAGAATTTATATCCTTTGCCCTCTCAGCCCTCGAGAATGGTAACGAAGTCGACGTTATAGCTACCGATTTCAGCAAGGCTTTTGATAAAATCTCCCATCAATTAATACTTTTCAAACTGTCTGTCATCGGCTTCGAACTCATACTGTTGAAATGGATATCTTCTTACTTGGAAACCCGTTTTACAGTGTTCGTTTTAGGTCCACCCACTCTGCTCCTTTTTTTTTAGCGACCTTTGGTGTTCCACATGGCAGCCATCTAGGACCCCTTCTTTTCATACAAACTATTAACGATCTCGATAGGATCATCAAACACTCGTCCATCTCCCTTTACGCCGAGACGATACAAACATTTTCAAAACCATTTCTTCGTCCCAAGACTCTATCGTCCTTCAACAAGACCTCGATAGTTTTTCGATCTAGTGCCTCAAAAATTGTCTGAAAATAAATATAGTCAAATGCCAATCCATCACCTTTTGTCATAAGCGGCACCGATCCCCTCCCCGACTCTACCTTCTGCAACTGTCTCTTCCGTTCAATCTCTTCGCGACCTCGGCATTCTGTGTGATAGGGAGCTGAATTTCGGTTCACATATGGTTGAAATAATCCTTAAGACCAATTCTGTATTCGGCTTTGTAAAACGGTGGTCCAAAAAGTTCACCAGTCCATACGTAACCAGTTCTCTCTACATTACCTTAGTTCACCCCCTCCTAGAGTATGCCAGTCAAGTGTGGTCCCTGTACCATCGTGTGCATATTTCGAGAATCGAAAGCATCCAGCGCCGTTTTCTTCGATTTGTTTTCCGAGGTCTGCCCTAGAACGACCCTTTTATTCTCCCTCCCTATCAAACCCGTCTCAACCTCATCAAGATAAACACCCTTGAGGAACGCAGAGATGCAGCCGACATTCTCTTCATTCATCGGCCACATTGAATGTTTGGTTTTATTACTCGCCTGCGACTTCGTCCACGCGAACCTTAAAAATTCTTGCAGAGAGCCTTGAGAGGCGACTACGTCCAAGCGTTATATTGTTTTTATGAAGGTGGAAAGCATCGAAAGTCTGAGTGTGGGACTATAATCTGTGTGAGTATAATCTGTCTTGAATAGCTTCTCAATTCGCCGTTCGGAATCGGCATTAAAACTGTAGGTCCATTCCATTCGTGCGAAGAATATAATACGCACAACATAAATGGTTGTGAAAAGCTAGCCCTTGGGTCTTTATGAGCTGTCGTGCCAAATATACATACAAAACCACCTTTGCCTCCAACCCCTTGTCGCCACGGTAATTATTTCGTCATGAGGGGGAGTTTTAGCCGTAGCTGCTTCTCTCTTTCTTTCATTTTCTACACGTGTGGGCATTTACATAAGTACAAAAGCACGAATGTGTGTTTAAAAATACCGTATATGGGTGTATGAGTTTCTCAGCATGTTTGTTTGGTAGTGTAAATGCATTTAAGCTGTAAGCTTTGTAGATCCTTGTAAGGTTGGCATTATCCACTCGCCATATCATTACGTTGCCTATCTCGGTTTTTCCTTCTTTCTCTTTCCAGGCGTCTCAGCTCTAACTACATGCTTTTGGCGAAATTAAGCGCTGGCAGAACATATTCCCCACTTTTCATGTATACCCCTTGACATATTAATCGTAGCTGAAAATGCAGCTTTAAGTGGAAACTGTAGTCTTTTATAGGCAAACTTTCGGATATAATGGGGATACGAAGAATTATTACGCTCTCTTCTTAGGCCGCTCCGCTGAGAATTATGGCCTTGATCACATTTTTTTCAAACTCTGTGTTGCGCAGCCTGGTAGCATTGCATAGTCTCGAAGCATCAAAGTTACACATCAGCAGAACTGAAACACCAATTTTCAGTTCTAGTTTATAAGACGGCACACCGGATAATTACAAGGAGTTCAAAAACTCTACTGGGTGGGTGGTAGCGTCATTGACCGACATGATATGCTTCATATTCTTGAGGTGTTGTCAGATCTATCAGGACTCAGGAGCAGTATGAAAGTAAAATACATAATCTCCATTGTAAAATCGCAGCAAAACTGTATCCAATATAACTTTTTGTTCTCAGAGCGTTTTTTCTACTGTTTTTATTAGATTGTATTGCACTGCCATCCAGACACTTTAACAGATCTTTACCAGTGATCTTAACTGATATTTCACTGAGCCACAGCGATCGCATATTTATCATTATTTTACCTTAGCCGACATATTGTGACGTGTTTGCCGGTTCGAAATGATAAAACTTTATCCTCTTTTCTATTCTATTTGTCTTTATTAAGTCTTTTCACAAACCACTGGTAATCTTTTATTCATTCCACCAATTTTCAACTCTTTAAATTCCATTATTCACAACCCTTTTAATTCAAACAATTAATCTCTCTGCTTAATCTCAACTAAACTGTGTCTCCACTGTCATCTCAATCGGAGGAGGATCTGCAGTCGAGGCTCATCCTATTTATACCCGAGATACGTGTCTAGAACTTTTGTTGTTGACGCCATGATGTCGATGGTCATCTAGTAGGATATAGATAGCTCTCGAACGTACGCGATACCCGAATCTAGGAAATGGTGGAAGGCTCCCGAACATTTTGACAGTTGGACAAATCCACTACTACTCCCAACTAGATGTCTCCAATCGACGCGAGTGGGTTGTGAAACCCACATATGCCATCAATGGATAACATTAAAATTATGGTTGTGTTGACGGGGACGCACATTAAAATTGTTGCACCACATCAGATAGAACAACTTATGTACTGTAACAGAAAATGCTTTTATAGCCTAAATGCTATGATTGTAAGTACCAAATACTGAAATAACATTCTTTTCTAAATAATTTCGAACTACCTTTGGGTAAAAATTCCTTGATTGGATGTGGACGGACTAGACATAGTATGGACAGATGGATTTGTATGCGATGTGGATGGATTCGAATGATTTGTCGTTGTTGCAGATTGTTGTTAACTTGACCAAAAGCCTTTTCCATCGGATTGATTTGTCATAGCATAGGATATTTGCTATAGCTTCTTCCAAAACCGACAAATACTATTGTTTGAAGGTTCCTCCTCCCGTGGCTTTACACTCCTTTTTGCTGTGGAAAAGGTTTTTCTTAACTTTAAATTTAATATCAAACCAGTCCTGTGGAATACCATAGTAATAAATAATTTTCTTGAGGCCAAACTATTTGCCAATCTTTTCCATCACTTGAAGGTGGTCCTTGGCTGTTAAGAGTTAAAGCTATCGAGTCCCATTCGATTTTAGGATCTATATTTGAAACACCTCTTTTACCACCCCCACCACCAAGGTTTTAAATTGCTTTTGGTTTATTATTCTTACCCTTTAAATCAGAATAATTTAATTTAGTTACTTAAATAAATCACAAATTGAAGAAATTTTACATTTTCAGCAGACAGATACCGTCGTTTCTTTATCTTTTTTGTGGCGTTCAACGCCTTACAGAATAAGAGTGAGGTTGCTCACATTACGTTTTGTCGTAAAGTAATGGGTTCCACAAGGTACGCCAATCGTAATACCGATTTGCCAGTGCCGTATTTTATTTTGTCGTAAACGCCTTACGGAATAGGGGTGAATAGTTTGGTTTGCAGCTGGCTACTTTGAACCCTGCTCACTAATCGATCACGGAGGGCATCTGAGAGAAATGTGTTGAACTCACATTGCACCGCCAAAAGTTTAAGGTTAATAATATAATCACCCACTTGTTCATTCACTTTTAGAGCACAATTTTAAAATTTTAAACGTTCAGCTATCACGTCTCTTACTGGCGTTAAATTTAAGAGAATCTTTTTAACCAATTGTCCAACAACACTTTGTCCGTAGCCTTTTCTGGCAAAAAATTTACTTTATCCTCTTATAGGTTTCTGGGCCAACTAATGTTAGAAATAACGCCACTTTGTTCGTTTCTTTCACAGCATTTATTTTGAATACAATTTTTTCGAGATATTTCACAAAATCATCCCCGAATGTAAATTGTTCAAGATTATGTGTCTCGTGTCTCGTGTATCTCGTGATTCTCGTCGCCAAAGTATGATCGAGTGAAATAAATTAAAATTGAAATTGAATTGAAATTGAACATATATTTTAGTAATGTACTAAAACAACTTTCACTTCACATCCAAAGTACTGAAGTTTCCGATGTGTTTTCTTAGTTATATTTTCAATTATTAACATTTTTTATTTAATCAAATCACAATGGGAATCTCAAAATACTAAATCTTAAAACTTTCAAATCAATCTCCGTAATTACAAGTTGGATCTTTTTCTTCATCACGGCCACACATGTAGTCCGTATAGCATTCAAAGTCACCAGAGGCATCGTCGTCTTCATCTTCTCCGTCGTCGTCGTCGTCGTCATCTTTGGTGTTCCGGCTCCACTTACCCCAATCCTTATCGCAATATCCATTTTTATTAAAGAATTGTCCATGGGGACAACCAAGTGGTCCTATCAATGAGTTATAACGGCATATATAATAAGTACAAGATTCGGCGTTAGAATGCTTCAATTTAGCAGTGCAATATAAGTGTTTACATCTATCGTCTGTCGAGTAATTTTGGTTCGTTTCGTGATAGAATAAAGATTTTGGTGAACACGATGTCAACACCCTTACGGGGCGATCCCACGATGCAATCGCATAATTTTTGTAGTATAAATGGCAATTGTTTAAATGTGGATAAGTATATCTCGAAGGTGGTATACTCGACTCTTGTGTGCACGATTTGATTGGTGGTCCTGGTGCTGATGCCTGGTCAACACTGTTCAATACTACCATTAAAATGGTAACTACAACGAAATAATATACATATGTATTAGTTAAGGACAATAGAAGGAAAATAAAAGCAAAATGACACATCACAAGATACACGAGACACAGCAGGGACACTGCTCAAATCCAATATGGATAAAAATATGTAATCGATGAAAACAGCGCACACTATATTCTCACTTTCAATACCTTTCATTGTAGAGGCTCCCAAATAAGTCATGAAATGTTCCTCTGTGGATCGTTTTCCCTATTTTATTATTGCTAAAGTGTCCACTCGCGTGTAAATTCTTAACAAACTCGTAAATTGCGTAATACTGACCTTTTATATAAAATGTTAAATGCTTTAGGTGTGGTTTTATCATGAACACACTTTGCGCGGCTCTTGTGGATGGCATTTTGTAAATTAAATGATAACAGGATGGGTCTCTTTCTTCAAATGTTCCGAAGGCTATAAGTAAATCGATGTTCGTCTCTTGATCGATCAAAATTATTTAAAAAAAATTGAAATATTTTATCGTACTTTGTTTTACGTAAAAAGCAATGATAGAATTATCAAATTGAAATCTGATAACTTTCGAGTGAGATAGAGTGTTTTGTTACGAAAGCCTCCACCTGCAAAAGAATTTGTACATTAGTCAAAATGTAAATAAGGTACCTGCACTGGAGGCTATCAAACGGATGTCAAACGGATAACCTCCGGTGGGAAGAGAGAATGCTAACGGAGTTATAGAGTTTTATCGACCTTCTGGAAGAAAAATTTGATTAACTTCGGAAAAACATTATAATTCATTTAAATACTTACCGCATGTGTTCCACACTCCACGGCGCGGTGGTTCTTATGCATTTGAGTTTAACATTGATTACTTGTAAGAAGGAGATAGTCGTACTTGCGTCAGGGGACAGATGCCTGTCTCATTCACGCTAAGTGAAGCGCAGCCAACTTACATGGAGCGCTTCAACAGGGGGCCAAGTTCACTCGACGAATTTCGTGCGGACTTGTGAGTTTCAAAATCACTACACCAACAATAGCGCTGTGTGAATAGCATTATAAGGGTATTCATAACCCCTTTAGCGCTAGTGAATTATAAAAAATAAAAAAAATTACTAGCAGTCCCTCCGCGGCTTATATATTAACTCGCCAAAAATCGTCTGTCCATATGGAACTTTCAGGTAGCAAAAAGTGTCACCATTTCAATATGAAAGCCGGTGACTACAGTTGTGTATACTATAAATCTGCAAACTTTAACACCCTGTATCTTTACTCGTTGTTTTGCAAATTTGAAAAACGGTGAAATATGTCTTTCTTTATGTTTCCTATCGAATTTATATACCAAATTTCAAATCTTAATTCAAATTTTTAAATTAGTTTTTTCATACAAACTTGAACACCCTGTATTTCTTCTTTCGCAAGCTAAATTTCATAAGATTCTTCCATAGTGAATGTCTAAGTCACAAATTGTAACTACTGTCCAGATTTTAAGTTTTTAGCATTAACCGTTTAGGCTCGACGACAAAGGCTAAAAAAAGAACTTTCAGTCTTTCCCGAATTTTCCAATTTTCCCGGCAACTTTTCCAATTTTTTTCGTAACTATTACGAAAATTAAAAAAAAAAAAGATCCAAATCGGTCCAGCCGTTCTCAAGTGATACGCTTAGCAACGAACAATATTTCAGTTTTATTTATACAGAAGAAGATTAACTTTTTTATTTTATTTTTCTTTTTCTTTGACTTAAAATTTAAGTTGTTTACTTTTATTGTAGCTGATTTAGTTACTATATACAAAAATTGATTTGAGTTTTTAAAGATCTCACACAAGCTAAAAAGCGCGACTTACTTATATATTTTTTTTATTTACTACATATTTTAAAAATTGTGATTAAAATCTTACATACAAACTCGCTATGGTATTTTATTTAGTATTTTAAATTTTTCTGTTTTAAATTATTGATAAATATTTACAAACAGCGGAAAATCTTAATTTTTCCATATCACAAAATAGGGTGTGTTGATTTTGTTTATATTTTTAATTTCATGACATTAGCATCCTGCAGGATGTTGCTCAGCCCAAGGTTGAAGGCCATGTAGTGCAGCTAATGGCGCTCCATTGACAGTTTGCGATGGATGTGCCTGAATTGGTGGTGCGGGTGGTGCAAAACCTTTACTAATGGCTTCAGCTTGCAGGGACAACATAAGACGATTTGCTGCTTGTCGTTCAGCCTCTCGTTCTTCTGCTGTTTGACGTCTGAAATTAAAAACGAAATGTTTGTTTATGAATATCCATTTTAAATAATTAATAAGCAATTGTCTGACAAGCAAATGACCGTAATTATCTGTCACAGTTTAATCGAAATATAGATATTAAATGTCCCAACAATGGCAATGTACATATAATAGTAAATATAATTCACTCCTTTATCCATTAGCAAATAGTTATGGATATGACAACATCTAATTACTAAAACCGGTAATTATTAATAAATCAAATTTCAACAAACATTCACTGGAGTTTCATGCACGATGAGCGGTGTAGTCAAGCCATCCCATGTGTGCATGGATCAAGGGAAGGCGAGCTATCATTAACCATGTCATCCACTTAAACATATTTCAGCGATGATAGGGCTTACAGGTATGTGCTTGTGTCTGTGTATTTGCTTCCACTTCCATATTCTCTTGATATGATGATGGTGCGCTGAGAATTTCCTGAAACTACTACCATCCCCTAACAATTTGATCGATAGAAAAGTTTACATCCCACTCGGTAATAATGCGCAGCCGTTGTACAATTGTTAGTCCTCCCATAAAATCCATTTGAAATAAGGATTGTGGTAGCAGGACTGTCAGCAGAAAGAAAGAGGGGATTGACGCCCATACCCACACCCGTGTGTTTGTTGGTATGGCTCGCCTCATACACACGTTACTGATACTAGTCAGTTCGATTAATAATTCATCGTAGGCGATGTAAATGTAATTTAACTAAAATAATCATTTTAGGGAAATTAATATCGCATTTAGTTTCGTTGATTGAATTTAAATGGGAACCAGTTAAGAGATCTCTGAGTTGAGATAATTTTCCATTAAGGTAAATTATTGATTTATAAATTATTTAGAGAACATAATGCTAGTGTATACACAATATGTGAATAATGAGTTTAATGTGTAATAGTAGGTACGTATCGGGAAATCTATCAATTTATTGTGGTTTTAATTTACTTAAATCGTATTTGAGCTGAAGGTTAATAAAATACACTTATCTGGATACTTTATGTGAAAAAAGTTATTATGTTTGATTCTATTCAATGGGGACTAGCTTTTGCCCGCGACTTTGCCCGAGTTGACTTCGGCTAAAAAAATTGGTGCTCTATAAAGCAAATTCACCAAGAAACGAGTTGGGGATGATACTACGAAAAAAGTTTGGTCTTTCCCTCTCAACCTTCTCTGATGCAACTAGCCTTTTCTAAATGTTTAACAATGTGACCAATTGTTTAACATGCCTGTTTACGAGGTAGCTTAACATTTTTGATTAGAGGTAGGTACATATTATTTCACCCTTCATCATACCTAACAATGACGTGGATAGGCAACTGCCTATTAGAGTTGTTTCGAAAATCAGTACAGCATGCTCTCTCTGAGCGTGCTATGAAGCTTGTTAAAGGCCTGCTAATAATCCGAAAAAGAAAAAATAAATAAATCCTTAAGAAAATAGTCAAAGTAACCAAAAAACAAATCACACGAGATATGTCTGCCGTCAAAACGGTCCAATCACTGGCAACACTGTTCAGAATTTCACTTGGTTATCACAAAGCAACCATTGGTTTGAAAAAAAAGTACGGGCACTACCTACACCTACTTTTTCGATATAAAGAAGAATACGAAAAGAGCGTAGTAGTAGAGGTGCTACCCCAAAAGTATCGACGAATAGAATGCAGAGTCATGCAAGACAAGAGCGGCCTGGGAGATCTTGCTTAAAAACTTCTCCGAAGGAGCATGAGAAGCGTGCGGTCGATAAATGATCGAATAGTGTTCAAAATTCTTAGTACAAGGTTTTAAAATACGAATTCAAAGCTGCAGAGACGAAGAAGGGAACCTCTTAAAAGAGTCACAGTGTGTAGCCTGTTTAACGCCATTGACCAGTATCAGTCCGGTCAATGAACCCTTTAACTTGGATGACGATAGTTAACCGATACCAACCCGAATTGATGATAGCAATGTATAAGCTCATAGCTGAAAGCATCTTTGAAGAAAGTCACGATGTGACGATCCTCCTTGTCGAGGCAACTGATGAAGAAATCGTTAAAATAGTTAAAGGCCTTCAACTCATGGAGAACAAACTAAAAAAATTTTAAAAAAAATACTAAACATCTCAACTGAAAACGTACTGCGCGTCTTGCACTGAAAATGGATAAGAACAAGCTTAGTTGCCATGGACAATCAGAAATAAGTTCGAAATTGGCGGTTGTTAATAAATTTCTTCAATCCGAACAAGATTTCCGCCGTGTTGTCACAAGTGTTAAGACTAAGATCCACCACCACGACTCCAAGACAAGACAATAAAGCATGAAGTGACAGCGACGACGTTTCATCAAAAATGTACGCCAAAGTTTAATTTTAAACCTAGTGCCGATAAGTCAATGGCCTCGGTTTCTGGTATACAAAGGGAATGTTACTAATTGATTTATTTGTCAAACTGTGCCGTCTACTGTGCTGGTCTACTTATGAAATTACGCCACAGCATCCTTCAGAAAAGAGATAGACTCATCATCAGTAGTAGTGTGCTCTTTTTGTTTTCGAACCTTTAAAGGAAAGCTCAAAGGCCAGCGATTTTCGTTCAATGAACGGATCCAGTTTCCTGTTTCTGAGTTCTTCGATTGCAAAGATTCTAACTGGTTTTTCCGTAGATGTATAAAAGTGTTTTGAGGTCCTTAAACTTGTCTACCTCAAGATGTAGAGTGTTTCATAAATCTGATCGTCATTTCTTTTCCATTGCGCATTATTCCACTTGAATTTATTTCGTACTAGCTTTTACCCGCGGCTTCGCACACCTATAATTTGCGAAGTTACACTTTAATAACCAAAGTAGCCTATACTTTGACCAGAGGTACAGCCACTCTGTGTGCAAAATTTGAAGTTGATTGGTTCCGCAGTTTTCAAGTTACAGAGGAACAAACAAACAAACAAACGGACAACATTTCACTTTTTCAATATTAGTAGGATTTCTTATTAGATGTTGTACATATAGAAAGTACAAATTGCATTTAATTTTTATATTCATCGCTGGTTTTATTTATAATTAAAATGATATCGTAAGCGCAGCGATCATCAGCAAGTGTGAATAATTTGCTAATTGCTCCTGAGATACTCACGAAGTCATCGTCGACTCTGAATGGTTTTATTAAATTACCCCTCTCTGATAGTGAGAAGGTTGCTCAGTAGCTCGGTAGTTGATTATAGTAGCAACCATCGGTGAATGCTTGTTGTAATTACATTTGATTGCATGTTTGACGACTAGTTTACCTGTCATCCCACATTCCCACTCACGGTGATGACTTTCACCAAGTGCAATTAAACTACAATGTCGGAGGTATTTTATATTATGGAGACACACGAACACTGTCGGCTAGTGAGTTGGATATATACCAACCCTTTTGAAGTAATAACCAAATTTTCCTTATTTATCTGTGTGGAGTAAGTAGCTAGGAGTGTGCTTACACATAAACAAAAAGTAATGGCCATCTCATAACATTAAATGGGGCAGGCGGTCTTGTACCGAGTTAAATGGGGCGGTTCAAGCAGACGACTATAACAATTCCAGAATTTGTACAACGACCGGTACTTTGTCATAAGTAAGCATGCCCCAAGCAAACGACAGTAATTATGGTTATGTGGTCGGATATGTAATAATTGCAGTAAAAGGACAAAATCATAAATTATGAAACAAAATGGCTTTTATGTAGTTTTTGTATGTGAAGTTGGTTGCACCAAAAAAAAAAAAGAAGCGGTATGATTCAGTAATGTATTTAACCTGTCCGATGATTAATGACTTTCGTTTTGGTTAAGTGATTGATGGAGGAACTTTTTTGGTAAAAATAAATTCCACTTTTCACATGGTCGAACAAAATATCAAAATTACGATTATAGATGAGTTTAAAACTTATTTTCGATTGAATAGCTTGTTAAGAATGATTCTGATAGACAGACAAAAGGACGGGCAGACGGATACACTTCTGTAAGCTGTTACATTTTGTTTAATATAAGCTTAAAAAATGACCAGCAAATAAGAAGGGTCTTCCAATAGGGACTTCTGAACTCTGACAGTTGATAGCGGCCATATTGTTGAAGCTACATCTGTCAAATTGGCTGTCATTTATTCAATCTGTTTTGCCAAATCACAATGGATGGATATAGCGTTCAACAGCACGAACAAATAATAAAATTGTTTTATTAAAATGGGTGTTCTGTTCGGGAAACGTTCCGCACGCTTCCCCCATTTTACGGTCGCCATAATCGCCCTCCCGAGAGGACTATTCGCAGTGAGGTGGATAAATTTGAGTCTTCTGGCTAAGTAAACGATCAACCAACACCCGTACGTCGTCGACGAAACGAAAGATCTGCCGAAAACATCGCCGCTGTCCGTGAGAGTGTGCAGGAGAATCCGAGGCAGTCGATTTCGCGTCGCTCAACTCGACCTTTCACAGACCACAACCCGTACAAAATTCAACTGACCCAGGAGCTGAAGGTAAACGATCATAGACAACGACGTGTGTTCGCTAAATGGCCTCTGGAGCAGTTGGAAACTGACCCTAATTTTCATCGAAAAATCATCTTCAGCGATGAGGCCCATTTTTGGATGAATGGGTACGTCAACAAACAAAATTGTCGAATTTGGGATGATACCAATCCACATGAGATCCAAGAGCGTCCAATGCATCACTGTGTGGTGTGGCCTGAATTGGATGATATGGACACCAACGACATGTAGTTTCAACAGGACGGCGCTACGTGCCATACAGCTCACGTCACATTGGAAATTCTGCACGAGCGATTCGAGGGCATGGTCATCTCACGTGGAGGCCACCGAGATCGTGCGATTTGACCCCGTTAGACTTTTTCTTGTGAGGTTTTCTAAAGTCGCAGGTCTATGCGAATAAGCCACAAACCACAGCAGCCCTCAAAGCCAACATAACCCATGCCGCAGGTCAAATTCAGCCTGATTTATGCGCCAGAGTCATGGAAAATTGGACATTTCGGATGCGCGCCACCCAGAGAAGCCGCGGTGGACATTTGAACAATCTTATATTCCATACATAATGACATCGATATGCCTTTCAAACGATTAAAAACTTCGATGATATCTCACACACACTTTGATTTATTTAAAATTAAAGAAAGGAAGCGCTTAATGAAGCTAGTGGAGCTAATGGAGCTAGTATCACCTTTCCTAAGCATTGTTGGTCGAAAGGTGCTTATACCTTGGACGGTATAGAGATAAAACAATACTTTGCCTAAAAGTCTGTAAAAAAAAACTTTGTGTTGCTAAAGATCTGGCGGAGCGGTGCCTTCGATTAGCTTTAACTTCACACTCTGACTGTACCACTTGAGGCTGTTCAGATGTTTTCGAATGTGCTGGTGTCTAGTGCTTCTACCAGCTCAAGATTCCATACAAATCAAACTAAGAAGGCACACTCCATCTGTGTGATTGCCATCTTGATGAGCGCTTATTATATATTTCAATCAAAAATGTCAACAATAAATTCTGAGACAGACTATAGTTCTTACTTCAAAATTTGATCTTAAACCCAAGAGCCTTCAAGCTCTTAAAAGACTATTCTTAAGTCGGTTTTTATGTTGCTTATTGGTAAGACTGTAAATGTTACTCGCATTAGACTGCCATGTCGAACAAATTTCCACAAGAATGTTATGTCGGGGAGGTCTAACAATTTTCTGTATAAAGACTGTTTGCATAGGACAAGTATTTTTTCTTTTAAATTTTGTATTCTTATGTCAGTTAGTTACATTTACAATTGTCTGTAAGAGATAATTGTTAAAGTTCATATCTATTCTCATCTCTTATAAATAATTGAATGCCAGCAATTACTCTGCGCATTTCAATTGAATGTCAAATCAGTTACAGATCCAATTACTAACAAATCAATGCGCTAATGATTATTGACAAATCGATAAGATCGACGTTGAATTATGCACACGTTTCAGCCAGCCAGCAGCCACATTCGATTTGTCATGTTGTTAAAGTAACTTACAAGTGTCTTAATAATTAATTTTGTTCAAGCTGAGATACAATAAAACTCTTAATCCTCCCCCTGCTCACAAAAGAGTATCTACACTAAATTAATTTGTACCATCATATGTAATTCGTCAGGTTATACATGTGGCAAACTGGTAATCTATCTGAAAGCCAAAATAACCACAAGCTCAAAAGCGCCGGAGAAAAACTCCATAAAAGAATCATCAACTGCCATATGGAACAATTGTATTTAGATACTTGGAATCGTTGCACGTCTTTCCCACAAAACGTTGCCATTCACCTGTCTATCTACTATCCTTTACAAACTTGATTGCTTGAACATGGTTCTTTGTGTGGGTGGGTGGGAGATCACGGAAGTATGCCATGCCATTTTTTTTTTTTTATATTTGGGACGATAAATGAAACAACAGACGAAAGTAATTGGATTAAGTGAAGAACGTGCAAATACAGAAGCAGTCAGCTTAATAAATATAAAAATAAACCATGAACATTCGCCCTTGTATCTAAATATATAAACAGAGGGGAGGTGGAGTTACTCCCCTTTATCTTGTCTTGAATAATATTACGATATTAAAATATTAAATGCAGACATAAATTGTTTTCCAAAATAAAAAAATGTTAGGGGATGGCAAAAACCTTTACTTTTGCAACAAATTGTAATTAAAATCTTACCCCTATTAAGTGAGGGTGATAATTAGCACTTAAGACATTACAATTTGCGAAGAAAGTATTCGTGGTCATTGCTATGACAATGAAAGTATCCCATTTCGAAAATTGTAAGGTTGTCATAAATCTCTTTGGAATTTCCTCTTTTATTTTAGCACGTTGGGATTGGAACTAAGCCGAATGTACCTTTTGGATATTTTTGAAGCAAGACTTCTCAAGGCTGTGGAAGGTTTTTTTTTTAGACAAATTTGACTCGAGAAGAAGGTTCTCTTTAATTACCAAGACGTACCATTGGTCAAAGGGTTTTAGTAAAAAGTGTGTTATTTATAATTTCAAAAATTTTGAATTGATTTTTTTTTAGAAGACAGAGAAGTTGTTATTTATAAAAGACGACAATTCTAATCATTTGCTTTCCCTGAATATATTTCGAATTTTTTTTTTTTTTAATACAGAACATTTTATTTCCCATGAAGAAGCCTATCATTATCATCAAATGCAAAGCAAATGACTGTGATTGAAAATACAAAAATCCTTTAAGCCAGGTAAAAAGCAAATCTCAAATAAATTTACTTGTGAATAGTCGAAGTGGTACACGGCCTTAAGGTCTTAATTTATAAATTCAGAAAGAAAAAGATTGTCGGTCTGGATGCCATACAAATTTAGTGACTGAACTGTAGTCATGCCGGCAGACAAAAGCTTGGATCATGCTCTTTGACTTCGACTTTCTAGTCTACATATCGTCGGGAGCGATTTAGTATAACTGATAAATTGTTTTATCTAAAAATTTAATAAGCCTTGATCAGTACACTTAGACTAAAAGTAGGTGATACCAGTGTAAGTACTAGGGTCGAATCCCAGTCTACTACGATAAGATTTTCTAACCTAGCAGTTAAGATCGGCCACTCTTCTTCTTCTTCGTTGCATACAATACCTGAGCATACCTGCTTAGAATGAAGTGCTCTGTTAAGGCGTTAGTTAGTTTCGAAAGCTATAGTCTCTTTTTAGTCAAATTAACACTTTCGATTTCGTAAGATCTAGGGCAAGCCAAATTAGCCTCGTAGACAACAACTGAGCATCGGCCTTGACATGTCCGAACTTTCTACTGTCTGTTTTCTGAGAGCATTGCCTGGCTGATTCATCAGTTGCACAGTTCCCTGGAATCTCGGTGTGACCTGGGACCCAATAGAATCCGATGTTATGCTGGTTAGCGATCCCGTTCAGGAACACCCGGCAGTCTTTTACAACAAGAGATCTGATCAAAGCTTGGCTATCGACACAAGTTGTAAATCACAATACCTGTGCGTGATAGTAGGTTAATCTTCAGACAAGCGACGACGGCCTGAATGATAGCCGTGACTTTCAAGTCAAAGGCAATGCAGTGGTTATAGAGACTGAAGTGGTAGAGAAGTGAAAGCTAAAGGTCTATTTAAGAGCCGTCCGTAAAGATATGACTCGTAGAGATAGACTCATTTAAGAGGACTTATCGTTGACCCCAACACTTCTATCTAATATTGTGTGCTTGTAGCCCATGTTGAAGTCATTTTCACTGGCCAGCAGATTAGTTGATGAAGGAAGGCTGCGGTGAAACAGTATAAGGACCAAGCGTACTAACAGTTTTGAAAATTAGTACCTCACAAACCAAAAACAACTAAAAAACTTGCTTACATTGCCTAACATGCAAAGTTTTATAAACAAAACATACAAGTAACAGTTGCTCACTTCCTCGGGTATTTTCCTCTTTTCAACCCAATTAATTTCTATTCCCCAAATTAACCCTAAACAAAATGATAAACTACCATCACCATATGCAATTACTTTCGAAAACTTCACAAACCCTAACTAATTTCAAAAACCCAACTCCACGTCTTAAGATACTACATCAACACCCAGCCGAGATGTTGGAAACCGAACAGTAGCAATTAATCAAAGTTTATTTGGTAATGCCACAACATTTTACAACGTCCTAATCAATTAGCCGGAATATTTATTTGCCTCCATGTTGGAGAACAATTTTCTGGAATGGAATAAATTATAACACGTGTTGGATTTGGATGGAGTACAGCGGCGGCAACTTATCCGTTTGATAGAAAATTTAAATCTCATCGGCTTGCAAATGAAATTTCTAACATCTCAATAAAGTAGCACGAGAGTTAATAAATGTTATCATCGATATTTATTGCGGGCAATAATCGCAGTCGCTTTTGTGTTTCAACAAAATTAAAAGTTACATTTTGGTAAATTTATTACGGAAACACATTAAAATGGCCGACACCGACTGGCATCGGTTGCTCTGTTTTGATACCGGCCAAATGAGACAATTAACTTTGGTCACCATTAAGACATTTGGGGCGGCTGTCAGTGTCAGTTTGACAGACGCCAGGGATTATAATATTTTTCCCATAGAGATTGGAGATATTTATTATTATAGTTATTGTTATGGAATTGACGCTTTTAAGGGTTATAGTGGTAGTGTAAGCTAAGCCAATGCGAGTCTTTGGTTTAAATTTTGAATGTCTTACTTGTGAGTGGTGTTGCTGGTAAGGCGTACATAAATTACAATAGTCACGAAAGCTTAGCCATGAATATGGATTTTTACACCTTTAAATCTGGTAATGTGAATTTTTTTGACAATTTTTTTGTTTGTTTTGATTTACGGAATTCTTAAACTGATTTATCAATTTTTTTCATCGAAAAGTTTAGAAAAAAAAAATTTTAGTAGAAATTGTCGTAATTTGTTAAACGAAATGCGGATGCAAACAGATTTTTTTGTGTACCTAGACTACTTGGATATCACAGTGGTCGGACTATTGTGGCCTAAAAATGAATCTTAGTTACCTTTTGGACGAGGGTAACATGCAGTCTCCACTTGCGATAAATCCATAGCATACTTTAAAGCATGCTTTCCTTATCGCAAGTGGAGACCATTATAGCAGCCATATTTTTATAGCATGCGATAGAAAGTATGCTTTCATCGCAAACCATCTATCGCATACTTTATCGCCAATAGAGCTGTCATATTGTTGTCACGTCCGCCATTTTCATTGCAATTGCACTGAAAAAGTATGCGATGAAATGCCCACCAAAGAAAATCTGACAGTTCTTCTGCTGTCTGCGTTCTGCGTTTGCTTTTGCTATTGCGATAGATTTATCGCCAGTGAAGACGGCGTGTAAAGAATGCATGTGTCACTTTATTCGCCTGAAACAAAACCTTTGGTAAAAGGAGGGGACGCGAACCTTAGATGGTCCTCTGGATGTACACTGCCGTAGTGTGTCCCATCATCACCGCTCGTTTGGTGGGTCGTTCTTAGCTAAGCTTATAACATTACAAAACCAAGCAGTGTCCGAAGAAAAGCTGGTATCGGAACCACATCGGCGCTACGATCGAGTCCGACAGGAGCTCTCAATCTGCTCCTAAATATCAAATACATACTTCGTTTCGTGTAGTGGAATTAGACTTAGAGAATTTGGGTTCTGATCCGCAAAACCGTATAATCACAGCTTTTGCCTCGACCAAATCTGACTACACGACACCTAAACTCAAATTTAATAATAGCGGCCGAGTAGGTCAGAATGGAAATACCAAGTAACGATCTTTACCGACGGTTCCAAGATGGAATTCAACATTGGGGAAGGTGTTTTCTCAGTGGAACTAAACGTTTCCAAATCGTAACGCTTTCCACTCTTCGAGTGTATTCCAGATTTCCTCTTAATTAGTAGAACCCAGGTAAGCTCTTGGTTCACTCGAGGTTGTCGGATGTAGTTACATAGAGAGGAATGATAGAGCAGACGCGCTAGCCAGATGTGGCTCAACTTTTGATAGTTCAGTTGCGGAGTTAGTCTTCTTCCCGATTGGACTTATCAAGGGAAGAATTCTCTAGCACTTTCTTCCAATTGCCAATAGAAAACTGTGGACCAACGCCCTAATTGTGGAGTTAGCAATTGGCTCAAACGCTAACATTTAACACTCATTGCCGTAGATGCAACAATTGACATTAACAAAAATGCCTGGCACTAGATGGAACCAGGCATCTCACTATGTAATCAAATAATTAACATTACCCAGGATTAAGCACGGTGAGCTTGTTTACTGTGTTCGCAGCAATCTAAGCCGGTGTGTTGACTCACTTTAAACATGAAATAACATTTCTACAAGTCCTCCACGCACTTTATGGTCTCACTTTCACAAGCTCTAATGAGCCGAAATGCCTTTCCGAAACTTTTGATTCTCATTACAATTTTCTATGAAACTGTTCTGTTAAAAATGAAAATTTTGTAGCTCTTGCAATCAATGTCTTCAATGTCAAACGAATACTGTCGATCTACTCAAAGCAATAACATTCCTAAAACCCAAACCTTTCAAAACAAGCTAAAAGGCAATTTCGAACATTAAATTGTTCGTCAAAACAAAAGTTGGCATAAACAAACATACATAATGCTTAGTAGTCTCCAACTTCTACTCATATAAAACTACAATATTCCTGTAAGTTAATGACATTATACAAAACTACTCCTTACGCTATCTGATCAAAAATACTTTAGAAACAACTTTATCTAAGAAGGAAGAATAAATAAAACAAAAACAAAAATTAAAAACATTTAAAGACTGCCCTTCCGTCGAAACACAAAACTAACTAACTTATGATTAAATTACGGCACACGCAATCATTCTGTCACGAAAGACTTATCAAAAAACTATTTTAATTTGTCATGTGTACTTAAGGCTCCTGGCAGAGGTATAAAAATGCAAATAGCCATCAATTTTTCCTCAGCGACAGACCAATGAGTGAGCAACAATTAAGTTGATTTCCTTTCTTTTGTTTACTTTTCCAAGTCAATGCACACCCTAAGGGTAATATTTTTCCCTTATCAGCAATTAAATTAAATGACATCTGTGTAGAGTTTATTAGCCGCCATTGGAAGGCAGCCATATTTAAATCATTCTTTCAGAAAACAAACAAAAAAAATCCACCCCCGCATTGTGGAAAAACAAAACTTTTTCGAACAAATGAGGAAAGCATGTTAGTACGCCATTTTGCGTTATGGACATTAGATCACAGGCCACGTTTCCAACCCCTTTCCCCCCCACATATACACATATTTCCCGTAACAATAGAGCCGGTATCTTAAAGACTCACCAGTTCACAATGTTTCAAATGAATTAAATTGCACCGCTCACAATCCGTCCACGAATAATGATTAAATTTTCATGTTGTGCAGTTTTAGGGTTGATAAATATTTAAAGAATGTTTTTATTTCGCTACTCTTCAATTTTTAAACTTCTCAAAAAAAAGGAAACCACACAAAAGAAAACTGATAGCGTCCGCTTCTGTGTTGACAAAACAAAACGAGCATCACTTCAGGTAAAACGGGAAACGGTTGCAGAGGTTTTTCAACCCCTATAACGATAATCTACTCCCATTATATTCTAATACATATTTAATGATATTTTAAAATGCCGAGGACAAAAAAGTTACACTTTTGTGTATTTTTACCGCCTGGGGGATGCTCACACCATGCCATGTGCCATGCCACATACAACAATAGCGAGAGAAACGTATACCATCGCCAGAGAATTGACTCGTAAAAACGTTTCACTGTTCGCTGTTGTTGAAAAGTTTAGATGGCATTGGAATAGGGATATTTTGAAAAGTTTTAAAACAGTTTCCCGTTTTTTTTTTTTTTTTTTTTAGTGTTACCACATGACAATCTTACTCAGTTTCAAAAGTGTTTTGACATTGGCTTTTAAGAAAATGGTTGTTGGGGACTTAAAGCAAAATTCTGAACTTACCTCCATTTTGTTCTTCGATTTTGGAACCAGGTTTTCACTTGAGCATCTGTCATCTTGAGGCCACGTGCCAAGGCAGCTCGTTCCGCTGATGCAAGATACTTTTGCTTGTGAAACCTTTTCTCCAATTCAGCGACTTGAATGCGGGTAAATGATGTACGTGGCTTTTTTCGTTTTGGCGGCGTTCGATTTTGATAGGGGTGACCAATACGGCGGGCTATGGGAAACGCCGCTGAAAATAAAAGAATAAATATTAAAGAAATAAGAAGATATATTTGAAAAATGTATACATGTTTTCAGAAATCTTTTCTACACATGATGGCAATTGAAAATGGACTCATCGTGAGTCAAGGATGTTAGGTTAGGTTATATGGAATTATTATTTTTCTCAGTTGGCCTGCCTGAACCAACCGGAGTACCGAAAGAATTGTAGGATGGTTCTCGGTGGCTTGCTTGACAGTTCGCCCAGATCACTGAAGAAGTGTTCTCCGAGGGTTGTCTTTCTGTTTCTGAAAAGGCTTGGACATTCGTATAGGAGGTGGAATAAGTCCGACTCAGCATCTGTATAGTTCTGTTGTGTTCAAACGGATTCTATTTAGGTGGGCCGCTAGCAGGTTATGACCTGTCTTATTTAGTTCTGTCCAGAGCAATCTTGAGGTGCGGTTGTGAGTGAAGTCCATCTCTCGTTCGCGTGTTTTATTGATTTCTTGGTGATGCTGTACTTTTGAAGTTCTAATTGGGATAGGACTGAGTCATCGGTCATTTTCACCGTGTCTTAAACAAAGCTCCAGAGAGCTTTACAGATATAAAGAAAGTGGAGGAAATATAGACCTACCAGACAGTATTCCATGAGGAGATATTCGCAGAAGACCTTCCTTGCACACACGTCCTATCACTTCTTCTATCTGATGCCCATTAACAAGCTTGTAGAAGTGCTCTCTATAACGATGTTATACTTTCATCATCCCGAAGAGTTTGTATAGCCAGCTGCCAGTTGCTTAGCTTTACTGTAAAGTTATCGAATTTGTTGTAAGACTGCTGAAAGACCGTCTACTCCCAAACGTTTTCTAAGGGAAGTATTCTCTTTTTCTTCGTCGTGATCCGCAGCGTAATGCTTATAGGTTCTCTTCAGAAAAAAAGTGCCAGGTGTACCAGTGTCAGAAACCTTAACCTTTGCTGTTCTGTAAAGGGTTCTTCCGTCATATGTTTTTCTTAAATCAGAAGTTTCAAAGTTACAAATCCAAGCTCAGAATATAGCGAAATCTCTCTTTCTCTACTACGAAAATAATCTAAACGGCCATACGACAGCTTTAGTCCACCCTGAAACAAGTATCAATCACAGACTTCTTGTAGCAAGTAATAAGGAAGTATTCACTGAGGCTGAAGGTACTGTTCGTGGTGCAACCATTTTTAAAATTTATTTCGCTTCTCTCACTATATTCAATGTCCAAATATTTCCTTCTTTTGGATTTATTTTTATATGTGAATACGTCACATCAATTTGAAACCCTTCAAAGTATAACCACCCTCTTAGCTGACAAATCATAGATTTTATGAATCCACTTATCGTATAAATTTAACCCAAATATCAGCCTCATATCGACATTTAAATAAAGTATCATTTTGAAATACATACCTACCTTTCAAATCCACCTTAAGCCTCCTTTTAAAAATAAGGGTAAAGTTTAACCCTTTCGTTTTAGGGGAAACCTTCACCCCACATGTACTCATCGAAATCTTTTTTGCCAATAACAATTTGAATAAAAATCCATTTGCAGATAGATATAGAATTTTCAGTTATTTTATACTTTAAAGGGAAGTTCACATGCCTACCCTCAGAGGAGGGTGGTAAAAATATCTCTTTTGCTTCCCAGCTGCTTATGCGAAAGTCGTAAATGCCGGTGCTATTAACCCCAAACATTTATTAATATTTCCCACCCTACAACAAGTGTTATTCACATATGGGGATGATTCTATATTCGGAAACTGAAACTCGTATCCGCCTCCGATTTTTTTTTTCAACCGAATAGTCAATAAAATACGAAAATATCTCGCCGCTGGGGAATACCTGAAATATGGATTTTTATTTCTTGTGAAAGTTTTCAGATAAGCAAGTCACTACGGTGGTGTACCGGAGTCAGAAACCTTTTAAATTTGCAAGTCTTGATTTAGACAAATTGAAAATGGAATATAAAATGGTAACTTGTAGGTACGTACGTACATATAACCCATGAAGCAGTCATATCACTTAGGGAACATTAAAAGTTTATAGCACTAAGGCTTTTACGTAGCGCATGAGATTGATGATGTGAACACCAATGCAGGTGGCACAGTTAAGCAGTGAATTTTTACTAAAGGACCTTGTTAATGGTTATTGGTAATTGTGGACCAATGGGAAATGGAATTTGATAGCTTTCGGATTTTTATTTTTGTGGTTTATAAATCATATAACATGGAAAGTTATTGTTTTCTTTATACTGGAATGTAAAATTGAAGATTGGGCGGGCATAGACAGATGGTTCATTTTAAATCATTTCAGGAGTGGGATTTACGTTTCTCTTCATTCAACTTAAGATCGATTTTCATGGAATGTCAATCCGTCTTTTTGAAACAAATTTGAATACAAAACCCAAAAAGGTGATTTGAGAATAGGATAGCTATAATCCGGTCTGTACAGGCTTTAATCGAGGTTAGAAGAATGCTTAACGTAAGCACACTATCTAAAGAAATGGCCATAAAATTCTGTGAGAAGGCAAACAAGCGCTGATGTCTATCAGATACATGTGCTATAGCTAGATCGTTGTTGCAGGTGTTCGATTAGATCTATCAGTTTCAGAACAGAATTCGAATAGTTGCTGGTATCTTGACTGAACTCTGCTCGGTAGGCAGCCATGCAGGTTTCCCACACAATGACTTCTGTAGGGACGAGAAACAAATAGAATTTATTCGACGACACCTATACTGTGTGACAGTAGTTGCTTTCCAGGCAGTAGTTGACAGTAGTTGATTTTCAGGACTGAAAGACTGTAGAACCTTTAACAAGTTTCTGAGATTCATACATTTATTTGGATGTTTTCTCAAGAGTTTGAAAAAATCAAGCTTTTGCGGTTTAAGTTAACCTCGGACATCTCTGTCAAAAAAGCGACTGACGAATGGACATTTCACCATTAATCAAATTTTTATCAAAGAAGTTAAGTGCAAGCTGTGTATGGTTAACAAGACTCACTTGACCACTCGTCAAGCAAATACGAACCTCTTTTCCAATCGGAGACTCCTGATATGAAAGAAAAGTGTTCATAAAGGGTCTTCCAATAGGGACTTCCGAACTTTGACAGTTGATAGCGGCCATATTGTCAAATTGGCTGTCATTTATTCAATCTGTTTTGCCAAATCACCATGGATGGATATAGCGTTCAACAACACGTGCAAATAATAAAATTGTTGTCAAAATGGGCAACGTTCATCGAAAAATCATCTTCAGCGATGAGGCCCATTTCTGGATGAATGGGTACGTCAACAAACAAAATTGTCGAATTTGGGACGATACCAATCCACATGAGATCCAAGAGTGTCCAATGCTTCACTGGTTAGTGTGGATTTTGGGCTGCCGGCTGGCCAGGCTTATAGGTCTATGATTACCATCTTCTTTCGGCCTGAATTGGATGATATGGACACCAACGACATGTGGTTTCAACAGGAAGTCGCCACATTGGAAATTCTGCACGAGCACACGTGGAGGCCACCGAGATCGTGAGATTTGACCCCGTTAGACTTTTTCTTGTGGGGTTTTCAAAAGTCGAAGGGCTATGCGAATAAGCCACAAACCACGGCGGCCCTCAAAGCCAACATAACCCATGCAATCGGTCAAATTCAGCCTGATTTATGCGCCAGAGTCATGGAAAATTTGACATTTCGGATGCGCGCCACCAAGAGAAGCCGCGGCGGATATTTGAACGATGTTATATTCCATACATAATGGCATCGATAGGCCTTTCAAGCGAATAAAAAATCGGGTTATTTGAGCAATCCATTCTAAGAACCCGATTCCAAAAGTTTCAACATAACACCAAGACCGAATGCCGTTTGCTCCAAATCGACTGCGAGTACTCTTCATAACTGTCGTCATGAGAAACAATTTTTTCTCCAAAAAATTAAAACCACAATAACTTCTTCTAAAGCAAAAGTCCATTAAATTTCCAATACAGTAACTGCCACGGGGCCTTTACCTATTACATGCAACTCCAAAGTGCATCGTCCGCCTATATCTTTCACTTTCTTCTTTAGCCTACACTCAATGTTGGACCACATGGTCCAGGCATCAGGGTCACAGCTATACGTGCAAATTAATAGCCTGTGTCAATATGGCAAACGAAAACTGTCTCAATATAAGTGAACGTGCGCCTGCGTGCATCGTACTCCTTTTCGTGTCATTCCAATGTAGCCACAACATCTCCCCGGAGGCGCCAATAATTGTACTTCTCCCGGGCTATTAAGATAAAAAAAAACTCGGGGACTGAGAATATGATATGGAAGAGAGCGTACACACCGCGCAGGAAAGTGAACCAGTGTTCGGTGTGTTTCCAAAGCAATTTCCACCGTGTCTTGAGAGAAAATTCTTATCTCGGAAATAACTCTTAAAAGGTCTGTCACATTCCATCTCACTTATGAATAACTCTCTTCCCTGTGGGCTATATATCGGGTTTTAGATTCGGGTAGGATGCAAAGAAATCCTTTTTTATTTTTCGTGTCACAATATCGGAATTTCTACCTACGCCCGAAGGGATTTCCTATTTAACGTTTGAAATCTTCCTGTTTGGACAACTTTGTGAGTCATTCGTTGCTTCGGCAATAAACTGTGTCGCGTGTGATGTGGCCTCACTTGATTTTGGGTTGAACACTTTGTTTTGGGACTAATTGATTTTTTTTTTGCTTCCACTTTTGGAACACAGTGTGTTAAAGTGCTGAAACAAGTTTTACCATAAATTTCAGCAGTCAATTGAAGAAACAGGTAGAATATTGTTAAGTGAAGTTACTCAATGTAATTGCAACCGGAAGTGACCATTATCAGTGGCGGCAAAAGGTGCACTTGCTGATAATAAGTAAGTGGATTTATTTAAAAAGACATAACAATGTAATAAGGATACAAACAAAATAAGACACATACATTTGATATGATAGATGAGATGGTTGCCTTCAAAGTCAGGAAACCTCCTTCCTTCATGGTCTCTTTCAATTCGGTGATCATTGTGACTATCCCATATTTGTGAATAATTTGTACGATGCAGCACTTGTTGCAGTTCTAATGAAGAAATTTCAAAGGTATCAAAATAGAATTAGCCAAGACACCAGAACTAGAGCGTGTTAGGTAGTGATAATCTAAAATATATGGTGACATGGTGGTCCCTCAAACAGAAAACAGACACAGTGATAAGCGTATTTGTAAAAGGAAACACAGGCGTATGCATTTAAGCTTCTAACTACCACCACCTTATCTCACCTCCACCTCCAGACAGTGATTTTCGAAGATTGAGCTGAAGCACTATTTCCTTTGATTCAATCTTATTTGGGCTACCTCAACATTTTCGGACCTCAGATTTGGATTTTAATGAACCAAAATGAGCACGAAGATTTCCTTAGTACTGATCTATCTCCTTAGGTTGTGCGGTCTTTGTAAACAAAAAAGTCATAAGAAATATCTAGATTTGGAAATACGACCCACAACGTTGACGAGGTATTATTTGCTAATACGTTTACACTTTTAACTTTCGTACTCTGGGTGCTACTCGCAAACAGTATACCCAGGTCAAGATATAAGCTCGATACGAAGTTTCAGCTGCCTCAAAGGACTACATAGACTGTCAGACATGCGATACATGGTTTCTCGTTGATAATCGCTATCATAATAGCCGTAAGCCTTACTGTCAACATTTTACGTGAACTAGTGAGCATATGTCTCCACCGACGAGGTCGAAGATCCTATTAATGAGGAATTTAATGACCTTCTAGACGAAGTCTCCACCACAAAAGAACAACATTGATCAAAATTAATGATGGGCGAGGCATACGTGCATGAAAAAACACTGATCCTACCGGTTTTGCTAAAAGGTGCCGAGTGCTTTACTTTGTTGAATATTTATACGACTAAGGGAGAGAAGCTGTATCCGAAAGTGGATGTGGTGCAAAAAACCAAAACTCGTTGACTTCATTGGGTTGGCCAAATCGAACTAATGGACAATACTGCTTTAGCCAAGAGGATGTTATTTAAGTAACAGCACTCAGGTTTGGGATGACAAGGAAGACCGATCCTCGGGTTTAATGACATAGCTATTGCGAATGCCAGAGCGCTTGGTCTGCCAAACTGAAAACAGCTTTTCCGGAATCGAAGAGAATGGAAGGCAGAAATCCTTTAAGGGTGTTAGCAGCGCGTTAAGTAAGTAAGATATATAGGTATGGAGGAACATCTTCATTTAAAATGCTCAGCTTGATGCTCGAGGCCACCTTAAAGTCCATTGGTTTCCTCTGAAACCGGACGTCAAGGCAGCGCAGTGTTGAAGTAAAGGCACAGACTTGTCCCGAAATTCTTCTGCAAGTCAAAACCTAAGGACGATACAGCGATCGTGTATCGTAGGGAAGTTTTCATTCGCTTTAAAAAACGCTAGAGAAAGTGCAAGTTAGATTATAGAGACCGATGTAAAGGATATTTCATTAAGCGCTTCCTATCTTTTAATTTAAATAAAACAAAGTATGTATGAGGTATCATCGAAGTTTTTTATTCGTTTGAAAGGCCTATCGATGCCGTTATATATGGAATATAACATCGTTCAAATATCGGTCGCGGCTTCTCGCGCATTCGAAATGTCCAATTTTCCATGACTCTGGCGCATAAATTTGACTGAATTTGACCGATGGCATGGGTTATGTTGGTTTTAAGGGTCGCTGCGATTTGTGGCTTATTCGCATAGACCTGCGACTTCAGAAAACCTCACAAGAAAAGTCGAACGGGGTCAAATCGCACGACCTCGGTGGCCTCCACGTGAGATGACCATGCCCTCGAATCGCTCGTGCAGAATTTCCAATGTACCGTGAGCTGTGTGGCACGTAGCGCCATCCTGTTGAAACCACATGTCGTTGGTGTCAATATCATCCAATTCAGGCTAGAAGAAGTTGGTAATCATCGTCCTATAGGCCTGGCCAACGTCGTTCTCAAAGAAATATGGACCGATGACACTGCCAGACAAAATCCACACCAAACAGTGATGCATTGGACGCTCTTGGACCTCATGTGGATTGGTATCGTCCCAAATTCGACAATTTTGTATGTTGACGTACCCATTCATCCAGAAAAGGGCCTCATCGCTGAAGATGATTTTTCGATGAAAATTAGGGTCAGTTTCCAACTGCTCCAGAGCCCATTCAGCGAACACACGTCGTTGTCTCCAGCTCCTGGGTCAGTTGAATTTTGTACGGGTGCAGGCCAAAGTCACGACGCAAAATTCGCCAAGTTGTGGTCTGTGAAAGGCCGAGTTCTTGTGAGTGACGCGAAATCGACTGCCTCGGATTCTCCTCGGACAGCGGCTATGTTTTCGGCAGGTCTTGGGTTTCGTCGACTTACGGGTGTTGGTTGATCGTTTACTGAACCAGTGGACTCAAATTTATTCACTACACTGCGAATAGTTCTCTCGGAAGGACGAAGGCGCGGAACGTTTCCCGAACAGAACACCCATTTTGATAAAACAATTTTATTATTTGCATGTGTTGTTGAACGCTATATCCGTCCATGGTGATTTGGCAAAACAGACTGAATAAATGACAGCCAATTTGACAGATGTAGCTTCAACAATATGGCCGCTATCAACTGTCAATGTTCGGAAGCCCCTATTGGAAGACCCTTTAGTTGTCTCGAGAAACTATAGGACTTCGATGTTGAAAACTGCAAAAGGAAGTTCACGGTTTTTATTGATTCTCTTTTTGCATCGTAACTGTGCGTTCCAGTTCAGTGTGCCTTCCAGACATAATTGTCTAATTCCCCATTAATTATGTTCCATGGCAATTGTACACAACAAATGAATATACAAACCTCCATTCATTCTCTTAAAAACCAATCTAAATTCCAACACTCAACACATATCTAAAACCAACTCAATTTCCAATCCATTTATGTACGGCATTCCAATTGAATGCGTCCTTAAACAGTAGCAACGACTATACACCATCCCCAGATCATTACTCGATCTCGCCGTTCCATTGATTAGGATCGGCACGCAAAAAACAATTCAAAACACCATGCATCCACAGCTGTACTCGTGCTTTTGCCTCCGTTTGCGCGTTTCGCACTAATAAGGACGAACAGAGAATACTCTTAGGCAGGCACAAGCGAAGATGACGTGGACCAGAATATTAAATGAGAAAGAGATTTTAAATCTGCCGCTGGGCGTCGTCGTTAATTTTCTCCCCACACGCGTGTATGTGTGTTCAGTTTGACCTGCTTCGCTAGAGTTCTGCAGGAAAAGTCCAGTAGCAGTACCACTTTGGCAATTCGATACCTCCTCTCGTAATCACCTTTTAATATCGTTCTGTCCCCCCCCCCCGTCCCCACCAAAAAAGTGGTAACAGCAGCATCGGCAAAGTATAAAAACGTGTTCGCCTTTCAAATTGTTAGCCATGTCCACCACCCCGAAGAGGATGCTTCTACTAATTTGTTTACATTATGAGCTTCACTTGTTATTCATTGACTGCCATAGTAGTGGTGTGCAAACCCTGTTTTGGTAATTCCTTCCGTTCCTCTGATGCTACTTCACTTAAGGGAACAACACGTCTGACAAGGGCTGCAGGAAGCACGATCAGCATCACATCTCACCTGAACGCACCACCAAACCATTGAACCACTTATACCATCAGCGGCTACTGCTAAGCCGCCGCCGCCGCCATCAAGGCAGTGCCGATACCTTAGGTATTTTAATTAGGTGGTTAACATGACTTTTTAATTTCTGCAAAAAGAATTAATTACTCGCTGGGCGGTCTCCCCCACAGAGTGGTTCCGTTTGAATTTGATTAGCGGGTGTGTGCTCTGGACGGATGGACGCTTACACTCGGTCGCTTATCGCACGGCCATTGAAGACCGGCCGGCGGATCATGAATAGAGAAGGAAGACGGATTACCTACCTGGCGTGTTGCTTTTAATTTATTGATTGTTAACTGCCTGTCGTCGAATGTCGTCGTCGTCGTTGTTGTGTGGTGTGGTGTGGTGTGGTTCTCGTTGCCGTCGAACCCGATGTGTATGCAAAAAGCCCCTTCGATAGCATGGCCAGAGATCCCACTCCCTTAAGAGGCTTTTAGTTAACTCCAAGTCGGCCGACCGACGACGACGGCGATATCGATATGTGTCACTCGGTTGAGTTTCGTTTTTCACTTTTCATTCTCTCGGTCCATTATTGATAAGGTGGCGCCTCTTTACTGCTCCCGACATTTTCATGAGGCAAAAAGGTTACCGCCGTGGACCATCGTTCTTGTCCCTTGTTTTTTTTTTGTTGTTGTGTAATAAAAATTTAAATTCGGGGCTCCCCGGCACTCAAAAGACCAAAAAGAGCGAGGTTTTATGATAGAATCATCTAAGCTTGGTTAAACATGAAACATGCTTCTCGGAGATCACAACACAAGGGTTAATGGGTGAATTCCAATTGCAGTGTTTTTTTTTTTTTTTTTAATTAAAAGTGAAAACAAGTAGCTCAAGAAGCTGTTGTTACTCGATTTTAAAACTTTTTACGGGTATTTGTTGGCCTTAATTTAACTACTTTTGACTGGGACATGTTTGATGAATTTAATTAAATCGAAAGGGTATGATTTGGTTTTTTATTGCAAGTAAAATAATTAAAAAACTTAACAACTCTTGTAAGGTTCTGTTTGACAGATGTTTATCGATGTGAACGGAGGGGAATAGAAAAGACTTCGAATTGGTGATCATACTTAAGTTAAAACATCAACAAGCATGTCCTTGAAGACAGTAAGAAGAAAAAACATTATAAAGCTGGTTATCGTAATATTCTAATTAATGGAAGCGAACACGATCTTGCAAGGCTAACGTGTCAAAGGGAAACAACTAAAAGTGATTATAGAGGAAGCCGGCCCATATGGAGACGAAGGGAAAAATCGGCAAAATGAAGGAAGGTCCCGAGTCGCCGAAGAAGTATGGCCCTAGAGCTATTTTTTTCTGTTTCTGTTGACATTTGAGCACTCGCTAAGGATGTTTGTTGTGCCCTATTCGGCGTCTTTATCATCAAAGCCCCCAATAAGTTTTGACATGTGACGTTGCTGATTACTAGTGCTAATGTTGGTCTGTTGCACTTTATTTTTTTCAATTTTTGCTCTCTGGTGGCCACATTTTATTTGATAAGACGCACAATGGGAGTGGGATCCATCTCTCTCGACAATTGTTTGATTCAGTTTTAACTCTCTTTTTGACAGTTCATCTGCCTTTTCAATGCCATCGGTGCCTCTTTACCACGGGGCTATCTTTGAGTTTATAGGACACATCTTTTATACTTTTGATTTAATGCTTGCCTATCAATCTATAAGTCAAAATTTATCCTCGAAGTTGTTAATGAAGACCGTTCTCTTGAGGCCTCGGCTTCCGATAAATAAGCGTGGTTTAGCTCGGTAGAAATCTAACCTTGATTTCTAGCGACACGAGAGTAACTTATTTGACTCTTTTTTCGGAACATGAATGCTTGCAGTCGTATAGTGTATAGGTCAAGCAGTATGAGTGAAATTGAATGGGCATTGATTGGTTCTACATAGAATACGAAAGAGCAAGTTCTTACATCGGAACGAGACCCACTCAATCGATAGTAGCAATTCAAGAAGAAATCGGAATCTTGGCACAAGAACAAAGTACCAGAATTTAGCTCCAGAAAGATTTAAATCTGAATCACAATCTTGGAACGAGTTCCCATGACGCTAATCTGAATGAAGGAAGGAATCAGCAGCATAACGATACCGAAGAAAGAAACTAGATAGGATAGATAGAATAATGTAATAATTATTAAACAAAATTTAAAACGTTTTTACCCTTATCCTTTTGGATTTTTGCTGCGCTGGGAACAAGCCAAATAAAGACTGAATCGATTGTGTGTTAACAACAACAATACACAATTACAATACAATACAATACAATTTAGCATTCTAGATGCAATATTGTTTCACTTATCTGTGAATTGTGTCGAAATGCGCCTTGCAAAGTGTACTTCAAAAGCAACGAAAGCGCTCCGTGCGGACAATGGGGTCGCTATCAGAAGTTTAATAATCTTGATTAGACTGATGATATTGTTTTGATGACACACACACCAATACACACACATTTGGCAATATTGAATACCAACTGGTACCAAGAATGGAATTAGTATTGGTCTTAAGATCAATGCCCATAGCTGACGCTGATTGAAACTCGCTGCATCAGGCAATTATAGACAGAAGTCGAAGTGCCAATCGAAGGCAGCATGAATCCAAAATACTGTGGTTCGAACCCCAATCGTATAAGCTAAGCATGACTCCTTAAGGGAAATTTGGATACTTCACTTATCTTCAAACACCACCAACAACGCATCTTCAACATCTTTTTTGAGAATTATACTCACTTCAGTCAAAAAAACGATTTATACTCAGTAGCAGCCGCACCAACCAATTGGTTTGCGGCTCGAATTTTTTATCTTTATTTGACAGTTCTTAAATGTCAAAACCAAGCAAGAGCGACAAATACAATCGGCTAAAAGCTATTTTATGAGATTTTTCGCGCTCTAGGTGCCAATTTATGTAGCTGCTGTCGCGATTACTGGGAAAGTTATCGCCACTTGGTGCTGTGTTATGGCTTTGTGTGTAAAAATCTTACTGGACTAGGTATCTGAAGGGTGACGGACAGTCTATCCAGATAACTCTTAGTGTTCGCCAACAAATGTCTCAGGAGGAAATGCAAAATCTTTGGGTCAACCGCATACCTAATGGCGCCAAGAATATGGAACAGAATCGGCCAAAGTCGGACATTTATGCCGGCGAGAATGTCATTCGATTGGAATCCACAAGCGAACACTAGGCGTCACAGAGCCAGATGAACATGGTAAAAATCAATGGACCGTAAATGCAAGATGACATGGCCACTCATGATAGGGGATAGCTTCTTAGAACTGCGTGACCATCTCTCTATTGAAATTATTTTTGTTATACAGATCAAACAAATTCACTCCCAGTTAACAAGTTCCAAATCCACTCAATCTTCACCTAAGCTATGCAACAAGCAACTGCAAGCATTAGGGGTGGCCATGGTGTAGTGGTTGCATCATCGTTTGTTACGCTGAAGGTTCCAGGTTCGAATCCCGATGTCAAAAAAAAAGTCGGTCAACTGCGAAAAAAGTTGACGTCAACTCTACTGCAAAGGCACTGGGGTGGTCATATGGCTTGAAAGTGTTGATTGTACTAATGACATCGGGATGTTAGAAAGAAATACTGTGAATTATAAGCAATGGCAACAGAATCAATAATTCGCCCCAGTCATTCTGGACACCACCCTTGGAGCAAAAAGACTGAAATCTAATACCACCTTCGTTTCAAAATCACTACACCAACACTAGCGCTGTGTGAATAGCATCATTAGAGTATTCATAACCCCTTTAGCGCTAGTGAATTATAAAAAAAATTAAAAAACTGCGACGCCCCCTAGAGTTATATGTTTGAGGTAAGTGAAAAGGTAAATTCTTTAAAATTTCCTTACAATTCGACAAATTTTGGATTCATCAGGCCGATCGGTTCAGCCATATATCTCATGAACTTTGGTAGTTATTTGTAAAAATGGCGCGACTATTCCATTATTGAATGCTGATTCTATCAATCTCTCTCACTCTTTAGTCTCATTTTTTACTATAAATCCTTTCCTGACCATCCATCGGTTTCCACTTTAGTTGCTTTTATTTAATAAATGCTAACCAATATAAGCAAAATTCTTTAAGCCAACAGCTAAAATACTCAATTACAATCTAAAGTCTTCTCATCTGCCAATCAAACTGCTTGTCATAGACCTACCTTCCGCATTTATTTATCAAACTCTCTCTCTCTCTCTCACACACACACACACACCACCAGTTACTGAAACAAAAATTATTCAAAAAAACTCACCTGCCAAACGATCCTTTACAGCTTGATGTGCTAACGCCGCATGATGCAGTGGTGGTAGCGCCCATGTCAACGGTGATCTCTGTGGTGGCACTCGTAACACATGACCGGAAGGATACAAATGTGGATATGAGTAGAGGGCAGTAGCAGCACTGCCATACGGTGTCGATGCCATACTAGTAGCTAATTTATACGCCGCCATGGCATCACTGTCGACTGTATTAAGGTCTTTATCCGGACTTTTGTTGTTATTCTCGTAGGGTTTCGACAGCAGGCGTGATATGCTGAAAGGCAGGTTCTCGCTGGAGGATGATCTTGTTTGTTCTGACTGAAGTGATTCACTGTGAACAAAAAATCAAATAAAAAACTCTTTAATTCATATCAACATGAGTCTCGATTAAATTAATGAGTATAGCTAGCTGGGGGGAATGATGAATGGATCCTTCGTTCGACTTTATTCACAACAACATAATTACAAATTAATAAAAGCGATATAAAAAGAAGTTGGAGAGACTGGAAAGTGATGTCGACCCACGCGATCTGATGTGGGAGATATGCAAATCGTTTTGCGTTCCATGGAACATTAAGTGGCCATGTATGACCAATGAAATATGAATTTCAGATTTTTATGTCGACTAGGGTTGTTTGTTTCCGTGGGCGAAAATGGAACTAGATTAAGTTAGAATTTGCTGTTGTTTGTCTTTATTTTTATTGCAGGCTTTTTATTTAACTACCGCGCATGGGCGCTTTTTAATGCGCTTTTAATGCATTTTCGTCAAATTATCTTATTTGAATTTAGAAGTTGGTGGAGCATGCAACTTGTCTGCTAACTATAATTGAAACCCTGTGTTGGCGTGTGTGATTTAATTTTGGATTGGTACATACGAACTGACATTAAGTCAATGAACGATTTGTGAAATACTAATTAGTAATTACACTTGCCAGATACACTTGGATCCTTGACGTTGACAAAAATAATTGAGTAATACGTTCCACAAGCGTTATATGTAAGTGCTGCAAAGGAATCAACATAATTTGACGATATCAAATCTGGTGACAGCAGTTTCCAGCTGCTGACAAACCCTCAACAGAATATAGGTACTATCCACACGAAGTGGATGCCTAGAAACAGACACTGAATTTACACGCTTTATGAATTCCCATCATTTCAGATAGGAACGTTCACCTTCATCCTATGAGAAACCGCTTCTTTTTTTTTTTGTTTCAACCGCTGGTTGGTTTGTAAAAAGACCAATGACAAACGCATCAAGAGTGAACCATTCAACACGATTCCATCCACCCGAACTGGAAGAAGTAAAGATAGATCTATCTAAACTTAAGTCCATTAAATCGACCTAACTGCCGAGCTGTTTATAACAGCGGGAGATGACTGGATAAAGAGCATGCTTCAACTCACTTGCAAAATATGGTCGTCCAACGAATAGAACCTAAGAGCCTCTAAAATGCACCAACTATAGAGGCATAGGTCTCCTCAACATCGCCTACAAGTCTGCTGTATTGTGTGAGCGCCTAAAACCTTTTGTCAACAACCTTATTAGTCCAGACCCGGATGACATTAGGCCAGGAAAGTCCTCCACAGAAAAAATAGAATAGATCTCGGAAAAAAGAATGGATTTTCAAATCGATACCCAGCCATTTTTATCGATTTTAAGGCCGTATATAGGTTACACAGCAACATCTTGTTTCCTCAAATTCATCCGTCTGTATGGGAATAGGGTGACGATGAAGAACTCTCTCTGCTCCATCAAGTTTAGTAAAGATCTTACTGAGACCTAAAAAAACATCTAGGCAAGGTCACAAACCAGGACTTAAGGCACAATCTTCCAAAATGTTTTGCAACTATGTACTTCTATACGCTGAAGATATTGAAGTCATTGACAGAACTCAGCAAGCAATCACGGGTATGGGTTAAGCCGTAAACAACAAGAAGTGATACGAATCGGTCAGAACGTCGCAGTGGACAACTTTAAATTTGGGGTAGTAAGGGACTATTCTCTGCTATCGTTTCTGACAACGACATCTAATCAGGAGTCAAACAAAGTGTAATTCTTATCCATAGTTGCTTCTTTGAGCTGAGAAGGCAACTGAGTATGACTCAGGGTCTTACTTCTTTATGGCACTCAACCATGAGCCCAATTCTATCGAAAACGTTTATAAAACGTATAAATATACCTACCTAAAGATATTAATCGTTTCGAGCCAAAAAAAAAAATATCTTCGCGAGATATCCGGTCTACATTGTGTTGACAGGCTTTGGAGGAAGAGATTCAAAGACGAAATTGACGAGTTCTACAGCAAAATTAGTCAAAAAACTGTGTGTTGAATGGACACCAACACTTCGGAACGCTGAGTCTTCGATTCTAACACAGAGGGACAAACAACGCCGTGCGTCGACAACGTGTACAAAAAAAAGACTTTGATCAACTTAAAGTGCGCAACTAGTGGCAGTTAGCCAAAGACTGTTGTGTCACCTACGTAAGTAAGCAGGTAATACCTAATCTGTGGGAGCGGAAGACAGGTTCGAACGTTTGTAGTCCGGTAAAGCATTTCACAATCAGTTATTATTCCATTCCATCATGGTATTTCGAATCTAACCTATACTCCGGTTCTGGTTTCATAGGTCAACAGCAAGGACGCGAACCAGGTGTCAAATATAAAGAATGTGTCCAGCGAAAGAATCGATTTTGAAATTCAAGCCAACATATTCTGTTAATGTTTACACTGATGTTTACACTTTATTGAGGCGAAATAGAAGAACGTAATAAAATTACACCTACACATGCCTTAAGCTATAAAAAATACACGTATTCTATTCCAATTTCGTGCTTTTTCTACGTTTTTAACCAACCAATTTAAATTAATGTCAAATAGATTTACTATGTCAACCAAGTTAGTGCCCATAAATCCCACATGGGCTACTGTTTAACATTATATCTACAATTGGAATAACAGTTAACACATATTAAGATTAATTACTTAATGCATTTTTTAATATAAATTCATTGCAAATGTGTCTTTAAATTGATATCAAACATTCTCATTTACACTTTTGCAAACTGGACTTCAACTAAAAATCACTCAAGGCACTTATACTCACGTACATAGTGCTTGCAAAAAAAAAATAGATATGTATCTCCAGACAAAAATGGAAATTTAATTAATATACTCGTATAATCCCATCAATCGGAGCCAATAAGGCCTCACCTTAGTTTGCGATCATTATTCAGATATTTTTTGTTTTTTCCTTTTAACAACACAACCGTATAAACAATTAAAATGTAAATAAGCATGGCCAAGCATGCTTATTTGTGCCGCTTAAAAAAGTTTATTTAAATTTTTTGTTTTATTTATTATTCTATCTCCGACTTAAGCGTATAGTCATCGACGTTTTGTTAAAAAAAAAAGTCCACAAAGCTTGAAATGATAATTGATTGACAGATTAAATCGAATTTGATAGCGCTACTAATGGTGGACGACTATTGTTGACAGAAATGTGCTTTGAAGATGTCATTTGTTTGAATTGTCATTTTTTGACAATTCTATTGTTATTGTGTGTGTATTGACAAATGTTTGATGCGATTAATTTCAATCAAATTACTTTTTTTTGCCGATGACAGAGGTTAGATTTATTCAAATTTATTAATATATGGATACCGGAAATAATTTAGGAATATTTTGAGTTTTAAAAATGCTGTGATTTGTAGATGTTCACAATTGTGAATGCGGTTGATTGTTTGACAGTTGGAAAATATTTAAATTTAATATTTGATCTCTGCTCTATTTAGTTATTTAAATTGTTATTTTCATGTTAAGAAACGTGAAACGAGAAACACATTGTGTACCTTGGGGGGATGAATATAGTTTTCAGGTCATTTTGTACTGACCGATTGCATCTTTTCTCAGAGAACCACTTTAAACTAATTACTGCTGCCAGACTGTCGAAAAGGATATCAGTATCCAGAGGTAACGTTTACTTCACTCTCTGACGTCTAGTTCGATTGAATATATTGTGTTTTTGTAAGCGGTTTGCTTTTTCAACTGGCAACACTGTTTCTGCGGATTGTTAATTTGACAGCTGAAAGTTGATTTGTGGTTAGTGTCGATAGATTAACGCCAGAACAACGCGTGCAAATTGTGCAAACTTATTTTGAAAACTATAGTTCGGTTCGCCAAACTTATCGTGCGCTACGTTTATTTTACGGTCGACATAATCGTCCATCTGAGCAAGTTATTCGGAACACGATGAATCGTTTTCGCACCACGTACACTTTAGTTGATAATACGCATCCCCAAAGACGACAAACAGTGCGAACAGAAGAAGAAATTGCCGTTGTCGAGCGCAGTGTTGAAGGGAATCCGAATGAGTCCATATTTCCTTAAGGACGATGCCGGCCAAAATGTTACCGTCAATGGAGAGCGCTATAGAAACATGATTTCTGACTTCTTCGTTCCTCGGTTGAATGGCATTGACGTGACAGAGCTTTGGTTTCAACAAGATGGCTGAGATTTGCTGAGCTCATAAATTCGCGTAATGGACCTGTGAACTGGCCCCCAAGATCCTGTGATCTCACACCTTTTTATTACTTTCATTGGGGGTATGTGAAGTCACTAGTCTATGCCGATAAACCAGAGACGTTGGACGATTTGCAAGTCAACATTCGCCGTGTTATTGCTGATATACGGTCCCAGTTGCTCGATTAAGTTGTCGAAAATTTGATTGCGCTTCATTCGAGCTAGTCGTGGCGCGCATATGCCCGAAATAATATTTGAATACTAATGGCATAAGATTATCCATTAAATAAAACTGATATCATAGACATTAACAATAGCTTCAAGTGTTTTATTTCATATTGAATTTGTATAGGTTACTCTAAAAAAAAACCACTCTTTATCTTCGCCTGAAAACAGAATCCAAGAGGGTGTGCTACCTTCTTCATATGACTTCTTCCCTATACAGTATCATAGGACAAGTATGCAAGGGAAATTTGGTGAGGCGTGAGGAGAAAGTCAAGTTGCAACTTTGGAGCCCCACTAACCATTGAAACCATTATAGGTACTGCACGACATTATAAAGGCGTGCAACTAGTGAAAGTCTTTGTTCCATATGCTGTCCAAGCCTCACAAGATTCTATTACTTGATTCATCTGCCTGAAATTTAATCGATCCTTGAACGACCTCCATCATTTTATTAGTCCTTCAAAACATTTTTCGTTGACGTGGAAATACAAAGTCTATTTGGCTTCCTCACATCCAACGTGAGTTACATTTTGTAGGTACATGTGCAGATATTGTTCCACCTATTGCTTATACAGACTTTAAAACTTTTGTAAATAGACTACATTTTGAACCTTGGCTGGGTTAGCTAGGTACCGCTTCGTGACTAGTTTGGTCAGATCGTCTGGCTTGCAGTTACCAGAAATATCTCTGTGTTTGGAGATCCGAGAATCGCGTACCTTTACGTTTTCCAATCAGATTTAGGAATTTATCATAAAGTGTAAAATTGAGTAGTGAAATAGCTGTTTTGTTCTCAGTCATTCAAAGCCGTTTTGATTTTGTCTGATTGCAGTTGCATATGACTTTCTTTCAAGTGCCTAAAAGTAGTGTCAGTGGTACCTATTGCAGAATAAAACCTGTTTGATTGTTTTACTTTAAATAATTGTTGAACAACAAATTAAGAGATATGATTATCCAACCCGACGGTGAAACAAGAATCCTTTTAAAGATGCGCATTCCATCTTTTGACATGTAGTGATGACAGTTAAAAACGTGACGTGACGTTTGTTTGCCATTTATTTGCTGAATAGAAATAAAAATGTCCTTACCTTCAAGAAAGAATAAAGTCAACATATGGAGAGAAAAATAGGAGGAAGTGTATAACTACAGATAAAGTGATACACTCATACATCTACTACGACATCTAACAGCGTGTCTTGTCAAAATGTTCACATCACCGAATCACAATGTTACAAACCTTAAAGGAGTTTCAGACTCATCATAACAACTGCCATCCAAATCGATATCCGATCCAGTCCCACAGGACATTCTTGAGTCTGAGTCCACATCCACATGTATCTCCCGTTCGACATCATGATCGTCGTCTTCGTGACCGGACATTGTTTCTGTGCTCTTTATTTCACTTAATTTCAAATAAATCCACTACTTACAAATTGAACAACTTCACTTAATTTATTTGCACTTCAACGACCTTATGTCAATCACCAATAATCTCCGACACAAAATGCCAAAGGCTATCGATTAGACTCAAGACACCGCTCACAATATCCACCAGATAGAATTCCTTGACAGTTCGAATTGTCACATCAAGTGTAATCGATAGTGAACTTGAGTTAAATTCGAACATTCGCATGAATTCGCATTGCAACCAAGAGTGTTGACACTTCAATGGAGGAAAAAAAAAACAAATTAATTGCAATTGACAGATGTCAAATTAGCGACGGTTAATTTTAAAACTGAATTTCACAAACGAACTCATCTTTCACGAATCACACCACAAGCCAACTAAGTTCTGTTTCCTTTGGTTTCGTTTCCCACTATGCAAATCGCTCTAATTAGACAAGTGCGTGTGTGTATTTTGTCTTGACAGGAAAAGATTTAATTCCGTTCACAACCAGAGACAACAAAAAAAAAAAACACAATTCTACCGACAAATTCGCGACGAAGCAACTCGACAAATTGACGTGTCAACGTTAACTAAACATTCGCCCGGTAAAATTGGCAGACAGCCTACATGCCACATGCGTGTTGTTGTTGAATCGAAACAGGTTCTCGGTTTTTCGCTACTATTCACGGTTCACCCCTAGACGTCGCACTGGTTAATAGCCCGCTAAGCCACGCCCAGTTTCATTCTGTCCATCGGATATCTCACTCAGCGGCTGCACATGGTCTGGAAACAGGTTTAATAGTTACCTGTCGAAACTTGGCACTGAATTCTGTCGTATGAGTGATGCCAAGTTAGGCGGAGCCTATGGAACGGACAAGCGCAGTTGTTCATTGCAGCCAGTCGTGAGTTGTTGGTTTCACAGTCACAGTACAGTGCCACTGTGGAACGTGGAAAAAGTGCAAATGTGTTGAATTAATTGGAATTCCCATCCCGTCAGGCCGCAATGAAAAGGGGGTGGGGTCACGTCATTTTGTTTGGTAGTGTTTTGCTGCTTTTACTTCCCAGTGGTCGTTGATGGTGTACTTCCTTTTTCTTTTCATTTTTTTTTTCTTTTCCCCCACATTCGCGTCCATTCCCGTTGAGTCGCCCCTCTGTCTTTAATGGACCTTTGGCAGTCGTTACTCGTTACCTTTTCAAATCGTGCTCGCTCTTACTCTACTCTGTCTGTCTCACTTGAGGCCATTATGAATTGGAACAAATACGTTTTCTGTAAATTGTAATTGTAATTGTAACTTTGTGTAAGGGGAGAGGTGTAAGCCAAGGTAATAGGTGTTGGCTGGGTGCTAGAATTCGAAACAATTTGATAGAAATTCGTTAAAGAGTGGAATGGGGGTGGAGGTGATTATTAATTGACAGCTTTATTGGGGTGTACACGAGAATTGCGCCGTAAAGGGAAAAGGCTGCTACTGGGATTCTGAAGATTTAGCAGATACACCTAGGTAGGTACCTAACCTACCAACAACTATCTTTAACATTTTATTTGAATACATACCTACCTACCTACCTAATTGGTGTGGGCAGATAGGAAGGTAAAAATATATTTTTAAACCTTTCATTTCCTGATTGTGAAAATTCAAAATCAAAATTTTAATAACGTACAAAGTGAGGTTAGGAGTAACTAACCAACTGATTTACTCAGTGATATCCAGTTATTGAATACAATACAGTGGTGTGCGAAATAAACTGTCTTATGACTTTATTTCAATGTGAAAAAGTGTGTCATGGAGACAGAGAGTAGCCTTAAAACCAATAAATTAAGCATATGGAAGCCAATGACCTTTAGAAGTCCCAGAAAATGTCCCTTATTGACCGCAAAACATGTCTTGGCAAAACCGAAAACTGTTTGCCAATTAATATTTGACTTGGCCAACTGAAAAATGGCGAAATAATCTGTGGTCAAATAAATAAATAAAAACTTATTTTGTTCAGATGGCAGTCTAAGTTGTGTTAGAACACCAAGTCCAAAAGACAACGAATTTTTACTGTAAGACACGATCAATAAGATCATGCAAGGCCACGGAACTACTTACAATGGTTTGGGGATGCTTTTACTCGTGCGGAGTCGGTCTAATATACCTACTAGATTGAAGGGTATAATGAACCACGTGGTATGAATTTCTACAAAACATTATTAGCCGTGTTTTTTTGAGAACTATACTTACTTCGATCAAACGATTCATACTCAGTAGCAATTTTTTTTTCTTTATTTGACAGTTTTTAAATGTCAAAACGGAGGAAAAGCTACAAATACGATCGGCTAAAAGCTAATCTATGAGATTTTTCGCGCTCTGGTGGTCAACTTATGTAGTTCTATCCTCACTTGCTGCTACTGGAAAAGTTATCGCCACTTGGTGCTTTGTTATTGCTTTGCGTGTAAAATTTAACTGGGCTGGGTATACAGCTCTCAAAAAAACACGGCTATTGTTTCCATACGAAGAGGAGGAGGTTCCTTTGTGATTGATATTTTAGCAGGACAACGAACCTAACCTCTACGTTTCTAAGTAAGATACCTTCATGTATAATTGTATTTTTACTATTTTGACTAGGTCGATATCGTTGTACAGTCTTTTCCTGCACTTGAGGTGACCGTGGTGTAGTGTAGGTTCCAGGTTTTATTCCTGGTGTCAAAAAAGTCGGTCAACTGGCAGGTATAACACTGGCAGTCACATGGATTGAACAGTTGATCGTACTGTCTATTCATTTTCAGCAATGACAACAATACCAACAAATTCTCCCTAGCTATTTTGGACACCAGTTTCGGGGAACGATTAAAACAAAGTAAAGAAGATATCTATACCTACCTGAGTTTAAAAAAAAAACCACTTAACCAACACTAGTGCTGCCTGAATTACAACCCCTCGAGCACGAGTAAATTACAACCGTGTTTAATATTTTGTTTATTGACCTTTGTTTGCGTGTAAAGCAACACATCGACGTGGCATGGAATCAATCAGACGCCTGAACCTTTCTGCGGAATGGGTGCCCCCGCAGTTTGAACTGGAGACCATGATGCCCCAACGGCTTTAGGTTTTGCATTGAAAACACCTTCCTTAATGGTCTAGAGAGTTTCGATAGGATTAAGGTCTGGAGATAGAGCAGGCCACTATATAACTTTGAGCCATTTGCTTGAAAACCAGGATTTGGCTAATGCACTGGTGTGCTTGGGGTCATTATCTTGCTGATAGATCCATACAAGTGGCATTTTCCATTCCGCGTAAGGAAGCATGACCGACTGCATGATTTCAACATACAATTTTGTATCCACTGTGCCCTTTATCCGATCATTATCGTTTAATTTTAATTTCTTGGTTTGATTTGGAAAAGGAGTTCCTATCCGCCTGTAGGACTTTTTCAGTTCTTGTTTCATTACAGAGCGGCCAAAGTTTCGTGGTGGTTGTGTAGAATCTGAGCGCTCTCCATCTGATGTTGGCTGCTTTGAGTATATTGTTTCCGACTTCTCGTCTGAGACAGCAAGTGTCGGTCTCATCTATTTCAAGTGGTGAGCCCTTTCTTGCCAGTTCATCAGCCTTGTCTTAACTGGGGATACCTTTATGACAAGGTACCCAGCAGAGTCTTTACTTGTGCTGCGAACCGAGGAGCCCTTAGCTGTTTGCTGTTCCAGCAACGACAACAAGCTTTGATTTTACCTCAATGACAGAAAAAACTTTTATTGTAGCCTGGGCTGTCAATGAAAAGGGCAATATCACCACGTGGTATTACCTTCATTGCGACTTCTCAGGCAGCAGTTGTTACTGCCAGAGTCTGGATGAATAATGGATTACCTCTTTAGTCCAAAAATGCAGCAATTGACAAGAGTATAATGCGTAGTTTCTTGGAAAAAACCAAGGAGCTCCAAATCGGTGCACACCATCTATTCATCGATTTTAAGGCCCCGTATAGAGACGAGCTATACAGAGCTATGTCTAGTTTTGGCATCCCTGCCAAACTCGTCGGTTTGGTTCCATCAAGATCGGTTAAGAACTCATCGAGAACTTTGATGTCAAAAAAGGATTTAAACAAGGCGATGCGCTGTCATGCGATTTTTTTAACATCATTCTTGAAATAATAGCTCAAAACTCACGCGCCAACACAAGAGGCACAATCTTTCTAAAGTCCGTCCAATTACTGGCATACGCTAATGTTATTGACGAGATGTCAATGGCGTTTTCGCGAGTATTGAGACGGAAGCGGCAAAGATGAGTTTAACGGTAAATCAGGGCAGGACCAAGTAAATGCACTCAACAACGTCTCAGACAGAACGTCTCCCTCGACAGATATAACTTTGAGGTAGTTAAGGACTTTGTCTACCTAGAATCCGCTCTCAATTTAGACAACGACACCAGCGCTGAGATGAAGAAAAACCCTTGCCAATCACTGCTTTTTTGGACTAAGAAGGCAATTGACTAGCAAAGCCCTCTCTCGAACAACAAAAGCGACCTTGATAATTCTAGTCCTGCTCTACGGCGCAGAGGCATGGACTTTATCAAAAATGGACGCTCTTGGCTGCTTCGAGAAGAAAATTCTTCGGTCCCGTCTGCGTAGACGGTGAGTGGAGGAGGAGATACAACGACGAACTGTACGGCTTGTACAGCGACATCGACTTGGCCAGAAAAGTGAAGGTCCAACGACTGAGGTGGTTGGGCCATGTAGAGCGGATGGACACCAATGCTCCGGTTCGAAGAATCTTCGAATCCGCCACCGAGGGACGGTGCAGTATGGGAAGACCGCGACTCAGATGGCGCACGCAAGTTGAAGGGGACCTCAACCAACTTAGCGTGCGAAACTGGAGGCAGCTAGTTAAAGATCGAGCTAGCTGGAGACGCTTGTTGATTGAGGCCCAAGTTCACCCCATTCTTTGCACAAGCTTCGTGTGTTACTTTATAAATTAAACCATTTTAATTTAAAAAATATTTTCGTGATTATAATTGCGTATTAAAACTCGTTGCAAACTTTTCTCTATTTCGAATGTGTATACAACGACAGCTTGCATGCGTTTCTGTTTATGATACTAACTTCGAAAAACATTTCTCAATGCAAAACAAAAAAAATCTCTTTAACTGTCAAAAACAAGGACTCCAACATAATTTAAATTTATTTTTTAATTTATTTTTAACTTTTTACATTTCTTAGGAACTGTCAACCTTGCGTGCAATTTTACAGAAAAATTCATAAATCATTTTGAGGAAAAATTAATTTTGTACTTTTTTTTAATGGCAATGTATAAACAGAATTGGGCAGGGGTGGGAGTTGGAGCAAGGATGTACATAAAAAAATAACACACAAAACAAAGGTATCTCCTTAAATTAAACTCTCCACATTGCAGTGTAATTGATGATGTTTTCTCGGCGACTTAATTTATTTCAACTTTCTTATTCCTCGAGACTGGGAATGCCTCATTCCAAGTTACATCACCTTACATACATATACATATGTACAAACAATTTAAAATTCTTTTTCCCATTTCAATTAAAATTATTGCTCAAAGGTGGCATAGTAGAGACGACGGGCATGGAACATGGAAATTGATGTAATCTACTCGCTGTGCATTAAGAGGACAATGAATCTGGAGAATGAAACTGTATGTGGGCGCATGCTATGAGTTCCGCCCCCTATGACACGGTCCGCGGGCACATGATGGGTACTCCATGGAGACCCAAGTGGCGTGTAGCTCTGTGATTATTTTATTTTCCTCGGAATTAAAAGAAAAAAAAAACAAACGGGCAAAGAACTTGCTCGACTGCTTCCATGGTTGTTTCGCTGCCCAATCCGCTGGGTGATGGTGCAAAATGGCTGACTACCAGCAGCAGCCTACACTATGCACAGGTTGCAGTTTTTAAAGTTCTGTTTTGTACTAGTAGGTACATATCTACAACATGGTAACTACGAGTAAGTGTATTTATGAATATTTGTACGTTCTGACTGCAACAGTGGGAGAAAATATGTAGATATGTACAGTTTTCCGTTAATTAAATTAATGTTTGTTGCCATTTATGAACTCTAAGGAAAATTCAACAACATTCAATTCAAAGCCATGTGGATGTCCTCCAAAACAGTAGCTCAACGCACACATGTCGTCCATCATAAGGTGTCCTGTAGCCAGATGGAGAGTGCCTCCAGCACAACGATTTCTTTTGTTTGCTTTGTATTGTAGTTAAAAATCGATTTGTCATTATCTCTGTCATTATAACTCTCATCGATGACCAGAATTGAGAACATCAAGACTAATTTGAGGCGATGATTTGGTGTGTTAACAGGAGCCCCTATTTGATGTCGGCTTCTTTACGAATTCGATGGGATCAATCCAATTTTGTTTTTTGTTTTTTATCGCTTCCTCCCATTTCCAGAATTGGAAATTATTTTGTTGTGATAATTTGTGGAAGAACTACATATGGGGCGTTTTACCTGAGACGGAGAGTTGATGCCGCACAAGTTGTTGACGCAGAACGACCACACTTTTGATTGAAAAATTGCCACCGAAAAATGAAGTGTGGAAAGGCTAAAGGATACCGATCATTAAATTTAGTGTGTTGAAAGACAAATAAAATTGTTTTATTGGATTCGAATAAAGTGGTGAGAAGTGAGACTTCCTTGACGTCAGTTTAGATCGCTACGTTTGTTCGTTTTGGCTTGGAAATTTACGCAGCTTATCATGTTTCACTTTAGCGATTTCCGGTTTTCGAATACATCAACCGATAAAATTAGTTCAAGTTCCTGCGGATATGCCACTTAGTACAGCGTCTGTAAGGAACTTCCATAAAAAAATCTTGCAATCGTCAGTTAATATTAAACTTTGAAAGTACGTTGTCTTATTATGCAAATCATTTAAGAAAAGTCAGAAGACTGACATCTGCATTTTTTTTTTATAATTCACTAGCGCTAAAGGGGTTATGAATACCCTTATGATGCTATTCCCACAGCGCTAGTGTTGGTGTAGTGATTTTGAAACTCAGGTGGTATTAGGTTCCAGTCTTTTTTGCTCCGAGGGTGGTGTCCAGAATGACTGGGGAGAATTATTGGTACTGTTGCCATTGTTTATAATTCACAGTATTTCTTTCGAACATCCCGATGTCATAAGTACGCTCAACACTTTTAAGCCATATGTCCACCACCCAGCTGCCTATGCAGTTGAGTTGACGCCAGCTTTTTTGCAGTAGATTGACTTTTTTTTTTTTTGACATCGGGATTCAAACCTGAAACCTTCAGCGTGACAAACGATTATGCAACCACTACACCATGGCCACCCCTTAGATGATTTTCAGGTTGGCAGCCATCTCAGTTAGGAGTATATATGTCTCGAAATTCACAATTGATGGTGGATACAATTTATAGTGTGTTTCCAACAGGATGGTGCCTGAATACACACAGTTCGATGGACATTTTTCCAGGCAGAACGATGTGAAAAAGTGGTTCCCTCCATCTGCCGATATGGTAGCCGCTGACTATTTCTTGTGTAACATCTACACTCTGTGGGTGCACCGCAAGATGTCGCCACAATATTCCTGTACTCGCATGGCAATTTTAGTTTTATTCAAAAGGTTGGCACCACCCACTTAGACTTGGAAAGCTGATCTCATGAGAAAGTTACAAATTAGGTTTTCATTGTGATGAGATAGTTCTCATGGACACGGTGAGGGTCATGTTACTATGGAAGAACTTGTACATTAAGGACCATCACGTTGAAAGGGAATTCACCTGATTCAAAGGCGATCATAGGTTCAAAGACACGCTACATGAGCAAATTTGAACAATCAGCCATTTTGCCACAAATGGAATTGAAGGCACAGCTTGGATTCGAATCGTCTGGTGTTTTTAACCGTGACCAACTCTACAACAGCTTGAAAATGAAGGACGGTATTCTAGAAAAATACGATTGGTGCTACTTGGCGATATTGCAACTGCTTGATGATCCATCCCGTTCTACTGTTCATGGAAGCGTTCAGTTTTTTATGCACTTCTTATGACTAGATTTTCTTTAGATTTATTTGGTGCCGCCTAAAAAAGTTTAGCAGAGATGTCATCAATGTTAGTTTCTGGGTTTGCGGTGTTTGTATCGCAATAAGGACAGTTAACTATCTTCATCAGCCCACTAGCCTATGCGGTGTGACAGTTAACTATCTTCATCAACCCACTAGCCTATGCGGTGTTTGCAACATGTTCAGCTTATGTTGCTTAAGAGATGATGTGGCCACTAATTTTTTCACGGTACTTGGCTTCGAGTTTGAGCTAAGTCTCTTGAAATCTGATCGTTCTTCGATACGTCACCTGGTCCGTACACAAGTACTGTGGCATATAAAGGGTCTTCCAATAGGGACTTCTGAACTTTGACAGTCGATAGCGGCCATATTGTTGAAGTTACATCTGTCAAATTGGCTGTCATTTATTCAGTCTGTTTTGCCAAATCACCATGGATGGATACAGCGTTCAACAGCAAGTGCAAATAATAAAATTGTTTTAATCAAAATGGGTCTTCGTCCTTCCGAGAGGACTATTCGCAGTGTGGTTGATAAATTTGAGTCCACTGGTTCAGTAAATGATCAACCAACACCCGTACTTCGAGTCGACAAAACGCAAGATCTGCCGAAAACATCGCCGCTGTCCGTGAGAGTGTGCAGGAGAATCCGAGGCAGTCGATTTCGCGTCGCTCACAAGAACTCGGCCTTTCGCAGACCAAAACTTGGCGAATTTTGCGTCGTGACTGATCCTAATTTTCATCAAAAAATCGTCTTCAGCGATGAGGCCCATTTTTGGATGAATAGGTAGGTCAACAAACAAAATTGTCGAATTTGGGACAATGCCAATCCACATGAGATCCAAGAGCGTCCAATGCATCCCGAAAAAGTCACTGTTTAGTGTGGATTTTGGACTGGCGGCGTCATCGGTCCATATTTCTTTGAGAACGACGTGGGCCAGGCCTATAGGACGATGATTACCAACTTCTTTTGGCCTGAATTGGATGATATGGAAGTCGCAGGTCTATGCGAATAAGCCACAAACCATAGCGGCCCTCAAAGCCAACATAACCCATGCCATCAGTCAAATTCAGCCTGATTTATGTGCCAGAGTCATGGAAAATTGGACATTTCGGATGCGCGCCACCCAGAGAAGCCGCGGCGGACATTTGAACATAATGGCATCGATAGGCCTTTCAAACGAATAAAAAATTTCGATGATATATCATACACACTTTGATTTATTTAAATTTAAAGATAGGAAGCACTGTATGAAAGACCCTTTATCTGCATGGTCTGCACAACGCTGCTGATTTTTTTCACGGGTATTACTGACGGATGTAGTACGAAGTAGTTATTATTTTAAAACTAAATTTGAGTTCGGACACCCTTTATGAAGCTGCACAAAACACCGTGAATATTTCTCCTGTCAATGTATTTCGATTGCAAAATTAAAAAAAAAAAACAGGAAGTACGAGTAATTCCGTCTTCTGTTCCTCACCTGTATGATTGTTTTTTTTTTCCACTCCACAGACACCTGAAACAAGGAAAAAACTAAAATAAACGAAACGTGCCTTATGCTCCTCTCCGGCTAATTGGATTCCACCGATTTTATTGTTGCCACCAACCATCCCCCTTCCATGTCGCGCAGGTTCAATTGGTACTTCATATGAATACGAGATGAGCTCGTTTACTTATTTAGAAGCAGTTTTCCCGTTTCTTTTAGTTTCTCCCCTACCAGCCTGTAACAGAGGAACAAACGACCCAACAAGGAGTCTTCCATTTGTTGCCTTTATGTCCTCCATTCGAAAGCCACATGAAACACTTCAACAGCAAAACAACACAGAATTGAGAATTCATTTTTATTTCATTTCCATTGCAATGGAACTGCTTACAGTCAGTGCTCGAGGCATTATCATCTTACTGCTCTGACATGCCTTGCCTAGCCCAGGGCACTGAGAGGACAGACATCTTTCTGCATCTTTAAGGCATGTGATATCACTTGAGGTAGTGGCGCAAAGACAACCTTGCACACAAATACCAACCGTGATCATCGTCATTCACATCTGCTGCAGGACCCACGGCAAGCGAACCCCATTACTCGAGATGCCACGGCTCTCGGATGTACATACCTATGTATGTGCCCAGAATGCCAAACCAGGTGCCTTTGGAGAATTACAACCAAGGAAAATGTTAATATTTAAACATCATTGCGACTACGATTGGAGAAACATATCGTTTTCCTTTATTTTGGGTGCTTAGGCAGGTCGACTGGCCTGGTGGTGGTGTGGTTGACACTTTGGCGGAGCCAAGGGATAGGGACTTGTTGGGGTTCCCTTATCGAAATATGGCAATTGCCATTTAATGCGATCCAATTTCAGATGCGATAAATTACTCTAAATAATTCATTAATGTGATTCCTTCGATGTGAACGGGACACCCCAAACGCCAACCATTTGGGTGGAATAATGGGGGTCTTGGATTTTTACTTCTGTGGTTTTCAGTGATTTGCTTTCTTGAGAGGGTAGTTTGGATTTTTGGCAATAGACGTAGTAATGGATAATTGCTGGGGTAATTAATGAATAGACGATTGCTTCGCTTAGGAAATAAGTTTATTTTATTAATTTAATTGTGGTGTACAGGCACGCAGAACGAAGGGAATAATATCCTTGAGAAACTATACGTACAGTAACCCTAACGATATGTTAAGTACAATGTTAGATATTAATTAGAGTGTGAGAATCTCTACACAATACATTGAAGTTTCAGAGATTGAATTGTTATTGAACGAAATTATCTGAAATTCGACTTTAGTTCTGAGTTTAACCAATACTACGTACTTTGTTGCATGACAGAAATGGCAATTTAAAGGCTTGAATTCGGACTAGATATAGTTAACACCTAGACTGCATGCCATAGCACAGCGATTTTCCAGGAAACTGCAAGGCAGACGGTGTCGTGACATAAGCCTAAATAGTGAATTTGGCTTTATGACACTTACAGAAAGCGACGCTGTTTATGGGATCTATATCTTTCTTGGAAAATTTGAAAGCACCGTTTCGGAAGTACCTACTACAATACGCACTATCCGAAGTACAGGGATGGTGTATTAGAGAAAACTCTCTGTAAATCCTAAAACGACAGTAATCGTTCCTTTTTCAAGTAGAAGAAAACTCAATCTTCTCACTCGCCGAAACTTGGCGAAACTATCCCTTTCTCACAAGAAGCCAAATATCTGGGAATCATCCTGAACACCGAAATTTCCTGGAACCCACAGATCCAAAGAGTAATAAGCAGTGCCACTATGGACCTGTCGCCGAATCTGCGGGAAAAACTGGGGAGTACAACCCAAGATGATATTATGGTATAGCCACTGATCGTCAGACCAATGGTCACATATGCAAGTGTTGTCTGGTGGACAAAACTCACGAAATGATCACTGTTACGAAACTAGAACGCGTCCAACGCCTAGTCGAAACCTGAAGGTCAGGATGCCTTTGCACAACTCCAACTGCTGCACCACCACTACGAAAGTGCATTCGAATGGAAGGTATCCACCGACTTTTCCACTCAAGCAACCTTGACCCGAAGTCCTTTAGAGGAGGACACGTATACCTGCTCGAAACTTTGGAGCAAGACATAATCTTCAGCAGGCCTCCAGATGACATGCTACCCGAATACCGCATGAATTTCCCAATAGTTATCCTGTCAAGGGAGGACTGGGAGAACTACTCGGAGAATCATCAGGTGCGAACTTCTCAGTCAGCCTTGGTGAATTCGCGTCCATTTTCCAAGCCGAAGTCTTTGCCATTAATCAGTGTGTGAGACTCAATCAGTCCTCTCGCCTTATGGGGAAAATCATATTCATCTTCTCAGGCAAGCGCTCGACTCGCCTGTTATTTAATCCTAGTTCTAGAAACCCGCAAAGCAATTTCGGATCTTGCTAAGAACAATGTGGTTATCCTTCACTGGATTCCTGCACATAGTGGATTTTCGGGTAATGAAAGAGCCGACTCACTGGCAAAATACAAAGTTCTTTGGACCCGAACCCTTCTGTGGGGTAGGTAAATCGCTCTTCACGAAACAAGCAAAAGGTCTTTGCATGTAAGAATCTAGGGAAGCCAGGCTCAAAACACCAGGACAAGCATTTTCAAAAATGTTATTCCCGGTACCGTAACAAAGAAAATCAAACTTCATTGTGAACCTCGATAGGAGCACCCTTAGAGCACTAATTGGACTTCTCAGCGATCACTACCGCGTGAACAAGCACCTTCATCGCATGAACTTTACAAGGGATTCAAGCTGTGGCCTCTGCTTTGAGTGTGAGGAGACTTCTCTTCACATCGTAACGGAATGCCCAGCTCTCTTTCAACTCAGAAATTCATCTCTACAGAACCGCTTGCTGCTATCCACCCAGAGAAGTCCATGAATTTCCTGATATCTTCTGGAGTGAAACAATTCATCTAGGAATGCTAGGGAAGGCACAATAGGATTCGTTAGAAACCGCAGTGCCAAGGGCTGATCAGCTCTCCCGAAACAATAATAATAATAATAATGGGATATATGTATGCACCATTATTTTCAAATGTGAAATACAATTCGGCAGAGATTTACTGGACGATGATCCTTGCAGTGGGCGACTGGTTATGACATCGGTATAAAAGTTAAAGATCTCCTCATGGGGAAGAATTGGAGAACTGAAAGCGTATTGCGGATCTTGTTGAGAAGCGGACTAGTTGATTATTTGCAACTCAAAACCACCATCAATGGCGTCTGGTACGCTAGTCTGTTTAAAAAATCGCTCGCCAGGATCCTTCAGAAAAGATGCGGACTCATTCGGTGTGATGTGCTCACAGCGACTACTTTCTATATTCGAACTTGAAGAAAAAGCTCAAAGCCAAACGATTTTCGTTGAGTGCAGATATCCATGCTCCTGTTTCTGTGTAATTGACATTCGTTTGTTCGCATTTGATCGAGTTCCTTGACATCAGGAATTGAGCCTAGGACATTCGGCATAGTATCTCCGATGCCGATTCAAGACTCTAAATGCACTGAAAGTTTCATATACGCTTTCGAATGATTGACGGACAATGCATACCTATATGTGAAGCTTAGTGGTTATTTAGGTTTGCATTTCACTACAAAGATGGTCAGTAAGTGCGATACGCGTCAAACACCATTTTTAATTTCATATTTTTCTGATAGTGTACTTTCTCCAATTTACATCTATAACGCAACGCATATCTGATGAAATCTTTCTTTACACTGTCTAAAGATCTTCTCCGTCTTGCCTTTTTCAAAATAATATTTCACCCTTCTACCTCCCCCGTCTGGAATGTAACACATTCAATTCTACAAAACATAACACGCCAAATCAAAATCCCAAAAGTCACAAACGCAATCGCACTGTTAAAGCCATTTGAACCTCATCATTGTTAATAAAAATTTAATAAAACAAAAGAAAAAAAAAAAGCACTCGTTTCGCGATACACTCTACCAATTAAACTTCCATGAGGTTAGCCAATTTTGTATTTTGCTCGCCACCCTCTGGATTACATTTCGAAAGCAATTCACAGGCTTCAAATGGCATCCCCATTGAATATTTTATCCGCACACACACATATGATACCATGTATCCAACCACCATCTCTAACATTTCAAATACCCTCAGTTGATTGTTTGTTTAGGAAGAGGGCAATTGTTTTCACAGCAACGTGGCATAACATCATTTGTGGGCACAGGATATCCTTCGAACCGCCACACGCCCAACAACCCCATCCGCAACCCATTACCAGAGCGAACATAAAAATCAGTATAACTGCTCGCCGCGAGTAAAACAAATGAAGTCCTGGAATTCTCTGTTGCGAATGGGGTGGGGTGGCGCGAGCATTGGTTCTTGTACTTGTAGTTGAATAAATTATAATAAAGTGCTTGTAATTTGATTATTGTATACCCCACCTCCGCTTGATGGTGGTTTGCCTTTGCAGAAAGGAAATTTGTTATATGTGCACTCGGAGGTAAAATTGCTGGGCGCGATAGCCAATGCAAACCGCCCTCTCCCCAAATTCGAATGGATGACTGGCTAATAATTGCCAAACGAAATCGGAAGGTAATGACGAAGTAATCATTTGTGCAAGCGAATTAAAATGGTAATTTGCTGTGCGGGCCTTCTAATTAGTTCATCGATTGTGCAGATTATTAGTTTCCCACTGCCAAAGCTGAAGGCAGTCATTTTGCGTAAGTCGGTTTTATCGGACGAGTTTTTGTAAACCGAAGGTAAGTTGATTACCTTGAGAAGCACTGCGTTTCGACAACGCATGTAAAATTGCATAAAATCACGATGGTTTCTTAAAAGAAATCGACTGTGATTAGTGAGAACTTATGAAGTCAATGTTACGTAATGTAATGTTATGTAATGCAATCGCTTACTAAATAAAAGGAAAACTTAAATATCTCGGATTTTCAATGATTCTTGTTAATTTCACTGCCTTTATCATGAAAAGAGCAGACGAGCTCTCCAAGTATTGAACAACTATACTCAATTCGAGATAAAGGCACCTTGGGTATACCGATCGCTACATGTATACTTAAACTCTAGCTATAACACAGATTTGGCCAAAGCTGGATCTGAAACGCTATAAGAATTAAATTTCCCTCAACAGATCGCATGTCATAATCGTGTCGTCATGGGACACTGTCTAATAGGCAATCATGCAACAAGGCTTGACGTAAATTCAAGCGATTTTTACAGAAGCTGAATGGACGAAGAGAAGGAAGAAACCACTCCCCATCCACCTTCTTCCAAAACCCCTCTCCAAAAAAAAAGCAAAAAACAAGTTGTCACTAAGCGCAGCTCTATACCTGACCCTAACTGGAGCTTCAAAACGAACATCTTCTCCAATTCTAGCCCTCCCTCCTCACTTACCCGACAGAATCCCCTTATGCTCCCCCAGTTTTCGAAAACTATCTATAAGGTATCACGAGATATACAAAAATAATCGAATTTATATCCTTTGCCCTCTCGACATTATAGCTATCGATTTTAGAAATGCTTTTCAAACTGTCTGCCATCGGCTTCGAACCCATACTGTTGAAATGGATATTTTCTTACTTGGAAATCCGATTTTACAGTGTTCGATTTAGGTCCACCAACTCTGCTCCTTTTTAAGCCACCTCTGGTGTTCCACAAGGCAGCCATCTAGGTCCTCGTCTTTTCATACTAACTTTTAACGATCTCGATAGGATCATCAAACACTCGTCCGTCTCCCTTTACGCTGACGATACAAAATTGTTCAAAGTCATTTCTTCATCCCAAGACTCTATCCTCCTTCAACAAGACCTTGATAGTTTGTCGATCTGGTGCCTCAAAAATTGCCTGGAATTAAATATAGCCAAATGCAAATCCATCACTTGATCTCCTGCACCGTCCCAATTAATCGTAGTTTTAAGTTTAAGTTTAAGTCTAATTTTAGGTTAGTTTAAGATTATTTAGCTTGTTTTAAGCCAAATAAATGGAGGCTTTCGTTCCCACCAAAATTAAATAAAAATTGTAGCCGCTCAGGTCTCTCCCACAAAAAAAGATCTCCACTTAAGAAAATATAGAACCTTTTGTTCCGGTAAATTTTACCACTGCAAAGGCCTCCTTTGTGTTTCGCTTAGCGCCCCGTCGCCCTGTGTTTTCCTTGTTTTAAGTTGAAAATTCTAGGAAGGCAGTCATGGCCCCACCAGCCATGGGACCACTCCTCCTTCATCTTAAATAAGAGACTCTTAAAATTTTCAAATAAACAGACGGACGGTCTGAGAAAACGAACCAAGTTTTGTGAAGAGACGGACGGCTTCTTAAAATGATAAAAGAAGCCAAGCACTGAGAAGAGACGGACGATGTCTTAAACCTGACTAAACGGAGCCAGCAGCCGATCTCTTGACAAACTAAGACAGACAGTCAGAAAATACGAGCGGTGGCGGAAGGGAAACGGACTATCTGATATGATTGGTGGTGGAGTATAGACGAGCGGTCTCCAAGAACAAGAAAACATTCAAGGTCTCAACAAGAAGGGACCGATTGTTCCTTAGACCTGGCCACACGGGCGGTCTGACAACAACACTATGATAACGGGGTACACTACAACGACACCATAAATGGCTGAGAGCGATAGTGGCGATGGCGCAATGGATAGTGTGTTCGCTCGTGACCTGACTAGTGACTTGTATAGATTCGGGCCTGGTCGGAGAACAGCAACAGCCACCGAACATAAAAAGAGAAACGAACAAAATCTGAGTTTCTCAAACTACTGCACCAAAAAGGGGTTTCAGCTAAGGAGTACAATAGACTGGAACGAGTTTGAGTGCTCCTGGGATTTAAAAATTTCCTTAAAGAAAAAAAAATGGCCGACAGCCCAACATTACTTGATGTGTGGAATAACATATTTTTGTGCAGTGTCTACTGCTCAAACCTGCACAAAAGTCCACCGGAGTTTCACGAGGTGAATAATAACTGCCAAACAACTTAGAAAAAGGGCACAAACCCAAGTGAGGAAAGGTGACTTAAAAGCTTAGTATAATCAAAAAAAAATTAGATGCGCGGTTTGTGATATTAGAAATTCCGGTAAACACGAATTGTTTCGGGTCTTGCCAACAGTGGGCTAGTCTTACGACGATAAACTAACTGAAATAGTCAAAATCAACTTAAAGAAATAAATTGACTTTCGCTCCCATGGAGCTTTATAATGTGGTAATCTTGCGTTTCGTTCTTTTTCTTTCTCCCTTTGATTCACTAAGGATTCAACGGGAAGTGGATTTGAATACCTTTATAATACCCTCTGTGCAGTGATTTTCTTCGGAGGGTGGTGTCCAGAAAAGCTTTTTTTGTGTTGTTGTCATTACTTAATGTCATGCTTATGTACTAAAGTTTGTTCGTAATTGATCGACATCAGGAGTTGAACCTAGATCCTTTAGCGTGACAAACGATGATGCTAACCACTGCACCACAGTCACCCATTCTGACAATAAGGACCGTCGTGTGATGGTGGGTGTAATTTAAAGCTGATTTTATATGCATCTCATCGATTATTCTTTTTATTCCTGTCTTTCCTTATTCTCCTAGTTCTGAGTGGAAAACAAATTAAAAATAAAATTCACAACATCCACATACTGCTCTCTGAATTGTGTTCCATCTAAATGTTGATAACATTAAATTGGACCATTCCTAGGGTACTTACCACCGATTTGTTAAACGTCTTACTACAGTCCACTCATATCCTTCTCTCTCCACCCTGTCATCTGCCCACACTCGCAATATTTTTGCATTTCGTAATTTATAATCTTGTGATATCTTGCTCACAGTAAATTCATTTTACCAAGCATAGAAAACTGAGAAACTGAGTATCTACCCCCACTTCATCCTCCATCCCTGCACAGGGGACAGTTCAACAAAGCCCAACCACTAAACACTTTACAAATCGTCACATCATGACACAAAACGCCCCACTCAACTGTGCGTCGTTAATGAAATTCATAAATAACCAACCTGCGTCCCACCCTTTACCCAGTTAACACCCCAGCACCAGGCCAGCATTAATTACCACCGCGATAAATGACATTTAAATTTAATTCACACTTTGGCGAGTGAATCGAGTGTAATCTCCCAGTTCCACACACAACTCCCACGCATGATCTTCGGATCGAAGGGTTCGCTTTGCACACTCGATTCCCCCGTCCCCCCCGTCTGTTGACATATCACAAACGGGATGACGACAACGACGATTGCCATAAGTGATGGCTTTGTTTTCATTTTGAAGGGACACCTCTTATTGTCCTTGCTGTTGTGTTCGGAGACATGATGCTGGCTGCCTCTGGTCCACTTAAAATTCCAGAATACCTGGAGAAGGCGAAGTGGATTTGCAGAGTTGTGCTGGCAAATTAGTGAGAGTAATTTGTCGCAAGTATGGAGACTTCTTGTCCGATCTGATTGATGACCGGGGGTCCTCTTGAGTCAGAGTGGAGACTGATTAATTGCTGCCCACAATCGAAATCGGAAGAGTTCCATACTCGAGTTCGTGACCAAGCGATGTTAGCGATGTTATCCAACGCACTGGTATGATTAACGGATGGATGCGAATTAAGTGCACAATGACAGATTTTTATTTATCATTCGGGAACCAGTTGCAAAAGTCACCAAACTGACACCATAACCATTCAACTTATTCAAGCAATAAAACGGAAAGATGCCAGACATTTACATGGCTATTTGTGTAAGCACAGTTTGTTAACAGCCTTGTCATAACCCCCGGACAACGACAATGGACACAGGCACACAAAACTTAATAATACACAAAACTAAAAACCTTTTAAGATACCAAGTGCATCATTTCGAAATGTTAATGACACTCAATCGAGATAAGCGGATCCCGAAACCATTTGTCGACCGTTCACAGACCGCACCACACTCGCGTCCGGAATCTGCCAAATTGGACTGCCCAAACGAGTTTTAAAGGTTATCAGCGTGGTTTTTGTTGTTCTTCGTGTCGCGCGGTGACAAGTCCGCGCCTAAATGTGGGCAGAATGTTGACACATATAATATCGATAGAGGGCGCGACACTGCGACAGACGAGGCTCTCTATTGGGGCTTCATATTTGAAAAATGAAAACACATAAATTCCTTGATAAGCGCGGAGAAATTAATGAAGCCCCTTTCGTTTGTCACTCTGCTGCTGTGGCTGTGGCGTGGCGCTTAGGAGAACCTCGATGGGTCCAACATGGGCTTTTAGTTTAAAAAGATTAACTCTTCGTCTCGCTGAGAATTAAATTGTAGGACGTGCTCTGCGTTGACATCTGTGACAGAGCTGGGATATCAATTTTATTGGCATTCTTTTTTAGTCTGTGAAATGATCGAGTGGCTGATGATGATGAGTGGCCGAGGATTTGACATACCCACGCCTGGGTGGCTCATATGTCAAAGGATGGCTTATTATTGTTTGGTAAATTGTTGTCCGCGTGGGATGGAGTTATGCATGAGGCAAGTTGTTGTGGGTGTTTAGTGCAAGCACATAAATCAAGAACTTAAATATATAAATATATTTCAGTAGGTCGATGCTTTGTTAATCTGTAAAAGATATTGCTTTTCAAGGAAGAATGGAGTTGTATGTAGGTATATCAGAAGAGAGCTTGGATGAAAGTAAAGTAACTAATTAAGTCTACAATCTAAGTCTAACATCCATTGAAGGGCTGGGCTATTTCCAAATTAAATGTCGGCTTTTGGAAACATTAGGTAACACTGTATTTCTGACGCGTTTAATTCAATTGAGTGTTTTAGAGTGTTAACTGTCGTTGTAACCAACCTACAAAAGCTTTCAATCATCATAGCATTTCTTGGTATCAAAGGGCTATTCCACATTGAAGCACTCAAAATGGTGAGAAACTGCGACTTAGGCAAAGGAAATCCCAGCTTGAGTACAGGCAACAGACGTCGATATGTAAAATCCTTTTTGATTGAGGCTCTGCTTTGGAGAAGCAAATTAACAAGTTTTTCCCTTCCTTGACCGTGCGAACCTGTTAAAAACAAGAAGAGCTGATTAAGAACTATTAAGATTGTCATGATGTCCATTATAGAAGCAACTTATTTGGCTAGAGCAGCACACAAATCATTCAGCAGGTGATGTTGCGAATCAATTTCATTTGAAGTCATTGTGGAGTGTCTCGAGTCATTTCACAAGATAGGCAAGTGTTCTTGTCAATTCTCCCAATGTGGCCGATCAAATGTAGTCTTCGCGGTTGTATCTTATCTTCTATTCGCCATATATACACGACTGAATGTCTGACGAACTACTTTTCATTGATACTTCTAGTCCAACATTCTGCACTACATCTCCAACAGAACTAGGTAAGATCAACGATTTTTATTAGATCATCAATTTTGTCCTCCGTTTTAGAAGTTTAAAGTCTTGTTGTTTTGCTAAACTGAAGTAACAGCTGTTTCTTACGGTAAATCTTTTCGGTTTTCGGTCTCATTTGAGGAACTGACATCGAAATAAGTGAACATTTTAACTACTGTGAAGCTGTACAGATATTTCTTTATTTGTCGACTCCATACAATTCAACTTACGTTTCAGCTCCTGAGCAGACTTACATAATTATAAAAGCTATAGATTTCCTTTCTGATCTCCAGTGCAGGTTTTGGAATAACTCCAACTAGTGCACTCCAGTTCAGTGCACTATTTCACCGTGCATCGATCTCTCAAGAGTCCAAGATCTGCTATCGTTTTATAGAGACGATTTTAAAGTGGATAAAAACACGATACATATCGACTTGGAATTGGTTGATTCTTTCTAGAATTGGTTTTAGTGTTGACTTAATTAATTACTCTACTGGCGATCTACCGCGCTGGAACTCAGTTGATGTAGATGCCTACAGATACTATGGCGTTTATTTTTTTTTCTTTTTTGTTTTCAGATTTCATAAAACGTTTGACTCCCGCGACATTTGACACTATTTACAGAGAGAACCAGGCCGCCCTCAGTGGCATCTACGACCTTTTGAAAAAAAAAAGAAGAAAACTAGGGCAGATTCTTAAACGAGGTAAAATAGATCACTGTTAAAAATAGCCATAGGTAAGACTATATCTTAGAGATCAGTTGGTGTATGGTGTAATTCATCTCCGCTTGCTTTAAATAGCTCGGCCGGTAATCCATTCGATGCAGCAGCCCTGTTGGATTAAAAATTTGGATATTGTTTTGCTATCCGCACTTCGCTTTGGCCAGTTGGACGGGTGTTTTGGATATCATCGTCTACAGTGAATGGTTCGTTCTGCCTTACTTCGCATATACCCAAAAAATTGCGACTTCTTCAAATATCCCCATCTTAACCCACCAAGAAGGGGCACAATCGTGTGCAGGTAGGTCTTACAGGTATTTGTTGATTTTGTTATTTATAATTTTTGTTTAAATGCCAGCAAAGTCAATAATAAGCATCATCCTTGAGTCTCGTAATCAAATGCAGTTAATCTATGGTTCCTCCAACTAATATGAATACCAAATAAATCAATCTCAATCGCGAGTAAACTAAAACAATTTACAACGCTATGTATTGCAAAAACATTCGGTCTTCTTTAATACGTTTTGACGGAATTGCAGCCCACCCGCAGCTTCGCACGCGTTAAATACATACTGAATAGCTAGAAATCGTCTTTCAAAGATAAAAGGTAGCAAAAAGTGTCACCATTTCAATACAGAAATTTTGGAATCGGTTCAGTAGTTCCGCAGATACTTAAAGATCCATTCAATCAAATCATCGTACACACCCGTTCCCCGTCGAGTTACTACGAACTGCGAATGCATTGAATACGACCAAAAGATAAGTAAATGAAAAAACTACCCTTGCGCAACTTTGCAAAACAAAAAGATCTTACGGCACTAGCCACAAGAGATACATAGGTGGATTTCATGTGTATGCAACTTTTAAATCTAAGGTAATCCAAAATGGTGGATCCAAAACCGAATTTATAATTAGCACCTTTAAACGAGTACACATTTTTAATTTCAATGAAATCGGAGCAATTTTAAAGAATTTCAAGATGGCGGATTCAAAACAGCGGACATTTTTTTTTTGCGAAAAGATCCTTATGATTATTAGCATTGCTATACTAGTAAAAATAAAAATACAAAAATTATAAATGCGGAAGTTGAAAAATTCCTCTCAACCGATTGCGGCCATCTACGAACTTGGCCGAGCCATTCACCATATAAACAAGTGTACAAAGTTTCATTCAATTCGGTCCAGAACTGCGGACCATGGTTTTGATGCTTAGGATAGAGGTCTTGAAAAGTGGCATTAAAATTTTTTTGAAAATTGCGTCATGAAGCCTCTGCAATAGGTAGTATTTCTTCTAAATCCACCTTAAACAACACACGGTCACGAACCGATAATGTGTCGATGGGCACGGTTGCGCTTACTATAATTCTGCAAACTTTAACAGTCTGTATCTTGGCGCGTAGTTTCAATTTTGAAAAACGTGTTTCTTTATTTCTATTATAGAATCTACCTACCAAATTCTTCTTACTTCTTCTTACTTCCAATTTAAATTTTTTTTTCCATACAAACTTGAACACACTGTATCTCCCCGTTTGGAGCTAAAATTCAAAAAATTCTTGGTGGTTGTGTACGTCACAAAAGGAAACTACTATCCAAATTTCAACTTTCTAGCATTAGCCGTTTAGGTTCGACGATGATGAGTCAGTCAGGACTTACTGCTTTATATATATGGATTACTAATTACATACATATTAGCACTCTCCTGCCATAATCTATTGTCAATCCTTTTCCTAAGATTTCCCATTTCCCATTACAGTATTTCTGATTGTAAACACTGCACACCCAAAGCATAGGAGAGAAATAAAGCATTGCACGCATTTTGCTATCAGGTGACTGAGTATTGGGCAGTAACTATATCTTGTCGTGTGGTATTCTATTTCACTGTACACTTGGTTAAATAAATGCAATGAATAGAGTAAACTGCACAAGTTTAGAGAGAGAAAATGAATGCATTTATCCTATCTGTGCTTGGTTTTCAGGTTTACTACTACTAAACCGAACTTTGGCTTTCCTGTTGATGAAAATCGATTCAAATTCAAAAAATTCTATAGAACCGGTAGTACGTTCTATACCCAATATTATTATTATGGCACTAAATAAGAGTGCCACCACCACTGTTATACCTTATCTAACCAAAACCAATCCCATTAAGCATTGAAATCTATTCTACGAAACATCAAAGTCGGTCTTAGCTAAGTTAAACACCAGAAGCTGACATTTTCTAAACACTCTAATAGACTAGTGATGATTTCCACTAAGATAACGCAAAATATATCACCTATTTAGAAAAGAATAGACAAATTTGAAAGGAAATCTTCGAACCGACAATCCTTACGAAAAGGTCAATTATAGACACACTTATGTGAACTGATATGCAATCGCAATTCTTCCCAAAAAGCCGGCTACTGTAAGATCATCGATTCGAATGGATCAATTAATTAGTCTCCTTCGTATTTAAATACATAAATTTCGTGCGCTTTCCAGGGCTCCAGTGTGTTATCTACTCGTATTTATTAAAAATGTATCTAATGAGACAAATGAAACCCGTTCCGCAAATTTCCATCGAACGACCATCCATCTAGCCGCAGAGATCAATTAAACACTTTTTAATGAAACCTTAGAGGGCATTAAAAGAGATTTATTTGCCTTTGGCGGCAGGAGTGTGTTTCATAGTGAGAATGATTTAATTTTTTTTATTTGACCGCGCCATCAGAAAGACATAAATCGGCGTTTGGCTTTTAACAAAAAAGCCCACCAAAGACCGCTTGTGACAATTATCACAGAAATGGTATAAATCAATGCAGTCGTGGTCAATCATTGAGGTTTGACAGTTTGGCCAGAGGCAAATGACATTTTTATAGAAGCTGTCGGTAATAAGTGTCAATTTGTAATTAGTATGCACTCTTGGGAGTTTTGTCCAAATCAAAATGCTTCCATTTGTAAATATTCAATGATTCGATTGTGGATTGATAAAGGAAAAGGAGCGGATACTGGCAATTGTAAGAAAAAATCGGATGTGAAGACTCCTTGCCTCTGCAGTGTATTTTTTTTTATAATTCACTAGCGCTACAGAGGTTATGAATACCCTTATGATGCTATTCACACAGCGCTAGTGTTGGTGTAGTGATTACTCAGGTGGTATAAGATTTCATTCTTTTGCTCCAAAGGTGGTGTCCAGAACCAGAATGACTGGGGAGAATTATTGGTACTGTTGCCATTGCTTATAATTCACAGCATTTCTTTCGAACATCCCGATGTCATAAGTACGATCAACACTTTCAAGCCATATGTCCACCACCCAGCTGCCAGTGTTATGCCTATGCAGTAGAGTTCACGTCACTTTTTTCGCCGTTGATCCACTTTTTTTTGACATCGGGATTCGCACCTGAAACCTTCAGCGTGACAAGCGATTATGCAACCACTACACCATGGCAACCCCAAAACTGCTGGGTGCTTCTATCGATGATGAGTTGAGCCCATATAACCATGTGCAAAATTTCCACCAATTATTTACGGTTTTAGAACCTATGGCAGTGATATCTTGTTTAATCCCTATTAGAAGCTGGTATAGGTAGATACAAACTGATTTGTGAATTTTCTTTTCGCATAACGCCTTGTCTCTAAATGTGGTACAAAACAAGGACTTCTTAGTTATAAATCTGTTACAGCTGAAGAGACGTTTGAATGCAAAGAAGGACGCTTTTACCTAAGCTCTGCTACAGCTATCCATATGGCTGATCGTAGATGGTCTACGATAAGGGGATAAGACAAATTATTAGTCTTATCAACGTGATCCATAGCGTTGGATCTGTGGAAACATGCCATGAAAATGGTTTTTAATCCTACGTCGTTCGGAGTCGGCAATAAAACTTCTACTCATGCGAAAAATTTAACACGCACAACATGAATGCTTGCGATTGCGAGAAGCTCAGTCTTAGCATTCTACAGGGAGCCGCGCAAAATATTTGTATTTTGTATCAACACACGGACACCCGCAAATATCTAGCTATGCCGCGACCAAAAACACCACTGGGTGTAAGATAATGATCCGAGCTCGGCGCAATAGTGCAGGTCGATACATGGGGAAACTTTTTTCAAATGTTGATATATTCACATTGTTATGTGGTAAACATTGACATATATATGTCTACGAACATTGATTTCTTGACAACCATAACTTTGACGTAGTGAAAGAATTCGCCTTTATTGAGAAAGACGAAGGAGATGCTATACAAAATCCTCAAGACCCCCCGCCCTGCTATATGACATAGGTTGAAGAGGTGACTGTATCTCGTATGATGCGTGGAATGTCCAATCTGAAAGAGAAGACAAACGAGAAAAGTCTGAGTTAGTGATCGTTCGGTCTTGCTGAACCATCGCGACTTCGTAATGAATTTTTGAATTATTTTTGGTCTAAGAGACAGGTTGTTGCCCAGATTGTTGAAAAATTATTCTTTTTTGCCCTGCATAGGCTGGGGCATTCGTATATTAAGTGAGATGTGCTACATTCTACGTCTGTATCCCTGCCGCCTCTGCACAAGTCATCTGTGATATATGACAGATATATCGACTTTTATGAAAGTGCCATGAGATCGTTGAGAGATAATTCCTACTTTTAGTTGATTTATTTACTTATTTTTTTATTTATTTATTTATTTATTTATTTATTACTTCCTTACTGAAGGTGGCGCTACAGTGCGGGGTGGACCTGGGCCTCAACCAACAAGCGTCTCCAGTCAACTCGACAGGGGTTGTCAACAGTAAATCCGTCCGTATCCGAGGCTTGTTGTTCCTTCGTAACAATGGTTTTTTTTTTACCCCGGCGGCACAACCCCCAAAACCTGGAGGGCCAGTTCCATTGTAGAAACCCCTAGGACGAGGGGTCGGTTAGACCGAAGCCAGTAACCCGTTTGGGGGTGTGAGCGCTTCCGTTGGTCCATTAAGGGCTCATCCGCCACCATCTCTTTTCCAAGACCCTGACTTAGTCTCGGAAATCTTTACCGGCCTGAGCTCCAAATATGTTGGAGTAGCCCGGATAAGGTCTTATTTTTTATTTATTTATTATTCGCTTAATACAAGCATGGCACAAACATCTAAAAATCTAAATCCTAATTCTAAGGCTTAACTCTAAGGGTATCATGGTAAAACTTAAAACTAATCTATAAACTACGAACTATAATACAAAACAAATAGCTAAAACTTAAGTCTAGACTTTATACTTAGGGTTACAGATGGTCAAGAGGGTGGAACTTAAATCTAAACTACGAGCTATGGACAAGAAGGGAAGATGTGGTAGAGAGTGTGATCGGTTAGGAAGGTAAATTGTGCAAGGAATGTCTGAGAGAGAATTTACTAAGATGTGAGTCAAATATATGAGGGAACTTATTTAAGTTGTTTAGCATTCTTGTTAGGGGTTCGTGTTGACCATACTCCGTGTTGTGATAGGGGAGACGAAACAGAGGCACTGATCGTAAACGGTGGGGGTTAATATTACGAGAGACCTGTTGGAGAAGATGAGGGCAATCTATGGTTCCTGTTACAAATAGTATATCGGCCACAATACGACGTGTCTTTAAGCACTAAAGGCCTAATAATTTGAGCCGGTTCTCGTAGGAGGTCAGATTAAAAGGGTCATCCCAGCCCAAACCACGCAAAGCAAAGCGTATGAAACGACGCTGGACGGTTTCGATTCTCTGAATGTGGACTTGACCTGGCAGGCATATTCAAGGAGCGGTCTGACGAAGGTCATATAGGGTGATGGAGCCAGTAGTCGGCCCCTAAACTTTTTTTTTACGTTTAATTTACTTTTAAAAATCCGTTATTATAATAAAGAATAGAATATTCAGCATTTCTGATTAATTGGAATGTCTTAATTATGAAATTCAAGGCGTTTTTAGTGTATTTACTACCTAAAACAAATTATTTACAAAAATGTTAATTAAAACCTCATTTTTGAGTAGTCGGCCCCCTCTACTTCAGAAGTCGGCCAGTTAAGTATTTAGTAGTCGGCCCCAGTTTTTATACCAGACTTTAATTATTTTCACTATTTCACAGGGCGGCCGACCTTAGAAGAATCACATTAAAAAATGTCTTCTTAGGTCGGCCTCCTCTCTTTTTATTTAAAATAACATTTTTTTTATATTTTTGTTCAATAAACAGTAAAAAGAATCTATTAATAAGATAAATATAATAATATAACGCAGTTACTGTCAATATTTCACTGATTTTAAGACATTTTTGTAAATCACTTCCACTATTTTTTTACTACTAAAATCCAGACTTTTCACTTCAGACAAGAAGTTGAATCAAAGTGACAATTTTAACGAAGAAACTAGCAGCTGCATTGCAACAACCTTTTGCTCACAGACAGGAAAACCGTTAACCTTTTGGAAAAAAAAAATTGCATGGGTGTTTTACAAACGCATTAACTTTAACGCATCATTTTTTGGAGCGGCGGCCGACTACTAGAGGGGGCCGACCTTACATGCCATCACCCTATAGGAATTTGGTAAGGGTTAGAGAATTCTTTCGACCAACATTTAATACAGCCGAGTGCTGAGTTAGCTCTGCTCTGAAGTTAAGTTCAGTGTCACAGGTGATGGGGACCAGCTCGTCGGTAGGTCCTTTGAGGCAGGGGAAGGCGCTTACGAGAGTAAGTGATAGATTGGCACTTTTTCACATTGATTTCTAAGAGATTTTTGTTGCACCAGATGAAGAATGTGTTTAGGTCGGCCTGAAGCGAAAAGGAATCGGCGCCGCAAGAAATTTGCTTAGAAATCCTCATATCATCTGTATATATTTCAAGGGGAGAATGCTTAATGACAAACTCTACATCGTTTATAGTCAGTAGGAAGATCAGAGGTCCTAAATGGCTATGGTCCGATCTATGTTGACAATATGGGAAGGAGAAGATTCAACCAAGTACGTATACAACGATTTAAGTGTCCAAATCATGTAGGTTGGATAAACATCGATGTTGCGGGTTGAAGAGTCTTTAACTCGACATCAATCAAAACTGCTCCACCGAGACCTTTGATGTCAAAAAAGGATTTCGAGAAGGCGTTGTTGAAAAACATAATAGGAAGAACGCAGGGTGATGGCAGTAGTGCATTCATAAGTTTTGAAATGGAAGACGCACAAATGGGCTTAGAGGGCAAAACAAAGTACATGCTGTCAACATAAACAACACCCAAAACCAACGTCTCAGAGGTTCACTATAGGCTTTGAAGTGTTTAGGGACTTTGTCTTAATAAATCTTGCCAATTAGATAGCTCTCTCTCTCTCTCTCTCTCTGTCGAACAATTAAAGTGACTCGATACTTCAGTACAAACGTAAAATGATTCACTCTCTTTGTCAATTAAAATGTCTATTAACTCCAGCTAAACCTTCATCATTGTATTCCAACAGTTGTTGTTCTTTTGACCCGTTAAGTCTATGATCATGATATCTTATTTAGAACTGCGCAATTCCATGCAATATGCCCTTCGAAAGTAATAAATCCCAATCGCAATTCTCAAATGACACCTCCATGTCCACCTGCACTCGCATGAGCCACAATCACAAGCCAATCCATTATTCCGACTTACAAAAGCCTTTTAACCGACGAAAAATACTCAAAATAACATTCGGTTCTCGATTAGATAGCCGCGCTTTTAAAATTCACTTAACGAACACATAACCAGGCTCGCTTAAGGAACAAAGACGCAACTGAGGACACCAATTCGTGCGAATTCAATATTTTGCTTGAAATATGTACCACTCGGTCGTTAATCGACAAGCTAATTAATTTAAAGCTGCTGGCGGATGGCCGCTTTCGTGTCTTACTGTACGCTCTTTGGTGATGGGGTAATTAAACGGTCCAGCAGCGAGGTTTCTTTATTTGAATTTCTCCGTCTCGGCGTAATCATCATTATTAGCAGCAGTCTCACACCTCAGTCGTATCTATCGTCTTATTCAATTGTGGTTTCAAAGGTAGGACAAAGTCGACCGACCGACGAGGGATGGGTGGGTAATCAATGGATTCAAATTGATTAGGACCTACACCGGCGACACGGCGCGACAGAAAGCTTTTAACAACACTGCGTCTGGCCCAGTGAAGAGATGAGTGTGTGCATTTTATTATTTTGTTTTTGGGATTCCCAAAGGGACCCGGAGGTCACCATAAAATAAACGCGGCAGACATCGGTGATCGGTGAGTCATCGGTTCTATCGTTGCATGTGCTCAGGTACCTTGTGCTAGGTCAAGATAGGTGACCCATTTCCTGAATCAATTAGAGATTCTGATTTATTGTGTCTGGTTAAAGATATTGTGAGTCTTAAACGTTTAATCGGCCCCAAGAGCTCATTCAGAGGATGTTAATGCTGACGTAAACGCGTTCTTTTAATTTGCAGGTGCAAGGTAATTTGTTTTATGGGTGCTGACCGTCTAATTAGGCGTGATTTTAATTTCATTACCACTGTCACTTTACGATCTTTTTATGGCACGCGAATTCGATAAGTAATTGCGGAATAGATAGGTGCTTACGATGAAATGAATAAAGTAACGATTTGTGTGGGTAAAATGCGCACATATTATCGATGAACGTATTGAGCCGCAATGATGTTATTGTATAATGCGATACACTAGGGTACAGGCTTCATTTCCAGTTTCCTGCAATAGCCAAATCCAAAGGATTTTCTTGTCAAAAATATTTGTTATTTGTTATTTGCAACAAATACAACAACAAATTATGTTTGTAGCAAACGCAATTCCATCCATGGCAAGGAACCCACACCTTATTAACTACCGAGCCAAAACCAGTCATTTTGTAGGAATTGTTATTGGGTTCAGATTCAGATTTAGATTAGGCATATGCCTCTCACATTAGGGTATGGCCTCAACCGCCTTATGTTAATGTTTACTGCTCTGCCACTCAAAGACATAATGTAAATTTGTGCATAGCAAAATATTCCTCGAAGCATTAGCTATGGGACGGTAAGAATTAGGTACATTAAAATGTATTCAATGATTCTCGAGATCAATGCGTTCATATATAAGTAGATGGACTGACAGACGTAGTGAAGAGATAATAACAATCGTATTACTAAGGCAGATATATCTGTTGGAAGGAGTATGAGAACGATTCGATGTAGGTACATACATCAAAGTCAGTATAAAATGTAAGTTTTCTAAACATACTATACGTGGTTGCCGCCGTAAGAATATTTATTTTTATTTTGATATAATTCACTAGCGCTAAAGCGGTTATGAATACCCTTATGATGCTTTTCACACAGCGATAGTGGTGGTATTAGGTTTCAGTCTTTTTGCTCCGAGGGTGGTGTCCAGAATGACTGGGGAGAATTATTGGTACTGTTGCCATTGCTTATAATTCACAGTATTTCTTTTCGAACGTCCCGATGTCATTAGAACGATCAACACTTTCAAGCCATATGACCACCCTACTGCCAGTGTTATGCCTATGCAGTAGAGTTGACGTCAGTTTTTTTCGCCGTTGATCGACTTTTTTTGACATCGGGATTCGAACCTGGAACCTTCAGCGTGACAAACGATGATGCAACCACTACTCCATGGCCACCCCTAGACTGGCTGAGGTTCGAGTCTCAGAGAAACTAAGGTTTTTTACAGCTCCAATGGTTGTCGAGCAACAAATCGAGCTGGCATACCTTCACATGTACGTATGTATCATTCTTCGTTCACATTGACTGTTGATGATCGATCAAATGTAATTGTACCAATTAAAATAATCCGCGGCCTGTCATTTTTACCAAACGACCGACATTTTGAAATGCCATTTCACATCCGTCGTCAATTTGACTAGTTTCTCTGTCAATTCCCCTTTTTTCGCGCTTCAATTTGCAATAAAATTCCATGACCTGAACTAAACTATACAAAAGACAGAAAAACCTTAATAGTAATTCTGCAAAGAAAGAAATAGGAAAAAAGAAAAAAGAAGAAAAGCGACGAAATAAATTGAAAAACTTTTAAAGCCTCCAATTGAAACGGATTGGTTTGAATTGGATTGGATCTTCATCTTCATCTTCATCTTCATATTCATATTCATCATGATCGTCGACATCTTGCTGAACATCCTCAACTTCATCTTTCGCATCATGAAATTGACAGACGTGATCGTGCAATGGCGCAGCACGTCCAATGTCGGCCGCACAATTGCTATTGCATCAATCGATCACGCACTGGCCCCCTCCACTGTCAGTGCTCGTCAGTCTGTCAATTTAATGAAAACCGATTTCGCAAATTGAATTGGCCAACGATGGAAGACCGCCGGGACGGGAGCGGGGGGTTATATCCGACTGAAACTACCCATCCAGAAATCCTATTAAGTCGACCATTGCAAACGCTCGATTGGAATTGAGTATCTATCCATTCGAACGTTGCATTTGGACACAGTCGCAGTGCAAGCGACGACCATCAACGTCTTAAAGGGCCGTGCACACCATTTAGGAACCGAGGTTGATTGGCCACCACAACAGCGCAATAAATCGTTCCACCGCTTAATAGACCTAAAAGTATCTATCCATCTGCATGGAGAGCGGCACAATCCGATTTCAAATTAACCATGTTGGTGGTGGTGGTAGTGATGCAATTGCTGGCGGAATAAGGCCAGCAATCACGTTTCATATTGTTATTATGACCAGCAAACGATTTCCGATGGACTCTTACCTTTTTATGTTCTCTTCGGGTTTCATTTTCCCCTGTTTTTTTGCGTTTTGCAGTCTTGAGTTTCTGTAAACGCTTTACTTTTGTTAAATTGTTCGCCGAAGATACTTTCATCGCAGCCTCCGCTCCAGCACTGTGCATCTAATCGCTACGATTACAACTGTGATGAGCGATTAATGTGATGAGAATAAGAAACCAATTTGCGAACCTTATATGAAAGAGATCACAGGGGAGTGGAATAGATGGATATGATGCACATTGGTCACTTTGTTGCCAATCATGTTGCCGATTGTTGTTGGTCGGAGAAAAGTTGGGTGCCATCGAGTTGTAGTAATAAGGTAGCGTTGGAATGGATGATGCAGTGACGGATTAATTGCATTTTACGGACTCTAAAGACTATGTTACATCATTAAGGCTTAACTTCATAGCAGTGGTGATAGTGTAAATGGCATTTGAACCTGATGGTTGCAATCGAATTTGTCTACAATATGTGATCAAGCGAATTGGGGGTAAGTCTATATTAATTCGAAAGATCAGTGGACTCTGGATCTCTGAAAATTGATGGTTAGTGCTTTAACATAACCTTAAGTATTGTGATTAGGCTTAAAAAGAAAATTGTGAAAAATTTGTTCTCACTTGTGTATGAAACTAATAAAACCAGCTTTGGATTTAGTGAGTTATTGCATCCTGCAGATTGAATTGCGGGACTTGACCTTAGCTCAATTATAGTCCAGCTAGATTTTACAATGTGAAGCCAAATTATGACTTTAGTTTTTCATTGGAGGGGTTTGGTACGGCTCCTAGGTATCTACACAGGATGAAAAAACTTATGATGATGGCGCCGAAAATTCAGTAAGTAATCGAAAAGGGCATTCCTTGTTTTTGTGGATGTGTGGTCGCACATCGCGAAAAAACAACTGAAAAAACTACTAAACCAATTAGCCATTCGGATAATGTGATTTGACTTCTTGTTTGGGATTTATTAAATTTCAGGCTTATGAGAGCAAATTAGACACTGATAGACAACAAAAGTCATGAAAAACATTTGTCCGACATTTTATTAAATAATAAATCGCAGCTTTTCAACTTTGCAATCGCATTAAATTTTATTTCAGAAAATATACGTTTCATATAAGAATTATGTATATTGGGCACTCATAATAGGACACCTCATCGCACCTTGTCACTTTCTTTCTCGTATTACACAATGAGTGGTATCTAGGCACAGCTAAAGAATACACAGTTGATTCAGAATAATATCGTGTATCAGCTAACTTTATTTTTGAATATTTACTGTATTTTTGAATTTTATGTTTTAACCAAGAATTTTCTTTATACAGTGTGTTTGGCATAACTTAAAACATTTTTCAATTATTCAATATGTAAACGCAGGCAGTGAAATTTCAATAACTTGGCATTACTACCTTTTATTTTGACAAGAACCAAATGTTGTCCCAGTTATCCGATTATCAAAGACATGCGTCACATGTAGAGTGTCCTTACTTTATTTTTGCACCTACCACTTTCTAGTTCATCCACCTCATGGAGTTGGTAATTAAATTTTTGCCACAAACCAATTTTCTGAACATTCACCATAGCTGAGTTTTGTACCAAAATAAGTTTCCACGGTGCGCCACCGCATACTCAACTTGAGTTGAATTCGATAAGGAGGTTTTGAAATCGACTACATACGAGTACGTGATATGGTTTGTATACAAACTAGGACAAAACTATATTCACGAGATAACGCCTGATATGGTATAGAGCAGACATTGTGGAAACAATTCAATCTCACAACCAAAAATATGAACGATTTCCAAACTGTCAACAGTGTTACCTACAGTGACTAGTTCAATCCGGGAAAAGTTAAATTTCGGAATTTCCTCAAGTGTTATATGCTGTAGGAAATTATTGAGTAATTTATTGTTTTTTTTTTTTTTTTTCATAAATTTTCGAAAATTATAACTTAGACCCGGCAATTTGTTTTGCTTGCTACAAAGAATCTTTTAGTAGTGTGAGGGGGCCTCAACTTCATAGTAATCTCGTAGTTCAGTAAGTAGCTCTTTCCAAGACTATGGGTAATCACGAAGTTAATAAGCTCCTTTGACTCTCAACTACAACTACAGTAAGTGTGGTTACAGCGAGATGTACTATTAGTAAGTGCTTTAAGCAAGAACAGAACAGCAGGGGGTCCCCTCCCCCCTATTGGCGGGGAAAAGTGATTCATCCAGTATTTGTGATGAAAATACGAAAAGATGTAAGAAACATGTTTCCACAATCTACACATTTAAATATCCTTGAATACCTATTATAAAAAAGGATAATAAACTTGAAACTTTTGCATCTTGAGACAAATGAGGGATCGTATCAATTAAACATTTTCTATTTCCATGTTTTGCTCATGTAGAACCGTCACATTAGACACGAATGGATTAAAGTGGGGAGCCAATGCAGCAGCAGCCGACAAACCCCATTTGACTTCATTTAGTCTAATTGCTGCCGCGCAGGGAGCGTAGATTTTCGTCTCGTTTTCGACGATGCAATTTTCCATTTGTTGCCGCGATTACCACTGCCCGATGATGCAATTAGCAAGATCTAATGAAGTGAAATATATCTCTTGAGTTGTAGAATGAGTGCATAGATAGGGAAGAGGATTTTTAGGGAATTTTGCGCTTTGAATCATATCGAAAAGGAGAAGGGGAAAATGCGACACGATGGCAGATTTGATGGGGCGAGCACAGCAGAAAGAGTAATTATGAAAGTAATTTATTTACTGAGTGTATCTATTAATGTTAGTTTAAGCATCATTCAGTAGTTTCTTTGACATAAGGAAGAGATGCGATATATTTTTAATTGAATATAGTAAGTAATAAAGGAATTTATTTGATTTGCTATAACACTACAAGGCTCGGTGGCGTAAAAAAGCTGTAAGGAAGGTTAAGTGCTTTTATAGTATAACTTGGAGAGCCTATTTAGAATCGGCATAAACATTTTGGTGAAAGTAAATGCTACAAGCTCTACCGTCAGGTCATGCGAATATTACTGAATAAGTACAAAGGATACAGCAATTGAAGGGAGAAGAGGAGAAGGAAGAAAGGGTTAAAGAACATTTATCAAACCTCTACTCTAATTCACGTTACATCTCTACACTCAAGCTTTACATTCAAAAACATACGAATATTTATTGCTAAAGGCAGACTTTATATGTGTGCCTACCCACTGTCTGTGTATTTAGCGAAGAAGGAATTGCGTTTACTAAATCGATGATGGTGCCTTGCCTGCTAAGAGTATCAATATGATTCTTAAGTCTAGGCTTAAGGATCTTGTTAAAAGAATCTAGTTGGTTGCATGTTTGGATGACTGTCTTATAGTGAAGAACTTATACAAATGTGAGTGTGATGTTTTACTTAAAGATTATTCACAGCTCAAGACAATTACAATCAGTTCGCACCATGAGTCTTGTATGCATAATGTAGCGATTTTGAAAATTAAACTTAGTAAAAGGATTTACTTAAATTTAGCATTCGCCATAATGCCTAGAAGAAGCTACATATATCTCTAAATATGTAAACAGTTCATCTTCTAAATTCCTAAGAAGCCACAACCGTGCAACTATATCGTGTGTCAAGCGAAAGTTTGCATGCTAAATAAGAAAACTATCTCATTATTTATTCACTGAAACCTATTAGTTTAATTAATGTTGGCGCATATAATGACTTTAATTAGACAGAACGTTTCGTATACAAAATAGCAAGTGAATTAAAACCTCATATCGTTAGCTATAGGGCTTTTAATTAAAATTAAGATTATCTCTATTCAACAGAGTATGCAGATTCGTGCCGGTCCGCACCGATGAGACTAAATGGACAATTAAAATACAATGTCAGAGCAGCACGCATCCAAGCATTAATCACTGCACTTTTGTGCATCGTCGTGTAAAAGATGCGTGATAGACAACGCCGACATATCGCACGCAGTGTATGTATGCTAATTTGCGAGGCGACAATTTATGCAACCTTTCATTGGTGGTAATGGGTTTAAACTTTGAAAGAAAAAATCACTCTAGGGTCTGTGACAATTAGTTCCAAATGCTTATCTATATGGCATGCCCAATCTACAAGAAAGACCATGTTATGTCTTTTTATAAGTGTCGAGACTATTAACGATTACTGTTGCTTACATAATCTGTCCAGGGTACTCTACTGAACGAATTTGTATCGAGTTCAGAGCTGCCATAAGTTGAAGCTGTTGATATATGGTTCAGCTTTGCCTTACAGAACTGAAGAAAACCTACATACTGTAACGTGTTTGCCGGTTCGCAATGATAAAACTTTTTCCTCCTTTCTATTCTATTTGTCTTTATTTAATCTTTTCACAAACTACTGATGATCTTTTATTTATTCCAACAATGTTCAACTCTTTAAATCCAATTATTCACAACTCTTTTATTCCAAACAACTTAAACAATTAATCTCAAACAAATTCTTCTGTAATTTTAATTCACTATTAAAATCTCTATCCAAATCACTTTTCAACTGTATCTCTACTAAATCTCAAGTCAACTGTGTCCATGCTCTCAATGCTCGTAGTATTTATACCCGAGATACGAATCCAGAATCTTCCTTCCTGGCGACGATTTGCCCATCTAGTGAGATATCGATAGTTCTGGAACGTGCCTGAGGTAAGTACTAGAAAATTCCTGAAGGTTCTTATAATTGCTGAATGCACTTAAATTTAGCACTAATCCCCCAATAGATGTCGCTGATCGATGTTCTAAATGTCGCTAATACAGTCGATATAACAATTCCACTAAATGTCGCTAATTCAGTCGATATTACACTGCCCCCCTCCTAAACTTGTTCGTCCCGAACAAGAGCATCGGCGTTGTTTCCATGGTAACGATGTAGGCGATCCACATGTATGATTTTCAACTTGCCTCTTAGTCCCCGTTGAATTCTGTAGACAACATCGTTGATTCGTGTAACCACTGTATAGGGACCCTCCCAGTCCTGCTGCAGCTTCGGAGACCTCCCTTTTTGTCGATGTGGGTTGTACAGCCATACCAGATCTCCTTCCCGAAATCCTGACGTCGTTGTCTTCGCGTCGTACCTGGTCTTCATGCGGTCACTGGCTATCTTAATCTTCGTCCTAGTTCTTTGGTGTATGTCGGCGATCCTTTCCCTTAGGTCTGCCACATATTCTTCTTCCGATTTCGGCTCATCCATGGGAGAACCAAATTTCACCTCACTAGGTAGCCGGACAGGTTGACCAAAAAGGATTTCGGACGGAGTGTGTCCCGTTGAACTGTGAACTGCATTACGGTAAGCCATCAGGAACAAGGGAATATGTCGATCCCAGTCACGTTGGTAATCACTCACGACTTTGGAGAGATGTTCATTCAATGTCCTGTTGAACCGTTCTACCATCCCGTCGGACTGTGGGTGAAGTGGAGTCGTTCTGGTCTTTTTGATTCCGAGTAGTTGACACGTTTCCTGGAATAGCTTGGACTCGAAGTTCCGTCCTTGATCCGAGTGCAGTTCCATGGGTACACCAAACCTGCTTACCCAGTTGTTGACAATCTTTTCTACAACGGTCTTAGCCTCCTGGTTGGGAATCGCAAACGCTTCAGGCCACTTGCTGAAGTAGTCCATAACAACTAAGATGTATCGGTTGCCCTGGTCGGTTTCCGGGAACGGCCCTGCGATGTCGACAGCGATTCGTTCAAACGGTGCGCTCACGTTGTACTGATGCATCTTGCCCCGGGTTTTCACGCTTGGTCCCTTGCTCGCTGCACACGTGACGCACTTTCGACACCAGCTCTCGATGTCGTCTCTCGCACTGAGCCAGTAGAATCGTTCCCGTACTTTATCCAGCGTTTTGTTTACACCCAGGTGTCCTCCGGATACACCATCGTGCATTTCCTGCAGCACTTCATGCACTTTTGAACGTGGCACCACGAGCTGCATCCTACACGTCTTTCCATCGGGCATCTCCCATTTCCGCCTCAAAATGCCGTCTTGAACACGTAGAGAGTCCCATTGTGCCCAGTATGCTTTGAGGGTAGGGCTTCTATCGGAAATATCTCGACCATCAGGTTTCTCCATGTTCTCCTTCCAGGCTAGTATCGGTTTGATATCCGGGTCTTCCTTTTGAGCTTTCCGGATCTCTTCTGTACTCCAACCGGTGATGGGTTCAGCTCTAACTACTTGGACGGGAACGATCTCTTTCTCCTCCTTTCGTACACAATGCTTACAGTCGGCTTTACAAGGTCGTCGCGACAATGCATCCGCGTTTGAGTGGAGTTTTCCCTTGCGATGCTGTATTTCGAACTCGTACATCTGCAATCGCTCTGTCCACCTCGCGATCTGACCCTCCGGATTTTTGAACTGCAACAACCATTTTAGAGCTGCATGATCTGTACGTAGGAGGAACTTTTGACCGTAGAGGTACTTGTGGAAATGTTTCGTCGCCATAATCAAAGCAAGAAGTTCCCGTCTTGTTACACAGTAGTTCCGTTCTGGTTTGGAGAGTACCTTACTGAAATAGGCCATTACCTTCTCCTGGCCATCATGCACCTGCGAAAGGACAGCTCCGATCCCAACATTACTGGCATCTGCATCTACGATAAACATCTTGTCCGGGATGGGGTAGGCCAGTATTGGAGCCTCACATAGTTGTTGTTTAAGTTGCCGAAAACTCTGCTCGCATTCGCCTGACCACTTAAATTGTTTTCCCTTTTCCGTCAACTGGTGCAGGCTCTTCGCAATTTTGGCAAAATCCTTTACGAACCGTCGGTAGTATGTGGCGAGGCCAAGGAAGCTCCTCAATTGGTGTTTGTCTTTGGGAACTGGCCAGTTTTTAACGGCTTCAACTTTGTCCGGATCCGTTCTCACTCCCTCTGACGAAATAATGTGACCTAGATACTTCACTTCTCGTTTAAAGAGCGCACATTTCTTCGAGTTGAGTTTCAAGTGGGCATTGCGCAAGCGTTTGAAGACTTCCCTTAGGTTGTCTCGATGTTCGCCAAACGTTTTTCCCACCACAATGACATCGTCCAGATACACCAAGCAGGTTTTCCAGGTTAGTCCATGCAGGACGCGTTCCATCAGACGCTCGAAAGTTGCCGGAGCGTTGCACAAACCAAATGGCATGACTGTAAACTCCCACAGTCCATTTCCGGCAGTGAATGCGGTTTTCTCGCGGTCTTCTGGGTGAATCTGCACTTGCCAATAGCCGCTCTTTAGATCGAGAGTGGAGAACCATTGGGCTCCAGAGAGGGTGTCCAGTGTGTCATCGATCCGGGGCAAAGGGTAACTATCCTTTTTGGTTGCATCATTCAGCCTGCGGTAGTCCACGCAGAATCGGGTGCTGCCGTCCTTCTTCTTGACTAGTACAATAGGTGATGCCCACGGGCTCTGGGAACTTTCAATTAGCCCTTCTTTCTCCATCGACGAAACCATCTCCGCAACCTCTGTCTGCTTTGCTAATGGGAGTCGCCTGGCAGGCCGTCTAATCGGTCTAGCATCCCCGGTGTCTATGCGGTGCTGTACTAAGTGTGTTCGGCCGTAGTCCCCATCTTGTAACGCAAATATGTCAGCAAACTCACCGAGTAGATTCGCTGCCGTGCTTCGCTGCTCCTGATTAAGTTCACAATGTTGAAAGATAGTCTTCCGTAGTTCCGCCAATCTGTAGGACGGAACCGGCTTCACAAGCTCCTCTTCAGTTGCTGCTGAGATCGCGGAAATCGGTACGCATTCTCCAATCACTTCCCCTCGCTTTAATTTGACGCTGTAGTTTTTCGGGTTCATGAGCCTTACTGGTACCATGTTGTTCTTTGGTTCCACTAGAATTCTTCCCACGATGTAGTTCTGGGAGTCTTTTTGGTTATCTGGCTCAATGAGGAAGAATCGATGGTTCCCAGGATCACCCTCCAAATTTGTCCAAATTACTGTCTCTGCAGAGGGTGGCAAAATGTCGTCCTTGCTGATTACCGACCTGAGATTTACTGTGCCTTTGTTTCCGTACACCATAGGAATCTCCACATGTCGATACCTCAGCACCTGCATTCCGATGTCCAGGATGATCTTATGTGCTTCCATAAAGTCCACCGCGATGATGCAGTCGTCGCAAATGTCAGCCACCAGGAACACGTGTGAGAATGTTAAGCCTGCCATTTGTATTCTCAGGCGAACTTCTCCGTAGACTTTTGCTGATTCTCCTGTCGCAGTCCTCAGGCAGTAGCAACTGGTGTTGTGTAGCCATGAATTCCGGACGAGATCCCTCCTTACGATGGAAGCCGTGGCACCGGTGTCTATGGTAGCCACGCACTTGTTGTTGCCCATAATTGCTTCCACGGTCAAGCTTTTGTTGCATCGCTTGGTTTGGGAGACTTGGATGGTGGTTCTGGGGCCATCGATGCCAGAAACCAACTTCTGCCCCGCGAAGTTGGCTCTTAAGCATTTCCCGAATGAGAAGCTTGACCAGCAGGACGGATGTTATCCCCGCTGGATGCTTCTTCGTCGCGTCTCCGGCTAGCACAATGCGGACAGCTTCCGTTTCTTCGTGGTGCTCTGCACTGCCGTTGTAGATGTCCAATCTTGTTGCAATTCCAACAACGAATCTGCCGTTCTGCGGCGTTATTTTGGCGCTCGACGTCCACTCTCTGGCAGGAGCATTCCTCGGTGATTATTTCCCTGACACGATGGATTCTCTGGGAGGCCTGATCTGCTGCCTCCATTGTCAGGGCAAAAGCCAAAGCCTCAGCAAGTGTTTTCTTCCCAGCCATTCGTACAGCCGTTTGTAGTTTGTCGTCGGCAATGGCTTGGATAAACGCTTCGGTTGCCATCTCGTTGATGATCTCCTTTCCAGTATTGGGGTAGGACAGATGCGCCAGACGTTCCACATCTGCCTGCAACTGCTGCAGTGTCTCTCCCTTCATTTGAGCCCTTCGGCGCAACTGGACCCTGTATACTTGTTGCATATGGTCATCGCCGAATCGCATTTCAATGGCCTTCAGAAGCGAGCCGTAGTCACGATGTTTGTCATCCGCGAGGGTTTTGAGTAGTTCGGCGGCTGAGCCTCGGAGTGCAAGTGTGAGTGCAATCGATTTTTCTTCCTCGTCCCAATTGTTGGCCAATGCGGCGGCTTCAAATTGTTTCTTGTATATAGGCCATGATGTTTGACCATCGAATACCGGGGGCTGCATTTCCTTTCTTCTCGGACCTTCGATTGAACTCACGCGAAGTTTTTGCCTCTTCACACCGTCGAGTTCATTGGTCAGATGTTTGAATTGTTTTTCCATTTCTTCGTACTGACCTCCGAATTTCGCTTCCAATCTCTTTTCGACATCTTCGATTTGTTGGTCGATGGCCTCGAATTTGACGTCCAGGCTTTCGAATTTACCGTCCAGAACATCAAATTTGGCGTCGAGCTTGGCGTCCAGAGAGTTCTTTTGCTCGTCTAACTTGACGTCTAGAGAGTTCTTTTGCTCGTCTAACTTGACGTCTAGAGAGTTCTTTTGCTCGTCGAACCTGGCGTCTATTGAGTTCTTCTGTTCGTCGGACTTTTTGCTCTGCTCATCGAACCTCTCGGTAAGCAGTTTCATTAGTGAGGACAGGTCCATCGCTGTACTTACATTCTCCTCCTCCTCTACGTCAAATAGCTCAGTTTCGGGGTCTCCACCGTCTTCTAGCACAGCATTTTGCAGCCGGAGCACTAATTCGCTTTTTAGCCCGCTGGTCTGAAGATTTCTCTTGCTCAGCTCTGCTTTTAACTGGACCAGGGACAAATTTTTCAATTTACGACCCATTTCTGTTTAAATTTCAAACACTGTTTAAATTTCACCACTATTCCTTTTGTCCAGAAACTGTTTCTTGAACGTTTTTATCACTCTGAAAAAGTTTTATCCCACTTCTGACACCAAATGTAACGTGTTTGCCGGTTCGCAATGATAAAACTTTTTCCTCCTTTCTATTCTATTTGTCTTTATTTAATCTTTTCACAAACTACTGATGATCTTTTATTTATTCCAACAATGTTCAACTCTTTAAATCCAATTATTCACAACTCTTTTATTCCAAACAACTTAAACAATTAATCTCAATCAAATTCTTCTGTAATTTTAATTCACTATTAAAATCTCTATCCAAATCACTTTTCAACTGTATCTCTACTAAATCTCAAGTCAACTGTGTCCATGCTCTCAATGCTCGTAGTATTTATACCCGAGATACGAATCCAGAATCTTCCTTCCTGGCGACGATTTGCCCATCTAGTGAGATATCGATAGTTCTGGAACGTGCCTGAGGTAAGTACTAGAAAATTCCTGAAGGTTCTTATAATTGCTGAATGCACTTAAATTTAGCACTAATCCCCCAATAGATGTCGCTGATCGATGTTCTAAATGTCGCTAATACAGTCGATATAACAATTCCACTAAATGTCGCTAATGCAGTCGATATTACAATACTGTCCATGTAATGTTTCAAATCAATGTTTCCAACAATGTGACTTCTGCTGGTATATTCGAAGTTAAAAATGGTCTGCAACAGAGTGCAGTAAATTCGCCGATCCTGTTCAACATTTACACGAGCGATCTCGTAGGTTCTCTTCATCATGCTATTGCGTATGCAGACGACTTGGTTGCGTACAGATCAGGTCCAAAGATCGAGGTCATTATCACTCTTTTCCAGCGTGACTTCGATAAGATTCAGCTATATTGCGACGACTGGAAGTTGAAAATCAACTTTCAGATGTCGGAAACCATTCTGTTTAGGAAGCCGTTGTCTGGGGCCTCTAGGGATACCAGAAAGAATTGGCGAAAGTTCGCAATCGTGGGACAACACGGGCGACCACTAGTGAGTCGAAGTGTAGTCAGATACCTCGGGATCTGGCTAGACCAATATCTGTATTTTAACAAACATGTGGATGCTGCTCTGGCCAGAGCCTGAGTTACTTTTGCCCTTACAAAGAGACTGTTTTACAGCAGCAACTCGATGCGAGGGTGAAGGTAATCTGCTATACGGCCCTAATCCGGCCAATGCTTACATATGGTTGTCCCGTGTGGTTCAACGTGCGGACAAGCTTGATGGAAAGGATTCGAGTGTTTGAGAGGGCTTGCCTTAGGCCTTGCCTTCGCCTATACAGAACACCAGAGTCTGAATACAGAAAATTCTATTCCAATGAGGTCCTGTACAACAAGGCGGACCTAATCAGAGTGGACAATTTCCTAGTGAAGCTTACTCGAGATTGCAAGAGCAATGAACTCGGTCAATTACCTGATCTCTGGGGCTTACTACCCCAATCCTATGTATCACGAGAGGGTGCGCCTTAACGGCTTCGTCCCCTCAGAGGCTTTTCTGCATTTTGACAAGGAAGGTCTGATCCAGAATAGGTTAGCGGTGCCGCTAATCTTCCATGTGGCCCGGACAACTGTGGAAAGGCAACTCAACTACGGTCGAGACGTCGTTGAGAGCACTGAGGAGCGCCTCCGGTTCAGTAGGTCGGTTTCGGAGCGCGATATTAGGGATGTTGGGCGGCAGCACCAGACTTTCTGGTGGCTGTCAGAAAGCGAGGGATGTCCCTCGTCGAACCCTATCGATCCGGGCAAAGATGGGCAAAGCTGGCCATGGCCGGCTTACATAGTTTAAGATTAGATAAGGTCCTAGATATATGACCTTATCGGAGAACTCGATAGATGTATCGTTGAGAATAATACAACATAAGTTTAATCTTCTTTTCTTTTTTTTTTTTTATTGTGAAAGCTATGATGATAGCTTTGCTAAGGTTGATCGAAAGATCCTCCCTAACACACCAGTCGGAAATTTCTTGAATGACAGTTGCTAACTATAATAAGATTGTCAGCGTTGCCAATAGTTTCAGTGCAGGTCATCTGCAATGAGTGAAGACAAGAGAGGAAATAGAAGGAGTATAGAAAGCCCCCTGGGTTTCTCCCCCTTCTCCCCCTGATACTCCGACCCTGCCTTGACCTCATGGCATTAGTGATGGATTCATATCCAGTATTGTCAAACGGGCCTCAATGTCGAGAAAACCGCCCAAGGCGATACCATTAGAGCGATAGACTGATTCAATTTGTGAGACTAAGTGTTAGTGTACTCACTTGCTTCTAGAACTGATGTCGAAACTGGCATTGAGGATATGGTTTGCAACATTCTTTGATCGAAAGGAGTTTTTAGAAATCTAAGGATAGTAGTGCGCTTTAAAGTAAGGCTTTGGTATAGAGATCCAAATTCTATTGAGCGTTTCAAGACGAAAGGAAATTGACCTATACTTAGTCCTGAGATCTTGAAGCAGAACTTTTTTTTTTGTATTATGCACATCACTAGGCGAGTGGAACATAAGTGAGATACCACTCAGGGCATTGGGGGATAGAACTCACTCCGAGCGCCCCTGCGTATTTTCTAATTTCTATGTTTTCAGTGCTGCGCTAATTCGAAGGGTTTTCGTCTTCTCAATCTCCTATCTAGGTTTGAGTGGCCCAGAAGGTGGAGAGCATCTGGGTTCGTGTGATGTCGAAGCCGCTCTCCATATTTTTGAGCATGTCCTTTGACTTTATATTTTACCGGTTCCATACCTAAGTCTCTATGGAGGTCCTCATTCTGCACGCACCAGGGTACATTGACGATATTTCTCACTACTCTGTTTTGGAATCCTTGGATGATGTCCATGTTGGTCTGTTTAGTACAACCCCAGAGTTGAATTCCATATGTCCTTTGGGTTTAATTATTTGTGTATAAAGTAAGAGTTTGTTAGAAATTGATAGGCAGGAATGTCTTCCTATAAGCCAGAAGATCCCTCTATATCTGATATCGAGCTCTTCTCGTTTTTTCTTGACATGAATCTTCCAACGAAGTTTTTCGTCATACCAAGATATTTAGCTGTATTCGCGTATGGAATTATTTGGTTATTCATATAAATTGGTATATGCTCAATATAATTGTTTGTAAAATCTACATGGACAGATTTAGACTCGTTTAGTTTTATGCGCCATTACCTTGTCCAATTTTGGATTGCAGTTTTTCTGTAGAATGACCCTTTGGTTGTGTCGTCCACGAATTTAGCAATTGTGTTATTTTCGAAAGATGGGATATCGCAAGTAAATAAAAGGTAGAGTACTGGTCCAAATACGCTACCTTGGGGCACACCTTCTTTAAATAAGCTGCCTTAACGTATTTCCCGTAAAGCATCAGACCGGACTTGTATCACGCTCTAGTATTAAATAGCTTAACTTTGTTCGCTGTAAAGATCAAGCAATCACGGACGAACTAGCAACAATGTACCCTTGAGCTAAGAGAATCGCAAAGCAGATGCGGTAGTCGGTTAAAATATTGTAATATCGACTGCATTAGCGACATTTAGTGGAATTGTTATATCAACTGTATTAGCGACATTTAGACATTTTAGATATCGATCAGCGACATCTATTGGGGGGATTAGTGCTAAATTTAAGAGCATTCAGCAATTATAAGAACCTTCAGGAATTTTCTAGTACTTACCTCAGGCACGTTCCAGAACTATCGATATCTCACTAGATGGGCAAATCGTCGCCAGGAAGGAAGATTCTGGATTCGTATCTCGGGTATAAATACTACGAGCATTGAGAGCATGGACACAGTTGACTTGAGATTTAGTAGAGATACAGTTGAAAAGTGATTTGGATAGAGATTTTAATAGTGAATTAAAATTACAGAAGTATTTGATTGAGATTAATTGTTTAAGTTGTTTGGAATAAAAGAGTTGTGAATAATTGGATTTAAAGAGTTGAACATTGTTGGAATAAATAAAAGATCATCAGTAGTTTGTGAAAAGATTAAATAAAGACAAATAGAATAGAAAGGAGGAAAAAGTTTTATCATTGCGAACCGGCAAACACGTTACATTTGGTGTCAGAAGTGGGATAAAAACGTTCAAGAAACAGTTTCTGAACAAGAGAAATCTGAATAGAAATGGGTCGCAGATTGGAAAATTTGTCCCTGGTCCAGCTAAAATCAGAGCTGGGTAGGAGAAATCTCCAGACCAGTGGACTGAAACGAGAATTAGTGCTCCGGTTGCAGAATGCTGTACTAGAAGACGGTGGGGACCCCGAAACTATGCTATTTGACGTCGAAGAGGAGGAGAATGTAAGTACAACAAGTGAAATGTCTGCGCTATTCAAACTGCTCACCGAGACGAAGAACAGTATCGACGAACAGAAGAACTCAATAGACGCCAGGTTCGATGAGCAGAGCAAGAAGTTCGACGAACAGAAGAACGCTCTGGACGCCAAACTCGATGAGCAGAGCAAACATTTCGAGAACTCTCTGGACGCCAAGCTCGATGCCAGATTCGATGAGGCCAGGAACTCTCTCGATACCAAGCTCGAAGAGCAAAAGCATGTTCTCGAGAGTCTAGAGGTCAAATTCGACCAGCAAATAGAAGATGTCGAAAAGAGATTGGAAGTGAAATTCGGAGGTCAGTACGAAGAAATGGAAAAACAATTCAAACATCTGACCAATGAACTCGACGGTGTGAAGAGGCAAAAACTTCGTGTGGGTTCAATCGAAGGTCCGAGAAGAAAGGAGATGCAGCCCCCGGTATTCGATGGTCAGACATCATGGCCTATATACAAGAAACAATTCGAAGCCGCCGCATTGGCCAACAATTGGGACGAGGAAGAAAAATCGATTGCACTCACACTTGCACTTCGAGGTTCAGCCGCAGAACTACTCCAAACTCTTGCGGACGACAAACATCGCGACTACGGTTTGCTAGTGAAGGCCATTGAGATGCGATTCGGCGATGACCATATGCAACAAGTGTACAGGGTCCAGTTGCGCCGAAGGGCTCAAATGAAGGGAGAGACACTGCAGCAGCTGCAGGCAGATGTGGAACGTCTGGCGCATCTGTCCTACCCCAATACTGGAAAGGAGATCATCAACGAAATGGCAACCGAAGCGTTTATCCAAGCCATTAACGACGAAAAACTACAAATGGCTGTTCGTATGGCTGGGAAGAAAACACTTGCTGAGGCTTTGGCTTTTGCCCTGACAATGGAGGCAGCAGATCAGGCCTCCCAGAGAATCCATCGTGTCAGGGAAATAATCACCGAGGAATGCTCCTGCCAGAGAGTGGACGTCGAGCGCCAAAATAACGCCGCAGAACGGCAGATTCGTTGCTGGAATTGCAACAAGATTGGACATCTACAACGGCAGTGCAGAGCACCACGAAGAAACGGAAGCTGTCCGCATTGTGCTAGCCGGAGACGCGACGAAGAAGCATCCAGCGGGGATAACATCCGTCCTGCTGGTCAAGCTTCTCATTCGGGAAATGCTTAAGAGCCAACTTCGCGGGGCAGAAGTTGGTTTCTGGAATCGATGGCCCCAGAACCACCATCCAAGTCTCCCAAACCAAGCGATGCAACAAAAGCTTGACCGTGGAAGCAATTATGGGCAACAACAAGTGCGTGGCTACCATAGACACCGGTGCCACGGCTTCCATCGTAAGGAGGGATCTCGTCCGGAATTCATGGCTACACAACACCAGTTGCTACTGCCTGAGGACTGCGACAGGAGAATCAGCAAAAGTCTACGGAGAAGTTCGCCTGAGAATACAAATGGCAGGCTTAACATTCTCACACGTGTTCCTGGTGGCCGACATATGCGACGACTGCATCATCGGGGTGGACTTTATGGAAGCACATAAGATCATCCTGGACATCGGAATGCAGGTGCTGAGGTATCGACATGTGGAGATTCCTATGGTGTACGGAAACAAAGGCACAGTAAATCTCAGGTCGGTAATCAGCAAGGACGACATTTTGCCACCCTCTGCAGAGACAGTAATTTGGACAAATTTGGAGGGTGATCCTGGGAACCATCGATTCTTCCTCATTGAGCCAGATAACCAAAAAGACTCCCAGAACTACATCGTGGGAAGAATTCTAGTGGAACCAAAGAACAACATGGTACCAGTAAGGCTCATGAACCCGAAAAACTACAGCGTCAAATTAAAGCGAGGGGAAGTGATTGGAGAATGCGTACCGATTTCCGCGATCTCAGCAGCAACTGAAGAGGAGCCTGTGAAGCCGGTTCCGTCATACAGATTGGCGGAACTACGGAAGACCATCTTTCAACATTGTGAACTTAATCAGGAGCAGCGAAGCACGGCAGCGAATTTACTCGGCGAGTTTGCTGACATATTTGCGTTACAAGACGGGGACCACGGCCGAACACACTTAGTACAGCACCGCATAGACACCGGGGATGCTAGACCGATTAGACAGCCTGCCAGGCGACTCCCATTAGCAAAGCAGACAGACGTTGCGGAGATGGTTTCGTCGATGGAGAAAGAAGGGCTAATTGAAAGTTCCCAGAGCCCGTGGGCATCACCTATTGTACTAGTCAAGAAGAAGGACGGCAGCACCCGATTCTGCGTGGACTACCGCAGGCTGAATGATGCTACCAAAAAGGATAGTTACCCTTTGCCCCGGATCGATGACACACTGGACACCCTCTCTGGAGCCCAATGGTTCTCCACTCTCGATCTAAAGAGCGGCTATTGGCAAGTGCAGATTCACCCAGAAGACCGCGAGAAAACCGCATTCACTGCCGGAAATGGACTGTGGGAGTTTACAGTCATGCCATTTGGTTTGTGCAACGCTCCGGCAACTTTCGAGCGTCTGATGGAACGCGTCCTGCATGGACTAACCTGGAAAACCTGCTTGGTGTATCTGGACGATGTCATTGTGGTGGGAAAAACGTTTGCGGAACATCGAGACAACCTAAGGGAGGTCTTCAAACGCTTGCGCAATGCCCACTTGAAACTCAACTCGAAGAAATGTGCGCTCTTTAAACGAGAAGTGAAGTATCTAGGTCACATTATTTCGTCAGAGGGAGTGAGAACGGATCCGGACAAAGTTGAAGCCGTTAAAAACTGGCCAGTGCCCAAAGACAAACACCAATTGAGGAGCTTCCTTGGCCTCGCCACATACTACCGACGGTTCGTAAAGGATTTTGCCAAAATTGCGAAGAGCCTGCACCAGTTGACGGAAAAGGGAAAACAATTTAAGTGGTCAGGCGAATGCGAGCAGAGTTTTCGGCAACTTAAACAACAACTATGTGAGGCTCCAATACTGGCCTACCCCATCCCGGACAAGATGTTTATCGTAGATGCAGATGCCAGTAATGTTGGGATCGGAGCTGTCCTTTCGCAGGTGCATGATGGCCAGGAGAAGGTAGTGGCCTATTTCAGTAAGGTACTCTCCAAACCAGAACGGAACTACTGTGTAACAAGACGGGAACTTCTTGCTTTGATTATGGCGACGAAACATTTCCACAAGTACCTCTACGGTCAAAAGTTCCTCCTACGTACAGATCATGCAGCTCTAAAATGGTTGTTGCAGTTCAAAAATCCAGAGGGTCAGATCGCGAGGTGGACAGAGCGATTGCAGATGTACGAGTTCGAAATACAGCATCGCAAGGGGAAACTCCACTCAAACGCGGATGCATTGTCGCGACGACCTTGTAAAGCCGACTGTAAGCATTGTGTACGAAAGGAGGAGAAAGAGATCGTTCCCGTCCAAGTAGTTAGAGCTGAGCCCATCACCGGCTGGAGTACAGAAGAGATCCGGAACGCTCAAAAGGAAGACCCGGATATCGAGCCGATACTAGCTTGGAAGGAAAACATGGAGAAACCTGATGGTCGAGATATCTCCGATAGAAGCCCTACCCTCAAAGCATACTGGGCACAATGGGACTCTCTACATGTTCAAGACGGCATCTTGAGGCGGAAATGGGAGATGCCCGATGGAAAGACGTGTAGGATGCAGCTCGTGGTGCCACGTTCAAAAGTGCATGAAGTGCTGCAGGAAATGCACGATGGTGTATCCGGAGGACACCTGGGTGTAAACAAAACGCTGGATAAAGTACGGGAACGATTCTACTGGCTCAGTGCGAGAGACGACATCGAGAGCTGGTGCCGAAAGTGCGTCACGTGTGCAGCGAGCAAGGGACCAAGCGTGAAAACCCGGGGCAAGATGCATCAGTACAACGTGAGTGCACCGTTTGAACGAATCGCTGTCGACATCGCAGGACCGTTCCCGGAAACCGACCAGGGCAACCGATACATCTTAGTTGTTATGGACTACTTCAGCAAGTGGCCTGAAGCGTTCGCGATTCCCAACCAGGAGGCTAAGACCGTCGTAGAAAAGATTGTCAACAACTGGGTGAGCAGGTTTGGTGTACCCATGGAACTGCACTCGGATCAAGGACGGAACTTCGAGTCCAAGCTATTCCAGGAAACGTGTCAACTACTCGGAATCAAAAAGACCAGAACGACTCCACTTCACCCACAGTCCGACGGGATGGTAGAACGGTTCAACAGGACATTGAATGAACATCTCTCCAAAGTCGTGAGTGATTACCAACGTGACTGGGATCGACATATTCCCTTGTTCCTGATGGCTTATCGTAATGCAGTTCACAGTTCAACGGGACACACTCCGTCCGAAATCCTTTTTGGTCAACCTGTCCGGCTACCTAGTGAGGTGAAATTTGGTTCTCCCATGGCTGAGCCGAAATCGGAAGAAGAATATGTGGCAGACCTAAGGGAAAGGATCGCCGACATACACCAAAGAACTAGGACGAAGATTAAGATAGCCAGTGACCGCATGAAGACCAGGTACGACGCGAAGACAACGACGTCAGGATTTCGGGAAGGAGATCTGGTATGGCTGTACAACCCACATCGACAAAAAGGGAGGTCTCCGAAGTTGCAGCAGGACTGGGAGGGTCCCTATACAGTGGTTACACGAATCAACGATGTTGTCTACAGAATTCAACGGGGGCTAAGAGGCAAGTTGAAAATCATACATGTGGATCGCCTACATCGTTACCATGGAAACAACGCCGATGCTCTTGTTCGGGACGAACAAGTTTAGGAGGGGGGCAGTGTAATATCGACTGCATTAGCGACATTTAGTGGAATTGTTATATCAACTGTATTAGCGACATTTAGACATTTTAGATATCGATCAGCGACATCTATTGGGGGGATTAGTGCTAAATTTAAGAGCATTCAGCAATTATAAGAACCTTCAGGAATTTTCTAGTACTTACCTCAGGCACGTTCCAGAACTATCGATATCTCACTAGATGGGCAAATCGTCGCCAGGAAGGAAGATTCTGGATTCGTATCTCGGGTATAAATACTACGAGCATTGAGAGCATGGACACAGTTGACTTGAGATTTAGTAGAGATACAGTTGAAAAGTGATTTGGATAGAGATTTTAATAGTGAATTAAAATTACAGAAGTATTTGATTGAGATTAATTGTTTAAGTTGTTTGGAATAAAAGAGTTGTGAATAATTGGATTTAAAGAGTTGAACATTGTTGGAATAAATAAAAGATCATCAGTAGTTTGTGAAAAGATTAAATAAAGACAAATAGAATAGAAAGGAGGAAAAAGTTTTATCATTGCGAACCGGCAAACACGTTACAATATGTAAGTGATGAATAAATTAAATACATACATAGTTTAAGTTTAAGTTTAAGTTTAAGTACTTCCTTCTCAGTGCCTCTACCCCATAAAAGATGAATGATTCAACGAAAAAATAAAACCTCGTCCGTACCCAGGAACATAAATACGTACTATCACCTATTCAAATTGGTGCTAATTAAAATATTGCAAATTGTAACCTCAACCACACAATGTAATGCACATTCAGAACCTAAATTCCATCAGAACAGGTGAACAAGATTTTTATCTGACTACGAGCGATTTCCAAGGACTTTTAAACAAAAATTAAGCATCACACACACGCAGCACCTATACTATACTCGTACCTTCAAGCGATGAAATAGATTTGCATCAATGTTCCCCAACCCTGGGTGACAAGTATCTATATCAAATGAAAATTCCTCTGCTGCGGCATGACTGTCATCTAATTACAGACACTGACCCCATTGCACGGCGTGCATATGCGAGAAACGCTAATGGGGCTGTTACCACCACGAGCTATGCGCGACAAAGCATCTAGATACAAACGGCTTCGTGCTCTGTATCGAACGAACAAATCAGTTCCTTTTTTTGTGTTAGTATGAAATTCTAAATGCCGATTGTTTTCTGTGTCTGGTTGGACTGTCATACCAATTACCCGCTCGGCAATCAGCGTGTCGGTACCGTCTGTTTGTATTTATGTAAATCCCTTCGTTTTGTTTGCTTTTGTCGGTGTGTTTAATGGCGGAAAAGAGTAAATTGCAGAGTGGTTTGCGTTGCGGTGCGATTGTGTGGCAGTTTGGAGGAAATTTTCTGCCATTTTGACATGCCAATTGGCAGTTGGAGTTCATTTTTTTTTTTGTATCTCTTAGTGCGAAAGGTATCTATGTGTAATGTTTTGGTATTGTTAAGTGTAAGAAGAATAGACTTCAATAATGCAAGTTGCTTTTTGTTTGTTTATTTATTATTGAAACTTACATTAGTTGATGACATGCACTTAATAACCGCCATGGCCGAGGTTATTCATTTCAGTCAATTGCAATTCGTGTTGAATGAGTCCCAATGACAAATTGCTTTCTATTGATTTTGTTAATGAATTACGGCGTAGTCGAGAATTTCACATTGAAGGTATACAACAAATCACTCCTGGTGATTGGATGATAACATTTCTGAGCTTTGTTGCTGCGAAAGTTGGTTTGATCCTTTTTATTGTTGGAATCTTGGAAATTACTTGATTTCGAAGTCTCCTAACATGGCAATGAAATGTCGTTGTGGCTATTTGTCTGTCTGTATGAACGCGAACCATAAACAAATTTAATGTAGGTTACGAAAAGTAACAGAAGATGTTCCAAAATAACAATGAAGGATTTTATTTTTTGTATACGAAGGTTGTCCGATAAGTTTTTAGAAAAAGTAGGAATAAACATCAAGTGATTAGTTTAAACGATTTATTGTTTTTTTCAAAGTATTCTCCTTCAAGTTTTATACACTTTTCTATTCGATAGAACCAGTTTTCGGTACATTTATTCCACTCTGAAGACGACACATGCTCTTTGAACACCTCTACAGCCTCTTCTGGTGTTGAAAACCGTTGACCACGCATTTTATGAGTATATCCAGGTTTCGTCCCCTGTAACGATGCTATACCTACATGTTTTTGACACGATCCTTTTTTTGAGCATGGGTCAGCTTGTGTGGTATCCACCAAGCACATATCTTCTTCACAGCTTAATGCTCATGCAATATTGCTTGAATTGCGGTCTTACTAATGCCCAAAGTTGCTTCTATTTCACGATAGGTTACATGCCGATCAGTTTCAACCATGGCGACCATCACGCACGCTAGCACGACCGCGTTTGAATTCTGCGAACCAGTTGTAAATTGTTGCATTTGATAGTACTTCAACATCAAAAGCCAAATGGAGTTGATCTTGTTGTGTTAGACCACATTTAATATCATAAAAAATCATCCAACGAAATCCTTCATGAGAAACCTCCTTTTTCCACTAAGTTGTTAATTAAAACACACTGCAGAAACGAAACTAATTAACGCTTTTTAGTGTGTCACTGTTTCTTACCGTAAAAAGTTTAAAATTTATTGAATACGATATTTAGGAACATCAAACAAAATTAGTGCTGCCAAATTCTTGAAACTTATCGGACAACCTACGTATATGTTTGTCAAATTGAAAAGTATAAATATCCAAGAAAAACTTGTTTGATTCTTTTTGTGCGTTTGCCTTGATAGGAGAAACACAAACACGAATTATCACTGTTCGAACTTGTCTGGTATACGGACAGATCCAAAATGAAAGAGATCGGAACTGGACCGGATTTTGGCAAGGAGACGCGCTGTCGTGTGATTTCTTTCATCTTGTTCTGGAGCAGATATTGCGAAAGGCCGGCGTAAACACAGGAGGCACTATATTTAACAAATCCATCCAGCTGCTAGGATACGCAGACGATATCGACATCATCGCCCGGTTCCAGCGTGCCATTATTGACGCGATACAAGAACAAGCCCAACGAGTTGGTCTCACGATGAACGAGGATAAAACAAAGTACATGTTGTCTACCAAAAACCGATTCGTCGAACACCGTCTAGGTCAAAAACTAACAATTGACAGCTATAATTTTGAGGTAGTGAAGAATATAAACTCCACAAATGACACCCTAGTGGAGATTCGACGAAGGATAACCTTAGGCAATCGCTGCTACTTCGGTTTGTCCAAACAACTAGGGTCCAAACTTCTTACTCGAAGGTCCAAAATCATGCTCTACAAAACCCTGATCTTGCCAGTCCTGCTTAATGGAGCTGAATGCTGGACGATAAGTAAGACAGCGGAGCAGATCTCGGGATCCTTCGAAAGAAAATTTCTAAGTCGATTATTTGGCCCAGTCTGCAAGGAGGGCGAATGGAGGAGAAGATATAACCGCGAACTCTTCGAGCTGTACAAAGCTGTGGATGTAGTCTGGAAGGCAAAAATCAGTCGACTGCACTGGCTCGGCCACATCGAGCGAATGGACGAAAATGCTCCAGCTTAGAGGATCTTTGAATCCCAGTCACCTGGTTCACGAAGAAGAGGAAGACCGAACCTCCGGTTTAAAGATCAGGCAATCGCGGACGCCAGAAACCTTGGTCTAGTAAACTGAGAGCAGCGTGCCCGGGATCGTAAAGGATGGAAAGCGGCATTAGTTCAGGCTCAGATCCTCCAAGGGTCGCTGGCCTGATAAGTTAGTAAGAACTGGACTCGGAACTTTTGAAGAATTTTCCTGTACAAACTCCTCAGTCAGTCTGGGGAAAGCAAACACTCATTCATATTTTTGGCAGAGATCTTTGCCATCAATCAGTTTGGTATTAGCTGCTATTTTCTATACCCAAAGTATTCTAAATTTTATTTTGTAACTCGATAGAAGCAATGTACCAAAATGTCTTCTGAAAAACTACCCACACTGAATAAATCTCTTACGAAACTTACTTTGTGGACTACGCCTTAAAAGTAAGAAAAAACTTTTATTCATATTCCACCAATTACAAAGGTTCAGCACAGCTTGCGTCTTTATCACTCTGCTTCGACTAAATGATTGAGAATAAGATTGTTAGCCATTTTTCTACTGTTTTGTGGTACACGGATTGTTCAAAAATAGATTCCTGAGTAAACATCTGCCTTCCTGGGCCTAGTCACAAAAAATTCACAAAGTCTGAAAACTTTGAAAGCAGAGCGGAATGAAAAAGCCAGCCAGATGTGCCTTAACCTTTGATGGTTCATTCGCGAAGTGAGTCTGCTTCCCGATTGGACTTATCAAAGGAAGAATTCCCCAACACTGTCTTTCTGTGGTCGCCGTTGCTTAGTGGTTAGTGCGTTGGACTGCTAAGCGAGAGACACAGGTTCGATTCTCAAAACCACCAAACGTGCCATGCTCTTCGCAGGCATGACAAACCTACAAGAGTATAATCTTCTCAATTCGCCGTTCGGAGTCGGCATCAAAACTGTAGGTCCCTTCCATTCGTGCGAAGAAAATAACACAAAAGACTAAGGCCTTGGCTCTCTATGAGCTGTTGCGCCAAGTATTTGTTTTTTTTTTTTTTGTCTTCAATTGCCAACTCTAGGTGGAACAGCCTAGAAAACTGTGTCATATCCAGATAGATATGGTTCACCTACAGTAAAAATAGGACGAACGACCTTATAAATAGAACTCGCATCGAAACAGCAAGAATTGTAGCAATAAGCACAGATCACTGAGCAAAAAGGGCACAAGTTAGGCATTCCCTTTAACACTCCTAACCGTAGCTACAATAATTTACAGGAAAAGGAAACCTTATTCCACTTTCTATGCGACAATCCGGAACTAGCTAGGATCAGGCGTCTCACACTTGTCAAAACCTTTTTCAAGGAATTATCAAAGATCTCTGACATACAATTTTCTGAAAACTATCCCTCTTAATCACACCCATCAACATCCTGGTCAGGTTATTTGTGGTATCAAAAGACGCATCAGGGCTGCTTGTGTTTCTGGGAGGACTTACCAGGTAGCCACTTCTACCTATTTGGAAAATGACTTACTGATATCCAGCGCGAATGCTCATAGAGTGTCAGTGCTAGCTTCTCGAACTCTTCAAACACCTAAGAACCTATACAGGGTGCCTGAGCACGAAAATATTGAAGGTAATGAATGAATTTGCTGAACAGTTGGTTGCAAAATGTTCTTCGGAGACTTCGAAGGTTCCGAAACTTTTTATAGAGTTCTCATTTCCACATTTTGAACTATTAAAATAGCTGGAAAGCAACAAGAGCTAATCCTATTGATAGGGTAAGAGATCTACATGTCCCTACAATAAAAATACTAATCACACCTTAAAATATTTCAGCAGAAGACTTGGAATTTCGCTTCCGGCCATTGTGCCAACTCCTCACTTTTTATAAAAAATCCACCTTACTTCTCTTATTCTAACTTCCTCATAGCAATGTAATATCACTTTCATCTGCTACCAGTGACAGTCATTTGATTGTCCCTTCTTCATTGTCTTTTCCCACAGTAGTTTAATCCTAATTTCAGTCATCGAATAATGCTATCAATTTTCCTCATTTCCACCTGCTTCGAGGCACCCTTTTCTAAGACAAAAGACTCTCACAATCGTAATCCTTTCGCCCATTAACTGTGTGCACCTGTCAAATGATTATCGATTACCAAAGTGACCCACAAAGATAAAAACCCATCGAATTGATTAAACTGTTTACCATTCGTTCCAAAGATTGTCCAAATGGATTTCCAGATGCAAACGCGGTTCACTCTGATCTTCCAATCGAATAGGTGCCATTAATCGATTCACGTCCATCAATCTGACCAATTGTACTTGGCCCAGTCACTCAAACCCGGGCGCTTGATAAGGCGGGTCGCGCACTCCCATATTATTGCCGACCGAACGATGGACGGCGTCATCTAGGAGGTCCCGTGTAAGTCCAATTACGGGAAGTGCCCTTTAATTAGTCTTACACCTTTTGAGCGTGGTGCGTTGCTGCGCTCCTCATTGATCTCCGTGGAAGATGAATTCTTAGAGTAAATATTATTTGAACAGCCGCAGCCGCGCCGCATCGTCGTCTGCCACTGGATGGGCGCTGGATAACCCAGCGGAACGTGCAATCATCCTCGGCAGGCGCTGGGCCAACGATTTTTTTTATACGCTCCCTGAATGGGGTACAAAAACAAATGAGCTGTTGGGGTAATTGCATATAATTTTCCTTTTCGGTTTCGTTGGGAGCTTCCAATTTGTTATTCCGCTGCCCATGCCTGATCCTTTTGTGGAATTTGACTGCTTGATTCGGATTCGGAGTGGTTTGGATGTTTGATGACGAAAGTCTGTCGTTGTTGGCAGCAGGTGAGTGTTCAAATTAGGTAAATGGAAGTACTTTTGTAGGAAGAATAGGAATAAGATAAATTGTATTTTTTTATAATTAGGTACAAGAGGTGTCCCTAATGTCCCACTAGATTTGTAGCCTATAATTTTCTTAGTTATTTGTGATTATTTGCTATAAGAATATTTATGATTGTTATGTAAGTGGACACATGTGGCATAAAACTAATTGTAGAGGAAAAAATAAGAAGGGAACATTTAATATTGAAGGTTAGTAAGATCTGATATACCTAGATCTATTCGAGTTAAGTCTTTTTTTATTCAGAGATAGTCCTCATGTCATAGTACTCGATGTCATTTATAAGAACTCAGGAAAAGGACGTCAGATCTTCTTATGAGTTTAGGCAGACTTCATGAAATCTGAGTAAAAGGTGGAGGATGAACACATGAGGAGTGGATCCTCTAGACCCCTATAGGCAACAGTTGCAAGAAATAAACGTCAATACCCGGAATGAAATGCTCAGCTTATGAAAAGTTGGAGGTAGCAGTTTGAAAAATCAGCTGAGGATGAAAATGATGGTCTGTAAACCACACCAGGATGTAGACTCACTTTTAAGGCGATCTTCATTCAATTCCCGTTTATGGAGGTAAGGTTTTTTTGATGATAGGTGACAATTCTTTAAATTGGACAGACATGTACGTATTTTGAAATTGTTAGTCTGTGAGGTACCCAGTGAAAGGAAATCCATAAAAAAGGAGTAAAATCAAGCGGGGATAAATGGAAAACGTAAAAAATAAACAAAAACAATCGAAAAAAGACATAAAAAAATAAAAAAAAAAATTAAAAAATTAATTCTTTTTGTTTGTTGTTGTGGTTTTTTTTTTCTTATAAAAGGAGGTGCGAGGCCAGAAAATTGCAGTCTTCAGCCAGCCGTCGTGACGGGGTGATTACATCCGGGGGTTGGGTTGGGTGAGTACCCGTATGTATGTAGGCAAGAAGTTAGAGTGGGTCTCTTGATGAGAGAGGAAGAGAGACATGAAATACGTGAATACTTTCATTTTTTTTTTTTTTTGCGCTTCAAGACGCCATGTACCCACATAAGATCTCGGTTCCCAGTCTATGTATGTACACATGTTAGTGAGAACGGGTCTTGACGGGAGATACAGAGAGCCTTGAAGAGAAACAGAGACATACATGGGTGCATCCCGCATGGATACTCTCATTTATTTTATTTTATTTTGTTTCCCCCGTATGCTCGTCCTTTCATACACTCGCGACCGTTTTCTCTCCCATAGAGGCAGCATCGCTGGTGCATTTTCGCGTAGCCGTTTCGAATCCTTTTTTTTTTACCATAATGCAACCTTAACCATTTGTGTAGTGCTTCAGAGTGAAGGGTTTGGACATTGCTCGATGGTTGAGTCTGTGTGAAACAGAAAAAGACCAGAGACGCAGACCAACTTACACACCATCATCATCATATACCATCATTTTTACATATCATTGCGATCATCATCATTTATCCATGCATCATCATCACAAGTCGTCGATGGCGCTTGCTTGCTGATGCCTTGGTTAATTCTATATTTTACTATATTGCCCTTGGACAAGCCCCCACTTAAGTCTCTAAACATTTTAACATTGAAGTCGGGGTCTTTCCTTCTGAAAGCCCCATTCAACCCAACCCAAGTCTGTCTCTTAACATTTTGCACAATGAAATTGGGGCCTTTCCTTCTAAAAGCCCTTTTCAATCCAACCCAAGTCTGCCTTTATTTATTGAAGCCCCTTTACAAGCCCACCCAAGTCTGCAGTCTCCATATCCTTTTACAAATTTTTATTTTTATTTTTTTCACAACAAGATCTTCAATAACTTTTTATAACAATACATAGGTGTTTTTCGTTCTGAAAGTCTTTACAAAGAACTTCCATTTGAGCTCTTTTATAACTAACATCTCATGCTCTTAAGCCTTTTTTTGCAGTTAAATCAGTGTTTTTCCTTTTCAAAGCCATTAGCAGATTCACTTGGGAGGTCATTAAGCTTTTTTAATGTTAAATCTGTGTTTTCTTGCAAAGCTACATATCAAATCAGTGCAAGCCCACCATGCAACTTGACTGCTGCAGACAAAGCGCCATTCCTGGTGAGTTTTGTGGTATGTATTATATTGACTATATTGGTTTATAGATATATATTATATTGCCCTTTACATATATTATATTGTCCCCTGATATTTTATACAAGCTCTTGCCCTTGAAAAGCGCACACCCAAGTCTCTTTTTATGGCAAAACAGGTGTCTTTCCCTCTGAAAGCCCTTAAGTAGAATACTCTTTTTCCGTATATAAGCCCACCCAATGGGGGCTGCTTGCCATAAATGTCTATTGCCAGGAAGTTTAGTGTAAATTCCGAAAGAAAGCTTTTATGATACCATCAAAAAAAATTTGACTGGGGGGCCAGTCCTGTACTTCCCACTTGGTATTGCGTTATGTAAAAGCGAAAATTATTTCTAATAACACCACAACGTGCTTGTTGTCCAGCATACCTTTTTTAAAAGCACTTCTTTAAATATCTCAGCATCCGCTGGACCGATGATCGTACGTTGTTCCGTTCTCCAGATATCGAAGGAGAAAAAAATTGTCACACACATACGCACACACACACGCACACACAGACATCACTTCGAAAATGGGTGAAAATGATTTCTAGGGTATCGGAATGTGAAGCTCTGTTAAAATCTCGAACTTTTTTTTTTGGGTGATTGCAATACTTCCCCTATGGAGGTGGGAAGTAAAAAACGATGTGAAGGACAGATAGACCCGTGCAAAAAAAAAAAACAGGATATTCTAATAGGAGGAGGAAAGAAAACCATCCTGGAATGCATCGGAGTCGGGCGCATGTTTTCAAATGTCGAGGAAAAATGGCACGGGAACTATCCTGATAGGAATAAGCAGGGAGAGCAGTTTATGTAAATATACTTCGGAGAAATGTTTGGAGGATCGGGTAATTACCAACACCCGTTCGCGGAGTAATACGTTAAGTGATAGTGATTCCGTGGTGCTTAGTGAGAAGTGATGCAGTGCCAGGGCGGTGGTTTCATAGTATGTATCTATGAAGATTTCCACTTTCCTCGACGACGACCAAAATCAAAAAAATAAATAAAAAATATCATGTAGAGAGATACATACGTAGGCAGACGGTCGCCGAGCTGATAAGTGATGCGTTTTTGTTTTTTTTTTTCAATTTCGGTACGGAATACTAAGTAGGACATGTGCCCTCTTTTGTTCCAAGGAACTTCAAAGAACTGGAACGACTGGATTGGAAGTTTTCTAAATGGACACTACGGGTCATCTAAGTGATGTGAGGACTCATGGTAGGGTGCTTTTATTGATTTGCTTATTCCAGTGATTTCTCTCTGCCAGCCTTTAAATCATAAGCCTAAGAACCATCAAAACTGAAAATATGAGGCTTGGAATCATGTTAAGTGCTAAAATTGAAGCAATTTGTCATGTTTTAGAACATATCAGCGTCTGTATTTGTTCAAGATATTACGATTCACCTTGATCATTTTGAAAGACTTTGTTTGTTTAGTTTTCTATTGAAAGGATTGCTGTCTCGTGTCTTTCATTGAAAGTTTTCTTAATTAAATTGCTCTGCTGGGGACGGAACTGGTTTTCTGAGTAATGTCAAGATTCACGTTGGAGAAGAAGATCTCTGAAAAAAAAGCCCAATGAATTTCAAATTAACTCAGCGACTGCTTTTTACAGCAGAGTCTAGAACCTTACAAGACAGGTCTTGGAATAAATATCGATATAATTGGTCACATGTAGCAGTTTGCAAAAATGTACTCCTCAATCTAGTGCTGAATTTAACTGCTGAACTACGCGAGATAAGTGAACGCTTGCATTGCCTAAAACCATATACCGGTAGGACAATCAATTGAATTTTTTCCTAAAAAACCATCTAAATGGACAAACCTACTTTGCGAAATCAACAAATCCCCAATGTTTAGTGCGTTCGACTACTAAGCGAGCTGACACAGGCTCGAGTCAGCAAAAAAGACCAACACTTTTTTTTTCACAGCACCACCTCTCGGCAGACAGTGCAAACCTCCTCTTCGATTGGTTGGAAAATATAACACCCACAACATAAGTAGTTGGGAGAAGCTAGGCCTCGATTCTCTACATGAAAGGGTATTCGAGTATGATGCTATTAGGGTAGTAGGTACCTTTATTGTCGATTCAAGCGATAATATAGAGTTGGCGAAAGGAAAGATTCCTATGGTACTCCAGTGTTTATAGCGAAAGTATTATAAGACACACCAGTGAACCGAACACAACTTGAAGTGATCTGTCAAGAAGTTTGAACTGTTTGAAATACAGTGAAAATGAAGGCATCGAAAGAATAAAGTTCGACTCCAGGTACCCGTGTATAGTCAACCCATTAGTTTGTATATGTATGTAGTTCTTGTATATTTTGAAAATAACCAAGCACCAGTGGGCTCTTCACTTGGTCTACTATTTACAGATGAAGAGTTGTGCAAAAGGAGTGTATCTAACAAATATTGTTCTTATTACATTTCTCGTAGTTACACCAACTCAGCCATTTACGAAAAATGGAAATTAAACAGCTCAACCAGCATACACACCGCATAATTACACTGTCACCCTTACGCTAAATATATCTCAAAACCACCCATTGGCAAGGCCATTAATTTCGAACTCCGCAAAGTCTTGTGGGCGCAGCCGAACTCCAGCTAAACTACTTTGGATAATTATCAGCTCATATCGCTCCAATTAATTTCCCATTAATGCAAAAATGTACACGAAATTGTTGCTCCCTTTTTCTCACAAGGAGACGTTGGACAATATTCCGTGCAATGAACTGCGGGTACTTAGTTCCACGAATGTCATGTTCCGCCGCGCCGCCGTTGCGTTCGTTTCTGCAACGGCGCGCGATGACATTGGACCGCCTCGTCAATTGACAAATGAATGTTCTTCATAGTGACGTTAATGCTCCACTGCAGCAACAAGCCCATGGTGCCGCAGCCATTGTGCTACCAAGGTAGTTGCCAACCCTCGCACAGTCAACATGCTTACTTTGGCCATCAAGTGCAATGATGAATGCACTGGAGATGTGTGCGCGTTGCAGTGCAAGGGAGCGGAAGCTTTTTAGTAATTCATACGAATAATTTCAAAAGGTACTTTAGTATAGTGCCGGACAGGGGGTTTGGCATGGGCGACCATAAATTATAATGATGGTCGACTAGCCATTCTGGTGGGTGTGGTACCGCACTGCAATTGTAATTAGAAGCCATTTTGTACCTTCATATGTGTATCAGTAGTTTTTGTTGTTGGTAATTAGGTATTTTTTTATTTTTTATTTGCTTATCTTTATATATCTATCACCCACATTACCAATGCGCCATGTTTGTCATGGAATTTGAGGACATTAACACAAGATTTAATGATGAAGGTGGAAAAATGCACATTGTAGGGGTAATTATTGGGTGCAAGTACACTGAAAGACTTGCATTAAAACTTGACAAATACACCACGTTGTAAGTTTGGTGGTCGTCCTAGCTAAAGTTATTAGAAATTGCTAATCAAGTGTGACTCAATTTCAAATTTCAAAACAGAGGAAACAATCGTTTTTTTTTTTTCAATAAGTGCCGCCTATTGGTAAGAAGCGAGAAACTATTGACAATTGACCCCTGTGAAGTATCTGTGTTAGCACTTCTGTGCTTATAATCTGATCTCATTTTCGTTTGAACAGAACATGAAAGTTATGGTAACAGCTCAGGAGTTATGCTGTCTCCCTACAATAAAGCCTTTCAGAATAATAATAAGAGGATGTGGCGTGGTTGCGTATGTCATCTTTGGGGAGCGTAAGTATCTTCAGAAACTGTACCTTAGTATATTCTTAGTAAGTGGATAAATAGCTGTGACCTGTTACTGTCAATATTGCCATCAACTCTTGCAAATCAAAGAACGAATGCACTGACTTGTCATTTCGGTGCTCCACTTGTTGTCAATAAACAAGACAGTTACACGGCCCTAAGGCTGCAAGGCTCTTCGATTAAGTGAATATAATAATAAAGGGCGCCGAAATCTATAAAAATCAACTGATATAATGCGCACCAAAATTGATTCTAATTAGGGAAACAAACAAGCGGTACCGGATAAAAGCGCAAACGCATGATAGGACCTTGCATTCCATGTAAATATGCACAGCGATCTGGCAATATTCTAAAACGATTTCTGCAGGATTTGCAGAAATGAGCAAGAAGGAGAATCGATCGTTTACTTCCTCTGTACTTGTCATGCGCTATTAAAGAAGTCACTTGACGAAATCTTAATGGTTTCAGGAGTAGATTAGGGTTTTTAACCCCAGCGTGAGTAAGTGGGAAGAAACCTTAACCAACTCGGCTTGGAGGCAGACTTAAGAGCAGCATCATTTGGAGACTGCGATATTCGACGATATTGAAAGTGCAGAGAACGCTAAGCGAAGTAGGGCTCTACACGAAGAGGAATGTCAGCGACCAAGAGATTTGAAAGCACCTCGATATTGTATTGCATTGATACCATAGTGGAACATTTTGAAATTTAAATATCGACTTCATACTTGATCCCGAGATCTAAATGGGCCCACTCTGTAAACTTGTATGAATCTTCGTCAAGTTTCCATCAAAAGACAAAACTATGTACAGAGTCCTTTGGCCATTTCCGTTCCACCATTTATTATTCGCAGTGTACTAATCATCACTGCTATAGCTTTCCACAAAAGTTGATACATCATTCAAACACCGTATTACTTTCAACAACAATGTTGCATTCGAACCGCCATTGAAGTGCGGGGTGTTACCATTACCATCATGTTGCACGCTTTGACGATTTTTTAACTGCCAATTTCAACCATATCTCTTGGTGCTGCCTGCATGCAATGTTTTACATCGAATGGTGTTAAATTATATCGTGGCCAAGTATACCCCCTCGGTCCGTCCTCTCTCACATCAACAATAGGCCCAGGCAAACCACAAACACATAATTCATACCGTTTACGACGACGACACATTGTTGCTCATTCAAGGTGTATCTTTTTATCTTTGTCTCAGCAGCCGTAACAGGAACAGAGCTACAACGTCACAACGCGTCACATATTTATGCGGTGCAGTGACGCTGAATGCAACAAATTATTGTCGGCTGTTAATTGACCGCAACTTATTAAGGTAACATGGCCCGAAGCCGCAGAGTTGTTAGTTGGATAGTCTGAACTGAAATGCGAGTCAGAGGATGAAAATACCGCTTTTATCGCACTTTGTATGGAACGTTATTAATATAAGGATTCTGAAGATGAGATGCAGTCGATAGGTTACGATTGATTTGCGGTCTACGTCATCGAGCTGTCATGTCACCTGGCCGGGCGATTATTACCTGTTGAACGTAGACTGATTGGGAGGATTTATAATTGAAAAGATTTTAACAAGGTTGAAGGTGAAAGAGTTTCAATAAGTTTCTTGAATGGTGGCATGCAGACTCTGGGATCGAGCGAAGTCTTAATCCTTGTGGGTGTGTTATTCATTGTATGGGCTTTGTTGTGATGATGTTGATTTGATGGATCGTTAAATTGGGATTTCTAAGGTGAGGTCATTGAGTTGATGGTATTGAACTTTAAATGTTTTTAAATATTTACGATCCGTAATCAGAAGTCAAATTAAGGTTTTCACTTTTGGGTACGCTTATAGTTTCATGGATTATGCGAAATCGGCAAGCAATTACTGACCTGTGCCCTACCTTTTGCATTTTGTGCGGTTTGGTAACGAGTTTGTGGTTATATTTCGAAGGGATATTGACATTCTTAAACGCGGTTTATGAAAAATCGATGCAGGTATTGAATTTTGTGGCACTTTTAAAGAAAAAGTCTGAAAGCAACATTTTTGAAAGAACCAATCTAGTCGGTAATAGTAATTTCCACCAACAAAGCTTTTGAATCAAGGTTTGACTGTGACACAGACACAAACTAAGGCATTCCTGTTTAAGATTGGGATTTGAGATCAGAGTATCTTATTTTGTAATTATGTTTGTTGTTGGGGCAGTGTCTTCAGAAGTAACCTTATTCTAGGATTTATTGCAAAAATTCATTTAGGGAAATGATGGGGTTTGCAATTGCTTAGGTATTGCTTATTCCAACTGATTTTTAAACGGTGTTTCATCTACTGCCGTTCGATCTCTTCATCAGAAGGGGTGTGGCAAAAGAGCCCCTCGATTGCGAGAGCTTCCAATTGATGGTCGCAAAACTTCTTCGGACATGCGTCGATTTCGTCCTTATTGCCTCTCATAACCAAAACACCCCAAACTTAGACTTAAAAAAAACGCACTATTGTTTAATACCATATATGAGAGTCAAGTGGCGATTAAGGCTTAAGATACAACTCAATTGTCTTGTTGTAAGCTAGGTGAACAATATGCTTGAAAACAATAAATATTCAGTGAGCCCGGTCCTTTGTCAACCGTCTCCAGTTAAGTTGGTTGAGGTCCCCTTCTACTTACGTGCCACCTTAAGCAAGATTTTCCTCTTCTGCGTTGTCCCGCAGATAGAACTTTGTATGTATATTTGGCACGGCAGCTCATGGAGAGCCAAGGCCCAGCTTCTCACAACCATTTATGCTGTGCGTGTTATATTCTTCGTACGAATGGAAGGGACCTACAGTTTAATGCCGACTCCGAACGGCGAATTGAGAAGCTTTTCATGGCAGATTTTACTCTTGCAGGTTTGTCATGCCTGCGAAGAGGTGGTGCCGCGAAAAATCTGTTGGTGGTTTTGGAGAATCGAACCTGGGTCTCTCGCTTAGCAGTCCAACGCACTAACCACTAAGCCACGGCGACTTTAGTCTTCAATATATTCGCGAAGAATCATGCGCTGACTGTATCATATCTTTGAGTCATGTGTGAATGAATGTCTCTCATTACCTCAATGTTCTTCCATTGTTGTTGTTCCTCTTATCTTCTATGGAAATGCCTTCAAAATCTCTTCTCAAATATCGTCTTTGTGATATTTTTTCTTTTTATTCAAAATTCATCCTTGAGATGACGCCGATCTATCCAACATATCCCACAACACCGTATACAAATGACAAACTCACACATGCTGTCGCATGCTGTCACAAGAAAGATTACCCTGCTCCGATCGCCCCAGACACTTTTCAACCTAATTATGAAAATTAACTCAAGGATTCATACACAATTAGCGAAGTATTAAAATGTCACATTGCGCACTTATGTACAGTGCAATGCAGTTGGTCCGTGTACCGCAACATGCCGCAGCATGCAAAACGACAAATCGAGCACCATCCCCGGTCCTCATCTGCAAATTGCTTGTTACACTCAATCAAGATTCGGGGGCTTTGATTTAATGGACTGCCTAGCGAGCACCGTTTTACTTAACTGGAAACGAAAATAATCATCATCATTAAATTGTCATGCAAGTCGCACTTTCTTTTGATCGTGGCCGCTTGCTACTGCAAGTGCAACTGCATTTCTGACACTTTGTTTTGACAGCGCGTCATGTGCGAAAATAGAAATTGGATGTCTGTCAAAATTTGTTTAAGAACACACTGGTCTCCATTACTCATCGGCGTTGTTATTAAAAAGTAATTAAGATTTATTAATTGATTGTTGTTAAAACCGCGTTAAATTGCTGTCCAGCTATTGTTAGCGATGAGCAGAAAATACACATAATTCGCTCAAATCAGTTCGGTGCTGTTAATAAAACTAAATGTTGTGTCAAATTCTTGTGAAATTTCCCAAAAATCCATGACACGGTTAGTGTGTATTTTCGGTAGCAAACGCCATATAAAAAATGAATTTCGACGGAACATCCGGGAAGTATACATATGCGATGGCTAATGTGTGCTAATTGGACTGTCATGCGGTTTGGCGTCGCTATTGTGGCTCGTTTTTTTTTTTTTCTCATCTTTCGGCGGCAAAGTAGCAGACAAATTTTGACGACTGTTTGAATTGAATGTGTGGGATCGACGAGTTGTGTGTGACATTGTTCCGAGAAATTTGCAAAACAAGAAGCCGCGAAACGGACGACGTATTTATGGGTTTTATGTTAATTGGCGTATGACGAATAGACGGTCATTTTCATAATGGGTCGGCGGTAAACCCAAAGATTTTTAATTGCCATTGTTGTTATAAATTAGTTTAGAAGTCTTAGAAAGAGAATAATTATTGTTCGACAGTTGTTGAAAGATTTTATAATCAAAATTATCTTTTTTTGTTTCCTTAAGCCAAGCAAGGGGATCTGGACGAGATTTCGAAAATAAGAAGTCAAGATAGGTATGTAGGTAGGTACCTTACTTCATCATCATCTCATGGCAAAGAAGAAAATGCTCTTATAGTTAAATTTTGCACACTCAAAAAGAAATTAATCTTCTTCAGCAGTCAAATCGAACGAGATAAATGTATGATAACGTTTGCTTTTTGGAAATTCTCTCATTTAGACCTAAATGAAAACGTAGATCCGTCATTTTTAGGATTTGGTTTCTGTAAATGAGATGAAATACGCGCTAAAGCTGTTTGGACTATCCTTAAACTGGGCATGGGCATTATAAGAAAAATTAGACAAGGGAAGAAGAAGCTAATGATGCATATTACCTTTAAATGATTGTGTACTGATCAGAAAATTCGAAGCAATGTTTGTAGATTGTTCCACGTTGGTAATTGAATGCCTTAGGAAAATAATCCCCATTTTGACAGAACGTTTGAAAGTAGGCTTGATGTACATTGATCGAAGAATTACGTGTATTTCGAAAGAAAAGATGAAGATGCGGAATGCAACTGCCTATTTCGGTGGAGTACCTACTGTTTGTGGAAGAAGCAATAAACTACTGAGGGAGGGGAAAGGGAGTTCATGGACTTCGCAATGTTAATTAGAATGTGCAGAACAGTTTTTTGTGCCTCAGACCAGATGTTGACGTTGAATACGTGCTTTGGGCTACTGAACGTCTTATAGATTGAGACCAGATCAGAAGGTGTAAAGTATTTTTTGCATCGTTTTAGGAAACCTAGACTTTTCCCAGCATTCTGTAATCATTCTAACGAATGTGGTTGTTAACACTTACGAATGTATATCTTTCAAGGAAACTGAAGTACCTATCTATCTTACAGCGTCTGTCTGTGAAACAACTTAGGTTTGGGCTAACATCCAAATCAGGCTTTAACAAACTTCCGTATAGGTATGTGTGAACTCTTCTAATTTTTAGCTCCGCAGCGTTAGTAGGGATTCTGCTTCGGAAACAAGAAACAACATTGGTCTTGCATACTTATATCGATATATCGTATTCAATGATGACGTGATTTGACGAGTCTAAGCTCTTCATTTTCATAGTCCAAAATCTCTCGGCTTTTAAACCATATCATCATTTGGCTGCCAGAGAATTAAGCCTCTGCTTGCCTTGATTATCAGCAAGAGACTCACTACAAACTCTCAAACTCTCATGGGCTGACAGATGTAAAGGGTCTTCGGATAGGGACTTCCGAACTTTGACAGTTGATAGCGGCCATATTGTTGAAGCTACATGTGTCAAATTGGCTGTCAATTATTCAGTCTGTTCAGTCTGCCATGTACGGATATAGCGTTCAACAACACGTGCAAATAATAAAATTGGTTTATCAAAATGGGTGTTCTGTTTGGGCAACGTTCCGCGCGCTTCGCCCATTTTACGGTGAGGCCCACTTCTGGATGAATGATATGAACACCAACGACACGTGGTTTCAACAGGACGGCGCTACGTGCTCCACAGCTCACGCCACATTGGAAATTCTGCACGAGCGATTCGATGGTATGGTCATCTCACGTGGAGGCCACCTAGATCGTACGATTTGACGCCGTTAGACTTTTTCTTGTGAGGTTTTCTGAAGTCGCACACACTTTGTTTTATTTAAATTAAAAGATAGGAAACGCTTAATGAAATACCCTTTATAAGCATGTTGTTACCCGGACAGAATTATCACCAACAAGTAAATCAAATACTTGGTTAGGAACTCGATTAGGTGCTGCGCTACTTACTCTAAGGAAAATTTAAGGATTTCCAATTAATTGTAACCCTTGCCTCTTGTTACTATATATTTGCAAAAACTATACAAATCTTAGAATAAATATACTTTGTGATAAGTGACTCTAAACACAAGTCTATTCTTTTAAACAATGTTTTCATAAAATGCGGAAATTTAATATCTAAAACTGGTTTAAAGCATTAAGGACCACTTTCATGAACTCTCCTTTTGAAGTCAATCAAACCCTCTCAAAACAATAATAAAAAAAAAAAAACAATCAATAAGAATACTAATCATCGATTAAGTCAAATCAACAATTGAATAACAATAAAGATCCGCTCGTAAAATCTCGCTCGGCAGGTCATTGTTTCATAACAGAAGCTCAACTTTACGACCACCAAAAATGTGTTTCAAATCAAATCGGCCCATGTGTGTGGTCCTCATTCGACTATGACACGCATTAAGGTCATCGTCAGTCAACTACTTCCCATAGAACACTGTAGCACTTTGTGTTCGTCTAATTAAATTAATACCACGATTATAAATGCTTTCGGCTCAGATGAAAGCGGAACACACTTACTAAATGCACTGAATTATCGGTTCGTGGGACGACCCACGGACAGACCATGAACACGGCTTCTCTGGTAACTTATCTTTAGATAGCGAAGTGAAAAACTGGACAAACCAAGGTAATATCTTGAAGAAACCAAATTCTGGCGCTTTTAACACATTCCATTGATTTCTATTTGATTTAGGAATTAATTCCTCATTCGTACCGTTTGTCTGCGGCTCCGACTCCGACTCCGACTCCGACTCCGACTCCGAGAGCTGAGTTCCTGGATTAATTTATAAATAATTCCTTAAACGAATTTTCAAATCAACTGATAAGCGACTTGATTTTGATTGAGTTGATATTCAAATTTACTGATAAGTCGGCTTAATTGATTTTTTGAAAAATTAAAAAGGTTTTCAGGAATGGGACTACTGTTTTATGAGCCGATAAAAGCGATAGCTGTGTAAGACTGGAACAGTGGTTTGGAGTTATCGTAAAGTAATCTGACATATAGCTGTCAGATGTAACAGTCATTTAACTGGTTTGTTTTAAGAGAATTTAATTACGATAAGGATAATGTAAGACCATTAAACTCAGATCTTGAAATAAATAGGCGTTGCTGCTTCCGGGTAAGCATTTCAAATTCGAACATAAATTAAAAAAAAAGTAATTTTGACAGAAAATTGAATAAATTCTCTTAAATTTTAAAGCTACTCTTAGAAGAAGTAGGAGTGGGGCATTGGTAGACTCAGGGTTCAATTTCATCAACAACTTATCGTAACTAATCATAAGTTTTGATTAATTTCTGTTGCACCAAAAAGAAATTTAAAAAGAATTCCAAAAGGTAAAAGCTTCTCAAATTAGTGTTGCACCAAACTAATGAAATGATAATTTAAGCGAAAATAGGCTAAGAAAATCGTTTTTATATTGTTAGTTTAAACATATTCCAAAAAATCAGATAATGAATCACTTAGCAGTCCAGCGCAGTCAGCTATGGCAACCACGACTATTGCTAACCGATGCCTCCAATTTTCCATATCATGCGATATAAGTTGGCTTAGGCCATTTTCCAAATTATATGCACCGTGTACAGTTGGACATTCTTCAACTGTGTCGTCACTTTGTATTTTTAACTTTTCGTCGTTGAACACAATTCTCTACTCGCTATCTTTGCAGACGAAATATTTATTTCGAAACAGCCAAGGGTATCCTCATCCATGTATTTGAGCCGTTGGGTAAGGCTGCGATCATTTGAGCCTTAAAAGAGGTTCCCTCAATTGTTCGTGAGAGAAATTTACGACTCAATTGCCTTGTTGGTGGTTAGGGGCGACCCTACCATGTTCGGAGTTCTGCTGTTTTGGTCCCTTTGTATGAGAGCTGAATTTTGCTTGAATTAGTACTCAAAGTGCTTATCTTATCCAAGGCTTCTTTCATGACACCAGAATGGCCACGTCATCCGCAATTTGACCCTGTCACTGTCGAGCTTGGACAGGATTTTGTTAATTATTATTTGCCATAGTTGGGGTGAGATAGCGTCGCTCTGGAGTCTTCTTCAACTGCCCTGTTTTGGTTTATAGACTGTTCCCAAGATTATCCCTTGTATGCAGTCCTTATTCTTGCCATTTCTAGACATGAAGTTGTCCATTAGAAATTTCATACATACATACATATATCGATGCTCGTGAATCTTGTCACAAGTCGTTAATGTTTTAAGAGCTATGCACAGCAATAATAAGTCATGTGTCTGGGATGGTGTCCATCTATCGGAGGACTTTGAAATCTCAATGAGTGTCAAACAACGTTGCGTGCTTAGCACATTGCTGTTTATCCTGTACATAAATGATATAACGGATGAAGTTAGGGGTGGAATGGATCTCTGTGGAACCAATATTCCGGCGCTTATGTTTGCAGATGACATCGTTTTTCTCGCCGACACAATTGATAGCATGCAGTTAATGATCAACAGGCTAGATACCAACTGAAAAACGTGGAATTTAACCGTTAATCTAGAAAAATCAAAGATGATTGTCTTTAGAGATAGTGGAGGAAAGTACGCTTGAAGTGAGAAATGGAGGTTTCAAGGCAACCAGATTGACACAGTTAAGCAGTACAAGTATCTTGGAGTGTTGATTACGTCGAACCTTAAAATGAACAAGCATTTTAAAGTTAAACTTGTAGAAGCTAAAAGGGTGATCTGTGCTGTTTGGGGAAACTGTATCAAGAATAAACACATTTCTCATGCCTAGAAGGTGAAAATATTCCGCGTTACAGCCTCTTCCATCCTTCTGTATGCAACGAAAGTTTGGGGATATTGCGCTTTCGAAGCAGTGGAAAAGTTTCTCCGCTATTTTCTAAGGCGGTCACACCAAGCGAGTAACAGAAATCACTAAAACAAAATGTAAACTTCCTAATCCAGAAAATTAATGACAAACTTGTAAATGAAGCTCAGTCATCTCAATACAGAGCTTACTACAGGAAGATGAATCATTATCTTCAGGAAAGGGCTTTTTTTTTTTGAACAGTGGATAAAATAAGTACCATATTCAAAATAAGAGGCGAACTTTTGAAACTTAATTTTATACCGCACCGCACTGAGCTTCCAATTCTATGCGACCTGTGCAATCTCAGGGAACGAGACGATGTGTGGCACTTCATTGCGAAATGTCCCATACATAAGGAACTCCGCAGTAACTTCTTCGGTGCTCAAACACTTGGGTTTGATGAAGCAATCCATATCATGAGAGGTTGGGATTTACTCTTCATTGCGCTAGTATTTAGTACTTTATATTACAAACATCATCTTTTTTCAATTTATTACATATGTATTAAACATAAGTAATACCAAATTCTTTTTATTCTTTTTAATGTCAATCTGGTAGACGCCTTATAAAAGACCAAACCATATATGCTAAGTAAAAATGGAATATATTGTAAAATTTAACTATCGATGTCGTTGCTGTATCACAAATGCAAAATATCTTTCAAAAGGGTAGGTATTTATTCGATCACGGATGAGATGTTTTCACCTCATATTTAAGAGATGTCAGAAGTCCTTCTAGTTGTTTCACTAGAAAAATCTAAACTCTAGCCTTTTGATTAACTTATTTGTATTTGAATTTCGGGTTTATTCAATTTTTCCTATTTAAAGTCATGTCAATAGTCCTTAAAAAAAAACACGTAAATTTATATATGTATTGTGTATTAACAAAATTAATTTCTTATTTCTTTCCTTCTCTTTATCTGAGCGACCCTTTTCACTTTATTTGTTTTTCATTTGAAATTCCTATTTCTTCATTTAACATCTCCATCAGTTTCAATTCACATCGAATAATTGCAACTAATTAGATCGACCCAACACGATTCGATATCGCGCACAACCAGCTACAATCCATTAATCATATCCAAACGCTTTACGGTTACAGTAAACCCTTACTTAGTGCCCGAGAGAGTTGGCCCCCCCAAACCGTCGATGGCGCATCCAATTCTCTAAAAAAAAAGCGTCCAATCAAAATATCACCTTTATGATTACGAAGAGAGATCTTTGTGTTGTCCGTATCACTGTAGACCACCAGCGCTGACATTTGATCGCGTTTGCTTTGTTTTGATGGTTGCATGCAACGGGCGATGTGCCGCGTTAAACGCTCATTAGTTGTTTTTGGACCCGAAACTGGAATTAATTTACAAATTACCGTAAACATGAGCATTGTACGATGCACGCTATTAAGTTTTGAAATTATTTTGGGAAAATGACCAAAGGGAACTCACTGATTATTTCGATGCGGGCATAGACAAAAAAAAAAAAAACACTATTATATCTGGACGAATTATTAAGATAAAGAAATTAAGTTTTCATAATTTTTTTTTTTTTATTGGGAGATTTTATTAACACCTTTAGAGTGAAGATTCTTAATTAGATTAGAAAATTGTATTGTGTTTACTGTGTGAGATATAAAGATCACGAAAGTCGTTCTAAAAGAACTAGAAATTCCAAAAAAAATTAGAAGTTGAACTTAAGTGTAATTTTAATTTAACTTGATTTTAGTCAAATCTAATTAAATTATTTAAGTTAAAGCTTTGTGTAGCATTCACAATTATTTTTGGAGAACAAATTGAAAAACGGGTACAGACTTTAGGTTACTTAGATTGATGTTAAGGGATATAATTTGCAGCTGAGTGAGACAATTAATGTAACCAGTTATAAGCAGATGAATAATGACTGTACGAGTAAGTCAGTAGCCGCATTTTTTTGAGAGCTGTATACCTAGCCCAGTAAAAATTTACGCACAAGGCAATAACAACACACCAAGTGGCGATGACTTTCCCAGTAGCAGCAAGTGAGGATAGAACTATACAAGTTGACCACCAGAGCGCGAAAAATCTCATATATGAGCTCTTAGCCGATCGTATTTGTTGCTTTTTCTCGGTTTTCACATTTACAAACTGTCAAATGAAGAAAAAGAAATCGAGTCGCAAACCAATTGGTTGGTGCGGCTGCTACTGAGTATGAATCGTTTTTTTGACTCAAGCGAGTATAGTTTTCAAAAAAATACCGCTAGTATTAGTTTGAGCCAGAGCTGTAAAAGTAAGCATTCATTTGAGAATTTAACTCTTATGATTTTACTGGAAAATGAATTCATTCATTCACTTCGGTTTTGAATGGCGACTTATAAGTTTAAATTACCATTCATTTTGAAGTCATTAACGTTGTTTATCTTCCTTGCAACTAGTGGCGAGGTTCCATCAATTAAGGCCAAGGACAAATGGGCACAAAATCTGTCCTGCCAGGAGCAGTTTTAGAGTTAATGGAGAGCTATCAAATTTACTTCTGACTTTTGGGTCACAGATTACCTTGCACTTGCAGTGTGAGGTAGAAAGATCCACAGAGTTCGTAATAAGGAGAAGGTGAGCAATGTGTGCCTACCTATACCTTATTTGGAAACTAAAATCCTAAATCAAAAAAATAAATAAAAAACAAAACATTCGCTGTTTTAATTATTTTTATAAAGAATTTGCTCCCTTTACGGAAAAGTTTATGAGCGAACACAGTTTATATTACACTCTGAGTAGGTAGGTAGGTAGAAGTGTTTGAAACTGGTTAACCTGCCAGAGACATAAGGAGCGCGGATGAGTCGATTTGATATCACAACTTACGTGACTTGGATGTTGATGGGCTTAGCTTAGAGTGTAGTTTTCATAACCACCCTGTGGAGTTGAGAAAATTGATAATGTTGCAGAATTTTATGTTAGAAATCTCAGAGAGTTCATTGAAAAAGGGTTTCCCGAGACTGCGCTGTCTGGCTCTGGCAAGTGCAGTGGCTCGGACAGTCACAGAGAAAGTTGAATAACGTTTCCTTTTCGTTTGAACTGTCGCAACTACGACAGTGAGGGTTGAACGGGACGCCTAACTTGGCAACGTGTGGACCAATTATCCAGTGACCCGTACTTATTGCTGTGACTCTTGCTGTCTCGATGCGGTTCCTATTGATTAGGTCATTCGTTCTGTTTTTATTGTAGGCGGGCCATATCTGTCTGGATATGGCACAGCTTGCTAGACTTTTCCACCTTGAGTTGGCAATAGAGATAAAGTATTGGAAAATTTTGCCTTTGATGAGTCCCATCGGGGAGTAGACTGACTCCGCAAGGGAGACATCCAGGGTAGAACAACATCTGGCTAACGCGTCGGCTCTCTCGTTCCCCTCAGAGGAGAGTGATGTTAAACCGAGCGTTTGCCTGCGTTATAGTTTCCTTACACTGTTCTACTAATTTCGAGGACGAAGTAAGTGAGTGGAGCGCTTTGATGGCAGCCTAGTTGTCAATAAAGATTCCTATGCTGTTTGAGGTAGTAGGGCTGAGGCTAAGTATCTTGCAGGGTTCTCTAATCGCCAGTACTTCCGCCTGGAAGACACTCGAAGAGTCTGGGAGGCGGTACGATTTGAATACGTTCAGTTCCGCTGAAAAGACACTTGCTCCAACGCCACACTACATCTTGGAGCCGTCGCTGAAGATCGACACTTGGTAGTTTGATAGGGGAAGGTTATTGTTCCAGTCCGACCTTTCCGGAAAGTGAACCTGAATGTTATTATTAAATTTAAGTCGTGTTATCAGTTATGGTCAAAGCCAAATCTCTAGGCAGCAGGTCAAGAGCCTTACTATGGCCATACGGTTTTGGGAACCAAAGCCCAGATTCTCTGAGGTTTATAGCACTACACGAAATGATGTATTTGATGTGCAAGTCCAGGGGCAGGATATGGAGGAGCTGCGGCATCGGCGGTGGTTAAGGTGGAGCTCCTTAAATTTCAAAAATGCACACTCTGAGTTGACAAAGGAAGAATATTCTTACAATATGCACGGATCACCGGGTAGTCATACTTAACACTCCAATTAATACATACAGCCAAAACTGCGGCATCTTACACTTACTCTACCGGTGTTCTGCTGGCTCCATAGGACCTCTTATTTGACTTTATTCGACTTAAACGAGCTCAGTGAAAGGACACGATTCTCAAAACCACCAAATATTTTTTTCGCGGTACCACCTCTTCGCAGGCATGATAAACCTGCGAGGGAGAGTATAATATCATGAAAAAGCTTCTCAACCCGATGTTCAGAGTCGGCAGTAAATCTGAAGGCACTTTCATTCGTGCCAAAAATATAACACGCACAACATGAATCGTTATGAGAACCTAGGCCTTGGCCCTCTATGAACAGTCGCGTCAAATATTTGTATTTGTAGATCATACTTATACTATAAAAAGAAAAGTTTTGTTTGTTTGTTTGTTTATATGAATAAGCGCAAATACTACAAACCCGATTGTCATAAAACAATGTGATAGCTTATAGTTTAAGGATTGCTATAGGATATACCGTATGTGTATATGCTGTATAATTATTGAGATAAAGTAACTAATGTTAACGTAATCAGACAAAAAGTTGCTGGTCCAGTCGCTTTCTCGCCGAACACTAGCAAAACCTTGACAGATATACTAACACTATGTATGGTGGAATTGTGCGTGTTGAAAATGTCTACTGAAAAGTTCTTGACAGTTTGAACCTATTGTTTATGGATACGCCACAGTAACTGTTTTAAAGTTAAAAAATAAATAAAAAATGTATTATTACCGTGAAATTTAGGTCCATTTATTGATCCTTATCAAAATAAATATCATCGTCACTTAAATCGTTTTCTATAGATAACAATTGCCCTTCACACCTTATAATTCGGATCAGAAGGATAAGAGAAATTAAAAGCTTTTTTAAAGAGTGGGTATTAAGAAAATAAGAATAGAGACCAAGAAGATACCGATGCAGGTTGGTTTGAAATGCTTACGAATTGTAGTGATGATGAAACCCTGAGCTACATATGTAGATTATTCCACATTCGTGATGTACATACGACTAAAGAAAGAATCCCAATATTTGACAGGACATCCAAAAGTATGTTTAAGAATTAACTGATGAGCATGCGAAGCATGGCGCGTATTGCAGGTGAAATGTTGAAGGTTTTACTAATAAAAATAAAGCGATAACACATGCATGTCAAAATACCTTACGTACGAAGTCGGGGCGGGATGCTAGTATCATATAAAACGGGTCAAAAAATGTCCCCTCTCTCACCAATGTAATTAATTTTGATATCATTTATGACAGCAGGTTGTAAAATTTAATTTCCCCTTACTAAACACTGAAACAAACAAACCAATTTCAAACAAAAAACACAAATACAACCTTCATCCCCATTAAACTAGCCCCAAAATAATAAAAAGCGATTAATTACAAATTAAGCGAAAACTTTTATTCTACTTAATGGGCAATCGGGTTTTTTTTGTTGTTGTTTGGTGTGGCCATCAGATAGATCTAATCGAACTGACGTGTTCGACAATAATCGAGTCTGCTGCGACCACCCCCATTGAACGCCTGTCTTAAATAATTATGATATTAATGTTCCCATTGGCAGAGCAAGAGCACAATTCCCGACCATTGATCATGCACACGATATCGGCGGTGAAATAACCCAAATTAATTTATCAAAATTTCACCGTTCCTCTATTTTGTTAACCAATTTCTTTTGATGTCGTCCTCTCACACCAATACCAGCAAAACAGAAAACTTCATTCGCTTATTGGTTTCAGTCATCAACAAATAATATTTATCGTTCAATTCCCAAAACAACGGAACGCAACAAAAGGCTCATTTTCCATTTCCTGCGCGGAAATTTGTTTATAATCGTCGACTAATGGCCACGGGGACCGATTCATCATCGGAATCACCACGAAATTACCTTCTTATGAAACGTGATATGCATGGAATAGGCTCGAAAAGAAAAAAATAACAGCCAACCGAGCCACATTTAGGTGTGTTGCGAAGGGATTGTCCTCAATCCATTTGGGTGTTCCGCTCTTTCTCTCCACGCATCTGAAGCATTCTCTGTAATTTTTTTTATTTTTTTCTGTTTGAAAAGAATGACTTTATTGTGGTTCCTAATGGTGTACATCTTTATCCAAGCTGTTGTCTTTTGTCTTCAAAAGGGGTTTGTGTTAGGACCGCTTTGGTGGATGGTGTTTTTTTTGTTGGTAAATTGATAAAAAAAAAAAACAAAAAGGATTTCTAATAACACTCAACCACAGGAGTTTGTTTTGCCAATGGTTGGTTGAATAGCCTAACAAATTAGGGGTTGCATCTAATGGCAATCGATCTAGGGGTGGATGATTGCAGCGCAGCAGCTGAATGACAACGGATTCTAATTGCTTTATAATGTTTGGTCGATTTTAATTTCCCAATACGGACAATTGAGGAAACAGGATTATGGTATCCTTAATATTAAATTGGCGGCAAGTTTTGCCTTAACCCTCGCATCGAGTTGGCTGTTGTAGAACAGTCTCTTTGTAAGGGCGAAAGCAACTCAGAGCAGCATCCCAAGGTATCTGACTACACTTGGACCCACTAATGGTTGCCCGTGCTGTCCCACGATTGTGAAATTTCGTCAATTCTTTCTGGTATCCCTAGAGGCCCTAAACAACGACGTCCTAAACAGAATGGTTTCCGACTTCTGGAAGTTGAAGATCATCTTACAATATCGCTGAATCTTATCGAAGTCATGCTGCAAGAGAGCATTTATTCTATTGAATATCCGATACCAGTTTAGACGCGGCATGTATTGTATCAAGCCCCGCCTTAAAACCGAATTGATTATCCGGAACTATATTATTGTCCTCAACCCACTTAGCCAGGGCTCTATGGATCACCTTTTCGAATACCTTGCTGATGTTCGCCAGGAGACTTATTGACCGAAGATTCCGCGGATTGGAGCTATCTTTATCCTTTTTGGGAAAAGCATGTACCACAGCTGTAATGTGCATTATTCAGCGCATTATTAAACAGGGTGGTGTAAATGTCTACCACTTCTAGTGGGAGATGTCGAAGCACAGTGTTCGATATTCCATCGATTCCCTCTGATTTCTTCCTTCTTAGTGAGTCAAACATTGTTTGGAATTCTACCTTCGATATGAACGGGGGATGAGCCCTTTCATCGGCGATGACATTATTTGCCATATTATCGTCATTAAACTCGGTAAAACCGGTGTTCTCAGATCACCAGTTCAAAGGTCGCGGTTGTGCACAAGGACGTGATTCTCCAAGTCGTGATTTGGGCGAATGCTAGCATAAGTGCTTATCTGTATTTCCCACTGGGTCGCTGGTAACTCAAAGTTGTCTCTGCTATCTCCTTTATACCATACTAGCAGTCCACCCGCGGCTTCGCACGCGTTGAAAATCTTTAAATGACGATAACTTTTTTTTTCCGACATCCGATTTTAATTAAATAAAGTCTATATCCTGCTCCAAGTTATGCCCTATCCACCTGTGAAACTTACATGAAAATCCGTTAAATAGTTTCGGAGATGTGCGCGAACAAACAAACAGACAGACAGAAAAGAATTCTAAAAATCGCTAATTTGTGTTCTATTACTCTTCTTTAGTCACCCCCTTCCTTTGTTATTAATTTTTCTTCAATGTACAGACACACCGGGTTCTACTGTTTTATTATATGTATTGATGATGAGTCCCAATTTCTTCGAGCTTTGAAAAGGAAAGGAACACAACCCCTGTCCAGTTGAGTAAGCGTGTGAAAAAAACGTCACCTAAGGTTGGGTGTGTTTCCTTCGCTGTATTCATGAGTAATTTACAATTTCACTCATTTTAAACCCAGTTAAGATCAGTAAATGAGTCACTTGGATAAACTGTGGTTTAGAAATCAGTAAGGTGTTAATTGCAGGACAACTTGGTTATTATATGATGATAAGGCACATTTATCAAATGCTAACTTAAATGATTAATATGACAAATAGTTCAAATGGCTGATGTCTCTAGTCTCAAACTTTGAATCCCACGTTCCAGTTAGTTCCATCACAGGTAACATATTTTTAGTGGCTTGCATCATTTCACAGCGAAGGGAAATTAAAACAAAGAGAGTGCCACTGGTGGTGGCAAACAACAATAAGTCATGCATCGGTCTCATGAACAATAAAATCCATTAAAATATTTTTATCTTCATTAATTGTTTATCTCACGAAACAGCGCCAAAGTCACACATTCAAAATTGGTAGTTATGTTTACTGTTTGAATATTTTCGTCCCTAATGTGATCCATCAATTTGGGACATGCGTAGCCAATCAGGTAATTGAATTAACACCCTGCGCCTTAAATATAACTCGTCTTGTCTGCTTATGTACGTGACAAGATATTATTTTCGGCATATTTGTCAGCAAAAAATATTCAAATTAATTTTCCAAAATTATATCCATTAGCACATTGCCTAATCGAAGTTATTAGATTGCTCCATGATCGTCCAATCATCGTCATTGGAACACAATCACATGCTATTGGTGATAATAGTACCACATCACGCCCGGAACAAGATGCTTTTAGAATTAATCAATTTAATTAGTGTTGTTCGTTTCAGAAGCGCTATTATCTTGCTAATTGTTGGTTAAACAAACAATTAGGTACCCAGCAGACGCAACTAGGACGTTGGCAAATCCTTTCGCAAACACAAACGAGTGCAACAAGCCGCCATTTAATTCTGGTAATAGCTGAGACTGCGCCTCATTAGCTCAATTGCAATGAAGACGACCAAAGAGGGAGCACACACGAACCGAAAGCGGCTGACCAATCGGAGGTGGGATGGCTATGCCGTTGCGGAGTCCCACACTAACGACACTAATGACTTTTCCCAACATCGCCCATGGCGGCCGATCTCAACCGCGACCACATGGGGATTCCAGTTCCATGATTGGCTGCAACGAGCCCACGATCAGATGGGGATCGGCACGAGATCAAAGAATCTGCGGCGGTCGGTGGCGCGCGGTGTGGTCCATTAGGTGTGCTATGCATATAGATCCATGGAAAGAGGGTAGACCTTCTTCATCTCCATAGCCGACCAAAGGTGGCAGACTGAGGTCCAACTAATTAAGTTGATAGGTGCGAACGCTTTCACATTCCATCGAAGCTCACCACCATAAGGTGTCCCCAAGTTCGGACGCGGACTCTGTCTTCATCGTCAGTGCTTTGTGCCACACAGAAGTGCTAATTGATACCACAAATGACAGTGTCGTCTGAGTCAGGGGTTCTGCTGGCACCTCGTACGGTTTCATTATTCCCCCAGGTGATAATTAAAAGCGTTTTCTTGTCTTCCCTTTATCTATACGTATTTTCCTCAATTGTGTGGAGTTATGAGATGAGAATTAGCGGGTTTTATTAATTAATGCCACATGGTTGGTTATATTGGGTTTTACCCCAAGTCCCGTCCGGGCCAATTGATTCAATCAATTTGAATTAAGCTACGAGATCCACTAATGGCGGTACTAATTGTGGTTTCTCTTTTATTGGCATGCGCGCTGGATTCTCAAAAAGTCGCCTTTTAAAAGCTTTTTATTTTTTTCATTTTACTGCATACAGCATTGTGTTTTCCTTAAATAATTTATAAGCCATTAACTCTGTCTTGTGTCAATCACTCAGAATATATTTGCTTCCGTATGATGAAGTTATAGCGCAAACTCAATAGAGTTAATGGACATGAACTAATCTTGCTTAGTGCTATAGTCGGGTCGTAAACCATTGGAAAGGTTAAGATTTTAACATCTAAGTAGTAAATTATAGGTCATACTTAATAATTAGCATTTAAGGTGAAAGACAAATTACATAGTTGTAAATGTTTGTTGCAATTTTAATGAGGGGCCTATTGGAGATGTCTACAGACTGAATGAATGTCAATCTTTTTGTTTTGATTGATATGAATCATCTGAATCCGTTGGATTGATTTTGAAGAAATTCTTGTTATAATGACAAGATCTACAAATGTGCGGAATAAACAAGTGGATTTTTGGATTTATTTTGAAGAAATGTTTAGACAGTTGTAAGTTGATTGCTTGACTGATGTGTCAATTCTCAGTTCAAACTGTCTATCTTAGGAATGTGAAGTTATTTTTGAAGATGTTGCAGACGTATAAATTGGTATATAAAGGGTCTTTCATAAAGCGCTTCTTATCTTTAAATTTAAATAAAACAAAGTGTGTGTGAGATATCGTCGACATTTTTTATTCGATTGAAAGGCTTATCGATGCCATTATGTATGGAATATAACATCGTTCAAATGTCCGCCGCGGCTTCTCTGAGTGGCGCGCATCCGAAATATCCTACTTTCCATGACTCTGGCACATAAATCGACTGAATTTGACCAATGGCATGGGTTATGTTGGCTTTGAGGGCCGCTGTGGTTTGTGTCTTATTCGCATAGACCTGCGACTTCAGAAAACCTCGCAAGAAAAAGTCTAACGGGGTCAAATCGCACGATCTCGGTGGCCAGTTCACATCACCTCCACGTGAGATAAACATGCCCTCGAATCGCTCGTGCAGAATTTTGGCGTGAGCTGTGTGGTACGTAGCGGCGTCCTGTCGTTGGTGTCCATATCATCCAATTCAGACCAAAAGAAGTTGGTAAACATCGACCTAAAGGCCTGGCCAACGTCGTTCTCAAAGAAATATGGACCGATAACACCGCCAGCCCAAAATCCACACCAAACAGTGCATTGGACGTTCTTGGATCTCGTGGATTGGTATCATCCCAAATGCGACAATTTTGTTTGTTGACGTACCCATTCATCCAGAAATGGGCCTAATCGCTGAAGACGATTTTTCGATGAAAATTAGGGTCAGTTTCCAACTGCTCCAGAGCCCATTCAGCGAACACACGTCGTTGTGTTAAGCTCCTGGGTCAGTTGAATTTTGAACGGGTGCAGGCTCAAGTCATGACGCAAAATTCGCCAAGTTGTGGTCGAGTTCTTGTGAGCGACGCGAAATCGACTGCCTCGGATTCTCCTGCACACTCTTACGGACAGCGGCGATGTTTTCGGCAGATCTTGCGTTTCGTCGACGTACGGGTGTTGGATGATTGTTTACTGAACCAGTGGACTCAAATTTATCCACCACACTGCGAATAGTACTCTCGAAAGGACGATTATGGCGACCGTGAAATGGGCGAACCGCACGGAGCGTCTTTGCGTTTTCGGCCATTTTTTTGCTGTGGCCGAGCCAGTGTAGTCGACGGATAACATGTTTATACAGTTCATGAAGTTCGTGATCATGTTCTCCTCCGTCCGCCCTTCTCGTAGACAAGACAAAATATTCGACGTAGAATAGGTATTTATTTCCAAGGATCCCAAGATCTGCTTCGCTTTCTGCTCCATAAAGCAAGACTGGCAAGATCAGAGTTTTGTAGAGCATGATTTAAGGCTTCCGAGTAAGGAGTTATCCTTCGTCAAATCTCCACCAGGTTTTCATTTGGAGAGTTTATATTTGCCCCGAGGTAGATTAACTCCTTTACTACCTCCAAATTACAGCTGTCGATTGTCCAGTTCTGTTTTAGACGACGTTCGACGTTTGGCTTCTTCTTCTATCACCGTAAAAACTTCAATAGTGGCACGCTGGGAATGGGTGATGATGTCGATTTCGCCTGCGTACCCCAGCAGCTGGATGGATTTGTTAAATTCTCGTACAGTGCCTTCGGTGTTTACGTCGGCCAGAACAAGATTAAAGAAAGCACGTCTCCTTACCGAAATCCGATGCATGTTTGGAATAATTTGGAGGTTCTGTTTCCAAGTTGCATGGTGCAGTGCGAGTTCTCTAGCGTGACATGACATAACCGGATCAGTTTTCTCGGTACCTCGAATTCGGCCATCGCACAATACAGTTTGGTACGATGAATGCTGTCGTATGCGGCTTTGAAGTCGATGAAGAGATAGTGAGTACAGTATAGACTTGGAACTCTTGGGATTTTGCTTTTTTTTTTTTTGGTCTATCGTCGATTTTCCGGGCCGCAAGCCGCACTGCTTGGTGCCGATGAGTGTGGTGCAAAAAAGCCTTTCTTGGCTTAATAATTCCCCAATAAATCCGATGTATCTGTTTGGGATTGACCCAGTTTTTGGGGAAGCCTAGCAGAAATTGAGCTCGTTTGAGTAAGCTGCTGTCACACGCCGGATTTGTGCACATCTCTGACTTGTTTTTTTAAATTAACGCAAACAACCCAAGATGTCGAAATGTTGTACAGCATAAACTCTTATTTGAGTTAAATATTACAAATAAGAGAGACTTCTTCCCAAGTTTCCGGAGCCCCAAACTTCTTTCGTTTCTCTTATTCATTTTATCAACTGCATAATCTACTGCAGGGGCATAACACTGGCAGTAGGGTGGTCATATGGCTTGAAAGTGTTGACCAAAAGAAATACTGTGAATTATAAGCAATGGCAACAGTAGGTACCAATAATTCTCTCCCGTCATCCTGGACACCACCCTCGGTACAAAAACACTGAAACCAAATAGGTACCACCTGAGTTGCAAAATCACAACACCAACACTAGCGCTGTGTGAATAGCATCATAAGGGTATTCATAACTCCTTTAGCGCTAGTGAATTATAAAAAAAAAAAGTATCTTTTAATTTTAAAACATTACGTTTCCTTGCAATCGTGGTTTTATCACATTCGCGGTTCGCTGAGATTAAAGTATTCTCGTTGCTTCCATTTGCATTAATCAAATATATTCCTTTGTGTTCAATTAACACATGGCTACCGTATTACACCGCATCTTTTTGCTTGTTAAGTGAAATTACCGCCGCATAAATAATCCTTGAACCATGAAAACCGCACTAACAACCAAGAAAAAATTCTCAGATTACTCCTTACATGCTTCGTGTTCATTTATGTTATGCAAATATCACATGCCTATTATTTTTCCGAGACTCCAACGCCGTGCCGCACCGCTCCAATTAGAAATGGATCCCCCATATGAAACGTACACCGCACCGACATCAGCCATGGGGAGTCAAGCTCCAGACTAATGGAATTACATTTATCCAATTCCCATCCAATAAACAATTTAAATAATTAAACCTAAGCCCACGTACTACATGTTCACATATTCAATTTGCTCCCAGAATTCGTTACACGATACCGTGTAACATACACGTGCGCGCGTAATTCCATTGCAATTAATTTAATCTCAACAGAGCACAAGTTTAACAACAAAAGTAAACCCATAAAAAAAATAAATAAACAGATTATTTTCTCGTCGTTAATTCGAAACGTTGTTACCTCTATAGACGGATCGTCCCACCAGCAACCAATCAAATTGAATTCGACGGCCACAATGTCTCTTGTTTGCACAACATAAAATTGAATTACATCGGATCCGGCTTTATGATAACACCCTGTACACAATTTGTTCCCCATGCAGTACAGAGACGGGTGAAATCTTTAAATAAATTCCATTGGGGTCCAACCGAGCGGATAATTCGAGGGTGACAACTTAGACGAAGGGCAGCGGCATTATCCCCCGAAAAAGGACCAAAATAGACACAACCGAAAACCTGACGTGAATAAATAAGGACTCGACACCAGGGATGATTTCTCGCATCATGACCTTCCAATCGCCGCCTAATGCGGATAAATGATCTGACAATTACGACCGGCAGAGGACATTTCGAGGTGTCAGTCATTCTCGGTTATGTGGCCACCATTATCCTGGCAGATGAACCTTCTGTTTCTGTGTACTCAGTGTATGTACAAAGTGTGAAGGGTAAACAGGGGGATATGTCTCCCCATATATACAAAACGGGTACATGTTGACAAATTTAGAGATGTTTTATTGGCTATGAAGCGAAGAATCCTGTTTCCTGTAGCGTTGATTGATATACGGAGTGTTCGTTGTGCAGGGTGTCTTGCTTGTGTTACGTGTGATTGCTGAGAGATTTAATTTTCTGGGGTTGGAGTAGATCTTTCTTCCTCTTTCATGCAATATCAATGCAAATTAAGGGACATGGCTTGAAAGATGTAGAATTTTGAATATTCCCTATGGACTGCCTTATGAGTGTAAGTTCATGTGCATGTTTTTAATTTAATCATCGGGCTTGTGGTTAACATTTGAGCGACTGCTTAGTTTATTCATCGACAATTAATGGCTCAGTGAAGCCGACCAAGAGTATCAATGGTCATCATCCACTAATTCTAGAAATTTTTCGATACCTTTTCGATACCCACATGGATACCCTGATTGATCAGAGTGCTTGAACTGCTTGATAAACATTTTTCTCGTCCCCATAGGGTCAACGTACATAGGCTAAGGAGTAGAAAATATTGGAAAACATAAATCTTTGCCAAAAATGTCATCATGAAACAGAGTAGATACATAAGTTAGTCTCAAGGATCATACCATGAACTGAAATCGAAAATTATCCACTTGGAATGACCAAGTTCTCCAGCGTCTCGTATAGGGAACAAGCTGTGATCCTAAGAAATCAATTGTTAAGGAGTATGATAATGTCTGGATATTTAACAATGACACTGTAAACTGTATGTCAAGGTGAATAAATAAGAAGGCTACTAGACGGTCGATACATAAGCAAAGAAAGAAGTTGTTACGCCTTTCTCTTGCAGCAAAAGCAGACAACCAAAAGGAGTTAAGAAAATAAGAAGAAATAAAAAGAATTTCTACACATAATCCTTAACCAGAAAAGATCCAAAGATGGGTGACATCAGTATGGATCTTTGCATATTTTAAAGGCCGAGTGCGTTGCCACGTTGATCTGGACTGATCGATTCCACAAATTTTAAAAGGTCGGCCTTCATAACCAGATGTTGACGGCCTGATTTCAAAGCCAAGAATGAAAGGCCCCAACTTTTTTCTAAGGAAAGATTAATTTTTGAAGCCAAAAGGACGACACATGGACTTGTTGCAAACGAAGTCAACAACAACTCCGCGCTTGTAAATATGAAAAGTAATTATGGCTTCAAAAAAACAAAGCCACCAGGCTTGACATTATTTTTGGAGTCACAAATAAATATGTTAGACAAAGCTGTTTTGCTGATGTTCCATCAGGAAATCGGTTTTCGCTGCAATACTGAACCGCTAAGACCAAATTGATTGGACTTCAAAGTCAATTTACAAAAACAATTTTAATTCATACTAAACCTTACATCAACACACCAAAACATCCTTGCAAAACTTTTTCTAATGGTAGATACCAAACAAGGGGTAGGTTCTCGATTCATGTTATACTTCTTTCACGACTGAAAGGGACCAACTCCGAAAGGCGGATTAAATAGTTTCTTCACGACAAATTAACAATTCGAAATCTTCTCAGCTCGCTTAATAATCTATAGGACTTACCACTAAGCCTAGGCTCTAACTTCCTAGTGAACAAAATAATGACCTGCGGTTAATGGTTCATGATTGGGTAGGATGCCAGGACAAAAGCTCTTAGCCTTTAAAACTGCATCGCCTAAGTAAGCACTGAGCTCAGTCTGGCTGGAAGATTAGGTAAATCCTAAATCTGGAAGTGAAATGGTTCAAGTCTTAGATGTTAGCTGTGACTTTTTCGCAACAATATAAAACTATATCTTCCTATCGCAAACGAAAAACTTGGCATGCATTTTCTGGCATCGCAATGGATATGTCATACCTTATAGTGTAGATTGGTAATTAAGTCTTTCTTAACAAACTCGGCGCAGGAAATAAGGATTTTGGCAATAAGTTACGAGCAAACTTAATCGTGCTCTTCGCTGTCAATTTCACGGATTTAAATAAAGCTGCTGATATTCGAAGATCAATGGTACACTAAGTGCTGGCTTTTCAGAAATATATGAACAGTACTCAGTCCTGAAAAAAATAAAATGCTCTTGAATCTCCTCCAAAGTGCCCAGCCCAGATGCGCAGTTCTAATGAATCTTCTATTGCTCACAAACTTACGTTATTGAGAGCAGCTCCTTTTATTTTAATTTCTCTAAAGAGAATAAAAATTCAATCCAGGACCTATAAGAGAATTCATTTAAATATAAAATTTTATTTTTATTTATTTTATTGAGACTTATATGGCCTGAAAATGACGACCATAAGTCAAGGGAGATTATCACCCTCAACAAAACACAAATCCGTACCATTATTGGCGTCATTACAGGGCACTGCCTACTAGGACAACACGCCAGGAGACTAGGAGCTCTATACAAAGATTTCTGTAGACGCTGTAGGGATGAGGAGGAGGAGGAAAGCACCACCCACCTTCTCTGCCATTGTCCAGCGCTCTCCCGCAGCAGAAGAAGATTTCTTGGGCATTATCACTTCAATGACAATAGTGACCTAAGTCAAACCCCCCTAAAGAAGATCCTCTCATTCGCCAATAACTCCAAATGGTTTTACGGTAGAATTCTTCCAGGGAATTCTATAAGCAGCAAAACGGGCTCTGAGCCTAAGTGAGTCCCATGGGAGCCTATCCACCTAACCTAACCTAAGCATTGAGGTAAATTTAAACAATTTTTCAAGTTGTGAGTTGTAAAGTGGTGAGAGGACATCGGTTCGATTCCAACACTACGAAACGTTTTTTCACGGCACCACCTTTTCGCAGGCATGACAAACTTGCAAACGCTTGAACCGATTCCTCTTTTAAGCTTGCTTGGTAAATCTAAAGTAGTTTCTTCATTCCAAAGTCAGGAAGTGAAGTAACTTTCCTAGGTGGATGGCCGTGGAGTTTTTCATTAGGACAACTTCGTCTTCTGAATTTAAAAGAAGGCATCTCCACTCTCAAGCCATAGTCTTATTCTAAAGGGTAGTTAAGTTTTAAGGGCCGATGTTGATTTTGAATAAAACACAATATTATGATAATATTGGTATGGTTCAATTATGTATTGAACAAAATATCGGCCAAATGGCCGCCGCGACCTCGGCGGCACACCTCCATCCGATGGTCCAAATTTTCGATGACGCTGAGGCATAATTGAGGTTCTATGCCGTTAATGTGCCGAATTATCTCATCCTTTAGCTCTTGAATTGTTGCTGGCTTATCGACGTACACCTTTTCTTGCAAATAACCCCAAAAAAAGAAGTCCAACGGTGTCAAATCGCATGACCGTGGCGGCCAATTAACATCGCCACGACGTGAGATAACACGGCCATTGAATTTCTCCCGCAAAAGAGCCATTGTTTCGTTAGCTGTGTGCCAAGTGGCACCGTCCTATTGAAACCACATATCGTCCACATCCATATCTTCCAATTCGGGCCATAAAAAGTTCGTTATCATCTCACGATAGCGAACACCATTCACAGAAACTGCCTGACCGGCCTCATTTTGGAAAAAATACGACCCGATGATGCCGCCATCCCATATACCTCACCAAACAGTCACTCTTTGTGGGTGCATTGGTTTTTCGACACTCTTCACTCTTGCCCAAATGCGGCAATTCTGCTTATTGACGAATCCACTGAGGTGAAAATGTGCCTCATCACTGAAGATGATTTTCTTCGAAAATTGATCATCCACTGTTGCCATTTCTTGCCACGACGCTTGAAATGGTCAAGAGGCTTTAGTTCTTGAGTCAATTACACCTTGTAAGCGCGTAAATGCAAGTCTTTATGCATAATGTTCATCAACGACGAGCGTGAGAGGTGCAATTGTTGGGAACGACGACGAGTTGAGGTGGACGGCACTTCAGCCACACTATCGCGAACAGCAGCAATATTTTCTGCAGTACGAGCTGTACGAGCATGCACTGGTGTTTTCACATCTCCTTCAGACCCGGTTGGCTCAAATTTTTGCACGATTCTTCCGATTGTACGCACATTTGGACGATTAAATTGACCGAAAAAATCACGAAGTGCACGATATGCATTTTGATTGGAACGCCCATTTTCATAATAAGCCTGAATAACTTTAACACGTTGCTCGATTGTGTATCTTTCCATGGTTCAAATAGACCTTTCAACACATTGACGTTTAAATCCTCAACTGTCAAAACCGTAGTCCAAAAAACCGCCATTTTTCTGTCAAATCGTACTGAAATTTTGTGTTTTTTCATAACTTTGAAATTGAAAAGTTAATAACTTGTGTTAAAAATAATATTTCGGTATAATATACGGGTGACAACACGTATAAAATAGTGCTTATTGATATTCCAAAAAAAAAAAATTGGGTCTGTGGAGCAAAAAATGTAAATAAATTGATGTGTTGTGCGCTGCGGCGGTCGATTTTCAGGGGATGAAAATGGGAGAAGAAAATTTTATGTTTGTTAAAGTTATTATAGTTTAGTGATTTAGTGAAGTCTTTATACGCAGATAATGAAAGAATATCTGTAAAATGCGTATGTATAATTTTGTTTCGCTAATTTCGATACAAGTTTCATGTATTGGACAATTAAACTTGCCACAAGAAATAATTCACATCAGTTTATATCCGCACCATCATTGCCGCAATTCACAACAACAACACATTTCTCGCATTTTTTGGTCTGAACAAATTTTGGCAAGTTTAATTGTCCAATACATCAAAACTGTATGGAAATCAGCGAAACAAAATTATACATACGCATTTTATAGATATCCTTTCAATATCTGCGTATAAAGATTTCACTAAATCACTAAACTATAATAACTTTAACAAACATAAAATACCGAAATATTAATTTTAACACAAGTTATTAACTTTTCAATCTCAAAGTTACGAAAAAAAGCAAAATTTCAGTACGATTTGACAGCAAAATGGCTGTTATTTGGACTACGGATTTGACAGTTGAGAAAATTTGACAAGCAAATTAAAAGGTCTATTGAGTTAGTCTGAAATTGAGAAATGTCAAATGAAATGCAGAAAAAAACTTGACGTTTGGGTGTGGTTCACATTCAACATCGGCCCTTAAAATTTAACCACCCTTTAATAATTCCAATTCAGACTCTGGAGTTGTTGATATCAACGCAACATAGAAACTTTGACTTATTTTACGATATTAAAGGGACTAAAAGCTTGGAACGTACCTGCCTGACTTTCACAGGGTTTGTTTGCTCCGCAAAAGGGTTCAATGCTGATGAAAGGTGTTGGTGTACATTTTCTTTTTTGGTAGTGAATCGACTGTTTCCTTGCTTGTTTTAAAACACCGTATAGGCTTCCAAAGCTATAAAAGCAACTTGAATGTCTGAGAAGATGAATATTGTTTTCCCCACGGGTTGATGGCAAATACCCATGCCTGGAATATGGAAGAGTATTTGCTAGAGTTCACCGAGAAGTTCGCAGATGGTGATTCCCCTTAAATTCCCAATCAAGCTTCTGGCTCTACTTTGTTGGCAACTTAAGTCTCGGATCTTTGTCATACCATGGCGAAAATACAGCCAGATGAACACTCTGGCCCCGGTACTAAGAACCAACTTCAAAGATACTTCATCCATTTCCTACGTATCCTGTTGCATGATTCTTGCAACTATTGACAAATGGCAACATATGATGTGGCTATTGCATGTCCTACTAATGGACGATGAGCTAGGAGGAAACTTTATGCCTTTGTTCGAGTACGATGATTACCTCAAGGAAGGGCAATTATTCCATTTAATGAGCCTAGCCTTCATTTTGAAGAGCTGGCCAACGAGAGCCTTACACATTTCTGCAATGGAAACTGTTTTCCCTCATTGGTCTGTACAATGGCATTAATATTTCATAGCAGATGAACGCAACCATGGTAAGGGTAAGACGTCCTTTAAGACCTACACATATGAAAAGTTCTCAGAATCGAATTCAATTTGTGATCAAAAATTCACAAAGAGATTCCCGCAATGAACGCACCCCAGATGTGCATGAGTCCATACGGAAATTACTCTTTTAGGTAAGGAAAGAGGTCGACTTCCTGGGTATATCTACTTTTATACATGTCCACACCACAACTTCGATTTTTATACACGAAAAAAAGTAAAAGATTATCATTTTGAGCGTCCATTAGGCGTCTTTCCAGTAAATGACACCAATCATCTGGAACGCACATTGTACGTGTCATTCTGTCTGTCAGTCTCTTTGTCATTCTTATGTCACATTTGTGGTTCATTCCTTGTAGACTAGGTGTTGTGGCCAACTTGTGGTTCCATATTTGCCGGCACTAATCACATACAATTAACCCAAAAAGTAATTACGCTCAATTACGGTGTCCATCAGTCGCCAGGGGGCGCGGTCGGTGTGGACACAAAACCCAACAAACGGTATCACTTAATAATGTTGCGGTCATCATCCGAACTTATCCGGATATCAACGAATTGTGTCCCTAATTAGGGGGGAATTTTGTCACTCAACATACGCGCACGGTAGTTTCGATGCGCAGTCTCTCTCTCTGGCCACGCACAATGGCTGCCTCATGCTTGCCACCCAGCAAGTGAAGTTACATGAGGTGGTGCAGCCGCGAATGGGCGCGAATTAAGAGGATCCACGACGGCGGCGGCCACGACCACAATGACGGTTAAGCCTGAGAAGCATAAAAGTAATTAGATGCCAGCAGCCACCATGCGTCTTGACGCTCAAGTAGTTACCGATTCAGCCAGATCTGTAGATAGGTGTGTATGTGGGTATAGGTGTGTATGTACATGGCTATATGTGTATGTAATTACCACCTGGGAGCGCGGTGTGGTTTGACTTTGATGTTGTGCCGACGAGCTTGCCAACCGTCCAATCCATCGATTTTTAACGCGAAGCTGACATTAATGGGCTTTGGGTGTAAGTAATGAGATAAGTCGTGCCAACTGCCGAGAGTTATGACAGTTGCTGGTTGCTTGTTCTTTTTTCTTGTTGTTGTTGCTGTTGGTGGTGGTGGAGATGTTGCTGCTGTTGTTACTGCCGGTGCCCGCAACGACGTGGTGGTGGTTTTATGATACTAAAGATGTTGCTGGTGCTGTTATTCTGCTTGCTCATGATGTTGATCTACAGTTAAGGAGGCTTTTATTTCAAATTATTTGTAGAGTTGCTGGCCCCAAGTAGATAGATGGTCATATGAGGAGAATGACTGCAACAGAGGCGGAATGTTTCAGGTTATCCGAACGCTGGTGAGGTGTAAAAATTGCTCTAAATATTAAGATGTGGATGTGAACGTACTGAAATTGTAGACAGGCTACACAGCACGATTCGTCTCTATTAGGTTTGCAATTTTGAAATCTATATTAAGATGGGCAAGCCTTCGAAGACGGAGTGTTATGAAACATTTCATTTAAGGGATCGTTAAGTTCAGTAAGATGAGCTTGCTATAGGCACAACGGCATAGGCCAGAATAAACTGTTTGTAACGAGTTCATTTAATCACATTTGTAGATTTACGATTTCCCAGAAAGACAGTGACCTGATGCCCTACAGATAGTTAGATTGAACGATTTAGCTAAGACTCCGGACGAACTTCGTCTTTTGTTTTGAAGACATCGATGAAAGGCAACAATTCTTGTTTGTGGTCTTGATTAAGACTAGAAGCCTCTAGCACCGTAGTCTCTTGATCGACAACATTTTCTTTTTACTTTTTGCTTTTTGGATGGACTGAGTCTGAGTGCAAACAAAGAAACGCTGGAGCACTCAGACACAAAAACAGGTCCATTGTACTACAAGCATGTACAATCTTTTAACTGTGTTTTCTTCGCCTTTCTAAGAAAGTCGGGTAAGAGCTTAAGATACCAGCACTCATCACATCAGCCCCAAAAATCTGCTACCTGATACGAGCAAAGGCAGGACAATCACATAGGAAATGTTCCGCAGTGTCCCGTCGCCCTCTCCACAAGCGTCACGGACGGTGGTGTCACTTAAACCTAACACACTGAAATGTTTGGCAAAGTATCGCCAATAATCGCCGTAATAGCGCCAATGTCTGCAGTCTTTTCTGCTGAGAGACAGCAAGAATGCCGGTGATTTCTTACAGACGTCGGGGAGAATCTGTTTAGTCTGCCTGCATCCTGAAGAGTCATGCCATCTACAGTTGTGTTTGCTAGAAACCCTACCATCGATAGAAGCCCTAACCGAAGATATGGACAAACCTAACGTGGGTTTAGGGCCGGAGAAGTTCTCCTCTGAGCCTGGCAAGTTCATCGGAGACTTCATTTTCGGTAATCCCGGACCCAAGCAAGTCTTATCAAATTCAGTCCTCCAACCGAATTCAAACTAGACCTCCATTTTCGAACTATTTTGGATCAGGTAAGAGGATTGAACAAGGTTAGGTTAGGTTAGCGGGTTACATCCTCATCACACTTAGGTCCATGTGGATCCATTGTGATACCCATGATTTGTTTCCTACCGTGGTATTATCGTCATGTTTTAAGCCATTCGGACGCCCTAGCAGTTTTGACGGTGATCCATCCGATAGCTCATCGATATGGTCGAAGAAGAATTTGCCCAAGGTTCTGCTTCTGAGTAAACAGAGGCTTGGGCAGTGACAGAGGTAATGGGCCGTACCCTCATGAGCTTCTTCATCGCCGCATCCTCTGCAGATATCATCTTCGTTCAGACGTATTTTTTTCGTATGATATTTTAGCATGTTGTGGCCAGTAAGCACTCCTATTAGTATTGACAGAGATTTCCTGTCCTTTTGCAGGAGTTTGCTGGTTTTCATCTTATCGTACTCTGGTCATAGCCTTCTTGATATTTCGCAGGTGGTTCAATTTTAGCCTTAAGATTACAGAGTGGAGGTTTGACCGTGCCATCTGCTTGTTCTCGGTCTAGGGCTGAGCTCTTTCTGGCCATTTAATCCGCTGCTTCACTGTCTGGTATCCCTGTTAAGAAGTAATTCGCGGCAGTTCTTAACAAACTTCGATGTTATCTGCGTAGCACCTCTTCGCAGGCATGACAAACCTGCAAGAGTACAATCTGTCATGAAAAGCTTCTCAATTCGCCGTTCGGAGTCGGCACTAAACTGTAGGTCCCTTCCATTCGTGCGAAGAATATAACACGCACAACATGAATGGTTGTGAGAAGCTAGGCCTTGGCTCTCCATGAGCTGCCGTGCCAAATATACATACATACAGCTATTGCTTTTATGGCGGCCTGGCTGTCAATGTAAATTGTGGTATACTCCCGTGATATTGTCAGCATTGACGCTAGTTGGGCGGCCTTTGTCACTGCTAGAACCTCTGCTTGGAAAACGCTGCTGTGATCTGGGTGTCGTATCGACCTGCTTAATTTTAGTTCCTACGAGAAGAGACCAGCTTCTGTACCTATGTCCAGTTTGGATCCATCGGTACAGATGGATTTGGAGTCTTTGGATTGCCCTCGATAGTTGGTAGCGTGGAGGCTGGTATCGTTCTTTTGTTAGTGAACAGCACTAGTTTGGTTTTCTGAGGGTTGACCCCCAGTCCACATTGTTTCCTCCAAACGTTAAGTGTGTTCAGGGCTCTTTGCAATAGTTCGCTGACAGTGGTTAGGAAGAGCAAGGCCTTAAGCGCAGCCTGACTGTCGCTACATACGCAGATACTCCGTTTCCTCCACTGGTTTTTCACAATAAATTTCACAGCCATAAGTATTGGAAAAATCTCCGCTTGGAAGACAGATGCATAAATACCTAGGGGAAACTGCAGTCTAATGTTGTCGCTTTCCACAAAGACTTCAGCACCTGAACCTTTACTGGTCTTGGAGTCATCTGTGAAAATTCAACTACATTCCTTACCCGATTCAGAAAGTGGTGAAAACCACTGCTGTGTACAGGGAAAGTCGACCGTCTGGTGGCTTGATCGGCACTTTCTTATTCGAGGATGAACAACGATTTGTGATTTCATTTGGCCCCGTAGCTTGATATTGTTCTAATCGAAGTGTTCTTCTGACATACAGCACGCTAAAAACATTAGAAGTGCCAATTGTGACATAAATTCTACTCCGCCGGTCGTTACACTTCGTCTTATGGAGTTTTGTGAAATATTTCATTTGTCTACTCTAGTAAGAAGATTGAAGAGTTCAAGATCAACAACAATTATTGGAACTGAGTCCCATTTATGTGGAAAAAGTCATTTAAAATTGGATTTCCAGTTTACAGACGTCCTGCGCCCTGCTTCTTGTGTCATAACATAGCTCATACAATAGATTACACCTGCAAAAACGCCTACTCTCCAGTTATTATACTTCATCCCTTATTCTATTAATTTCTCTCAACGATTTTTAACAATAAAAACAGAGTAATAAATTGTCGTCACCTACTAATAAAGGAACACACCCCACACACTTCAATGAAGGACAATGAACTGCTCTCGTGTGCGAATAATTGAATTATCCACGGACACTTGTTCCTGAATGAAACAAGTTTTCATGTCAGTTTATTCCGTTATCAAATCCCAAAAGCACCACCATAAAACATGCGAAGCGCAAAGATCTGGAACGAGTCAGAAATTAGTTCCGGCAAATATTGCCTCTTCACATGGTTCTTCTGGGATTGGAGTAGTGACAAAAAATTGCTTCCACCTAAAGACATCCATTAGTGTTTGCACTATAACCATGACATGGCGGTAATGTGACAACTGCCGTAAGGTGCTGTGTGAGTAATGAATGGAGAGGAGATGAATTTTCCAAATGAACGAGCTCCAATTCAATTTGTCAAATGTCATAAATGTTTATTGGGAATTTGTGCGGCGAAAGTTTATCGTGCGTTTTTGGGTGGACGATTAGGAGGCTCACTGCTGAGCAGAGGTGATGCATTTTAATGAATTTCTTTGGTTTTATTGTTTGGTTCGGCAAATGGTTCATGAGTTTTATTGGTGTACTCTTGGTGGAACAGCTTAAATTGACATTGTGGTGTGCTATACGTTTTCTTTTCTTACAATTTCCAGAAAATAAGGGATGTTTTCGTTTGGGTTTGACATGTTTCTTGTCTGAAAATTCCTCTAGATTCTGACTGGAAGATCAGCACTCCAGAGAGTTTGGAACCTTAAAAAAGGATGTGAGGATGGCTCTAGGTAGGTAAGTAGGTGGCTTGAGAAGCATGAACTCAAGTAGCACCAGATGTGCCTTTTTGTAACCACGACTCGTGTGACTTGGTTGGTCATGTGTGTTTTTGGAGATGTGGGACAGTCGGTGCCTTGATGCAGCCTGTGGAGTTGAGAAAGCGGATTAAATCTCTTATCCCTTTACCAGAGATGTCATTTAGGTCGTCGAAGAATGGTTGGTTTAGCGCAAGCAGTCTGGCTCTTGCTATTGCCGTACATTTACAGAGGAAATGGGAGAGAGTTTCCTTCTCATTTTCGTTCCCGCAACTATAGCAGTAGGGGTTGTATGGAATACCCAGTTTGGTCTCCAATTGGTCAGTCCCCCATGATTGTCGCCGTGATTCTGGCGATATCTGGGCGGATTCTGTTTAGGTCTTTTGTCCAATTCTTATCGTAGGTAAGCCACATTTTCCTTGATATTGCCCAGCTGGTTATCTCTCTCCATTGGAGGTTTGCCAACTGCAGGAAATGTGAATGGATTTGTCCTTTAACAGCTCCTAGTGGGATATGGACCCTTGCCGCGAGAGAGCCGTGTGGAGGTGAGCCCTGCCTGGCCAGTTCATCTGCACGCTCGTTTGCTTTAATGTCACTGTGCCCTGGAATCCAGAGCAATGTGACCCTGAAGCGATCACCCAAGCGGACAAGCTCGTTCCGGCACTCCTGCACCAGTTTGGAGGATATGGTAGCCGAGTCAATGGCTTTGATAGTGGCTTGGCTATCTATGGTTTTTTTTTTGCGTTGTGTCATGCTTGAGTTATGTGCAAGCTTTACGGATTGCCAGTAGTTTCGCCTGGAAAACGCAGTAAAAAAACCGGCAGACGGTAGGATAATGATATTTTTAGTGATTCTGAGTAGACACCGGCCCCCACACAACAGTCCATCTTTGTTACGTCGGTGTAGATGACCGTGTCGAAGTTCATCACTACTTCGTTTTTATTCCACTGAGCTCTGGACATTTGTTTTTAAGTTTAGTTTGGGTGTGATGTAATCGGTTGGAAGCGTGACCATGCCAGTAGGTAACGAATCCAAAATGTTGCTGTGGCCGTAAGGCCTTGCAGTAAGGCAACCAGATTCTCTGAGTCTGACTGCACTGCATAGTGCGGTATCTTTTGTATGTAGACCGAGGGGCAGAAGGTGCAAGAGCACCGACCTCAAAGCACCCGTGGTGCCTATACTGGCTGTTCTTTGGAGCCTTTTTAGTTTCATGAGGTTGTAATCCTTGCTCAAAGTGGGCCACCATACTAGTGACCCGTAGGTGAGAATAGGACGCACTACGACTGTGTACATCCACAAGGCCATCTTTGGTTGAAGTCCCCACTTCTTTCCCAAAGTTTTGCTGCAGGCATAGAAGGCAACACATGCCTTCCTTACTCTGTAAGGCTACTCTACGGTGCCAAAATAAAAGAGTCGTAAAGGGTCTTCTACTTGAACAAATAGAGCATTTCAGAGGTCACTGGCAGCAGCGATCAAGTGTCAAAAATGTCATCTATATTCACGTATTAAATATTTTACACGCAATTTAAGTTCCTCATGAAATTATTTTTCCTCGATATTTACTATCCACACTTCCGCTGCTAAGGCACACTCAAGGTAATCTAAACCTTAGAACAATTATTCACAAGTTATCCGCAACAACACGAATAGCACCCCACATAACTTTCCAAAATCGTACAGATTCTGCAATAAATGAGACCGAGTGTCAGCCAACCAACCCAGTGCCAGGTGAAAGATGAAGAACCATCACTTATGCGAAACTATCGCCAACGAACTCCACGACAAGGCAGAAAGACATGGTGCGCCCTACCGCGACGTTGCACGATCAAATACCCATAAATCTGAGGACCGTTGTTATCATCATCATGATCAACATCATCATCATCATCATCGCCGCCATCACCATGTGGGGAACACCACCACCACCACCATCGATGATGATGATGATGATGATGGTGCAATTTTGGACCACTGCCGTAGCTAAAGGCGATGACGCGCGCCCAACTGCCAGATGAGATGGCTCCAATGGTCCGTATGGTTGGTTAACTGAACCAATGGATCACATTGGAGCTATGGAGTGAAAAACCTAATTGGGATAACAAAGACTCAAAGGTACCGCCAATAAAATTGAACGAAACACAGCTCCTGCACCAGCAAATAACTCTATCGGCGGTGTAGGGTTGTTTGGTTGTTCCTACACCCGCGCGTTTAATGTTTCACTGTGGGAGGTCGGCAACGTACTACAAGTAATTTGATTTGTGAGTCGTGATAAGAGGGTTTTTATACATGATTTGCTGTTATTTGGCAACATGATCATCATGATGATATTCAACAATTGATGGATTGAAAAGTTTTGAGATGTTCCGAGGAGAAGAGCATACGAGTGGAGTACCTACCTACAAACATTTAAATTTTAACTGTTTTAATACACTGACAGAAAAGTAAGCTTAAATTGAAAATGAATTTTAAAGTTTTAAAGCAGAGTTTTAGGTTTCAGAATTTTAAGGCCAAAACACTGGCACAACATGTTGTGTACTTGTAAAAATGGTGCAAAGTTATTGCCTTGTAAATAAATACCGTGGGAATCTGGGATCATCCTGGACAGCAAAATGTCCTGGAACCCACAGATCGAAAGAATTTTAAGCGGAGCCAACATATCACTATGGACTTGTCGCCGAATCTGCGGGAAAAACTGGGGAGTAAAACCCAAGACCAATGATCGTTTGTCTGGTGGACAAAATCTAACAAAACTAGAACGCGTCCATCGCCTAGTCGAAACCTGTATGTCAGGTTGCCTTTGCACAACTCCAACTGCTGCACCACCACTACGAAAGTGCATTCGAATGGAAGGTATTCACCGACTTTTCCACTCAAGCAACCTTGACCCGCAGTCCTATAGAGGAGGACACGTATCCCTGCTCGAAAAAATTGGAGCAAGACAAGATCTTCAACATGCCTCCAGACGACATGTTACCTGAATACCGCATGAATTTCCCAATAGTTATCCTGTCAAGGGAGGACTGGGAGAACCACAAGCCCCAACCATCACCTTCCGATCTCGTCTGGTATACGGACGGATCCAAAATGGAAACAGGAACTGGTTCAGGTACGAACTTCTCAGTCAGCCTTGGTGAATTCACGTCCATTTTCCAAGCCGAGGTCTTTGTCATCAACCAATGAGTGAGACTCAATCAGTCCTCTCACATTATGGGGAAAATCATATTAATTTTCTCAGACAGTCAAGCTGCCCTAAAAGCACTCGACTCGCCTGTTATTAAATCCAAACTTGTCCTTGAAACCCGCAAAGCAATTTCGGACCTTGCTAGGAACAATATGGTTATCCTTCACTGGATTCCTCCACATAGTGGATTTGCGGATAATAAAAGAGCCGACTCACTGGCAAAATTCTTTGGACCCGAACCCTTCTGTGGGTTAGGTAAATCGCTCTTCGCGAGACACGCAAAAGGTCTTTGCATGCAAGAATCTAGGGAAGCCTGGCTCAATACACCAGGGCAAGCATGTTCAAAAGTGCTATTCCCGTCACAAAAAAAAAATCAAACTTCATTGTGAACCTCAGCGGTCACTGCCGCCTGAACAAGCACCTACATCGCATGAACCTTACAACAGATTCAAGCTGTAGACTCTGCTTTTAGAGTGAGGAGACCTCTCTTCACATCCTAACGGAATGCCCAGTTCTCTTTCAACTCAGAAAAAGAATACTAGATGGCGAATTCGTCTCTACAAAACAGCTTGATGCCATCCACCCAGAGAAGTTCCTTAACTTCCTGATATCGTCTGGAGTGAAACAATTCATCTAGGGACACTAGGGAAGGCACAATAAGATTCGTTAGAAACCGCAGTGCCAAGGGCTGATCAGCTCTCCAAGTGACATCTGTCAACACACTTTTCTTATGGTCCATTTCGAGAACGAAACCTCAAGAAATGGCCCATTAAACGGAACGCAATACAGAAAACCATTCGAACGCCTAGGCTAGATCTAAATCTAGTCAAAGAGTTAGCTCTGCCAATTTATCGGACACTGTCAAATCGGTCTAAATCCCAAAACGTTAGGTCTCTTTGAAAATTACTTTTGCAAAAGCGAGAAAGTGTAAGACGTGATTCCAGGGATTGTAAGTTAATCAGTTTGAGGCGATCAACGTACGGAGGGGGAATTGTAGGTATCAGTCCAAGGTAAACCGCGTAAAGCAAAGCGAAAGCACCTCCGCTGGACTGTACTAAACTTAGCTAGCATACTCGAGGAGAGGCCTAACGAACGTAGTATAGAGAGCTTTAGTAACGTATGGATCCGAAAATTCTTTTGACCACCGTTTGACAAAGCCTAGTGCTGAGTTGGTGCTTCTAATGATGTTGTCGATGTGTGAGCGAAAGTTGAGTTCCCTATCGCAAATAACACCCAGATCACGAGCTGAAATGATTACGGGTACAAGCTCGTTGTTAAGGAAGTACCTAGGGAGGTAGTGGGAGGCGTTCACGAGAGTATGAAATAAAGTGACATTTGGTGACATTAAGCTCTAAAAAATATTTCTGACGCTAGACGAAGAACCTGTTCAAGTCTTTCTGCAGAAGATGGGAGTCAACCGGCGATGATATGCGTTTAAAGATCTTCATGTCGTCCGCTTAGACTGAGAGATCAGAATCCTTTATGACAGTCTCGGCATCATTAATTGAAAGAATAAAGATTAACGGTCCGAGATGGCTGCCTTGGGGGTCTCCCAAAGTGGCTGTAATAGGGAAAATTCCCTGCTCCATTGAAAGTTGAAAAAAAAGCAGAGAGGGGTTGTGTCAGATGATTTATACATCTGTTTAGAGCTATATCAGGCAAGCCATGAGGGCCATCAGGGCCGGGGGCGTAATCATTCTTTAGGTTGTTGAAGTATGATCAGTATGATCAGGTTTGATGAGAAAAAATACTGTTCCCGCCATTTGCAGATCAGTTTAGATATACTGTGATTCCCACCAAGAATACGCGCTGAGACTCTTGGACTCTCCGAATCAATCAGACTTCCAGTAGTGTTTTTCAAGCGGAACTCGTGGCAGTGACAACAGCCGATCAATATGTTGCAATAAAGGCACTACCACTACCCTGTTATCTAAAACATAAGGTTAGGTTAAGTTAGGTAGGAGTGGCAGGACGGCAGGTTGAAACCTCACTTAGACCAGATAAGGTCCTATGTATTTCACCGAAAATACTACCCGCAGAAGCAGCCGGACTTGTTATGAATCGCTGGAGGCTGCCTATGCTTAGGTCAGCCAGTTCACTAAGGTTGTAAAAGAAGCTGGTTCCCAAGTATACTCCTCTTCGAGCTGAGAGGGCCGGACATGTACAAAGAAGGTGAAGAATCGTCTCCTCCTCCTCTTCGTCCATGTAGCTTCTGCAGAAGTCGTTGCAAAGAAGGCCCAGCCTCCTGATGAGACAGTGTGAACGTTTGAGATCCAGCTTTGACCAAATCTGCTTGGTGGTGAGGTAGGTGTTACCTACTGTCCATTTGTGATTGGCGTTGTTGATCGCGTTTCTATTAAATAGCAGTTTGCAGGTGGCGAGAGGCACGATTAAATTACCCTTTTCCGGAAGAATTGGAAGAGTTGTGCCCTCTATGCTGCGGCATTGGCAGTGGTAAAGGGGGAGCTCCTTAAATTTCAATCTTAAGCATAAAGTTGGGAATAAAATTTAAACTAGAAAATTATAGCCATACACTGAGACTGAACAGCTGTGCAGGCGGTGTGTCACTGTCCAACACTCTGCCAAATAAGATTGAAAATCCTAGGAAGATATTTTTCTAGAAGAACTGGCCAACAAATCTGTGAATATTCCTTAGCCTTATAGGCTCTACTGTATGGGAATTGCAACCCCAAGGGCACAACAATGGATCTACATTGATCTAGGTTAGGTTAGGTTAGGTTGAAGTGGCTGCCAGCTATAGCCAGCACACTTAGACCAGTGATAGGTCCATTGTGATATCACATGGATCTGCAGAGATCTTCATACCTACTAGTAAAACCAATTGGAGCTTTTTATGAAGCGAAGAAGGTTTCCGATATCCGTGTTTATCAGATCGCCTAAGTCGTTGAAGTACAATTCCCCTAAATGGAGTCTTCTTTTACGGGGGATAGCTGGGCAGAAGGTGGGGAATAGTTTCCTCCTCCTCTTCGTCCATGCAGCTTCTACAGAAATCATTTGAATAAACACCAAGCCTTGTTGCATGCTTGCCTATTAGGCAGTGTCCTGTGATGACACCTATTACGGATCTGATATGCGATCTGTTGAGAGGAATTCAATTTTTAGAGTGTTTCAGATCCAGTCGTGGCCAAATTCGCTTTGTCGCTAGACACGTTTTACCATTTGTCCACCGAGAATTTGTTTTCTCGATTGCATCCAGCTTGAGTTTAAGTTTTCATGTAGCGATCGGTATAACCAGGGTGTCTCTGTAAGCACGGGTACGGCGAGTTCATCAGCCTTGCAGTTCTCTGGAATATCTCTATGCCCCGGCACCCCACAAAGGTGAATACTGAACTGCTCCGCCATTTCTATAAGAGATAATCGGTAATCTAGAGCTACTAACGAATTTGAAGAGACTGATTCCAAGGACCTGATCGCTGCTTGACTGTCTGAAAAGATACGTATATCTGTGGAAGTTATCACGTATTTCTTCAGCCAACATAAGACTTCTTTGATTGCCAATATTTCTGCCTGGAACACGCTACAATGATTTGTAAGACAGAAAGTACATTAATCTAAGTAGGAAGGACTTTCTTGCCTTGTCAACCCCCCATCGCATAACAGATGATGTCTACCTTTTCTGCTCCAATAGACGATTTTCTTGTCACATCGGTTTATCGGTCTTTTCATTCCATAAAAACCATACAATTCCAGTTTCTTATTCTAACATCGTAAACCATTAAAAATTACAAAAAACCACAAACTTCTACATGTGTGTGTGTTATTTACCACGCACAAATAAACAGTTTGCTGTCACTATAAAGCTTGTTTGCACATTTAATATCCAGTTTTTACCGTGTAACTCCTGATTGTGGTCACTAGTCAGAGTCACTACCAAGGGCGATTCTACAATGCCATACTTACACTACACCCCCTTTCTTTTACCCCTAGCAAACATGAATCAAATTCATCCATAAGATGTGTACTTCCCGCTTTGTCCCGCTCCTCATATGTATATAATTTCGTTGGTAACATTCTAAGATTACCAGTAATACCGCCTTGGAGCAGTTCGGATCAGAGATACTTTTATTATGATTAAGCCGTTCGTCTGGTGAATTATGTGGCGTGAAATGAAGCATTCGCTGGTTGCCGGCACAGCCGACGCTGTAGGTCGTCTTCGCAAAAGGGCGTGATGCAGCGGCTTAAAATCGAATTGATCCCGCTTTAGTTTTTGTTGCTTTTGTGTTATTTTGTTGTAGAGAGTAGAACATACATATACGAATGTTTGTATATTGATGGTGTGAGACAACAAGAATTTTTCGGTGAATTGTTCCGCTGAAACGGATAAAGGATGTTGGGTTGGGATTGTTGTCCTCTTTCATATCGGAGACTAATTTTGTCGGTATTTTTTCCTTTATTTCTTTTTTATTTATTACTTTTGTTTCCATTGTCACCGTTTCGAATGTGTCTGATGACAATGAGATGAAATAATCTTGGAATTTTGGGTTCTTTGTTGTTGTTGTTGGAGTTGAAGATACAGTAGCAAAGGAGCGGTTGTACAAATGCTTTGACATTGCCATAATTTCTGGATTAAGTTAAGATATGTATAAAGTAGTATCTTTATTGATATCAGATATAGTAGGTATGCGAATTTTATTCAATTCTAACGTTGATTGGGATTTAACAAAGCGGAGGGGTAGCCGGATTGCAGTGATGACTAAATAAAAGTTTTTGAAATGATATCGCTTCTACTGGTACTTTGTAGATAGATACTGCTTCTAAAGGGTCTTCCAATAGGGACTTCCGAACTTTGACAGTTGATAGCGGCCATATTGTTAAAGCTACGTCAAATTGGCTGTCATTTATTCAGTCAATCACCATAGTGGCCAACAACGTGTGCAAATAATAAAATTGTTTTATCAAAATCGGTGTTCTGTTCGGGCAACGTTCCGCGCGCTTCGCCCATTTTACGGTGCTGGATAAATTTGAGTCCACTGATTCAGATCAACCAACACCCGTATGTCAACGAAACGCAAGATCTGCCGAAAACATCGCCCCTGTCCATGAGAGTGTGCAGGAGAATCCGAAGCGATTTCGCGTCGTTCACAAGAACTCGGCCTTTCGCAGATTACAACTTGGCGAATTTTGCGTCGTGACCCAGGAGCTGAAGGTAAACGACCATAGACAACGACGTGTGTTCGCTGAATGGGCTCTGGGGCAGTTGGAAACTGACCCTAATTTTCATCGAAAAATCATCTTCAGCGATGAGCCCATTTCTGGATGAATGGGTATGGGTACGTCAACAAACAAAATTGTCGAATTTGGGACGATACCAATCCACATGAGATCCAAGAGCATCCAATGCACTGTTTGGTGTGAATTTTGGGTTGGCGGCGTCATCGGTCCATTTTTCTTTGAGAACGACGTTGGCCAGGCCTATAGGTCGATGATTACTAACTTCTTTTGGCCTTAATTGGATGATATGGACACCAACGACATGTGGTTTCAACAGGACGGCGCAACGTGCCACACAGCGCACGCCACATTAGTAATTCCGCACGAACGATTCGAGGGCATGGTCATCTCACGTGGAGGCCACCGAGATCGTGCGATTTGACCCCGTTAGACTCTTTCTTGTGAGGTTTTCTGAAGTCGCAGATCTATGCGAATAAGCCACAAACCACAGCGGCCCTTAAAGCCAACATAACCCATATGACCAAGATGGCTGGGATACGAAAAGCAGATGCACAACAGCAATCCTTTGAATCCACCCCGTAAAGACGGCGAAGTAGAGGAAGGGTAGTCATAATCCTTTGAGCTCGCGCCCCACCTAAGTGCCGCGCAGATAGAAAGGGATCTCAACCAACTTCTTGTGGTTGATGCAGCTAGTAAAAGATAGAGCTGACTGGTGACACCAACGCATAGTTTCACGCAATTATTGTGTAGTGAAGCGACAAAAACTTTTGGTGGGTTTTGCTGATTCGAACTTGTTTCAGCTCGCTTAGCAGTCCAATACACTAACCAAGGAACCACTGGGAACACATTCTCTTACCAATTCGAAAAATTCTTTCGATCTTTGTTAGATTAAACAGAAATCTTGTTTGTCGTGTCACCCGAATCGAATAATTTTTACCAAAGTACGGTACATAAGTTGTCGTCGCCAAGCTGTCTTCAGACTTGAGTTATGATCTTGAAAATAAACATGAGCCTCATTCCTATTCCAACGATCTTCTCCAAACTAACGCTCTCGTGATCTCGTTTTTCCTTTTTGACGTCCTTTAGGTTGTATAGTATTATCTCAAAAGGAATTAACATCGATTCCCTTTTACTTGATGAATTTGATGCGATGTTTTAAATGTCCTAAATAATCTTACAGATAACCCGTCACAAGACTCTGACTTTATTTTCAACTCACTTTTAAAGAATTGCTCTTACTCTTTTTCTTCAATTTTATTTAACGCTTCTTTAAATGAAGGTCACTTCCTTGATAGATGGAAACATTCGCAAGTGTCACCTATTCACAAAAATGGATCCAAAAGTGATGTGGAAAATTCCCTTAATCCCTAAATTATTTGAATCCATTGTGAAAAGCATTTGATTATTGCTTCTAAAACTAGAAATTTTTTGTTTTCACTTGCGGATGCTGAGTTTGCTTGATTCGTAGCTTACTAATAGGAAGTAATGTGTTGCAATCAATGGTTTAAACTCTAGATACTTCGATGTCAAGTCAGGAGTTCCTCAAGGTAGCCACTTAGGAACTCTCTTGTTTCTTATTTTTATAAATAATATCTTTACTTCTTTATCATTCTGTAGGTGCTTACTCTTTGCAGATGACGTCAAAATTAAATCCTCCCGCGACGCTATATTATTTCAAAATGACTTAGATACTTTCTTCATGTGGTGCTGTGAAAACCAGTTGCTGCTAAATCTTGCTAAATGCAAGCAAATTATTTTTTTGTAAAGCTCTTTTCCGATAAGAACTCAATACTTTTCGATAGTGCACCCCTAACTATATGCAAATCTGTTAACGACTGCGGCGTTAGTTTTGACGAAAAACTCAACTTCCAATTGCATTTTAACCAAATAATTCGAAAAGCCTGCTCTATGATGGGATTTATTAGAAGAAGCAGTAAAAATTTCTCAGATCCGTACACTTTGAATGTTTTATTCATTTCTCTTGTACGGCCTATTTTAGAATATTGTGTGGTCATCTTCAATCCTCACTATAGTATCCACATTCTTAGAATTGAAAGGGTACAGAGATCTTTCACTCGTAGGGTAGGTTCCCTTCCTTCTTATAGACAAAGATGCCTTCTCATTGATTTAAAACCATTATGGGTAAGAAGAAAGATGCTTGAAATTCTCTTCGTTAAAGATATTTAAAACGCCAAAATTATTAGGTGCGCAAGTAAGTTCTCGCTGTTTGTCAATAGATGGGGTAAGTGCTGGTCAATTTTGACATATCCAAAATTTCATGAACCGAGCTAAGACATATGGTAAACAAACCGTTTTGACACATTCATGATTTTGTTTTGGCGTCATATACTTTTGGTTGTGTGAAAATTTCTGATTTTGTGCCAAATAATAGTCGTTTGCGGGAAGTATTTGTTTTTTTTTTTTTCATTCGAAGAAAACGGCAGCTGAAGCGCATTGAGAGCTCCAAAAAGTTTACGTGCCGTGATTGGTTCAATCGCTTCAAAGATGGTGATTTCGATGTTGAACGACCGTCCGCGTGAAGGAAGGCCAAAATCCTTCGAAGACGCTCAATTGGAGGCATTGCTCGATAAGGATCCGTGCCAAACGCAAGACCAGCTTGCTTCAGCATTAGGAGTTATCCGCCAAGTCATTTCCAAGCAATTGCATGCATTGGGCACGAAAAAGTGATTCTACAGCATGACAACACTCGGCTTCACGTTGCCAAACCCGTAAAACCTACTTGGAAACGCTCAAATGGGAAGTTCTACCCCAGTCCTCTAATTATGGCGCCGTTCGATTATTACTTGTTCCGTTCGATAACACATGATCGATGTTTAACCAACACTATCCCGCACTATTTTCGTTGCCGTATCGCTAATTGCTAGTTGTTTTAGGGTTGTGATTTTTCGTTGACGTTTGCAATCAAATTTGTAATGGACACGAGAGTTGCCAGGATTAAAAGTTTAATTTTCAGACGTTTGATTAATTTGTAGAACTGTGAAGCTACCAACTTACAAACACCGTTGATGATAATGATTTTTCTATTGCGTACAAGTCCCAATCCGCAGTTTAATTATTTGCCTTCATCACAATTAACTTGCGCTAACTACTCCAGTTTTAATTTCATAAAACTACACATCACATGCGGCCATTTGTATTAATGACCACCAATATAAAGCGTTCACCCATTAGTTTCTAAAATTAAATTAAGGAATTCATGTGGAACTCATGTTGGCCATTGTTGTCGTTGTGTCTCCTACGTACGAAAGGCACTATCATCGTCAGCATCAATTATTTGAAATTGAATAACATCCAATTATACGAGGAAACTTAATTTATTCTTGTCATTTACTCATGAGGCTGGCTGTGTGTGTGTGTGTGTCGCAGGATATACCATTACTGTATCACCGAAAACACAATTACGCTAAAATTGACGTTGGAATTCTCATTTGGCTTGAAGAGCCAAATACCAATTAGGAGTCGTACTGGAAATCCACATCAGGACATGAATTATTGTCGTACTACGATTTGTATCCTGCTCCTGCGTCTCTTACCCACCACCAGGCCAACGAAAGCAATTCATTCAATTGATGTACAAGCCCCGGCCACCATTGTGGTGTTTTATAGCTGTGATGTGATTGGCTGTGCCAACAACGCCCTGTTAGGTATCAAGGCGGTGTTTGCTGGAAAGTTGTTGGGTGAGTTTGTCGACATTGTTAGAGGAGAGCAATCGACGGAGGTTCAATGCGCAAGATACAAAAGGGTTTTTGTATCTATTTCTGTTTCTTTCTAGCTATAGTATGTTTGAAAATTTGATTGTAGTTGTGTTAGCAATTTCTCTTGGTTACTGTCATGTCGTGTCGGTAAGGTAGGACTTAAATATGTTTGATTCGAACATTTCAAACGAGCTTAAGTTCGTAGGATATGTTTGCCGTCGCTCTATCTACGACTGGAGACGGGTAGAATTAATTAAAAAAAAAAAAATCAATAAATACAAAAGTTAAAATTGATTTCAGACGACTGACATATTAAAGCGATAATGAGCCCATAATTTGCATAAGATTTATATTCTTATTTGCCTTTTTGTTTATAAAGCCATTTGGGAATGACAAATTGAAAGGTAGGTAACATTTTTTAAAGAAGTTTACTAGGTATCTACATACCTACAACACTTGTTCGCTTTCTGAAAACTTTGAATCTCTTCGAAAGGTATCTCTACAAGACAAATTGCTGTCAGAAAACATGACGTCAAAAGAATTAAAAAAAAAAAAACGAAGGAAACCGATTAAAGAGACATGTGTTGGAGGAGAGATTCGCAATCTAAGACCTTATACTTACCTTTTTTGACAAGACAATTAAAAATACAAATTCTAGCTTAAATGCATCTAGCGGTGCACAGTTTTCATCCATTCAAATCACATGGACTTGAAGAAATCTATCCAATAAAGCCGTGGCTCAGGCTTCACTCAATCTTTAGGAGCTGTCTGGCTTTTGGCTATACCCCTAGTTGCTGAAAGAGAGTCAAAGTCGTCTTTATACCGAAATCTGGTAAGACCTCACACATATCTATCTCCTAAGGACTTTCGTCCGATCAGCCTATCCTCCTTTCTGTTAAAGACATAACGTTCTAATCTGGACTAGGTATAATATTTTTTCGAATTCCCAGCATGCATACCGCCAAAGGAAAATTGGTAGAAACTGCTCTACACTCACTGGTGGGAACCATCGAAAGATCTTTTGAGAACAAGGATTTCACGAAGGTCTCCTTTCTTGACATAGAGGGAGCCTTCCATAATGACAACACAGAGGCTATTTATGATGTACTTCTGGACTTGAGGGTTGATGGTTATCTTTGCGTTTGGATTGAGCATGTGCTCAGAAGCAAGCTTATCCATGCTGAGTTGAGGTGCTGTCAATTAAGAAGATAAGTCTGAAGGGACACTTCCCAGGGTGGAGTATTATCACCACTTCTATGCTCAACATCCTGAGAGTTAAGGGTTACAGCGTTATAGCACCTACGCCGATGCCATTGCGATAGCTTTATCGGGAAGTTTCCTAATGTAATTAGAGACCTGATGGAAGCGGCTTTCAACAAACTAGTTTTATGGACGGATAAGGTCGGTCTTTCAGTGAACGCTGCAAAAACCGAACTGGTCCTGTTTAAAAGAAGGTACAAAGTATCATTTATCGCCCCTCCAAGGCTTAAAGGCATGCCAAGTACTTGGGGGTCATTCTTGACAGTAAACTGAGCTGGAAGATTAATAGCTTGGAGCGTGTCAAGAAGGCTTCTGTTGCCCTGTTTTCCTGTCGTAGGGATCTAGGCCCGAAGTGATGGACAGCATTGGACAACAAGAGTGCAGGTAGAATAGCATCAACACTTGTCTTCTGTCGAAACAGATCTGGCCTAACCTGGATTTGAGTAGAACAGGACGACTTCTGTCCGTGAACAGGAAACTCATAAAAATTATAGTAGGAGCCCTTACAGGGCATTGTCTTATTGGCAGGCATGCCACCAGAATGAGTGTACCTTCTAACGATTTCTGTAGAAGCTGGAGAGACGAGGAGGAAGAAGAAATGACTACACACCTTCTTTGCACATGACCTGCTCTATCAAGGCTGAGGAGGAAAACACTAGGAGAGTACTTCTTCAATGACCTCAACGACCTAGCCAGACTTGACTAAGAAATTGTCATGGCGACTTAACTGCGAACAAGTAGAATTTGCAACAGTCGCCTCCAAAGGGCACTCCCTTAAGGAACATTCCACGCTACCACTAATGACCCTAGGTTGCATACTTCCTGCTCTGACAGACTTAATTTACAATTCCTACATTCCACAAAATTGGCGAGAGGTAAATGTAGTGTTTATGATGCCTCTGTACCTCTGTAGAGAAAAGGTCGATCTTCGGATGGCCCACAGCTTAACCTGACAGCTCCCAAGAGATAGCCCTGTGTGCCCTTCTTGATACAAAAGGGTGTTATGAGAAGCAGGGGTATCGATTATCCGACCAAAAGATGGGTCCATAGAGATGTTCGAAAGCCCACATTCGGCTGGGTTTTTGTGACGTTATCGGCAGCAAAAGGCTGCTGACAAGGTTTGGTTTATAAATTACCTATCTAACTTATGAAGATTTGCAACCTAGGCTCTAAAGATAAAGCTGACTTAGTCATCATAATTAGTGACAAGAACGAAGGCAATGCGCACATTGGTGGTGCGCTGAACACGTCGAGAACTGCAACTAAGAGTCGCATTCCTAGACTTCTTCGCGATGCTTGACAGCTCTACTTTAGGGATCTGTACCTTTTAAGTGCAATTCCAGTCGCAGCCACAGACTTGGATTTTTTAAAAGCCTTCTTAGGGTGTGCAACGTTCTAAGAACGAGCGGGACCTTGAAAGAATTTCAGAGGGCTTATTCCATTAGCCCCAATATGTTCGAGGATGCACAGGCTTGCTCTGATTCAGGTGGAGAGTGATTTTCTATCCTTTTGTATAAGTCTGGCGGTCCTAGCCTTATTAAATACAGGCCATAACTTCCTTGTGATGGCACAATTGCCTAATGAGGACCATCTGTTGTTTGCCATTATGATGGCCATTAGGTTGGTGGATTTACAGGCTGCCTGGCACCAAACGAGGCTTCCGTAAGTCAGTATGGGTCTTACTACAGCCGTGTGCATCCACAGAATGATTTTGGGATTTGCTCCCCAGGTTTTACCAAATATTCTACTGCACGCGTAGAAGGCAATCGTGGCTTTCTTAATTCTCTCCTTAATGTTCAGTCTCGCATTGGGTTTCTTATCAAGCACCAGTCTTAGGTATCTGGCACTATTTGAGGTCCTGAGGTTTTCTGGGGGTTGACGTCGCCACTTCGACGAATGTTGAGGCCAAGAAAACGCTAAAAGAAAAATAGAGAAAAGCCTCCGTGACCAAAATCGCTTCAACTGAGTCAAAACTCAAGTGCGTATACACATCGGAAGCTCCGCCAAGGTCTGTACCGAAAACTGGCAACAGAAAGGGAAGCCACGATCAAGGCAACAAGAGACGTAGTAAGCGATCCAAAAGGAGTAAGAAATTAAGAATCATCGATCTTTCCATTCACAAATTCTGTTTATATCGTGGGTCTTGGCTTTTATATTAAGTCTAGGAAGAACCGCAGGAAGCACGAATGCAAGACTCAGGGTCTCTCCGATGTCAAATGGCGCTTCATAATTTAATAAAATCGTTTAAGCTTGCAAATAGTGACTCAGTCGTCCTTCACCAGTTGACAATGAGATTCCGTCAATTTGATGGAGTCTATGGATAAAAACAGGTCTGTTCCAAGCGGGCATTTTCCAAAATATTCTCACGGGATCAGACCTTATTTTAAAAGCAACGAAACTACTTTCCACCTTTTTATAGAATGTCTAGACATTTATCGCTTTCCAATGAAACCCTCGATCTATAGATGGCAAGGACCTGCTATTTATATTTTCGTCAAGGTTAATACAATTTGTCAATCCTATCTACTAAGAGTATCCCGATATAGAGATAGTGTATGCAATTGATTAAACTACACAAGAATAAACCCACCCACTGCCTTTGATGAAAAGGATCAACTCATTATTCTCGCATCCTTAATTGCAACATTCATTACTTGTAATGAGAAATTACTCCCCTGCGACGACACTATTTTTTTCAATTGTCCCATCACCCAAAGGGCCTGCCAGACATCTAGGTGGCCACATCAGTGAAATTTATTGTCTTCCAATTCATCATTCCTGCATTAATCTATCGCTCCTTCGGGATTAATTGACTGAATCAATACCACATCCAGCCCACAAACGACCCACACAGGATTGAATTAACTAAGTCACCCCATTTGTGAGTCAACACTTTCTGCCGCGCCCCTCCTAATAGGAACAAATTGCGCAATTATTGTCGCTTCGTGTTTATCCATCCTAGAAGCATTGTCCTGACAATTTCAATCTGCGCAAAAAAATCTGCGTAACGAATGAGTCGTTTTTCTTTCAACACGTCTCGCTACAACTTCGATCGTGATTTATATCCTTCGGGCAAATAACGAATGTTCTCACTCCAGGTGACACTATAAATCTCATGACTGCTAGAGGCGTCTTATTTATTTCACTTACGGTGAGTTATTGCTTTTGTCAGCACAGGACTAAAGACCAAAAATCAATAAACACCAATGGTGATGGTGACATCGAACTAGGACTATTTTGATAAGCAAATGAGAAGCAAAAAGGAAAATGAAAAACATTCCCATGATGACTGGCGTTGTCCATGTAAGTTCTTCCTGTTCAATCAGTGGCGCAATAAATTTCACTTTTTCCAACTCGTGATCCTGTTTTGAAATTTGAGCTCATCACCTCGAATGACAACATGGGGTCCTAAACATTTCATTAATATCTACTTCCAAAGAGGTCTCCGAAGGATATAAGGACACAATTTCCCAGACACAATGGAAACAAAAACTCTTGCTGACATCACCTCAGTCAGTCAGCGCGCCAACTCACAATGGTGTGCCTTGTTGGTGGTCCCTTTGTATTTAAGATTCCGACTGTAATTGTCTAAATGGATTCCAATTTCTCCATTAGCTAGGATAATCTATCCATCCACCCTCATGTGTGTGTTGTGTATCCCACGCACAATCAAAATTCGATACACTTAGTTAAGGGGATTTTGGACAACCATCATCGTCATCATGTACCTGCCAAATGTTTAGTATATCCTTGTCGGTTGGATTTTAACACCTTACATATTGCCTTTACAGTGTATCGATTGGATTAAAGTCCTAAGAAGGACGCGTGAAACATTAAATTACTACAAGGACATCAAAGTGGTTTTTTGCCGACATGTTTTGTGAAATTTTAATGCGCTACAGGTGTCGATGGCAGGAGCAATTCTGCATTGTGCAAGGACTCAAGCCAATTCGATGTGTTATGTGGTGGATATTTTATGGTCATTTAATTTATTGAATTCAGTTTATTGTACCGCTAAAAGGATATCCCGACACACTGCAATTTTGACTTGAGATGTGTGAAATTGTTTATTGCTTTCGGGGAATTAAGAAATTGTTACTTAATCATTTAACACCTTGAAGGATAAGAGTGATGAGCCTGGTGAAAGGTAGACAAGTTTTATTAAAATTAATTTTCCTTGTTGAATTTAAAATTAATTTGTAGCGGGTCCCAGTTAAGTTTAATCAGAAGATCGCTTGTGGAAAAGGATCATCTAAGCTTGCAAAATAGTGTCGTTGGCAAGAAGAACCAATGGACAAGAAGATCTACTGGAATAGATGCTACGCTATTCTAGTAATATCTTTGGGAAGCAAATGGGGTATTTTTTAAAAGGTTGGCACAGCAATAACTAGAACGAGTGTCCTTACTAACGATTTCCGCAGAAGCTGCATAGAAATGAGAAAGTGGAAGAAACAATAATCCAGCTTCTTTCAAGTCTGAGAAGGCAAGGAGCGTTTCTATGAACACCTCAAAGACCAAGCTCTATATATATAAAAAAAAAACCGTCCCAATGGCTCTGCTCATAGTGAGGAACAAAAAAAGGTCTGCACCGACGAGGCTAAGCATGAAATTTTCCTTGAAAAAGAAAACAAATCCATCATGCAGAGCTTCCTATGCGGGTTCTCTACATGGTATCCTACATTCTGCCCAATTGGAGACAGCCACCTAACCTAATCTAACGCATACAAGGACTTGTCTAAAGGATATAAAGTTAAATTTCAAAGGTTAAACCTCAGATTCAAAGATTGATCCGCAAAGGAAGTGGCCGAAGAAGATTGTGATTGTCGTCACAGCATTTGAAGTTTCAACACTTGAGGTAAGTAAGCAGCTCAAATCTGAAATGTAAGGTGCCTGTTTATATAGGGTCTTTCATTAAGCGCTTCCTATCTTTAAATTTAAATAAAACATGTGCCATGACTCTGGCACATAAATCTGGATGAATTTGACCGATGGCATGGGTTATGTTGGTTTTGAGAGCCGCTGTGGTTTGTGGCTTATTCGCATAGACCTGCGACTTCAGAAAACCCCACAAGAAAAAGTCTAACGGGGTCAAATCGCACGATCTCGGTGGCCTCCATGTGAGATGACCATGCCCTCGAATCGCTCGTCCATAATTTCCAATGTGGCGTGAGCTGTGTGGCACCTAACGCCGTCCTGTTGAAACCACATGTCGTTGGTGTCCATATCATCCAATTCAGGCCAAAAAAAAAGTTGGTCAACGTCGTTCTTAAAGAAATATGTACCGATGACGCCGCCAGCCCAAAATCCACACCAAACAGTGACTGTTTCGGGATGCATTGGACGCTCTTGGATCTCATGTGGATTGGTATCGTCCCAAATTCGACAATTTTGTTTTTTGACGTGCCCATTAATCCAGAAATGGGCCTCATCGCTGAAGATGATTTTTCGATGAAACGTTGCCCGAACAGAACACCCATTTTGATAAAACAATTTTATTATTTGCACGTGTTGTTGAACGCTTTATCTTTCCATGGTAATTTGGCAAAGCGGACTGAATAAATGACAGCCAATTTGACAGATGTAGCTTCAACAATATGGCCGCTATCAACTGTCAAAGTTCGGAAGCCCCTGTTGGAAGACCCTTTAGATGTCTGATGTCAAACTCACTCGTACTTCTTAGTTGGTCCGGCAGTGGACTTGGACTTCAACCAAAGAGCTTTTCAAAGAAGTGGGCATCTATATATTTGATCAGACAGTCATAGTGCAGGATTCGGCAGAGAGTACTGGAATATTGTCAACGTGGATAATTTTTTGCACAGAAGTTGGAAATGTTGAAGATATTTAACAGAAATCCCTGTTGCTTCAGGCAACAACCCAGACCACGATCGACAACTACAACCAAAGATTTGTTCATTACTATTACTTTCAGTCTTTGCAGATACGTTTCAGCGTAGGGAGTTTTTTTTTATATTACTTACTTGCGCTTAAGGGGCTATGAATACCCTTATAATGTCATTCACACAGCGCGAGTATATTAGAAATTAGGTTTCAGGTTTTGTCTCCGAAGATGGTGTCCTCTTCTCCAAAAGTTTAGCTCTTATTCTATAGTGACTTGTACAAGACGGTGGTCATGTGCTATCCTCATATCGGATTCTCGTCTATTTTTTGATGTAAATAGGTTGCCACCCAGACCCAGCTGACTTTGTGGAAAGTCTTGTGCTCAAATATGGTGCTACCTATTTTTTTTTTTTATAATTCACTAGCGCTAAAGGGGTTATAAATACCTTTATAATGCTTTTCACACAGCGTTGTGATTTTCAAACTGAGGTGGTATTAAGTTTCAGTCTTTTTGCTCCGAGGGTGGTGTCCAGAATGTCTGGGGAGAATTATTGGTATTGTTTGCCATTGCTTATAATTCACAGTATTTTTTTTTTCGAACATCCCGATGCTATAAGTACGATCAACACTTTCAAGCCATATGACAACCCTACTGCCAGTGTTATGCCTATGCAGTAGAGTTGACGTTAGCTTTTTTCGCAGTTTATCGACTTCTTTCTTCATGGAAACATATGTATCTGAGCCGTCCATTGTTGTTTCCTTCGTTGACATTCAAATAACCCATTACCTACCATGAAGATGTCTCTATTTGGCGTTGGCGTTAAAGGCTGCTACCAACTGATCATAGAAGTTTTGACGGTTTCCCTATCAATTACACAACCAGTTTCCCTCCTTTCGTTGTCCTTTTGTAATAGTACCCAGGATTATCTTACCTCAACTGTTTCCATTAGAATCTTGTCGAAACAATTATATGTCCATTATGAATGGATCCTTGCATGCAATAACATATTTTTTAGTATAATTTTTCTGTTTTTGTATAACTGAATTGGAAAAATTTAATTCTATGGAATGACAGCTCAACAATGATTGATAAATTGAAAGCTGTCAAGTTCACTTGAATTCCCCTTGAAACCTCCACCACTTTACCACCAGCAATACTCCATTTAAAATTAAAAACAATTCCCTGAGTTGCATGTTCTGCAGAGTGGTAAACAGACAACAAAACCCGTTGAAAGGAAGCACCTACCCAAAAACAATGCACTAACTTGAGATAAAAAATCCTATTGCATGATAACACTCAAAACAAGAGTGTAGATACTTATACGAAAGAGAACTTCGACATCAGACATCACCTGTCATTAAGTATTACCTAATGATTTGCTCCTTTTGCCCATTGCCGGTTGACCGGTGATGTCTTTCCCTGAATGCATACCAACAACCGCAAGCTAGTTCACCACCAGGAGGCGTGTTGCGGTGCTGAATGGGTTAAAAATGCAAATAAATGATTCGGCATGCAATTCATACCGCAGTCAAAGATCCTTTAAATTATTTGCAATTACACTAATTGCCTCCAGTGTGGTCTGCACGAATGTTGTTTGTTAGTGTGGCTGTGGCTGTGGCTGCCCCTTTTGCCATATTGCAACACAGATGGCGCTGCAATTGTGTAGTCTCAGCACTCAGCACTTTTTGGCAATCAGCCCAGATTTCACTCCTCTTGGCGGTCGTTAGTACGGTGCAGTGGTTGTAGGTAGACACTGCCACCACAGCCGCAATTAGTGTGAAACTAATTGAACGCTGCAGATACATAGTTTGCAATTTCAATACACAACCTACGACTGACTAGATGAATACTTGTGATTTGTGCAAGGCATGCCGACTGAATTTATTAATTGGCTGACATGTCCATTAATTTCGATTGAATGCGGAGCGGACGGCGGCGGTAGGTACCTACCTTTGCCAAAAACCTCGCTTAAGTGCAAATTGCCCGTCGCGCATAAAGTACCAAAGCAATTAACATTTGTGTACATAAATTAACAGCCACTAGGAATAATCTGCGAATTTATCTGAACGGTTGTTCAAAGGGAAATCGAACTTGGTGCGTTGGGAAAATTTATTTTCTTGACTCAGGTGCAAATACCTAATACCTATCGGTTTAATTCGAATGTGTGTAGAGGTAAGTGCGGTTTTGATGGAGGGACAGATTGGAGTGAAATAGATAGCGTTGCAGACATATCGACGCACTTGACTTCCGGATCTAGTAATTAATAATGGTTGACGTTTGGAATCATAAGCTATTAATTATTTGTAGTGCACCTGGTAAGCAACTGCTACTTTTTAATTGTCTTAATCGAATGTGATCTTTGCTTTTCACGAGATATTCAATCAATCGGTTAAGAATTCTCTTAAAGTTTATATGAAGATCGATGTCTGGTGATTTTGTGAAAAAAACTTATAAATGCCTAAGTCAAGCGCACATAACAAGTGATCGAAAGTGGATAATCGTTATCCCTTTGCTGTTTTCTTTCGGAAGTCTTTCTGCTTTTCATAGCTTGTAATACACAGTAAGGCTAAAGGGGTTATGAATACCTTTATGATGTAATTCACACAGCGCTAGTGTTGGTGTAGTGATTTTGAAACTCAGATGGTATTAGGTTTCGGTCTTTCTGCTCCGAGGATGGTGTCCAGAATGGCTGGGGAGAATTATTGGTACTGTTGCCATTGCTTATAATTCACAGTATTTCTTTCGATCATCCCGACGTTATTAGTACAATCAACACTCTCAAGCCATATGACCACCCTACTGCCAGTGTTATGCCTATGCAGTAGAGTTGACGTCAGCTTTTTACGCAGTTGATCGAGGTTTTTTTTTTTGACATCGGGATTCGAACCTGGAACCTTCAGAGTGACAAGCTATGATGCAACTACTAAACCATGGCCACCCCACCCAGCTTGTAGGGCTTGGAGACTTTATTTGGGTCCGATTTTTAAATTTAAGGTTTAAATGGCTTCTCTTTTGTATGAATGAATTTTGTAAGGAATGCAACCATGCAACCAAGGGGATGCTCTGTTATGTGCAGAAGCATGGATTTTGCAATAAGAATCTTTATAAGAGAAGTTACGCACGATTCAAGGCCCGTCGACGGTTAATGCTGAAGAAGAATATTCAACTACGAACTATACGAGCTGTACAGTGGCGTCAACCACGTCAAACAAATATATGTACAACTATGAAGGTGGCTAGTGCATGTAAATGATGCTCCAATCCGAAGAGTTTTTGACTACACCCCTAATGGACTACTCAGAAGAGGAAGACCTCAACCAATTCGAAACTAATTTAACTGGAGATTGTGAGGTTTAATAGTTAAGGGCCTGGTTCACTGTTGTGCCACCGTAGTAGGAAGATGCTTGCTGTGTGAATATCTCTATTTTTTTATAATTCACTAGCGCTCAAGGGGTTATCAATACCCGTATGATGCTATTCACACAGTGCTAGTGTTAGTGTAGTGATTATGATGCTATTCACACAGCGCTAGTGTTGGTGTAGTGATTTTGAAACTCTAGTGGTATAAAGTTTCCGTATTTTGCTCCAAGGTCGGTGTCCAGAATGACTGGGGAGATTTATTGGTATTTTTGCCATTGCTTATAATTCACAGTATTTTTTCCACTACTCAGTTCAGTACGAACACTTTCAAACCGTAAGACCCACTCTACTGCCAGTGTTATGAATATGCAGTAGAGCTGGCGTCAGTTTTTTTCGCAGTTGATCGACTTTTTTGTTTTTTGTATACATGTTTTGACACTAGCAGTATGTGTACATCCAGTAGATAATGGATGAACTTTTACCAAAGGTTTACTTACCTTTTGAAGGCACATTTCAGACGTTTTCCAATGAGCATTTGAATTTGTATAATTTCCTCCTTTTAGTGAACAGATTGAGTTTCTATCGGATTTAATCTAAGACCATGTAGCTCTGCTCAGTATGAACTCAAAAACTTAACGGAACAGAAGTATATTTTTGTGTAAGCAGTTGATCCCATTACTTCTTGACGTCGGCTACCCACATCAGTCTGAACTTTAACTCACAATTGTGCAGCATTGCTTAAACTGGGCAACTGAAATGCAAGTAACAATGCCTTCGGTGGTACCACTTGAATTCATTTAATAGACATTCGGACATAAGTGCATTCGAAATTCATTGCACTTCTTCTCATCTACCGGTAATGTCGTCGGAAAAAGAACGATATTGGTAAATGTTTACAGCATTTCTGAACTTTATTTTCTCTTAAAGCCTTTTTTTTAGGCAAAACGTGCCCATTTAAATGTCCAACAACTGTCGACTGCTGATAAATGATGAACTCGATCCGGAAGCCTTAACCTTCATTAGGAAGGAGCCTACCAGCGCACCATACTCAACAACGTTCTAACCACGACCATACATTTAAGAAAAAATAATCTAAAAATGTCGTTAAATATCATTTGAAAAGCAGTATACCTCATGTGCAACTAAAGTGAAACTTTACACAACTGTCTCCCATTGACAGAGGTCAACAGTATTCAAAAAAAAAAAAACAAGGTGTAATGGCCTCATAACTACGTAAGGTTCTACCCTCTTCTCTTAATAGGAAATTAATTTCAAAGTTTGCAATTAATACCTCTTCAAGTTATCCAAACAACCGCAGAACTATCGTTAACAGCATTAACGTAACCCTTTCTCCAACACACTTATAAGCGACAAGTACTTATACCTTTATGGCGGCTGTGTTGCTGCTCTCTCGTGTCAGCGCATTAAAGCGTACAACACCATTAAAGTTTGTCGCAGCACATTAGCGCAAAGTAAATTTTCTAATTTGTTCCGGGACAGGTGAAGAGCGTGCACCTTCGCTGTCTTACCACACACTCACATACATACGAAAAGAGGCTCATCAGCGCTCCATCATTCGGCGACAGCATTTAAATTGCGCATGCGCAACTCTCCCAAAATGGTGATTAAGTGAATTAATAATGGTTCGCAGAGCAGGCAGGTGTCTATGGCACCATTACTCAAGAAAACGGGAGAAAACAAAGCAAGAACTAGCCTCGGGATCTATCGATAGATCCGACATCATACGCCGTGCGCCAAAGACATCTTCTACTACAGGTTTCCACACACATCGAATACTTAATTCTAGACCACACAGGGTTCACCGAACTTTGATACGATTGTAATTAAGTTTCTGCTAATGCAACCATGATATTTCGGAGCCAATCTTACCGCTGCTGATGCTGGTCGATTCTATGGCCGATCTGATGGCTCTGATGATGATCACAAAGAATGAGCACATCGTTTCGTTCCACTTGAATACCCGAAGCAAACAATGCAAAAAGGATTTAATTTGTCGGCCCGGGAAGGTGGAAGGGCCCACGAATTGAGCGCCATCTCGTTTAATGCCTTTAAGGCGTGACCACAGTATTTTATAAAGTGAACCGATCAAAGGATACCGCGCGCTTTTATCTCGAACCGACGAGCAACTCTTTGGCGGTGGTTTATTTCCACCTCCTTCTCCAGAGGTGAAATTGAAATAAAGTATCCAAATCTGCGCACAAAATCACCGACCAGAGAGCGTTTGGACTGATTTTATTGCCCCCCCTATCTGGGTATAAGGTGATGCGCGCATTTGTTGCACGTGGGTTGAACTTGCGAACTAAACGTAAACGACCGACCAACGTTCGGGTTTCAAGTGCAATTAGTTGCGATGTCAAATTGAAATTTGAGTGAGTGGCCCTTTGATGGGGGCTAATTGAAAATTAGAATACGAGAAGGAAATAGGGTATAATAGGCATGCTATAGCTAGGTTGTTGTGAAACGATATTTGATTTGATGATGGTGGTGTGGTTGAAATTGTTTTGTTTTTCGCTTTGCTATAGAGGTCGCTGAAAAAATGTAGTTTTACCCGTAGTTAGTAACAAGACTGAGGGCACACGATGGAATGGAGTACATTTTCGTTATTCAGTTGGCTATGGATTTATACAGTCTCTAGCAGCAATACATACTAGTTTTAGCTACTTTTATACTGCGTTCAAAACAAATGTACATACCTACATACATCAACTTGATTAATACAGTTATACGTGTACAAATTTAATAAATAAGTGAGCACAAGGCAAATAAATAAATAAATAGATAAACAAATAAATAAGTAAACAGCCAGATAAATAAAAAAAATTAACAAATAAATAGATATATAAATAAGTAAATAAATAAATGAATAAATAAATAAATAAATGAATAAATAAATAATTAAATAAATTTATAGATCAATGAATAAATAAACGAGCAAATAATGTTTGTTTATTAACTATTGAGTTGGATGTAGTTCTCCCACCCAGCCTAGAGGAAGTCGACGCAGCCATTAAAAAGCTGAAGAACAACAAGGCCGCATGCTCGGACGAATTACCGTCAGAGCTCTTCAAAGCTGGTGGCGATGTTTTGGTAGGGAGTATGCACCAGATTATCTGCAAAGTATGGTAGGACGAAAGCATGTCCGACGATTGGACTATCAGCTCTATCTGCCCCATCTTCAAGAAAGGCGATCCTATGTCTTGTAAGAACTACCGAGACATATCCCTACTTAATGTAGCCTACAAAATCCTATCCAGTGTACTGTGTGAATGACTTAAGCCGTTTTGCACCACACTTATCGGCACCTATCAGTATAGCTTCCGGACTGGCAAATCGACGATAGACCAAATTTTCACACTGCGGCAAATCCTGGAAAAGACCAACGAGTTCCAAGTCGATACTCGCCATCTTTTTATCGACTCCAAAGCCGCATACGATAGCATTCATCGCACCGAACTATACTCGTATAGCGTGATGGCCGAATTTGGGATCCCGAGAAAACTGATCCGGTTGTGACGTGCCACGCTAAAGAACTCGCAATGCACAGTGCAGTTTGGGAACAGAACCTCCGAATTATTCCAAACATGCACCGGATTTCGGCAAGAAGACGCGCTGTCGTGTGACTTCTTTATTCTTGTGCCGAAGCAGATAGCACCAAAGGCCGGCGTAAACACAGAAGGCACCATATTTAACAAATCCATCCAGCTGCTGGGATACGCAGACGATATCGACATCATCGCCCGTTCTCAACGTGCCATTATTGAGGCTTTTACGGCCAAACGAGTTGGTCTCACGATGATCGAGGATAAAACAAAGTACATGCTGTCAACCAAAAACCGATCCGTCGAACACCGTCTTGGTCAAAACCTAACAATTGACAACTATAATTTTGAGGTAGTGAAGAAGTTTATCTACCTCGGGGCAAATATAAGCACAAATGACAACCAAGTGAAGATTTAACGAAGGATAACCTCAGGCAAACGCTGCTACTTCGGTTTGTCTAAACAACTAGGGTCCAAACTCCTAACTCGAAGGTCCAAAATCATGCTCTAAAAACCCTGATCTTACCAAGTCTTGCTTTATGGAGCTGAGTGTTGGACGATAAGTAAAACAGTGGAGCAGATCTTGGGATCCTTCGAAAGAAAAATTCTACGTCGAATATTTGGTCCTGTCTGCGAGGAGAGCGAATGGAGGTGCAGATATAACCGCGAACTCTACGAGCTGTACAAAGATGTGGGTCATCCACATCGAACGAACGAACGAAAATGCTCCAGATAAGAGGGTCTTCGAATCCCAGCCACCTAGTTAACGAAGAAAACGGAGATGGAATCTCTTCTTTAATTATCAGGCAATCGCAGACGTTAGTCTGAGTATATATTTCAAGTTTCGAGTGTTTAAATTCAATACAAAGGATATTAGGAGGCTTATGAACTTCCTCAGGCTGCTGACTGCTGTTTAACAAATTAAAACCGCCCAGTGAAACAGTGTGAAGGCTTTGTTAACAAATGTTGTCTCATTTGGAAGAGATGTCGTATTCTTCATGAAGAAGTTCTCTACCCCGAGGACGTCAGAAACGCCTCTCTAAAGGACCTACTCACTTTCAAAAGGAGCGTGGAATGCATTCATCACATCACAATGGTGTAAGCTGGTTGCAACATTTGAAAACATGATACATTGCCATTTGAAAACAGACGATAACTTTAACATTTTATTGGTCCTCAATCTTACGTTTCGGTTTCGGGTTTCTGGTTCCATTAATTAGAGTCAAAACCACTTACGAAATATTAGGCTAAGGCTAACACAAGCGGCAATAAACCTTCGACAATAACAGGGATTATATTTTTCAATTTAATAAGATAAGATACATTCATAACCCAAATTAGCATTCAACACCCGAGCTATCCAATCCAATGCCAAGACAAGACACAAAAAAAGAAACTCACACAACTGAGGCTTGTTTATACGAGTATGCGCGCGGATTAATTTAGATTTGCAAAACTAGGTTCATTGATTATCGTCAATTAATTACGTTTAATAATCAAAACAGTATTCTTATGATTTCACCTGACACCTCCAGAAACCCATGATTAATTAGCACCTCTTCAATTTACCCGTATCTATCTGGCGGGATAAGTGAATAGAGATTTGTTTAACGAACATTTTCATAATTTGTATCTTTTTCGTTTATGTCATCTTTTCAGTGCTTGGCGGGGCTCTAATGAGCGCTACGCAGTAGTCGAGGCAACAACCTCACATGACAAATGACCAACGCACAGCTTTGGGAGGTATGACTCAACCTGAAGTCGTGGTCAACTAATAGCACAAACACAAATACGCTACACGCTACGAGATGGGAGAAGATGGAAATAAAAAAAATCACATTAGACATCAGCTTCTGATTGGACGGCACATTGGACGAGAGATCAAAGTCGCGCTCCGCGTCATCTCAGCGGTGGGTCTAACTCTTTTGTTCCAAACCGTCGTCATTTATACCTCTAATGACCATCGGAATTCTCTCAGGTGTCTTCGGATCGTATCTGAGGAACGTTTTAATGGCCTGCTATACCTCTATCCGGGATAAGTGGATAACTAGCTACCGATTTGGAAGGAAGGCTCTTTCTTTCTCTCTCTCTGCACACACTGTAGCGTATATGTGCGGTTCCTTTTGCGTGGCGTCGTGGGAGGAGTAGCGCAGAAGACTCGTTCGTAACCATTCCACATATGGCTTACAAATTGAGATGTTATACTGTTGTTTGTTTATTTGTCTGTTTGACGTTTCAGTTCACACATTTGACAAGTGCACTTTTGTCGGCAATGTCGATAATAAATGTCAATTTGGGCCTGTTTAGCCCCTGTCCGGTGACCAGTTGTTTGTTTGTTTTATTTTCTACTCTTCTACCCATTTGCGAGGTCATAAAGTTAATAAAGGTCCAAGGTAAGTAGATATGTATACAATGTACCAACATCCTTTGGCGGATGGATAAATTGTTTGTTTCACATCCAGGCTCCTTACAGCAATTAGGTGATTATATTGAGATACTGTGGGAAAGTCGACTTAGGGTTTCTCATTTTTTTTGTGATGTCTACCCGCCGGCCGGTGCGGCGTATCCGTTGAGGGAGAGATACTTTGTCATCTTTTTCATTTGCATCTGAAAGATATGTCCGGAAATCGTTTGGCGCTGGCGTTGGTGTCGCATTTCAAATGAAATTTTTGAAGGAATTCGCAAAGATTCACTGTGACAGATGAGAATGATGATGCATTCCACTTCCTTTGGGGCTGGCGTGAGAAACTGTCTGCGGCGGCGTTAACTGAATCTGAGTGACATTTTGGCATATTGCGGTCGAATTATGAGATAAAGACCCAACATATGGTTGGGTTTAATTTAGCAAACAGTGATTTTTGTTTTTATGTTTGTGACACACTCAACAAATGTTTGACATGAGATTGAGTTGCTTTGCTCGACGAAAACCATTGATGGGGAAGTATTTTGATGCAAAAATATGTAATGTGTCTACATCCTTCTTTTTGTATTTTGTACTAGCAGTACATTTTGAAAAGAAATACTGTGAATTATAAAGCAACGAAAAAAATCTCAAAATAATCTTATCACACTCGGAGACAGGACTGAAACCTAATACCAATCATAACCCCTTGAGTGTAACTGCGTTACAAGAATGAATAAAAATCTTGCCTGTACCTACCTACTTTTCTAGTGCTCTGCATTAGAAGGAAACCTCAACTGGGAGCATACGTCCTCAATAATCTTGGGGAACTGACAAATATGAATGTCAGGTGGCTTCAACTTTCTTCTGGTTCTGCCGGTAGTTTTTGTAAAGTACTTAGATCTTTGTGGTACCACAATGGACCTACTTTAGGTTCAAGTGTGTCTGCGTGTGTTTTTTTTCAGCGGTGACTAAGTTCCTCCAATGTGTTGGACTCTTACCGACAAAGCCCTCTCCATCTTCAGGTGAACCAACTCCGGAACTGCTTCTTGCATTACTTCAGGATGGTCCCACTAGCCTCTATGGGCGACACTCTTCCTCTTCTATTGCCTTGATGAATTTCTGTGCTGTTCAAGGCGTTATGGCTAGCTAAGATCAAAGTCTACACAGCTACTCCAACCTAACTCTATGCTCGGGAATCTAAGGCTAGATAAGGAGAGACAAAAAAGACGTTGGCGCTGGACACGTAGGTTGGGCTGGCCAACCTTTGTCAACAACTTTTGGCATTACTCGGTTTCTTGACGAACCTTATCAAGAAAGGATAGTGCGTTTGGGGTAAGTTAAGATAGTTAGGTCTGGTATAGGTTTAGATTTAAGTGTGAGTATAGTTTGGGCTAAGTTTGGGCTAGTTAGGGTAGTTCGCGAGATTCTTTTCCTGTCTTTCTCTACGGTACCTACCTATTGGCATAGGTCCTTGGACAAATGATCCTTTCTTCTACTTTTTTCTTCTCTGACCGTCTGATGTCTATTTATGGAACATCTTCTTCTTCTTCAGCTGCTACAAGTTCAAGAAAAAAAAAAAAGATTGATTAGGACTTCTTCTTACAGCGAAATTACCTACTGTTCTCTTACACGCACTTTCAAGTCTCACACCATACTTTGAAATAATTTTCGGTTATTTTCCTTAATCATTCATACCTTTACTCTCAAATCTATGCCAATCAATTGACAATTCCCCTGCAATTAGTCATGCTCTGCCACAGCTGTACAAAGGTAATTAGAGCACTCGCCAATTTCGATGCAACAAAAGGCTAAAGCGATTCGAATCCAATTTTGAATTCACATTCTATTGCCATTCTGTCGAATGAACGGTTCGAATGACTTTCGAAAGTTTGCCTCGACTACCAACCATTTTAGCAACAATGTACCCTTAATTACAGTTATAACTGTTACTCATTGTGAGAACATTTTCATTAGTCTCAGTTCTCAGACTTGTATATAGATATAGCAAATCCTTTACTGCAGATGTTCAGGGACTACGAGTATAATAAAAGGCTGCTTGAGTGCCCTCTTAATTGATTGCGTGGCAAATCTCGTCAATTGATAATTTTCCAGTGTGCTAACTGAATTAAATGATCTCTCTCTCTCTCTCTATCTCTTGAGATTTTATTGACCTTTAATGGGTTTTGTTGCAGATTATTATTAGATTCATTGATTTTATAGAGAAATCAAATGGAGTTATTTTCTTTAAAGGGTTGCGATTGAGATAAACATTAGCTTTATGCATCAGGGATCCCTATGTCAAGATGAATATTCAACTTATTCATGACATTTGCAAATCTTTGTGCAAGCTTGTGGGTAAAGATGACCAGAAAAAAACTGTTTCCTTGCGAATGTATGTATGAACTTGTGCCTCGACTTGTTTATTGTTTTGAATGATTCGATACCAAACATTACTTACTTACTAAAGGTGGCGCTACAGTCCAGGGTGGACCTGGGCCTCAACCAACAAGTGTCTCCAGCCAGCTCAATCTTTAGCTAGCTGCCTTCAGTTTCGCACTCTAAGTTGGTTGAGGTCCCTTTTAACTTGCGTGCGCCACTTGAGTCGCGGTCTTTCTCTATTGCGCTGTCCCTCTGGGTCGGATTCGAAGATTTTTCAGACCGGAGCATTGGTATCCATCCACTCTACATGACCCAGCCACCTCAGTCGTTAGACTTTCACTCTTCTGGCCAAGTCGATGTCGCTGTACATCCGGTACAGTTCGTAGTTGTATCTCCACCTCCAATCACTGTCTATACAGACGGGACCGAAGGATTTTTTCTCTCAAAGAAGCCAAGAGCACCTTCATTCATTTTTGATAAAGTCCATGCCTCTGCGCTGTGGAGCAGGACTAAGATTATTAAGGTCAATTGCCTACTTAACCCAAAGAAGCAGCGACTGGCAAGGGTTATTCTCCGTTTGATCTCAGCGCTGGTGTCGTTGTCTGAATTGATAGCGGAGCCTAAGCAGACAAAGACCTTAACTGCTTCACTGTTATATCTGTCGAGGGAGACGTTCTATCCCAGACTTCGGTGTTGAATGGTTACAGCCAAAGCTCATTTTGCTTATTTTCAGCATTTGCTTATTTCACCTAACACTTCGTACGTACTTTTGTACAGCAAATGAAGTTTTGAGCCTCCATAACTTTATTTGATGCCTATAGTAGCCTTGAATTTCGCATGAATACCTCTTCTACACATGGTCTAGCAGATGAATCTTTTCATTGGCACTATCGGAAGCGTTTATTAAGTCGACAAACAGCGGGTGTATAGCGGAGATCTTCATGCACTGTTCTAAGATGATCCAAAGGAATAAGATGCAGTCTACGTAAGAAGACTCAAACCGGAAATCGGTTTGCTAGCTATCGCGAGTGCTCTGCAGATGTTCTTTGATACAATTTTAAGCTATTCTGCAAGGAATTACGCCTCGAGTTCTCGCACTCAGTTAAAATGCCATTCTTCAGGAGCTTAACAATTATTCTCTACTTAACATTCTTCCCAAACTTTTTCTAAAAGTGGATGCAGAAGATTTCCTGAAGTTTTATAAAGCTCGTCAGAAACGCCGTCAAGTCCGCCTTATTAGCTTCGAGCATACAAATCAAGGCTACGATTATATGCCACCTTATAATTTGTTGCAAGTCACTTGCGGCACTAAGGGGATCATCATCTCACTCACCATTCCCAACCAGAGTCGAATTCCTAATTCATGCAAGTTTTGACGGTTTCAATATTGCAATTCACCATATAAATTTTTGTGTTGCCCAAGGCTCCGTTTTGTCTCCGACTGTCTTTCCTACTTTCACAATTGATTTCTTGTCTGCAATCCATTCCTTTGCTGATATCAGTAGGTACTCTCATTTCCCAACTCACATCCTCGACCTTTAGAGGTCGAACTTCTATGAATTGCAACTTGTGTTAAACTCATTGAATTCCGACATCGGCAGCATAATAAATGGAGTAAAATTGAATGCGTCCAGAACCCAATGTTAGCTCCTGTCAGTTAAGCAAAACTCAAACCTTGAACCATGATCCATAAATGGTACCTGCATCTTCGGTATACATGTGTTATCGATGACTTTCCTTGGAACGACCACAGATTCCAAATATGCAAAAAAAAAACATACTTAACCACTTCTGACCTGGCATCAATCTATAAGGCATTCCAATTAGAATACAAAAATTATCGTTCAAACTTATAGGTGACAGGACAGGGACATTGCGAAGTCAATCGACTTTCACGAACACCGAAGAAATGTTTCCTGTCGCTCACAGTTTAAAAAATTCTTCCACAAACATTGCTCCAGCGAAATAGCCATTCTAATTCTACCCCTTCAACGCTTCACCTGCAATAGGTACGTGTAATGCTTCGAATGTACATCAGTTCAGTCTTAAGCTTACTTTCGGAGGTACTGTCTTCCTTAAGCCACACAACACGAATGTCTAATGATCTAGCTATGTGTTCTTCATCACTACAACCCGCAATCATTCAAAACCAACGTGCATTAGTATCTCTTTCGTCTCTCCTCTAGTTTCTCTAATACCGGTGCTCTAGTTTACGGTAAGTCATAAAGCTTTAAGGAAATTCTAGTCGTTTTCCATGTACCTTGAATTATCAAGAAAATTTCACCACACTTCCTTAAACATCTATACTTTCCATTGAACTAAATCAAAACGAATTTTTGTTAACTTACTTGTGTAATACCGGAAGCCATATTTTGAATTTTAACTACCGCATCAATAAAATTCCAGAACTCGATTTCGAATCAATATGTCCACCATTCGAAGATCAAAAGTTGTTTGATATACCCACACATACAATCCCCATTAAATGGAATTTTTTCATTTAGGGGAAAAAAAAAAATAAATACGATCAAACGCGATACATCAATTGATCCCCCAGATACATGTTTAGATACATTAACCGCACACAACACAAAACAGAAAGAGGCCAACATTCATCTTAACTAGAGTGCGAGTGCAAGAGGCAAAAAAATAAAAATACGTTTAAAGCGATTAAAGAAAATATTGATGAATCTGAGGAAAATTGATTGCATTGTCGGCATAAGATCAAAGGATGCCGCCACCTACCGCCAAAGCGCTTTTATTTGTATGCGATGCGCACAGCAAAGTATCGGATACAAAAACGGAACAACAACAAACAATGGATAGAAGAACAAAACGAGAAAAGAACGATTTCGTTCTTTAAGCTGGGCTCTGTGTTCCATCGAACCATCGAAATTCCAGTTCAAATTTTGTATTTCATAAGGAAGACGGATTAGAGGGCGTGCCACTACAAATGCCGCAAGGCGATCCGTTTTTGGGTTCGCAATGTCACACCTTTGGATCTAATGAGACAAGTACGATATGGATGGTGTGTGTTCTGTCTTATGCACCAACAAATCCAATAAAGATAAATTTAAAAAAAATGAAATAAACGAAATAAATGATAATTAAAAAAACCACTCGTGTAAAGATAATGAAATTATCTCCGGACACTTGTGTAGTCAAATTCACCCTTATCCTCTCCAGCAAACTCTTTTCTTTTTTTTAACCCTCTTTTTTCGTAGGAAGAATATTAAACCCGGAGGGGGGATTGCCTTTTCCAGTTTTTCTGTTGAATGCATTCATAAAGTCGAAAATTTACTACCAACATAAAAGACCACCGAACATCTATTAGTCACATTTACACTTACACTGACTGTGTGGAAATGTCCTCGTTTTGTTTAACATGCGAAAAGATAGAAATGGTCTGTCTGGTTAATGGCGAGAAGTCATGTTATTAATGGACGTGGGCTGTGAAAAAAAGGACGATTTGTTGATTCTATGAGGTGTACGGTTGTCTAGCTGATTGGTTGGCAAGTTGAGGGTTTGAGTGGGGGTTTTTCCCTTTTATTTGGGCTCATCATAGGCACTAATCGTGTTTTATTTTCAACTTTATTTGGGCGATGTAATAAATATTTGCTTTTATAGGGGGAAGGGCTTTGATGGTTATCATACTTTAAAGCAGGTGTGTCTTGTGCTTACAATAAATAGGTATTATGGCATTCAAGTTTGTCTTTAAGCTATCAAATATGTAGCTACAAGTCAAGACGGATTTTTTCAATCATTGGGTTGTACCTAATTCACATTAAAGGACATAACTAGGTAGAGATGCAAAGAGATACACGTCCGTTGAACAGTTGAACAGTGTGTTTTGTGGTCTCTGCCTGAAGCTGATCTTTTCCATGCCAGTTGACCCGCCGTTTTGTTGCTGTGTCAGACAACCCAGTAGATAGTAACCTCAGCACAAAGAAAGACTCTGCTGGGTCCCCGGCCACAAAGGGGTGCCTGGGAACGAGACAGCTGATGAGCTGGCAAGGATAGGATCCTCATTAGACCCCGATCAAGCAGATACCACTGCCAAAATCCCACCCTGTAACCTAAAACAAGAAATTGGGAGCAAAATTAAAACAACTGCCAACGATAGATGGAATGCGCTCAGCTCCTGTGGCATAACCAGGAAACTATTTCCATTCTACAATAAACAGAAAATTGATAGAATCCCTATCTTCCCTAATAGGTATCATCACCGGGCATAATATGCTTAACTACCATGCAAGAAGACTGGGATTGAACACAGATGGCCTATGAAGTAAATGAAGACACTCCACACTTTCTCTGCCACTGTCTCTGCCATACAAGATTTAAGATCCTAGGAAGGCACATTTTCCAGGATCTAGAGGAACTATCCAGCAAGTCGGTGTTTGACATACACAGATTCATCAGCGCTGCGGGCTGGCTTGATAGAGCTAAAGCTGCCCTTGTGGACGGACCGTTCTTTAAAGTCTTGTAAAAACAAAAGTCACGTTTATAACTTGACGGTAGATGCGTTTGCTTGGGGGGAACTTGCAAGCTCTATGTTTTAGGTTAAGTTAGGTTGGGTTGTAGAGGTGGCTGCACTTAAGAACAGCCTTACTCGGATCTCAACGGATCCATTGTGTTCGCCGGTGTGGTGTGGTGTGGGGTACCTAAAATAAATGAACACAAATTATATTATCAATTGGCCGCAATCAATCAATCATCCCTAGTTCCGAAGGAATTGTAGGATGGCTCTCGGTGGCTTGTCCGACAATTCGCCCAGATCATGAAAGAAATATTTTCTGCTGAGGCTTGAGCATTCGCATAGGAGGTGGAATGTGTCCTCCTCCGCGTCTATGCCGCTACATCCTCTGCAAAGATCTGTTGTGATTTTTTTTTAGGTGGGCCGCCAGCAGGTTGTAACCTGTCATAATACCTATGAGAAGTGACTTCTATTGACTGCGATGATTTCCTTATTTTTTTCTTATTTAATTCTGTCCAGAGTATTCTTAAGGGTGCGGCATGATGTAAATGATGCTGGGCTTTTTAAGTTCTAGTGGAGGTAGGATTGAGTCGTCGGCCATTGTAAGATCCATCAGAACCTATTCTTGCTAGCTCGTCCGCCTTTTCATTACCATGGATGGCAGTATGTCCCGGGATCCAAATGAGTGTGACGTTGTGATTGGTGTTGAGTGCCTTGAACTCGTTGTGGCAGCTTTTCACTATTTGGATCTGATCGTTGTGGATGTGATGGCTTTGATGGCTGCTTGACTATCAATGTATATGACGATGTAGCTTCTTGGGAGTGCCTGCTAAGATAGTTCTCGCGAGGCTTTAGCGATTGCTAGAACTCCTGCCTGGAACACGCTAATGTGGTTTGGAAGTCTTATCGACCGTGCGATGTTTGGTTCCGGTGCATAGATCCCTGATCCTACACCCGCTTCCATTTTTGACTCATCCGTGAAGATGAATTTATGATTGGGGTTAATGACCTCTCATTCTGTCCAGCTGTGAATACCGGGATCAGGCCTTTTTTCCAAAGGTTGAGTTGTTGTAGGCGCAGTGTAGGTGTGGTTCGAATACTGGGATATTCCTTTTGTTAGTGAATAGAACCAGTTCTGTTTTTTTGCGGATTTATGTTAAGGCCGCATCGTTTGGCCCAGTTGCTTAGAGTGTTTAGGGCTGACTGGAGTTGGTCTGTGATTGTGGGTATGAACTTCCCTGCGGTCATTATGACTACGTCGTCGGCATAAACAACGACCCTTATTCCACAGCTCTCCAGCTTCATTAGCTCTCATTTACTACTAGGACCCATAAAAACGGTGATAGGACTCCTCCCTGTGGAGTGCCTCGGGAGGCCATGGCATGTATTTGGCATTCCCTCTGAGTTTATACATCTCAATTTGAGCATGCATTCTATCCAGTTAGATACGATGGGTTAGGTCTAGTGACGTTCTAATAGCTTCTGATGTGATGTTGTTAAAGGCTCCTTCAATGTTCGGGAAGGCCGCAAGAGTAAATTCTTTGTAGTGGACCGACTTTTCGATCGTTGCTACCACTTCATGCAGCACCGTTTCGACCGATTTGCCTTTCATGTATGCAGTATGCGTGCTGCGCTTGTGAAACGTCTCTTGGATTCAGTTTGGAACGGATGTGAATGTCTATGAGTCTCTCCAATGTTTTCAAGAGGAAAGATGTGAAGCTATTTGGCCTAAATGACCCTTACTTCTCTCTAGTTTCCGGCAAATGAGTGCAGCTTAGCCAGAGCACTCTTCCATGGTTACTTTCAACCAAAAAATTTCCTAAGTAAAATAACTTTCTTTGTTAAAAATGTCACTTCATTTGGCGGTAGGCTCATGAGGCCTTTGGGCGAGTCCGAACACGCTCCGAACTCTCCTTTATAAAATAACAACTTGAATTTTACCATGGCTACTTGAGGCTTGGAGCCAACAGTTCAGCAGGGAAGGACCTACATACATATCGACATATTACGAGTATACGTAGAGGCATGATTTCAAGATTATGGAGTGTTTGTTTTAAAAAAAAAAAAAGTGTGGGGTCTCGACGTCTCCATTGCGGTACACCATGTCAACGCTATCAATCACTTAAGATACCACCTACTACAAAAATTATAAATTCAATTTTTTTTTTTTAATTTCAAGTAATTAACTTACCTGCTATTGACATTTACTAACAACAAATTGAATAAATTACAACCTACAGTAGTAGTTATCTCTTGCTACCATTGGATTAAGTTAAACCATTTGCCAATTTAAAATAATATCGAATAGATTTATGAGGCGGCAACTATCTATTAATTACATCAGCGTTAAATAATTGCAGTTATCACAGCTTCCAGTAGGTCAATAAATTTTCAACTAAAAACTTAACACAGGCAAGCCTTCTACACAATAAAATTCAGCGTCTATAACGTTCAACTAATTGGCCACATGAAATATGTACTTCTCGGACTATTCAGGCAACAGGGTAGCTCAAAGCAATAAACAATTTTATTTCAAAAAAAAAACCAGAGGCGTCAAGTCGTCTAATAACACTCACCCTCTAACAGACCGAACTCCTACTGTTTCATTTATGCCGTCATTTTAGGTGCAATCCGAACCGGATACCTACTGTGCACCTGTGGCGGTATCCGTCAATTTCCTTTGACTTAAATATTTGGCCGGCGCGATAACAGATACTTTCGAGATGCCACAGAGGCACTTCTTTCTATAAACACACACACAGACACACACCGAATAGCCGCAGGAAGGCGTGGGAACTCAAAAATCAAACGCAATCATGATGTTAATTATCGTAAGCGGGTCCACGAAAGGATTCTTATTTTGTATTTGATCGAACGATTCGGTTAAAAGTAATTTACACCTAAAAGGATCAAGGATTCTGAATGCTCAAAGAATTGAAATCGTGTGCGGTAATATTTGGGATCCATGGGAGAATGGTTTTAATTGGACTCAGGATAAGGGTTGTGATTAGAAGCCAGATGTGAATTGAATAGTATCTACTTACTTTCTTCTTTTGAATTAATTTAATCAGATACGGTTGGGATTCATTTATGAATATAAATCATATCCTGATGCAAGCTGCTGCCTTACAAATTGACAAACAAAATGGACAAACACTGTTAAAGTTCAAAACCTCAAATGACACATAACTCAAATTCTTAGATCAAAATACCACCGACAAAGCAAATATTTGTATACTCACAGAATCGGTAGCTAACCGAAATTTATTTGGTATTTAGATACTTTTTCGATTGAGTGGTACGTATAAATATGTGCCCAGATGAACGTCGGATATGTATATGTTTACCTGAAACGCGTGCTTGCGTTTCATTACAGTCCGAACATTATTTAGCCGATAAATTAACGTTAAGCGCATGGAAGAGGTGCGAAGTGGCGGTCTCATAGATGCACAATCCCACTAACTGTTGGATTGTGTAATATTATACAATCTGTGTCCTTGTTAGGTATGAGCGAAAGCTGTGTAGATACATTATAAACGACTGCAAATGAGGTTAATTGTTGAGACTGGCATTACTTAGCCGCCAATAATTACGCACTATCGAGATGAATCAATTCGATTTCGCTTGAATACATTTTTTTTTTTTTCTTTAAACCCTCACACAGATAAACTTAGATATGGCGATCGCTTATTTCCGGTTATGCGAATGAAATAGAGTACGCGACACGGTGTGGTCTCCGTGGGTGGTATTGGGGATTAATTAGGACAGCATTATGTGGTGAAAGAAGATAATTTAAGTAGAAAATCGATATTAATTGGCGGAAAATCTTTGAAAAATTTGCGGTTAATTTAAAAAGGTCTACAGCGGGAAAGTGGATGAAAAGTAGGTCGATGAGATATTGAAACGATTTCTTGGGTGACTTGCGAAAATTCACATTTTTACATTGACCAAGGGTTTACTTTGTGAGCTTTTTTTGTGTTGGCAATCTGTTTGGAATTGAGAAATGATAGGCTAAGTCTAGATGACTTAAATAGTAAGTGAGATAAGTTAGTGCGGGTGAACCTGGAGCAGTGGGTAGTGTTTTTGTTTGTTATGGCCATTTTTTCTGTCTTTTAGAATGATTATGGCAAATTTACAGAAATCTGAGTGGAATTACAAATGAGCCTTCATTCCGGTCAGCCGTATCGAGCTTGGATTTTGACGTCGAGATTCTGGACGATAAATCGCCATCGACTTGAATGTCAATGTAGGCAATGATAGAGAATAGCTAAGACAGGTTATCAGGACTAGGCAACCGCAATGACAACGGCGAACCATTTCTGGACTTTTGCAATTCCGAAAGCCTTGATCATTTTGCCATCAGTCGCCATTTTGATGAATCTGCTTATGGATGTACTGAACAGATGAGATGGCGATATGGGGATGGTACGAGATCACCACCTTATAATAGCGGCGGTACAAGTGAAGTTCAAAAATTCCACGACAGCACTCGAACCCCAGGTGCTAAGGCCCTTCACAAGGAGTGAAACCAATCACCAACTCAGTGCTAGCCCAACCAAAACTTTCGTCGTGCTGTGAAAAACGTTTTCAAACCTAGTGCTGAAATAATTGTTGATCGATCACAGGGAAGACATGGTGCGCGGTTTTTTGAGGATACCTGGAGAGGATCTCTGCCTGAGAAAGCTCTTGAATCAGCGATAACTTGGTCCCTTTCCTCTGAAATCTGGAGGCTGTGATTCGCAGATACATTTTTGTCCATTCGCTTGATATGGCTTGCATTTTTGGACAACATCTTCTTCTCCTCGTATAGGGGACCAAATATTCAACGGAGTATACCACGTGCCACCATATAGCAGCACTGGCAGAATTACTGTTATGTAGGCGTAGGGCATGGCATTTAGTCTTCCGGGTTGAGAGTTTTGAATCCATTTGTTTCACTCTTAGAGCTGACGTTTATTATCGTTAACAGTAACTTTTTGTGCTCGGAGAAGGACAGAGGCTAGTTTGTTTGTTGACAGCTTCAAATTGCATATTGTTCCGAGTATTTTCTAGCATCACGTGGCACAGCTGGATCAGTTTTGCATCTCAGGATGCATTTAGAGCTCAGGACGATGAATGCGGCTTTGAAGTCGATGAAAAGGTGGTGAGTAGGTATCGACTTAAAATCGTTGGTCTTTCCCAGGATTTGTCTTGGTGTGAAAATTTGGTCTATCGGATCGGAAGCCACACTAGTATGACGTTGGATATACCTCGATACTTTTGGAAAGACCTGTGATCACTTTTTTTTCTTGCAGATGGAGCATATGTGTTATTACGCCTTGCGAATTATATGCACTCCTTCATACTTAAGCACCATCACCTACGCTTACTAGCTTTATGCTTCAGTTCTTTCTAACTTTTTATCAGTTTTCTAAGTTTATCCAGTGTTCTGCACCATGGACTTCTCGGTAGATCGACAAAATTAGCTACAGAACTGTCACCGATCCACTACCATTTAACGTCGTCGAATCTCATCTCTGTACCTATTAAGCTTTGACACGTTCTCTGGCCGAGAACCACATGGCCGACACATGAGAATCGAGAGCTCGATTTTTAACGGAAGTTGTGGTGCATATTCGAAAAATGTCAACATCAACATCCTTGGCAGATACATGGATGAAAATTGTGACGAAATGATTCTTCCATTGCAAAAGCTGTTCCTCATCTGAAGAAAAGATAAAACGCGTTTAACTTTTACACCGGTTTCTTTATTAAGCTCCGGTCCCTTGTATGATCAGGAATGAATTTATGCAGAGCATAGTTCTCGCTTCCAGTGTGATGTTACATATCTCAATAATGGTTCCATGCGAGATGACGAAAGCCTAAAAAAAAACGTTCGCAACAAATGAATTACTTCTGACTTATGGCAGAATACTCAGATAAATTGCTTGATCCATATTCGACAAAGTTTTCAATAAATCTTAAAGTTGCCGTCGAATTTGGTGTACTTTTTGACCAAAAATTGTACAGATACTGTGCGAATTATCTTCGTATGATATTGACTATATTTGTGAAGCATTACTAAAGGTTGGTTAAGTTTTAAGGGCCGATGTTGATTTTGAATAAAACACAATATTATGATAATATTGGTATGGTTCAATTATGTATTGAACAAAATATCGGCCAAATGGTCGCCGCGACATCGGCGGCACACCTCCATCCGATGGTCCAAATTTTCGATGACGCTGAGGCATAATTGAGGTTCTATGCCGTTAATGTGCCGAATTATCTCATCTTTTAGCTCTTGAATTGTGTTTCGACAATCACTCTTGGATAATCATTCGCCCAAATGCGGCAATTCTGCTTATTGACGAATCCACTGAGGTGAAAATGTGCCTCATCACTGAAGATGATTTTCTTCGAAAATTGATCATCCACTGTTGCCATTTCTTGCCACGACGCTTGAAATGGTCAAGAGGCTTTAGTTCTTGAGTCAATTACACCTTGTAAGCGCGTAAATGCAAGTCTTTATGCATAATGTTCATCAACGACGAGCGTGAGAGGTGCAATTGTTGGGAACGACGACGAGTTGAGGTGGACGGCACTTCAGCCACACTATCGCGAACAGCAGCAATATTTTCTGCAGTACGAGCTGTACGAGCATGCACTGGTGTTTTCACATCTCCTACAGACCCGGTTGGCTCAAATTTTTGCACGATTTTTCCGATTGTACGCACATTTGGACGATTAAATTGACCGAAAAAATCACGAAGTGCACGATATGCATTTTGATTTGAACGCCCATTTTCATAATAAGCCTGAATAACTTTAACACGTTGCTCGATTGTGTATCTTTCCATGGTTCAAATTGAGTTAGTCTAAAATTGAGAAATGTCAAATGAAATGCAGAAAAAAACTTGACGTTTAGGTGTGGTTCACATTCAACATCGGCCCTTAAAATTTAACCACCCTTTATTGAAGTAAAGATTGAAGGTCGCCCTCAAAATAAAACAAAAATTGGCTGCTTAATTTAAATTGTCCACCCCTAATTGGACACCCTTTACTTGTCACGTGGCTCTAGTGGCAAATTTAAATAATTTATATTTTTCACGTTAAGTACATGCAAATTCTAAGGCAAAGCAGCTATGGGAAAAATACTACCCCATGTGATCAAAATAAAATTTATTTAAATTTCGTTTATTAATAATTCCACGCATTCGACACACGCGAATGGCAAATAAAAAAGAATAAGCTCCACATGAATTTAAGCATGCGAAAGTTTTACAAATTACCGTCATTTGAAGTATTGTTGGGTTTGGCGTTGGAAATTTTTAAAAAAATATTTAATTTAACTACTAAAGTAGGGTTTAAGTAAATAAAAAGTTTCTTATCACATTTTGATACACGAAATATTTTATTTCGGCCGGAAGTATTGGTTGAGAGGGTTAGAATCTGGTTTTATTGATGTGAATATGCAAATAGAGGTTTGGAAATGTTCGTGCTTTTATAAGGCCTAAGTCGTGTTAATTTTACACTGAAAAATTGATAGATACCTACCTGTTAAATACTACTCGTGAATTTTTTTTTAATATGTCGCTGGGATTTTGTTCCTTGCCGCTGCAACACTATAGAGATATCATCGCGATTTTGTATAGAGATTCGTTACGAAATAACATTTCGTTTGCCTCAAAATTAGCACAGGCGGCCTTAGAGCCACAACAGTCGACTTTTCGGGCCCACGTGACATCGTCTTGTAGCACGAGCTTCTGGACGTAGCACATAGATATTTACAACTGCGATCGACCAAATATCTAGGCTGAGTAGTTCGGAACTTTGAGTACGAGACTTATTACAAGCTGACTGTTGACACAATTGCTTATGCTGAGCCGAAAAAACGGCCCTTTATTGAGTAGTGAATATTATTTCAACAATTTAGGCGATCTGTCTAAGAAATCACAATCCAATCTAAAAGTAATTATAAATTCGTGATAATCCAGGGAGGGCTTAACTTTCTCCAACGAAGGAAACGAACGGTCTTATTTTGGATAAGAAATTAAACTCGAAACCCAGCATGCAAGAAGGAGTTAAGAAAGCTACAATAGCACTTTTCTTTTGCACCTATTGGGAACAAATGGGGTTAACTTAGGTGGCGCTACAGTTCGGGGTGAACCTGGGCCTAAATGAAGTTTACAACCTCGTATAACTCAATGGCTCTACTTCGCGGTTGTAAGACTGATACTTATGTACGAAGTGGCTTAGATAAAACCATAAGCTAAGATTATCTAAGCAAGGTCCAACGATCAGTTTGTTTGTGCATTAGCAGGGCACTTAGGACGACACCCTCCGACATTCTGTTTCATTTAACATCTGTTGTCTGACATTAAAAAAAAAACTTGACGATCCTGACTAAACACACCTTTCGAAGTCTTTGCCAGACAAATGGCAGCTAGTTAAGCCATTCGCCACAAATCAATTTCATAGGTACGTACATACATAGGTGCCAGAAACACAAGTAGCACGGATGCGCCGTTTTGATACCACAACTCACGTGGCCTGGATGTTGATGGGCGTAGCTAAGAGTGTAGTTTTCAGATCCATCCTGTGGAGTTAAGAAAATTGATAAAATTGATAGCCTATCAATAAAGATTCCTATGCTGTTTAAGGTGGTAGGGCTGAGACTCAGTATCTTGCACTCTTCTCTAATCGCTAGTACCTCCGCATGGAAGACGCTCGAAGAGTCTGGGAGGCGGTACGATATGGAAACATTCAATTCCGCTGAGAAGACACTTGCTCCCATGCCACACTCCATCTTGGTGCCGTCAGTTAAGATCGATGCTTGGTAGTTTGATTGGGGTAAGTAACTGTTCCATTCTGACTTCTTATTTTCGGAAAGGGAACCTGAATATTATTATTGATCTTTAGTGCAGGAGTCCTGTAGTTAGTTATGGTCTAGGCCAAATCCCTAGGCAGCAGGTCAAGAGCCTTACTATGGCCATAGGATTTAAGGGACTACAGCCCAGATTATCTGAGTCTGATAGCACTACACGAAATGATGTATTTGATGTGCAAGTCCAGGGGCAGGATATGGAGGAGCGTGTTCCAGGCGAAAAAAGGTATTGCCAAAGTCTTTCTTGGATAAAGACAAACTTGATTTCTGCCCAAGAAATTCGTTAGTACCTATAGATTGCCGACCATCTCTCATAGAATTGGTGACGGAGCATAGAGATATTCCAGGGAACAACTGCACTTGGATCAAAATCGCTCTTAAAATTGAATTTCTCTCAACAGATTGCATATCACAACCGTAATAGGTGTCATCACGGCATAATGTCATAGGCAAGCAAGCAACAAGACATGACATTCATTCAAATGATTTTTTAAGAAGCTGCATGGCCGAAGAGGAAAAGAAAACCATTCATTTCATTTCACTTCATTTTCATTTCAAAGAAAAGAAAACCATTCCCTACCTCCTTTGTAGATGTCCAGGTGTTCCTCACAAAAGAAGGAGAATTATATTTTAACGACCTACATATAAGCGATCTGATAAACACAGATATTGCTTCGCTTCATAAGAAGCTCCGATTAGTTTAACGAGCAGATAGGGGGATTTCTTTAGATCAATGTGCTATAATAGACAAACCACTATTCTATTAGCTGACAGTCACTTCAAACTAACCTAACCTAATTTTTGAATGGTGACTTATAAGGATAAATCACCATTCATTTTGAAGTCATTGAATGAGCATTCAAGTTTTGCATTCAATGAATGGAAGTCAATATTTCCATTCATTTGAAGTCTATTGCATTTATTTGCATTCATTTTCAATTTTTGCTAAAGAAAAGTTGTCCTGAAAGTGTTGAGCTAGCTCTAGAAATAACACACAATGCTATATCAGATTAACCCACAGATCGTAAGGAGCTGAGCCCAGAAAATAATGTTACCTGCAGGTTCCGTAGAAAAGCGAGTAAGACTCCGAATAACTTTCTTCAAAACTGTTGAACACTGAACCTCGCTCTCTGGAAGTTTATCAGAAAGCTATGAAAAATACTAATATAACTTCTGCTAAAGCAAATAATGGAAATGAATGCAAAAGACTTCAAGTGAATGCAAATGAATGGGACTGGCAAATGAATGCAAAAAACTTCAAATGAATGCAAAAGACTTGAAATGAATGCAAATGAATGGAAATATTGACTGCCATTCATTGAATGTTCATTCAATGACTTCAAAATGAATGGTGATTCAAACTTATAAGTCACCAATCAAAAATGAAGTCAATGAATGAATCGATTTTCAGTAAAATCATAAGAGTTAAATTCTCAAATGAATGCATTCTTTTACAGCTCTGTATGCTACTTAAAAGCTCGCCAGTCATGTAATCACTTTCAAATAGATATCTTACACATTTATTCCATTAAATTGGCTCCTTTTAGATTGTACAAAAGAAAAAAAAATAGTTGCACCACCATACCTGCAGGAGTTCCTCTAAGTATTAAACAAGATTTTAAAATCTTTAGTTACAGATCCAAGTATTTAATTAGTTAAAGCTGTTACACGACATACCAAGGTCAAACTAAAGTTAACAAATAAGAATTTTAGTTTTTTTTTTATTTCCCTTTATCACTTTTGAGCATCCCATCTATTTAATTCGTCTTTCCTATTTCTCACATTCAACATAACTTACAGCAACTCATCATCTAAATCACATTAGCAATTAAAATTTCCTTAACGATGTTGCTGATAAGTAAATAACATGTTCATATCCATGTGTCCACTTTATTAAACAATTTAATAATAGCAATTAGCATTCTCGGCACAATGGGCACGTTGAAAACAACAAAATTCCACAATAAAAAAAAGCGCTCATCCTTGATGTGACAAAATCGCATTTTTTTTAAATAAATTTTCAACCACTCAATAAATTTCAATCTCTTAGCTATAAATTTAAAAAGTTTCCACTTAAGCGAACATAATGCCGCACAAAAGTCATAAAATTTAATTTAATTATCTCTAGATACATAGGTGGATTAATGCACATATGTATAGGTTATTCACTATATTCATTTTGGGTGTAATAATTTAAGAAATTAAGCGCCTCAAACTCGTACCCACTAATATTTTGCTGTATGTGTGGGCTAAAATAAAATTGGTAGCTACCAACAAACTGCCCACCTAGAGGAATCGACAAGCAAATAACAACCCACCCATTTAGCCCCCGCAACGTATCCAATCAATTCATCAATCACAAAATCACAATTAATAGTTAGGCAATGGACAAACACAAAAACGGGGGGTATAAATTATGGATATCAATTTATTCCTCAACTGGACACACAAAGTCGTTACCACGATGTGAAATGGTATCCATCTACAAGAGAGGGGTTCGACTCGAATAAATATTAAAAAAAAAAACAAAAAAAAACACTCTTAAAAGTTTATGTTAAACGTTTGCTTGGGGCGTGTTGTCAGTCCCCCCCACCCACCCCCCACACGAACAGTGTGCACAACAATTGAGTGAACAACTCAAACGGCACCGCATATTGTTACTTCTAATTATCCCGAAACACCGACAATGCCGATTTGTATATACTCGTGCATACGAATGAAGAACAAATATGTATCTAGATACATTTAAACGTCGAAAAAACTGTTTCGGAAAAAAAGACTATCTTCTGGCAGATAATTTACGAAGGGGCATCAATTAACCAACCCACCAGACGATGGAGCACAAGCTGAACAGGGATAGATATAATATCAGGAGAAATGTTGATCTCTTCTGTTTACATCGATGGTATCTGTGAGATGTTTGGTTGTATTTAAAGATGAAAATTTGAAGGCTAAGTAGTTTCTTGTTATTCTAGATTTGTTTTCAGTGAGATAGATACAAAAATATCTATTAGATACAAAAGTATCTTTTTCATAAAAATGAATTTAATGTTGGTTCGATAATTTTGAGGTGAAATTTGTAAATTTTTCACTCAGTTTCAATCAGTTAGATAGCAAAGATTGTTCAAATGACCAAATTAAGAGTCAAAACTGTAAAAAATGTATCCATGTCACCATTGCTGGTAAACTAAAACCCTATGTATCCATCTGTCAGTAAGAGAACAATCCACACAAAAGAAGGGCCACACTGATGATCGCCATAATTATCCAAGCAGAACCACCATTGCGTTTGCGGCCGCGTCTACCATTGGTCGATGTTCATGTTAAACTCAAACGCCTTTTTCCCATTGTTCCATACAACCTGACCAGAAAAAAAGGGGATGGAATTCCATTCGAGATTCGACTCTCTCTGTTCGGCGCACACCTTCAGTATTCTACCTCTGACTCTTGCGCCTTGGTACGAAAAACCGGATATATCTGTCGGCTGGTTATGTGAACGAGATGGAATGCTAAGTGGGAATCACAGACTTGTCTAGTTAGCTGTGTTTGGTGCTGCTTAACAATCTTCAATCTAGTTGTGAACAGTTGTTTGTGAATCGTGGTGAAGTAAAGTCGTATGGATTTTTCAAACTTGACGTAAAAGAAAAAAAAAAAAAAAACTTGAAAATCAAAAAAAAAAAAGAAGGAAAAAACAGATAACAGACGGATATCTACTCTTTTTTTTTTTTTTTTTTTATTGTTGGTGTTATGTTGTGAAACGAGAAAAACTTGTGTTGTGCGTTTTATTCCTCTTAAGTAGAGTAGTTTAGCTAAAGAGATACTTGTTACTTAGTGACATCTGGTAGATTAATTAATTGAATTCAGTGATAAGTGGCAACATTTGTGAATAAATCAAGTATCTTTTCGGGATTTATAACAATAATATTAGTGAAAATTAAAGTGACTTTAGAACAATTAAGCGATGCTTTGTCCACCGACTATACGGCCACCGAGCCCAGCTGAATCGGAAATCTCAGTTGGAGCACCAAGTCCGCTGCCGCATCATCATCATCATCATCATCATTCGTTGCAATTGCCTTCTCGTGATGAGTACTTCCAACCGTTGAAAAGATTAAAAATGGTTGACGCTCGGGATCGATCGGTGAGTCCGACTCCTCCACCGCCGCCGCCAGCACCGATAGCTATACTGCCGCCGGCTACCACCACCAATCAGAAGTCAAACATTGAAGGAGTGAAAAGTTTCTCAATCGCAGACATTCTCGGTCATGATAAGAGTTCGAGAAGTGCAGCTGCAGCAGCCGCTGCTGCATTTCCTCACCCACCTATGGATGTTGCTGCTGCAGCAGCAGCAGCAGCAGCTCATCATCCAATTCTGATACCAGCGACACAAATTGTACGTCCATGGGATCATTTGTTGGGACCAATTCCCGCTGTTCGACCATTTATTCCACCAGCACTGTTGCATTATGAGCAGCGTTTAGCTTTGGACTATCACCGTCAGCTGCAGGAACACTTTAATGCACAAGCTCAATTGTTGAGACACATGGGGATGGATATCATTCCGTCGGAAAGTGGATCAGAACGATCTAGTTCAGCAGCTAGTGACTGTTGTTCACCAGAAATTTCTGCAAATCGCTTGTCGGGTGATGCTCATTCGCAAAATCATAGCGGACATAATCGTCACTCACCATCACATGGTGGAAATGGCCAACAAATAGGATCATCGTCATCCTCGTCATCGTCATCGGCAGCAAATCAAGCTGCTGCCAATGCTGGAAGTGGGAAAACTAAACCAAATGGTACTCCATTAGACGCCCTCTTTCAGATGACAACGAAAGACTTTAATGAATCTGAAGGTGAGTTTAGCTCGTAAACTTTGTCATTTTACTAAGCTAAATAAGTCGAGGCATGGTCTTTCAACAGAATGTTAAAGCACCATTCCCCCTACTATAGTTTGAAAGTCAGTGTTTTCTAAGGCCACGAAGAGCACTGTCGATTACGATGAAGGACACACTAAGTATGGCTCCAGGCAACAGCGTTCTACAGAAGATCTTATGTCTTAAAAATTGTGCAATTGACTTAAATATTTTAAAAATGTTATACAGAGTGTATCTGTCATAGAATCTCCATCAACAAGCTTCAAGTTTAAAGTACTGGAACCATCAATCAATATATGTATGTACGCTGTATTAGATTGATGTCTTTCTCAACTTATGTTGTCTCCGATACTGCATCTTATATTTATCAATGACCAGTTATCTTTCGAAAGATAGCAATAGTTGTGAAATAAACAGAGTCGATTTTAAGGAAACGAAAGGAATGTCAGTACTCGGTAGGTGTCCCAGGCGTCAGCAAATCACACATGCTGAAGCTGGTGTAGAGACCTTTGTTTCCTCGATCATTGTTAAAGATATTTTACTTTTACCGACTTAGTTTTGATCTGTAAATCATTCGCTCCATAATCTTGCTGATCAATCACCAAAGATAGGTTAGGTTAAGTTATATGTGGCCTTGAGTTCTTATAGGTAAATTTATCTTACTGTATAACGTGTTCCAGGCGCAAAAACTGGCGATCAAAGAAGTCTTATTTTGGCTGAAAAAAACGTGATATCTTCCACAGATATACGTGTCTTTTCAGACAATCAAGCAGCAATCAGGTCCCTGGAATCAGTGCTTTCAAATTCGCTAGTAGCTCTAGATTGACGATCATCTCTTATAGAGATGGCGGAGCAGTTCAATATTCACCTTTGTTTGGTGCCGGGGCATAGAGATATTTCAGGGATGAACTCGCCAGATATGGAACAACGGTACCCGTGCTTACAGAAAGAGACACCCTGGGTATACCGATCACTACATGTAAACTTAAACTCAAGCTGGATGCAATCAAGAAAACAAATTCTAGGTGAACAAATGGTGTAACGTTTCAAGCGACAAAGCAGATTTGGCCACGGCTGGATCTGAAACGCCTCCAAAAATTCAATTTCTCTCAACAAATCGCATGTTAGATCCGTAAAAGGTGTCATCGCGGGACACTGTCTAATAGGCAAGCATACAACAAGGCTTGACGTCCATTCAAACAATTTTTGTAGAAGCTGCATGGAAAGAGGAGGAAACTATTCCTCACCTTCTTTGTAACTGCCTAACTCTCTCCCGTAAAATAATGCTCCACTTAGGAGACTTCTACTTGAGCAACTTAGACGATTTGATAAACACAGATGTCAGAAACCTTCTTCGCTTCATCAGAAGCTCCAATTGATTTAACGAGTAGCTAAGGAGATCTCTCCAGATCCTTGTGGTATCACAATGGGCCTATCACTGGTCTAAGTGTGTTGGCATCAGCTGGCAGCCACGTCAGCCTAACCTAACCTATATGAAGTACTAGCTTTTACCCGCGGCTTTGCCCACCTATAGTTATTGAAGTTACACTTCAATAACCAAAAGTAGCCTATACTGTGACCCGAGGTACAGCCACTCTTGGTTCCGTAGTTTTCATGTTACAAAGGAACAAACAAACAAATGGACAATGTTTCACTTTTATAATATTAGTAGGATTATAGGTATTTTGTGAAAATTGCCTGTAGGGAGCTTCTCGATATATTAAATCGTTGCGAACGGTGCCAAATTGATATTTCAGCGACACTTTTACTGACTGCGGCGATGTTTTTCATTGACTAGACGGAGTCGTTTGTACACAAAAGATCAGTCTTACGATTTTCGTCCGGTTTGGTGAAATTTTCTCTATCGAACTATGCGAAATGTCTCCGAAATATTACTAATCATCTTTGAACACTGCCTTTAACCATACGAACATGAACAAACTTATATCTTGTGTAAAGATCAATTCGATGTGACCCTTTCTTTTGTCTACTCTTACGGCTGTTAGCTGGGATGACAAGTAGGAAGCTTCCAGAAACTTGATCCCCAGAATGAACTTTTTTAACATTTCTTCTCAACAGCATTGGGAACAGCCCCTTGTCAATCTGAAAATGAACGATCATTCCTTGAACACTCATGATGTGTGAAAAAAACCACTAGTTCTAATTTAGCTTGAAATACCTTTCAAATTAGTTAAGTTTATCTTGTGATGTGAACTCAACGAAAAAAATGTCCCCATTCTATAACTTAATAGAACGTTATCAATTTAATATCTATAAAAACAAACCATCAATTAGATACTTTGTCTATTCACTGACCACAATCATTCACGCTAGTAATTCAATTAGTAAACCCATTGGAAAAATTATATATACCACGACCAGCTTCCAGTTAACTACAGTAGACACTATCTTTCGCGTGACTCCTGAAACTATTTAACTTCAATCAATATTCTGTTAATGGAAAATTCTCATTTAAATTGCATAGATACCTAGTATCTATGGTATTTGAACGTGTTCAGTTAGTTAGTCAAGTCAAGTACACGAAAATGTTAGTTTTAGAGTTTTTTTTTTTTTTTAATTAACCAGCTCTTGAAACTGCTCCACTCACGGAAATTACACCATAAAATAATTGAGTATCAATTAAAAGTGCCATTAATCACGGTTCAGTGGAGATAAGCGGCACCATATTGCAGATAAGCGAAAAATGTTTGTCATAATAACACCTTATCCACTTTGTGTGTGGTGGGGTTTATAATTTGGAAGCTTTCTCTCTCTAGTACATTTTGAAAGTAAATTAACCCTTGGTGTTCATTAGGTGCAGTTTCATTATTATACTAATAGATACGCCTTCTTGACATACACCCCCTATATACAGGGCTATAGTTATACATAGGTTTCTATTCCTAATATTTTTGTAATGAGCATTTTGTGTTGGTATCTTAGATTCTAACGTTTTTTTTTTTTCATACTTAATGACCTTTTAAATGATTAAATGTTATTACTCAACTAATTAGGCGAAAGTGTATATATGATGGATGGCATTCTGCGCAAGCTACCGAAACAGAAGTTTGAAATTCTTTTGACTTATAAACGAAATCACATTTAAAATCGTAATTTATGGACGCGTTTCGTATTTGTGAAATGGCAAATAAAGTATCTTGCTGTTTTGTAATTCAATTTTCGACGACGACGACGCCAGTGACAGACAGTGTGTGCCAAAGGAATGGGTCATAATTAAGCTGGCTTAATTTACATTCCAGGCAATTTATAATAATTAATTTGTTTTCTTGTCTCTTGCCTAGGGGATGGGATATAAATTTGTATTATTATGTCGCCTCGTGTGGGAAAGTAAATACCTGTTTTTTGTTCTGTCTGCCCTGGTTTCAACCTTAAGAGTGTGGTTACATACATTTGTAACATAAAACTTCTTATCTAGGACAAGAGGACAAAACCATTACCGATCATTGACTTGTGTAAGTAATTTGTTTTGTGAGATCTTAAAGGATCTCATTTAGTGAGTGAATGAGGGGAGTTTTGTTTTGGTAAACACATGTCAAACGTTTGGTAAATTATCCTTCCAAGGGTACTTGGAAATTTGAGATACTTGATTGTGTATGTCTGCTAAATACCAAGTAAGAGATATACAGAAAAAAGACCACGAGATGGTTAAACAGATAGATGAAGTAATAATCAAGTGGGTCAGATGGTTAACTTCAATTTTTTTTTTATGGATTCTGAGAATCAAATTGAATGGGCAAGCAGATAGTTACACTGAATATTGATTGAAGAGAGAGATATTTCGTGGAAAATATTGGGATGCCAAACTGTCTGTAGACGTCGAACATGATGTGCTATCATTATGAGGTTTACTGTATGGAAATTGGCCTTTGTTGTATGAACACATGCACCTTATACCACTTAAAGTAATTTTTCAAATTAATCAAACACATCTTTCTGGTTGCAAGTTGTTGTAGAATTTTAAATGTTAAAATGTCATAGATTTGATTTTTTTTTTTTAGATTTGAATAATGCATCTATCTATTTAAAAATAAATACTTGTTTGCTTTCAGAAAGACGACCACTTAACGGTAAAATAGGTCTTTAATTGTAAAATGTCTTTTTTTTCCAAAAATATTTCCTAAAATTTACTCAGTTATACTAATAGGTTATGAATAAATGTTCCTATACACATCTATAGGAAACATATGAGATAATGCCGGTGACGAAACAGCAACGGTGTCAACAACCAACGGCTGAATCGGCGGCATTAGTCGCAGATAATTCCAACCGGCTTTTATCGTTGAATTTACATAAAACTACACTGATCAAGTTCATTATGGTGTGTAACTTGGTACCTGCCGGCGCCGTTTCGTGTCTGTTTACTATGGTTTCGTTACATGCCGGTAGATGTGTAGTAACCCTAAATGTATTTTCATTTCTTTGGAAGACGTCTGAGTATGGAGTTAAAAAATAAAAATAAAATGCAATATCACTCAAGATCGTGCAGTAAGGTTTTCATCGAGAAGCCTATAAAATAGCAACTTCTTCAGCTTACCTCAAGCACTCAAGAACGTGGTGGTCCATTGCTTTTGTTTACAGTCTTTGTTTTCCTAACGAAATGTAAAATTTCGATCAGGGAGAGAGGTTGGATTGTGTCCATTCTCGCGGCATTTGTACTCAAGAAGTGCAGTCTTAATCTCACTAAAGAAAGACACAGACAAAGGGCGTGCTTTGTCGTATCGCCGCGATGCCCACCAAAGTTCTACAGTCCTACCTCCCCAAGTTGGGAACAATTTTTGCAGCGTACTTATCAGGTCGCTTTATGAAGCAAGATCATATCATGAAAGTCGATCCAGTGCATAACTTTTGCTGAACTTATGTCAACTGGTGGCGATGATGCAGTGGGTAGTGTGTTCGCTTGTGATCCGACCTGTGCAGGTTCGAGCCCAGTCGGAGAATAGCAACCGCCACCGAAAATAAAGAGAAAAACGAACAAAATCTGAGTTTCTCAAACCACTGCACCAAAAAGTGGTTTCTGCCTGGGAGTACAATGGACCGAAACGAGTTTGAGTGCTCCCCGGATTTGGAAATTTCCTTTAAAAGAAAAAAATGTCATCTTTAAGTTTAACACCTGTGCTTTCGACGAGCCCTTTTTTGCTCGTTCGCTAAAGCTTAAGAGATTTAGTTCCCTGCACTTCGATTGTAATCTGGAACCCATATAAAACAAACACGGCTTAATTCGGAAAGCTTTAGTTTGCTAGTTATATGTTGGTTGCTGTAACTTAGTGATTAGTGCGAGCCTCAGTAAAATAACCAAAAGTTTTTTGCGACACCACTTCGTGGCAGGCAGGCAATGACAAACCTAAAAGCTTCTCAATCTGCCATTCGCAGTCGGCAATAAAACTGTAGGTCTCTTCCTTGCGTGCGAAAAATATAATCCAGGTACACACCATAAATGGTTGCGAGAAGCTAGACTCTGGTACTCTATGAGCTGTCGTCCCAAATATTTGTATGTTGGGAGCATGAATGCATTCATTTGATTGTTTTGCATTCATTAAAATCACTTTGAAGTCATTTGAGGTCATTTAAATCTTTGATTGTCCTAGTTCTTTTGATAGAAAAATCCTCCGGGTGATCCAAGGTCCAATCTGTTTGGGTTGCTCAACGATTCCCCGAAGAATTTTTCTCCCAAAAGAACCAAAGGCAACCAAGGACTTCAAAAACTTCAAAGTCTTCAATGATTTCAGATGACTTCAATGAATGCAACTGAGTTCAAAGTAACTTCAATGAATGCATTCATTTTGGCTTCAAGATTATTATTGGTAAATCATGACTTCAAAATGAACGGTGATGAATGTTTTTGAAGTTGAAGTCATTGAATTAGAATGTTTCTCAGTGAAGTCAAGTGAATTGAATGTCAAAATGATTGCATTCTTTTACAGCTCTGCAAGAAATCATACCTTCGATCGCACTTGATGAATGACTTTCGAAAAACTTTGGTTTTGTTTGTGTAATACTTTTCACGTGAACGGAATTGACCTACAGATTTTGATGGTCAGCTCTAAACGGCAAATTGAGAGACTTCTCATGACAAATTGTGAATTCCGGCCGATGGTTAATACTTATTTTTTCATTATTTTGCTTTGATTCAAATCAGTGTCAGCTTGTTAAGCAGTCCAAGGTACTAACCATTGCACGGCAGCGACCGCATGTGTGGGTGTGCACCATAAAATTATGATTAATGTGACCATCTGGACTAAGGATATTTATAACTTAGATACCTGTATATGTGTAGGCTTGATATTTACATAAAATTAGCAATAAACCTGTGTGAAGCTCAAACGTGATACATGCACTTAAGTTGACTCTCTATAAGTAGATACATACTTGTTATGTCTTTTGCAGATGAATCTGATAGCTGAAGTCCACCGTGATATTCATGCGATGAGATTATGGTTTGCTGCACACAGGTTAGTTGTAAGTGGCAAAACTAAATTAATTAACTAGGTTAGGTTGTATAGAGGAAGCTATATTCATGTACAGCCTCACTCGGATCTCAATGGATCAATTGTGTTCCCCGATGTGGGATACCTAAAAAAATGAAAAAGATTATTATTTTTATGGGTTGGCCTCCTTGCACCAACCCGAGTTCCGAAGGAATTGTTTGGAATTGGATGGTTCACGGTGGTTTGCTTGACAATTCGCCCGGATCACTGAAGAAATGTTCTCTCAGGGCAGTCTTTCTGTTTCTGCTAAGGCTTGGGCATTCGCATCGGAGGTGGAATGTGTTCTCCTCAGCATCTGTGTCGCCACATCCTCTGCATAGTTCCGTTGTGCTCAAACGTATTCTCTTTAGGTGGGCCACTAGCAGGTTGTGACCTGTCATAATACCTGTAAGAAGTGATAGTTGACTTCTGTTGAGTGCTATGATTTCCTTAGTTGTTTTCTTATTTAGTTCTCTCCAGTGTTTTCTTAAGGTGCGGCATGTTGTGACTGAAGTCCATCTCTCGTTCGTGAGTTTTATGAATTTCGTGGTGAAGCTGGACTTTAGAAGTTCTAATGTGAGTAAGACAGACTCTTTGGCTATTATCAGATCCATCTCAGAGCGTTTTCTTGCGAGCTTGTCTGCCTTTTCATTTCAATGGATGCCCGTATGTCCCGGGATCCAAATGAATGTGACGTTGTGATTGGTGTTGAGTACCTTGAGCTTGAGCGGCGGCCATTTGAACAATGTCATATTCCACACGTAATGTCACTGATAGGCATTTCAAATAAAACAAAAAAATCTTTGATATCTCATACCCAACTTGTTTTATTCAATTTTAGAATCTACCCGTCCCTATTGGTAAACCCTTTATAATTGCTCATGTCAAAAATTATAATAAATGAAATGAAATAAGAGATAATAAGAGTTTTATCTGCTGTGCACACGTTTTATATTTCGTATATTTTAAAATAAGAAATATTGAATATTATCGCCCCACAATGATTAAATATATATATATTCTTTTTTAAAGTGACATTTAACACTATTTATCGCTATAAGCAGCAGAATAAAAAATGTCACTAACTATTCTCTGTTGTTATATAAATATATAAACTTAATGAAATTTTGTAACTACGTATGTACAAATGTATTTTTAAAAGAGAATAATGAATAAAATACAAATACAAAATACAAACACTCCTTCAAGTGAACTCTGTTAATCTGAGCTTGAGTGACTCTGTAAGATAAGCATATACCTTCAACCTTACATACCGTATTTAACAAATGCAAGTACATTTCTAAGTAACATACTTAAAAGAATGTGTATTTGCCAGAATTTTGACAATATCATTATTAATCAACGAGTGGGTGTTGTCAAATACATATTTAAATTAGATAGGTTGAGGCTTGCTTCATAGAACATCCGAATATGAAGTTTGGGTGTATCTACTTCTAATCTATCAGATATCTATCAAATCAGTCAGAAAGGTTAGCAAGAAGAGCCTTGCATGTTCACACATGGATCAACCTTAGTGTTGGTATGGTACATTCTAGTCACAGGGCATTATGGTTTCCTGTTACCTCTATAATTTGAAAGAAAACCATAGATACTTTTATACACTGTGCGGCGAAATTATTTTCTTACTCTATTACCCTCCCTACGGCGCACAGTGGGTCAAGATACCATCTGATGGATTAATTGTGCTGAAATTAATTTTATTATGTAAGAATAAGTTATTTGTGTATAAAAAAAAAAAACCAAATTTGAATCTTTTAAGTTATATTTCATTTTTTAATTCACATTTTACTAACTCAAATTATAAACTGAATTCATGTTCATGGCAACATACGTTGCTCTGTTTCAATTGATTTTTTTTTTTTTTTTCAATTAGGATACACAAAATAGTTCGAATTTTATTTATTTATTATATAGTAGTATCATATTTATTTTTAAAAAAGTTTTGGATGTTTTTCAAATGGTACGGCATTTAGTCCAAAAGTCCGATGTATCCGATGAATCCTCACTTTTTGTATTGGAACTCTCAGTGTTAGGCATAATCGGTAAAAAAAAAAAAAGATCCAAAACTTCTTTCATTTGTTTCGGAAGTTGTCGGTAGCTTTTTGTTAATGGATCTGATGTTATCAGCATTAAATAAAATTAAAGTTGTTTCCACTGCAGTAAGAGCAGTGATGCCTTGTAAGCTTAGCTTTAAGAGCTGAAAGAGCTTCTTCCCCTGACATTTACACAGTGCACAGTTTTTTTTACAAGTCTTATACGCTTTTTTTTATATTCTGTTGCAGGGTAAGGTAAACGTATGATATTCTCTACTTATTTGGATGCAACTGAGTAGCACGAAGTACTTAAGTTCCATCCAAGTTGTGGATGTGATATGTTCCTTCTTATCTCTTCCATTTTGAAGCATTTACAGAGTGATTTTGATTTATGAATGAATATCCCAACAATATTTTATTCAATAGATCATTCGAAAAAAAAAATTAATTAAAAAAATGTGCACCGAGTGCGATTTTTCAAAAATCGTAAAAAAAATAATTGCTTTAACAACACAAATTACAAAACTTGAAACATTAAGAACATACATGGAGCTGTCAATTCTATGTTAAATCAGAATTTTCACATACTTAATACACGAATTATTATGATTCAAACACTCAACTCTTTTAATAACTCGTTAAAACACACGTTGAAGGTAGAACCGTAATCTTGATTCAACTTAACGTCGGAGAGTGGGTGGGTATGTATCAAAATTAATTTTTGGCGCGATTGATGGACATGAATGTGGTTGGTGTAGTGGATGCATCATCGCTTGTCACGCTGAAGGTTCCAGGTTCGAATCCCGATGTCAAAAAAAAAAAGAAGTCGATCAAATGCGAAATACTCGGATGCCAACTCTACTGCATAGTCATAACACTGGCAGTTGGGTGGGTCATATGGCTGGAAAGCGCTGATCGTACTAATGCCATCGGGATGTTGGAAAGAAATACTGTGAATTAAAAGCAATGGCAACAGTATCAATAATTCTCCCCAGTCATTCTGGACACCACCCTCGGAGCAAAAAGACTGAAACCTAATACCACCTGAGTTTCCAAATCACTACACCAATCCTAGCGCTGTGTGAATAGCATCATAAGGATATTCATAACCCCTTTAGCGCTAGTGAATTATAAAAAAATAAAAAATGTAATATAACGGAATATCAACAATATTTACTCATCTTGATCATTTCATTTTTCGATTTTTTGTCAGCTTTGGCATATGGGCTGCCCACTGTGAGTCGTGTCTACTAGCTGCTGGGAGTGTTAACTTAAAGCATCTTATCTTGCTAGTCATTGTAGACTTAATATCTACTGGTCTTTGGGAGCCAGAAAAAAACAAAATGTAAATATTTTAACTTCAATCGCATCAAATAGAGGTTTTACCTACGCTAAGATCCTTTATTAGATTACCACTAAAAGTTATATCCTGTATGAATAGTTCTTCTACATCATGGTTTTGTCCGACAAATTAATCTCTACCAAAACCATCCATCATTGATACCTACTACCAACATATCTTTCAATTTCCCAGTGTCTTGGCATACACCTGTAACCCCACCCCACAGCCATAAGCAATGAATGCTTTCATTTTTGTATCCATTCCCCATAAACCTGAACATAAGAATAAAACTGATAATTAAAAATAATTTTCTAACTTAATTCAACTTTGTTAACACTTAGCGAATTAAGATTGTTTTCTTATTTTATGAATTATCTACAATTTTCATTAATTAACATTCAACACCATTTAATTACCCTTCGAACTCATATAACACAAGGCAAAGTCACTAATTTGTCAACAAGCACATTAATCGTCGGCGATTTCTAATTAAACTGCGAACAATTAAATGTGATTAATGAGTGTATCAAACCTTGTCACATGATCCAATGCTTTATACACTCAAAGAGTAACTACAGTAGCTGTAGCTTTTCGACTTAACTAACAAGCGACAACATTTGCATCGAACCGCCATTACACTTCCTTGTCATTATGAGATTACCGCTGTTGGTTTGGTCGTTGCTTGTGTTCATAAATCAGTTTCGTTTATTGTGTGTGGTTATTAAATTTCCATTTTCAATAATTAGAATCAAGAGTGTACTTTATTATGAGACCGCGATTGATTAATCGGTGACCGCTTAAGGTGTGTATCTGTGAGAGAGCGTACGCGGCACCAACAAAAGATATTGAGTTGAGCTTTGCTGCAACCGAATTGAAATACTGATCGCGTAACTGATCAGTTCGATTGGTATTTATTTAAATAATTAGGAAACGTAATGCATTTTTACAGATTGTTGTTTTTACGATCATATTTTTATGATAAATGCGACTACTGACTCTGCACTTGGGCGGCCACTGGATGTTGCAATTGCAATCAAATTTGCCTTCACAAAAAAGCATCCACAATTAATTTTCCATCATAACCATTAAGAAACCATAGTCATAAAACATTTAATTCATTTAAGAATATGAATATCAACGCCACAACGTAATAAAATCTCACCTCAATGCATTCATAATTCTTGCTGCTCCCCGACAACATCGGGCCCGCGATTAATGAACTTTTCACAACTCATAATACACGATGAATGACATCCCGACAAATTAATAGCGGCAAGCGTTCACATAATTCCCATTCTCGAATAATTTTTCCCTACATCCAGATACACAGATACACCATGCTACATGACAAATAACGTCACAGCATCATGTCAGTCTCTCTCTCTCACATGATGTTCCATTCAAATTCAATTTATGTAGTGTTTCTCACAAAAAAAAAAAAACAACAACAACAACAAGGTTCTTTAAAATTCCCATAGGAACGGTCCTTGGTTTTCGGTTTTCTGCCCGAAAATCGTTTGTCAATCAGTGCGGGTATGCAATCACATCATTTACATATTTGTCATCGAGCATGAGTGCATATGCCACACATAATGTTGCTGCAACATGTATATGTTCTGTTTGTCAACAGGACAATTAGTTTTCAGAGTTTATTATGAAGTTTTCTTATTCTTATTCGGGTTTCCCTTGAATTTTTGGAATGGGAGTTTTCGGGCACTGAAACTGGTTGTCAGATGAGTGGTTGTGGTGACTTAGTTAGCAGTGAATCTGGGCGTTAATTGAATTATTAATACAAAGTTGTGGATGTAAGCGATTGAAATTAAAACAGCTAATTAGTGAGCTATGTGCTGACATGTAAGCTATCAAGTGAGTTTTCATTATGTAATGTTTTTAAATTGAATTCACTTTGGTATAGTTACATATGAATAGAGATGACACCCCTCGTTTTATATAAAAAAAAGTATGATACCTTGAATCTTTTTCCATAGTGTGTATTGAATCTCTACAATTGAAGTACTTCTGTACTTGTCAACATAATACTTTACAATAAGGTCAATAGATATACATTCAAGTGACAAAGTTCACTTGACTTTGAGCTCCAGAAACAGAAAGAAGTCACCGGTGGGTAGGTAAACACTTGAAAGGTAAAGTGCAAAATGCTACTTGTGAAGTGGTGAGTTGTTGTGCAAAAATAAGGAAATGTTTTGAAAATAGTTTATAAAAGCTTCTTTCCATCGTCGTACAGATGGTTACAAGACGAAATGGGATAAAGGGTGGCCATGGTGTAGTGATTGCATCATCGCTTGTCACGCTGAAGGTTCCAAGTTCGAATCGCGATGGCAAAAAAAAGTCGATCAACTGCGAAAGAAGCTAACGTCAACTCTACTGCATAGGCATAACACTGGCAGTAGGGTGGTCATGTGGCTTGAAAGTGTTGATCGTACTAATGACATCAGGATCTTCGAAAGAAATACTGTGAATTATAAGCAATGGTAACAGTACCAATAATTCTCTCCAGTCATTCAGGACACCACCCTCGGAGCAAAGACAGTTTCAAAAAAAATCACTACACCAACACTAGCGCTATAGCATCATAAGGGTATTCATAACCCCTTTAGCACTAGTGTATTATAAAAAAAAAGACTAACTCTGTTACTTGGTCGCAGTTTCAACTCTAATTTTCACTGTCCAAACCATTCAAACATAATATGTCTATCTCTACTTTCAAGGGGGTTGTCACTCTTTAAACCATCTCCTGAGGGTGAGAATAGTCTTCGCCAGATTCACTGTCACTCCCTTGTCCCTCTCCAATATCTACTGCAGTGCTTTGAGCTATTTTCTTGTTGTATCTACTTCATTGGTATTTTTCTGTTTTTAAGTCCTGCGGTGCTTAAATATTTGTATGTCCATAAGCTACGTAAATAATATAAACATAGCTTAATTGATTTTTCAATCAATCTCGCCTAACCTGCCATAATAATAAATTATCGTTTAATTTTTAATAAAACACCTGTCACATTGAATTATCTTCATTCCTAATCAATATTATAATTTCATAACAACTCTAGATTATGTGTGCGCCAAATAAAGTATACATTTCAAACTCGATTTATCTATCTATCTGCGCATTGAAAAAAAAACTCGAAATGGAAGAAACCCATTCGCATCTATTAAAATCCACTCTAATATATGTTTATAGTTACTATATTTCACACCTTGTATAAAATATCTTCTTTTCAATTTATTATTTTGCCTTCAACTCGCATACACACACGAATCTTAGATCAAACAAAATTTTACCGACAATTAAATCGGTAGTTCTCCTCTTTTCCTGACCAGGAGTTATACCTTTTTTTTTTTTCTTCCTCTCAAAATTAGACACTAAAAAAATAATACTCCAAAAACCTTTCATCTTCATAAATCTGCTTATAATCGAAATATGAGTGTATAAATTGTAATTATGTGGCTGCTGATACATTTGTATCTACACACGTAGAAAATTCGATACGCATTTTGAGAACGCTGCTGGTGTATATGAAAAAGTGTCAACCAAGAAGAAAATCCGCTTTCAATTCAATAGTACTTAAGTTGCCCCTAAAAAAAATTCAAACCTCGTTTTGGTTTTCAATTCAATTCTTGTGTTCTCATCTAATTTACGCATCTTAAATGAATGGCGACGGACATAGTGAATGCTTTTAGAGACACTCTTTACCGCCTATATAGTCGGTCCCCCAATCAATTGGTAATTAATTAATTTTATAGACATTCGTATCTCTTTCCCTTTTTGTCGTTGCGGTACGCGGTCAACCGAATTCAATTTGAAATTAATTTTATTTTTTCTTAAAACAAATTTTCTTTTCGTATTTACTGTGTATCTCGAAGTAGTAATTTTTTGACCTCAAAAAAAAAAACGTATCTATCTTTTGCCTTTTTTGTTTTGGATCATTAGCGGTAAAATTGATGGCTTGGTTATTTAAATTGGTTTTTTTTTTTTGTCCATCTTGTGGTAGTTTTTATCGATTGGCCATTAAGCGAGAGGCATGGCCTAGAGTTAAGTGGCTACTGTCCATTGTTATCTTTGAATATTTAAATTTTATTTATTTTTATTAATTTTTGAAGCTCTTCTTGCGCGCGGCGACTTGGTTGCTGTAATGTATGCAATAAATTTCAATCGAGTTTTCGGTCTCTTAACTTTTTGGGTGGCAAATGAGCCTCTATATACATATTGTATATATATTTGTGACGTAGATATCAAAGACTAAATTTAAAATTATTTTTGTTTTTTTCTTTTTAGATAAATCCCACTTGGATTTGTTCTCAAATCGCCCACAACCGAAGAAGAAGCGAAAGTCTCGCACCGCATTCACAAATCATCAAATATTCGAACTGGAGAAACGGTTCTTGTATCAAAAATATCTGTCGCCTGCCGATCGAGATGAAATTGCTGCTGCTTTGGGTCTATCTAATGCTCAGGTGGGAGTTTGAATAAATAAGTTTTTTTTATTGATTTTTGGTGTTAAGTATTATGGGCTTTTGACGATATTGTTTAAGGTTAGATCGGTTTTAGCGGTACCTATACTCTTTTAATCAAAATTTATGTTTCAAGGTTTACTGATAAGAACTGAATAATATTATAAGTTTATCTTGACTTCTTTTACTTAACCCTATAGAGACGAGGTTAACCGAGAGGTGAACCCTGCACAACGAGTTTTTGTTTCATGATCATTGCCAGTTTTAAAACTCAGTAGTGGTTTCTGTTCGGCTTGAACCGAATCTATTATTGTTCCGCATAGAGCATGTGTTGTCAGCTTTATCTTTATTTTAGTAATAGAATGCTTAGGGGTACTATATTTCAAATCTGGTCTAAAAAAAAGAAAAAAGGCGTTTACCAGCTTTCATTTGCCTAAACCAAATAGCGGGCACTATTCTGGAATCCGCAATTGAGGTTCCCTGTTCCCTTGTATTGCACCTTTCTTTTCGGTGATAAGGTTTGCTTTGTGGCATAATGCTCATATACCTTACCTACCTACTATGATCGAATTCAGCTGTTATTTGTTATATGTGTCCAGGAGGGTTGTCCACAGCCTTTGGTCATAAGATCTCTCCTATTCCTATTGTGCCTTCCCTTATGATTTCCTAGATGAGTTATTTCACTCCCGAAGATGTAAGGAAGTTAAGAAACTTCTCTGGCTGGATGGCAACCAGCTGTTCTACTGAGAAAACTTCGCCGCCAAAAATTCTCTTTCTGAATTCAAAGAAGGCTAGTCATTCGGTTAGGATGTGTAAAGAGGTCTCTTCATACTCAAGATAGACCCTACAGCTTGAGCTCTTTGCAAGGTTCATGTGTCAGTGTCCGCTGATGCATCCAATGAGGACTCCTAGGCTAAGGCTATCACAATGAAACTAGATTTTCTATGTGACGGTATCAGGAATAGCAGCTTTGAGCATGCTTGTCCTGGTTGGTTGAGCCAGTTTTCTCTGGATTCTGCATGCGAAGAGCTTTTACATGTCTTGCGAAAAATGATTTGCTTACTATACAAAAGGGTTCGGATCCAATAAATGTTTTTGACGCGCCATCTGTTGACAGTGAGTTGGCTTTTTAATTGCTCGCAAAGCTGTCGGTTTCTCCGACTAGCTTGGATTTCTATCTTGAAGTCATTCTCTGTTTTTGGTATGCAAGTTGGAGTCTATTCTTGATTAGGGATTTAGAGGCTTATATCTTTGATCCACTCTAAGTTAGTATCGATCCGCTTAAAATTTTACAAGACAAGCTTTATTTTACCGATCGGAGTGAGTGATTTAGTCGATCTCTTTCCTCTTCCTTTGTTTCATTTTATTATCATAACTTGATCTTCCATTGGCCAATATTTCTTATAGATTTTAACATTATCATTTCTTGTTTCAATTACGACTTTCTTAACTAATAGCTTATCTTCCTTTGCTTCTTTCAGGTGATAACATGGTTTCAAAATCGTCGTGCCAAACAAAAACGTGACATTGAAGAATTGAAGAAGGATTTTGATAGCGTTAAGGTCTTTTCGGCTCATAAAAGTTTCCTGGAGAACGTAAATGATTTGAGTATTTTGAAGAAGAAACCCATCCATGATGGGTCAGATTCATCAACAACATCGGCAACAGTGATAAGTCCACAGAAATGAAGCGATGTTTGGCGTTCGCTATAAGTGGCAGGACGCAAGCAATATATACATTTTTGTGTCACTGAATAAGGAACGTGATGCGCCTACATGTGAAAGTTGATGTCAATGCTTTTGTTTCCAAGCCGATGAAAGACATTTTCCGGATCACATTGCAATACTTTCTATTCACTGTTCGACTTTATTTTATTTTTTTCTTTAATTGATTAAAACCAAATGGATTTGTACTGGAATGACACCAGAAAAAAGCCTACAAAGGTAAAAATGAACGCCTGGCTTTACGCACAGTGATATGCGTCACGATGGGAAAAGTTTGAATAAACCGTCAGATTGCCGTCGCCATGGATGTTGCTTTTTTGGCAAGATGCGGATTCATTTTGATATTGAAGTGACGAAATCAAATAAAACAAAAAAAGTTCTATTGACGACCCTATTCAATGCAACAATACATTAGAAGTGAACAAAAAGAAGCTAAACAAAACTAAATAAACAAAAATGAAACAAAGAAATAACAAGAACGGCTCTTTTAAGAGCCGCCAATTCTATGCAAAAAGAGATTTTAATATGATTCCAATTATATAAAAAAAAACCGTTAGGGTCATTAAGCAAAACAGTTTAAGTTTTAAGAAGGCTGAATAGAGGTTTAACGAAGTGAAAGGTTTATGTTTTACAACGCGTTGCAAAAATTATCGTCCGATGTGAAGAAGCTTATATCAGTGGTGTTTTGACATTTAAAAAGAAGAAAGACACACAAATTTATTGTTTAAAAAATGGAATAAGTATGTATATAGCCCTTCAAAAAAGTTTGGCACAAGAAATTTAATACTATTTTTGCGTCACCTTGTACATTGCAGCCAGTGTTGCCGCTGCAAATTTGAAAAAGAGTACAACATATATTTTTTCAGCTTGGTTTTACCATCAAAAACTAAGCTGATGTGTTAGAATGAGCGATTTTTTTTTTTTCAGAATCACGTTAGTTATATTAGAGCATATTCAGCGCCCTATGTTGTGTCAAGAAAACACATTCGAGCATTTAACTGTCATATGGTAAGGTTAGGTTAAAGTGACTGTCAGCTAGAGCCACCACACTTATATCAATAGGTCTGTTGTGAGAATGGTTTTGGATCCATCTGTGAAAATTCGACGGCCTATCCACTTTGTCTTTGTCGAACTGATTCTATCCGAAATCATTAGTCACCTAACTCACGTTATCAACCATTGCATTACCACTTCGACATATCTAAAACGCAGGAGTTGTTCCTGTTGCCAAAAAGCCTAATGCTATCTCGGAAAGTAAGTATAGGCCTATCAGCACCTTACCATGTATGTAAAAGGTTTTCGGGAAACTCATTGTTAACCAGGTAATAAACCACTTGTCCGTCAACTGCCTCCTGAGCTCATTCCAGTCCGGATTCCATGCTAATCACATGTTTATTAGTGACTCGCCGTCTGTGTGCAAACATGCTTTAGTTCACCTTTATGCTGACGACGTTCAGGCCGGCCTTTGAGAGAAATTTCTGAACTTGTCTGCTGGTTAAACGAAGATTTAGGTGAAATTTCCAATTGATCAGTAAGAAATGAAGTGCTGCTAAACCCGTCAAAGTCGCAGGTCATTCCGATCTCGAACAGACTGTTTGATCTGAGTCTTATTCCAGACTTATGGCTCTGTGACAGCAAACTGAGGCTTGTGGATTCCGTCACAAGTCTTGGTTTTGTCATAAATCATACCTTGTCTTGTTATAACCACACAAACCTTATTATTGGGCGTATCTACGGATGTCTCTGCAAACATTGGTTGTCTGCTGCTTAGTCCGAAATGATAGCAATTCCATTATTAACTAAAAGTCCATTCCTATTGCACTCGGGTCTCAGAGTCTGCCCTTTATTTACTGCAGTCAGCAAAACTAAACCCTAGACGGGAAATTCAAACTACACACCATGCACTCTGAGATTTGGTGTAATAGATCGATCCCTTCAATCTCGTTCGACTTGTCAACGTTGGTGTCGTTGTCTGAATTAATAGCGGAGCCTAGGTAGACAAAGTCCTTATCTACCTCAGTACAGACACAGTAGAAATATTGATAACGCCAAAGTGCCTATGTTGTCTGTTAAACACAGGATCCACACCAATGCTCTGTCGAAAGTATAATTATTGCAACAACTTCAGCCTTATTATTATTATTAGCTAGGCTCTGCGACGTAAGCATATGGTACTGCGACCTGAAAGATATACTGCGCCTGGACCCAGTTAGACTAGAAGATTCTCGATTTTCCTAATGAAGTTGAGGATATCTCCAGTAGAGGCATTACGAATGTCTTCCAGTGTTAGGAATTCTTTGTGGCGAAGGCGTTTCCTGACTCTGCAGACAGCCATGCACTCACATAGTACGTGTTCCGCTGATTCGTCTTCCTCTAAGCAGAGTCGGCATTCAGATTCTTGAACTATATTTAGTTTTTGTAAGTGATATCTGAGGCTGCAGTGATCAGTGAAGAAGCCGTTAAGTCTCCAGATATCGTCCCTTTTATGATTGAGAACATTTTTAGTGGTTTTGTACAGGGGTCGGATGGCCCTTTTAACCTGTCTGAGTCCTTGAGTGTTGTTCCAGTAGGATAAGAAGTTTCGTTTTTCCTAGCTGTCCAGACTCATTCATAGGGTTCGGCACCTATGTACCTTTCTGAAGAGCCTCTCCTGGCAAGTTGATCTGCAATTTCATTGTTTTCAAAGCTTCGGCGTCCTCGTGCCCACAAGAGTTTGACTTTATTCCGCTTTGAGAGGTCCTGGAGAGTGTTGAAGCAGCCTAGAACGGCTTTCACTTAGGTTGTGAAAGAAGCTGACTCCTAAGTATGCTCCTCTTCGAGCTGAGAGGGCTGTACATGTACAAAGAAGGTGGAGAATCGTCTCCTCCTCCTCTTCGTTCATCCAGCGTCTGCAGAGGCCGTTGTAAAGGAAGCCCAGCCTATAGGCGCGCTTAAATTCCCATTCCCAGAATGGAGATGCATTTTGAATTGCTCAGCCATCTCGTTAAGAGACGAGCTTCAATTTAGGGCTGTTTTTGAGTTGAAGGCGACAGATTCCAGGAATTTTTATCGCGGTCTGGCTATCAGTAAAGAATGTGATATTCCGAGTAGATAGTACATTATACCTCAGCCAGGATAGGGCTTCCTTGATTGCCATTATTTCGGCTTGGAAGACACTGCAATAGTCAGGCAAACGGAAAGAAATGCTTACGTTCACATCCTTTGAGAATACTCCCGATTCTGTTTTAGAGCCATTTGTGTAGAAGCAGATGGATCCCTTTCGTTGTAGCTGAAAATCATCCTTCCAGTCGAAGTTTTTATCGAATAGGAGTCGTTGAAGGGTGTAATCGATGCTCTGTGGAAGGAATTCTAAATCGTTCAACCTGCAGGTTGGACCAATGGTGAAGTTCTTTCATACGTTTGCGCTGTGCTGGCTGCCACTTGTTTACTGTAAATATCTAGAGGAAGCAGATGGAATAGTGTATCTCTAGCCGCCATAGGTCTAGAGAGTAATAAGACAGAATATTCAGCACTCATTTCGACAGCTCTTTCTGCCATCCATTCGAAAAAGATTATAGAAGAAACAGCCTTGAAATAGCGCAATCGATTTCGAAAGACAAGGCTTCATAAGAACCTCCAATTTATACATCCAACGAGTTCGGGTTTAATCAAACTCTTTAAAGATCTCTTCCAAGAATCACAGGCAATTGACTCATTCACACACTTGTATGTGTAAGTTCAAATTCATAACGCTAACTGAACGATTGACTATTGATTGATGAAATTCTTAAAATTAAACCAAAACACGTCATTTTTCATTTTTACAGTTTTTTCTTTCAAATTGATACACAATACTCCGCGCATTGCGCCAGGCAACTCAATTAAGGGAACGTCCAAAGGCGGTTGCTTTAAATTAATGGTCATTCGTACGTTGGTAATTCTCGTTTGTTTGGCCGTTTATGTCATTCAAGCAAATGGAACAGAGATTTATTTTATGTTTTTTGCCAATAAAATTCGAATTTTTGAACATTTCTTTTGAGTCGAGATCAAATGTCATAAATCTTGAGACTTAAACTGAAAAGTTCATTCACTTGGGCAGTGTGGGAGGTAGTAACGAATAAATTCAGAAGCAACTGCCACTAAAATAATGTCAAATTGACATGAATGTCAGAAAATGACAACAACTTTCCGAGAGATGACAAACATTTTAATAAACAATCCTCTCTTCGTCGTTGCATTCGCTGTGCGGTTTTCTTATTCATCACTACTTATCTCACACATGTGTTTCGCCTCACATTAGGCTCATTTCCTCTTGTAATTAGCACAAAGTGGATGAGGGGATGCATGTGGATAAAGATAAAAGTGGTCGGCGGAGTACTAGGTAGCATCGAGCATTGAAGATGCAGGGAAAATTTATTCATAAGATAAAAATGCCATTCTACGGTTTTGCACACCTTTAATCACCGCATAAAATTAACCACATGCCGGTGAGTGAGACGGAGACCGACAGCATTCTTCCTCCATTGAGGCTGGCCCCGGCCTGCACCCTTCGGATTGGAGTTAATCGGCGATCGGAAAAGGAAATCCTTCTTCGGGCTAATTGGTATTTTGTTGCAACATGGCATAGAGAGCTCATGATGATGCGCCCCTGAAAATCTGTACTCTTTTCTGCGCTCTTTCCATTGTGATTGTGAATCCACGGGTCGGAGAGTGAATCACTCTGACGTCGTCGTCATGAATCGATGTTTTCTTGCAATGTCATTCATCTCCACAGGAGGAACCTGCCGACGACTCTAATGGTCGCATTGTTGTTGTACCCGATCGCAAGATGCATTATGATGATCCATGCATGCGGCCCCATGCCAGTATGATAGCGAACACAATAAGCACGGGAATTAAAATCCCTTTTTTCGTACCTGCTGCTGATGCTGCTGCACTGCAAAGGAAATGCATTAAGCGGCGACTTGGTCGTCGTCGTCGTCGTCTTTGTTGGCATCGTGTACGAGGTTTTGGTTTGGTGGTCCAGGCTCATCCTCATGTGAGTCGTTGGTCAAAGGTACCGACCGCGAGCCCGAGGTGTCGGCTATCAGCTAATTGGATGATGTTCAAAGGTACCGCCAACAAATTAAGAATGAGTTACCAATTTTGGGTTTATATCTCTATCACACACGGATCCCCCTGTTCGTCGTGGTGGTAAAGATTCGCTCAGAAGCAGAAGCTGAGCTATCTTCTGCAGTGTGAGGTTAAGGCATCATCATCAGTTTTATTTCTCTTTTGGGATATTTTTGTTCGAAAAGTCCAAACATTGTTCACGAATCGCGAGGAAGAGGGAATATGCGAAGTTATCGAATGAGCGACTGGGCTTAGAGTTGAAGAGCGGACGTGATTGAGCATTAACTGGAGGAGATACACTTGATTTTGTGTGAATGAAATGATTTAAGTCAAAGATACACCGACGATTTGGTCATGCGTTGTAGTTTGGGAATTAGCATGGGAATAGGTATGGCGTGAGTCATCAGTGGTGGAACTTGCATCGTCACTATGGGAAATCGTGGGATAGGATCTTGTCCTACGTTGTACAGTGCTTCCATTAACAAAAAGCTCGTGGTTCGTCCCGAGAAGTGTCTCGCTTGTTTCTTTTTTAGTTTATAAAAGTTCACTTTTCTAGTTTCATCCTGTTTTGTTAGTTCGGGACCATAAGGGTAACTGTCCTTTCTTTAGTTAAGGTTGACTTTTCATTTCCTTTCTTTAGTTTAGGTACATTTGGCAACATGTTGGTTTAGATTATCTGCTTGCGGTTGGAGCAGTTCTATTAACATAAAATAACATTCAGTTGTGCACAGGCCTATAAAACAGGATACGTCAATGGGGTGTGTGTCTACAGTGCAGCGGAGGGACGGATAAGTAAGCTTTGCAGGGCAGTTAAGGAGATATTTAACAGTCCGGGCATCTGTCCTCTATGGTCGGATCTAAGCGGGCAAGGCAGTGGTTTAAAAGGCGGCATCATCCGAAGCAAAGCTGAATCAGTGTTGTTCTTCTCTTACGAGAGAGTCCTTGTTTCTCGTTGGGAATGGGTGGTTTGGATACTCACAGGAATTACAAGGATATCATTGTCTTGTGTGCTTTAATTGGGAACACCTTAGTGTTAGTGCAGATTGTTTTCAGTTTGTGGCATGATTAAAGATTCCTCCAGTGAATGTCGCTAACTTGAGGACCAACATATTTTCATGCATTTAATCGCCTTCAGATGGTTGCGGTGTGAGTGGAAAGAGTCAACATACGATCAAGAGTGACTCCAGAAAGCTTTGGAACCATCACAGTTGGTAGTATCTATTGGCTTTCTATCTTGATATCAAGTCCTTATTGCACTTCCTTCGTCCATGATGTAAACAGGGCGGCGCAGCGGTTGATTTTTACGATGAGTGGAAGAGGAGATATAACGACGAACTGTACGGGCTGTACAGCGACATCGACTTAGCTAGAAGAGTGAAGGTCCAACGACTGAGGTGGCTGGGTCATTTTGAGCGGATAAACACAAATGTTCCGGTCCGAAAAATCTTTGAGTCCGCCTCCGAGGGACAGCGCAGTAGAGGAAGACCATGACTCAGTTGAAGGAGCGTGTACCTAGTTGAAGCAGCAGCTTGCTAAAAGATCGAGCTTGTTGGTTGAGGCCCAGTAAGCTAATGCACCGTGGTCAGCTCGAAAATTATACTTTAGCCGGTTCGAAGCCGATTCACCCATCGAAACTAAGCATGTGGCTGTGTTACATTACATTTATTTTCATATTTGTCAATCAATTTTGATGAATTTTCTAAAACCCACCCTTCGTACTTAAAACATTAAGTTTATGTAACACAGGTTATGCTAATTAACTGGGTGGTCTAGCCAAGCCCATTTACGGAAGAGCTTTCACCCTGTGCTGTCACAACTTACCGTGTCACCACATACTCATCTATGATGTCATTATTAAAAAGACGAAAAGTTACACACGATTTCCCGAGACACCTCATTAGGTGGACATGACTAATGACCTCAACAGTGTGTGTATCTAATGACAAATGAGAGAACTGTCATCGAAGACATATGACCGTCCGTTACTACCACTGAATATCTTAATTATGTTGTTATTCAACAGACACAAAGTTCAAATCGTTTATTTTTAATAAAATAAATGTTTCCGCAAAGTACATATGTACACACATATGTTTAATTTTCGTTTAGTCTTGAAGTGGATCAAAGAAATGATTGGCAAAATCATGAGAGAAAGCAAGAATCGGAAGGAAATACAAACCAAAGTCTTTGCGTGTTTGAGGTGAAGGTAAGTTAAGATGGGTTTCGAACCATTTCAAAACCACAGAATTGTATCAGAAAACGTATTAAGGAAGTGACCTACTTTGGTGTAATTCTAATTTACCACGCTTCTCGGCTGTCACAGCCTCAGTGCCCCTTCGAAATCATCACTAGATGTGCTGAATAATGTTTAACCACATTCTAGATCTTTTATGACAATAGCAGGTTTATAAAAGACAAGACATTATCTTTCCAGAGATACCGTGAGCTTATATTCTTTACAAAAAAGCCTCATATCGATCATTATGGCCTAAAAACAAATGGTCAACTTCCCTTGGCAAACCAAAAACCGAAGTGGATTTATGTGAGTCAACTGAATTCTATTCTCAGCAAATAGAAGTCCGAGCAACGAGCGTCCACAAAGAACCTCCTCAAGATTCAATTACACATCGCTTCACGACTGACGGAAATACTCGCACGTAAACATACCGCATACAGCTGAGACCGACTTACAAGCGGAGATCCTTTTATTTTTTTGTAAGGAAGGTGGAAAGCATCGAAAACCAGAGTGTAGGTCTTTAACCCAAACTAAAACCACCTCTGCGTCTAACCCATGCTCCCCATGGTACTGCCATTCTGGCATTTCATCCTGGGGGGAGGAGGGGTTTCAGCCGTAGCTGCCTCCTGTCGACAGATTTGTGTGAGTCTGTACGTCTGCGGATGTTTGTGCATTGCACGAAAGGTATTTTTAAGTCTAAAAGGTCTATAAGATCCTAGATGACTAGAAGCTACGATTGTCGCTTCAGAATCGTAATTAGTCCAGCTCAATCATTTTCTACGTGCCCATTTCACCTGAGTTGCGGTCTTTTTCAACTGTGCAATCCCTTAGGCTTGGATCTTAAGACTCTTCGGGCTGAAGCGCTGGTAAATGCTCTACAGGACCGAGTTATCTTACTCGTTATAGTTTGTCAGTTTGTCGCTGAGTCTCCTCCTTCATCACTTGCCATTGTTATGATCTAGGACAGGGCCACGGCGGCATCTCGGTGTATGCGAGGGGAACGACGGCACGCTCGCGGTTGCACAGCTAGGCTTGACGGACGGGGTAGTTCTTGTCCCCCCTCCGACATACACCACTTGTTCAAACACTTTTAATTCGTGTCTAGCCTAGCTAGTAGAAGAAGAATGAAGATCCCTAATGCCCTACTCAGACTTCAGACGGACATCATTAAAGACAGGGAAGAAAAGATTGAAAAAGAAAATCTCCAACTCCACGGCCTTTGCCCCTACAGAGGAGAAAGAATGGGAGGGGGAAGCTTACGCTAATCTTACTATCCTATCCTAACCCTAAGCTAACCTAAAGCTTAGCCTTAGGCTAAGACCCTAGCCTAAACCTATTCCACTTAAAACTATCCTACACTATCCCTACCTTTATCCTCCCCCTCCGTCGTCGCTCCCCATAAGGGTTCGTCTGGTTCCGAGACACACCAGATGACAGTGGCGTCGGCGTGGCCAACCCTCCCAACCGTTGATATCCCCCTTGGCCTCACTGAGGGATAGCCCCTTAGCCTGCTTTCATCACAACATGTCCCGTCCCATAGAGGAGGTCAATCCGTCGTCCGGTCATGTCTTGTTGCGTCAGTAGATGTCATCATGTTCCGTCCTTGTCACACTCAACCACTGGAAGGACGGCCTTGCCCGAACAAGATCAGGAGGACTGAGTAGATGAGGGTCTTGTATAGAGCCACTTTAATTGTTCAAAAGAGGGCTTGCCCAGAGAAACAGCGATTGGCAAGAGTTAAGTAGACCTTACACGGCACTACGCTGCATGACGAAAATCAAAAGTGGTTGGATTTTCATCATGCAGACTTCACCAAATGTGTGTGACGCATACAGATACATTTTCACAAACACATGTAAGTATTTGACGCATGAGCATGACCGTGTAAGGTCTACTTTATTCTGCTGGTGTAAATAGTTGTTTCTGTTAATAGCTGAGCTTAAGTAGACAGAGTGACGTTCTGTAAGTGACCTCGATGTTGGAGTCCTATGATTTGCTATCGCACGGCACCACATCCTGTTTTATGGAAAACGATGTTAAAGCAGGACAAAACTTGATACTTTAAGACTTGAAGTGCGACGACTTCATAAAAGTTACTTAGCCTCTATGCATACTTTCGAGACGGCATACTTCTTGGTGCAAACTTCGAAACGGATCACTATCAAGTTGCAACAAAGGTTCAAATATGAATACCTATTCAAAGATATTTATAAAGTCCAGAAGTGTCATCGTGAGAAATTTCAAGGTTGAAAAGCTACTGCTAGAACCTTAGCCCAATAGAAAGCACAGAAGGGCTGTGGCAACACTGTCGAAAAGCCACAACAGATTTTCGGGTGTTCACCTCTAAACCTATCAGAAACCCTAGAAGTTTTAATAAAGCGGTAAGTAGAGCTACCTTATTTCCATTACCTACAACAGAGCCTGCAAACACAAAAAAAGGGTACACCACAATGGAGACGCAGTCAGTGTTGTACATTTTCTCTGAACTGTAAAACATCGATGTAGGCCGAAATTCCGCTGTCGAAACAGTTACGAAGAGGAGATCACTTGGTAGGTGCATGCATATGCCCGACGACTAGAATCTGAACACCATCTGCCGATCCATAGGAAAGGAAATCTACTCACTTCGACATTGTCAATATCCAACAGAAGTCCATAAATGATTGCTCATCATCTCAAAGCAACTAGCTAAGCGGTCAGCCGTTGCCACACTCTGCAAAGAACAAACAAAACCTCTCCGAACCAAATGATTAGTTAAACTTCATCATAGCTTCTGTATTCTGTTTGCGTCTTGGATGCAGACTAACGCCGTTCTCTTGATCGAAATTCATGAATAACCACCAAATTTATCTCTGATCCACTTTTTTTATCACAAAAATATAACAGTTTTGTTGAGGGCAACCCTCTTACACATATTCCCCCATGTCTGTACATAAATCAACTTTGTCTATAGATTTTTCTTAGAACGTTGGATCACCCAACTCACCGCAGAATTGTCCATCAATCTTCAACCTTTATGTGGTTAGAATCGGTCAAGACTCGTCCTACGCACATTAAAGCCACTTGATGGCCTCCAGCGATGTCTCACATCACACATCGATCCGATAGCTCCCCATTCTATCTCGGAACGTTAATGGATTTCGATTAACTTTAATTTCGGGAATTTGCATCACCAATTAACTTTGAATCTAGTTAAATCCATTGGGCCTGCTGCCGGCCATTTTCCTGCATGCCCTAGCCACAGACAAGAAGATTACCCTTCAGGTATTCGGAAATGCTCCGCTTCCTAATGCCTCCGGACTCTGGTCGTCATCAATTGATAACTGTTGTATGTGCTACCCTATTGTCCCACACGTTCGATGCTTTAGGAGATAATGAGTGGCTTCTGGCTTCTGAATTCCGTGGTTTTTGGGAGGCCAAATGACATGGACCCTGGGGGCACATCAAACGAACAGCGACACAATTTATTTCATCGGATTCTTGTTCCCATTCTACGAATGCTTCTTTTTGTTCCTCCAATCGGACACTTTTATTGCCGTGCTGAGGTTTTTACGGTGAAGGGACTTTGAGGCTTTTATCTTCGGACTTTGCATTGTTAATAGGACATGTGTCCAGTCATAAAGTATGAGGAGGTTGGTGCGTGTGGTGGCTGTGGGGTGTCACTTAATCAAACTGAATCAATTTTGTTTGTGAAGACATGCGGTGACCACAAAGTTTGATTGAAATTTTCCAGTGACAGTAAGTTTGACAGAAAGAGTGACAGCGGGTGTGCAAAGATTGGCATTTTTGTGAAGACATTGATGCATGGATTTGTCGTGATATTTTAGAAAAGGGAAACTCAATAAATGGTGTTGGTTTGTTGGTGATCACATGCGATTTGTTGTGGTAAAAGGATACACAGGTGTGACCATGATAAACTGGCTTCTGTCTGTACGATGGGCAATGGCTTGAAAGTCATTGTGGTAGTACTTAGTTATTTTGAAAAGAAAGTCTAGCGCGGTCTTAAACTGTTATTCCTGTCTCGAAAGGGGATCTAAAATTCGACGAAGAATTTTTCTTGAAAGTGCGTAATATCGTTTAGCTCTTGGCACTACAAAGCAGAACTGGCAGGTGACGTTTTGTCCTAGGCGGTGGACAGATGCTACCTTCTTTTTTTTTTGCCAAAATGTACCTTAGGACAAATCAATTATTTCAAGACCAACTCTATTCGCCTGGTCTTCGATTGCCGTAAAAGCTTCTATGATGACATGCTGGAAGAGACCGATGATATTGATGTCGTTTGCGTATCTCAGTAGCTGGGCAGATTCGTTAAAGATAGTGCATTCCGTGTTAACATCTGCCTTGCGCCCTATCTGTTAGGTAGAGCATCGCCTTGCTGCAATCCTGTATATGATTGAAATAGTTCAGAAGAGCTGTTTTCAAATTACTCCACGCGTTTTTTTAGTGTCACGCGATGAAGTTGATTTAATTTTTACGGGTTCCGGATCCCAGCAGCCATTAGCCATTGCACTGCAGAGCTTAATACGATGAATGATATCGTATGCAGCTTTGAAGTCAATGAAGAGTTGGTGAGCCTAATTGGTCTTTTCCAAGATTTGCCTCGATGCAAGGATTTAGTCTATTGTCGATCTATCGGGTCGGAAGACACACTGATATGTGTCGATTAGATATGATCCCATATGCGACAATTAGCGGAGATATGCCTCAAAAGTTGATGCAAGACATAGGATCGCCTTTCTTGTAGATGAGCCATATGAAGCTAATATTTCAGTCATTGGGCATACCTTCGTCTACTCATTAGATAAGATTAGATCAGGTAATTGAGGTGGTCCATAGACCCTTATCACTGCGGCCGCAAATGGGCCTATTGTGATGTCCTCTTAATTAGAGATCCTCCATGATGCCGGAGTGCGCGATGAAGCCGGTGATTATATCTTCCGCTTCGAGGTAGTGTTTACCTAGAAAACGATGACGTGTGCTCTGCTGATTCTTCGTCCTCTTTGCACATTCTACACATGTTGTATTTTTTAGCCCGACAGTGGCCGTTTAGAAATCCTGTGACGATTCGAATCTGACTTCTTGTTAGTTGTAGAAGTTGTTTCGTTCTTCTTTGGGAGGAGATTGGCCTGTTACCTTTCGTTGCTGTCCAGTAATGTTGTGCTTTGTCTTTTAGCCAATTGTTTATACAGCCTTTCGCTGTGCTTGTTGGGAGGCCGCAGAATGGGCTTGGCATCATTAAAGTTGATGCAGATTTTACCACGCCACTGATACAGAACCTCTTCTGGCTAGTTCATCTGCCTTTTCATTACCTTCATATCCGCTGTGGCCCGGTTCCCAAATGAGCACTCTGTTTGTGCTAGCCAATGCTATGAGTAATTTGAGGCAGTCCCAAACAAGTTAAGAGTTGATTTTGCAGGCGTTGATTGCTCGGAGCGCAACTTTGCTGTCGTCAACCCATGCTTGTTCCATGATTTGGATAATGCCATGCACCCTACCAAAACATCAGCTCAGTGTTTTAAAACCCGACAACCTTGTTGTTCTGCAGCTTTTTGATATAGCTGCGCCATCTGCGAGTGAGAATTACGTCTTCATTGACTGGAGTTGAGGTCTCTTCTTGCTTATTTAGCAACTGCTTTAACACATCATCAATTCCCTGTGCATAGGTACTATATCGAAAAGTCTGAGTTCCGGCCTTCAAGCCAGCTGCCAGTTGATTGGTCTTCCTATAAAACTACCGATACTATCGATCGGGTGACTCATCGATTTTCTTGAGCTAGAAACCTAATCCAGGTCTAGTATTAGGCGTTTTCTTTTTTAGTTCAGAGCAGAGCTCTGAACAGAGCTCAATCACATCGAGCATGCTCTGAACTGAGCATGTTCAGAGCGCTCTGATTTGTTTATGAAACACACTTGAGCACTTAGCCGTCACTTGATTTCTGTTCCTTTGTTTTCCCTCCTGCCAGATGCGAAAAATGGCTGTGCTCAGCTTTTACTCTGAATGCTCAGTCAAATTATTCTGAGCTCGTAGAGTGCGCTCTGAGCACGCTCTGAACGAAAAAAAGAAAAACGAATTCGGAGCTCTGATGTGTCTGAGCTAAAAAAGAAACACGATTTTTTTTTGACAACTCAGGCTCTGCTCTGAACTAAAAAAGAAAAACGCCTATTGTCAAGCTGTCATGAATCTTTCGTAAAAAAACAATCACACGGTAGGTAGGTATAGTTAAAACTTATTCTCATCTTCTTGTTTGTCTTAAGAAAAAACAGGACCACAAATTAAGTTGTTCAACTTGGCGCAGTTAAACTTAATAGCCGTCATCGATCTTGCTATTTACTCGAAACCTCAATTTAAAATTAAAATTCTTTCAACACATGAGTATAATGCCAGCGGGCTACCGAAAAGTAATTTATCAAACGCTTTGCAAGCGATATTCGGGTACTTAGACCACATTATGCTAATTTCTTGTGTTCTACCCTCTCCTCGAAACGATTTATTGCGGTCGAGAGCCCCTCGCTCTCGCTTGCAACTTATTCGCACCCATATGCGCTTCATAAATAGCAATTTGTTTGTCGATGTATCTCTATTTCGAGTCCCATATCCGTCAATCACAATTAGTTACCCCATCAAATGGCAACCAGTTTCACAAAGAATTGAAACTTGTGATTCATTAAATCCTCATAAGACGGGCCCCTCTCGTCGAACTAATAATGTCGCTTGTGTGGAAATTTGTCACGCCCTATGATACCGCCTCAGACAATGAGTCGGGATTGTCATCAAATTTTAATGGAGTCCTAGAGTGTCATCATTCAGTCAGTCAGTCTCAGAGATCAATGTCGAGGTCCTTATAAATGTGTGGTTCATGTCCTTAATTAAGTGGCGATTGTTCGAGATAGACTTGCAGTTGCAGTCATTTGCATCTGTCCTGTGACTAATCGAGCACATAATGGACGCCTGATCGATGGACAATTAAGACAGCACACACTGAAAAGGCTGTGAATGACAATTATGACATTGACAGGAAGAGAACACGATCCGAATGCACACAAAGGATCAGTCACCGGGTGCAAAAACCAAATAGAAAGACGGAAATTCGAAATGACTTCTGTGGAGTAGCACCCTCTTGTTCGGTTTATTCTGCGGAATCATTAAATACTTAAGCTCTATCCCTTCCTTTGCATGACTCTGCCGAATAGCTAATTCCATAAACACACTTAATGATGATGACTTCCCCGAGCGAGGAATCGTATTTCATGTGCGGCGGCCACGGATCCCCATCAACTGAAGGTCGTGGAATGTGGACAGCGCCATCTCATTCGGTGGCTATTAGCACAGCGGCTTATCCAGGCACAGTGAGAGGAGATCAGACCATGATCAAAGTGGCACACCGCTTCCTTTGCCACAGGAATGTTGAGGTGTGAATGGTGATTTGTATGAACATCTAATTGGATAGTTGATATCCAATTCCATGTACCTACTCCATGGAGAGGTTGAATTAATTTTGCTCGAGTACTGCCTACACGCACAACACACGCGAATGCATTTCAATTTGATGCTCTGCCACTTTCCTGATGGTGGAGCCACCAGCCACCAGCCACCAGCCACCAGCCACCTCAGCCTCAGCCAACCTGGGATCCAATAAATTATTCAAATGATTTACGAGTACGTGTGTGCCGCTGCCGTCGTCACGCCAGAAGGTTAGTAAGTTAACCAGTGTTTCTAGCTTAACTGGGCTGCGAATGTGTGCACATGTAAGGAAGCACATGAAATCTAGTTTTCACATTAGCGGTTTGAATTAACGTTAGATACTGGATACGTGCTTTCAAAAATGGATGTTTCAGATTATTGGTGTCTTTGGAGGACTTACTTTACGACGGTTGGTGCTACAATCTACGGTCTACATTGTCAATCTTTAATCACTAAGGCAGGGGAAGGTACTTAAGGACCCTCGAATTGTTTCTTCTGCCTGATGTTGATCGTCTGCAGAAGTGTCTGAAGACGAAATACTAAAAACGAAGAATCGACAGAGAACATTCTTTATCACTGTTACTGTCTTGTTAACAGAAAACACGCTTTTATTTCTAAGGTAACTTGTATCTTCAGGCAGAGAATTCACCAAAAGAACTTTCCGGTTTCATTGCTAACTCCAGTTGTGGTTGCAATGATAAGAGTTTACCTCCAGTCTCTGTCTTAAATCGAATCTAGTCGTTAGCAACTTGAGTCATTTGTTGCAAAAAATTAGGTTGTCGTCATGGCCCAAATGGTTAAGTTAAATTTCAAATCATAGCTAAAATCCCAGAGGGCACAACTCCACCAATTCTTCCTAAAAAGGGGAAGGGGAAGGGGAAGCAGGCCTCTCGCCATCTACAAATTGCTACTAAATAAAAACGCGATCAACATCGCCAATCACAGATGGACAGTAGGTAGCACCTGTCTCATCACCAAGCAGATTTGGTCATCCTGAATCTCAAACGTTCTCACTGTCTCATCAGGTGTCAAAACGGGACACTGCACCATCGGCAAGGACGCCAATAGGCTGGGCCTTTAAAATGACTTTTGCAGAAGCTGCATGGACGGGGAGGAGGAGGAGACGATTCTCCACCTTCTCTGTACATTTCCGGCCCTCTCAGCTTGAAGAAGAGCATACTTAGGAGCCAGTTTCTTTCACAACCTAAGTGAACTGGCTGACATCAACATAACCAGCTCCGGCTGGGTTCTGCGAATAGTATTTCTAGGGAAGTTCAGATCCTGGTAGTAACACAAATGACCTTATCTGGTCTAAGTGAGGTTACTCTTGCAGCCTGTCACTCCTATCTAACCTAACCTAACCTAGTTACAATCCAACTATATTTTTAGAGATACTATCCTTTGACAGTCAGATCCTTTTGTGCATCTTATGTGCCAACTTTGTAACAAGCGCTTGGCAGTAAGTATAGAGCATTTCGAAAGTTTTCGGAACGGAAAAGTATGGGATAAGTCCTGCGAAACCTCTAAATGGAAATAAGGACGTCCCTCAGGTCATCTGGATATATCATTTAAAAATATGGTTTTGATTCTAGGCAGAATCCTATCCAATGTCTAGCTTATTCAATTTCTTCTTCGTCTCTGCAGATCCTGCAGTATTTATTGTGGACTACAGAAAAGCTGTGTGTGGCTAGGTACCTACAAATGTACTGGGAGAATGCCAGTTTAACTGGGCAATAATGTTTTCATGATTTTGTGCATTAGCTCTGCTTATGGCTTCATCTTCGCGCACTCCAAATTAGTCAGGATACTTAAAACACGGTTTTCTTGTACAGCGTTGTACGCTCTACATGTCGAAGCCATCTCATACGTCCAATACTCAGTTTTTCTCTAGATCACTGCCGCCTTTTAGTTTGTATAGTTCGTCGTTAAATATTTTCCTCCAAATGCCGTCAACACTCAATAACTTACGAAGAACTTTTCGCTCGAAACACTCAAGGATATCTTCATTCGACTTCGACAGAGTTTATGCTTTGATGCCATGAAGCATGTGAGTGGAATGATTGGATTTTGTTATGAATAGAGCCTTACTTTTCGGGATGTTGCCTTACTTCTCAACTTCCTTCCCAGCCAAAAGAAATTGCGATTGACAAGAGTTGCCCTCCGTTTGATATCTGATGGTCCATGTCAGAAGTGGTAGATAGGCAAAGTTCCTTACTACCTAGAAGTTATAGCTGCCCACTTTGATGGTCTGTCCTATGTTGGGTGTCCCTTCTTCCAGCCGGTAAATACTTGGTTTCGTTGTTCTTCAGCGATAAAACCATTTTGTTCGCTTCTGCCTTCATAACTGCAAATGAACCTGTGATAGTTCGTTGAGTGCTGTCAGGGATGTCAAATAGTTATGCAGACTTTTGTCGAGTTAAGCAGAACCTACGAATGCAACATCCAGATCAAATGCGATCTGGCTACAACGACGTCACAGGGAACGAGAAAACCGACAGACTGGCAAGAGAAGGAGTGTAGACAGTAAAGCGAACCGCTGGAAACATAGTGGGGGCTTACTGGCCCAGCACTTTGTGGGAACTGCGAGGCACCCAACCTTGAGTCTAATGGAGAATGCAACAGAAGATTCTGAGGTCTATGGGGATACTGGACCTGTAGCACAATATCACACAATTAATCGGTAATACCATAGCTTTCGCCATGCAAATAGTAAGATTCTCCCGATCAGAGCTGTAAAAGAATTCATTCATTTGGGAATGCATTCACTGAATGCACACAATTGACTTTATGCGAAATGAATTCATTCATTGACTTTATTTTTGAATGGTGACTTATAAGTTTATATCATCATTCATTTTGAAGTATTAAATTTTTGCATTCATTTGCAATGAAGTCAAAATTTCCATTCATTTGCATTCATTTGAAGTCTTTTGTATTCATTTCCATTTTTTTTGCATTCATTTGTATTGATTTACATTAATTATCATTCTTTGCTAAAGAAAAATTTTCCTGAAAGTGTTGAGCTAGCTCTAGAAATCACACACTATGCCCCATCAAGTTACCCCACACATCTTAAGGAGCTGAGCCTAGAAAACAACGTCATCTGCAGATTCTGTAGAATAGCGAGCTAGACTCCGAATTACCTCCTCCAAAACTGTTGAGCACTGATGCTCGCTCACTGGGAGTTTATCAGAAACCCATAAAAAAACTAATCTAACTTTTGCTAAAACAAAGAATGGAAATGAATGTAAAAGACTCTAAATGAATGCAAATGAATGTAAATGAATGGGAATGGCAATACAATGCAAAAGAATGGAAATGAATGCAAAAGACTTCAAATGCATGAAAATGAATGCAAATGAATTAGAATGGCAATTGAATGTAAAACAATGGAAATGAATGCAAAAGACTTCAAATGAATGGAAATGAATGCATGAATGAATGAACATTTTGCCTTCATTTATTGAATGTAAAAATTGAATGCTCATTCAATGATTTCAAAATGAAGTCAATGAATGAATTCATTTTTCAGGAAAATGATAAGAGTTAATTTCTCAAATGAATGCATTCATTTACAGCTCTGCTCCCCATCACATGCATCCTTGTGTGAACCCACTTTTCTTTCATCCTTTCTAACACACATCTCAAGCCTAGCCTATTCCTATAGTTCCATTGGAATCGGAACGCAATGAGCCCGACTGGGGCCTAAGTGAAGAGGATCGTGCTCATCTTCTACGCTACTACAATCTACAATTACACACCAAGGGGTGAGTGTAGATAGAGCGATAAAAAGAGAGTATGACTTTTAAGAGGAATAACCGATGGTCGAAAGGATATTATACGACATGTAGGCTGAAAATGAGGAAGAAGGATGAGAAATTTTACGACGCTGCGACTTTCCTAAATCGTGTTCGTCAATTTGTAAAAGAAAAACTAGGTGATTTTAACCTGCAGTAGGTAAAGAAGTTTCACTTCTGATGCGAGCAGAGGCCTACTGCGTTGCACTCATAACCGATCTATACCCGTCGGTTAATTAAATTTTTGATAGCTTAAGCTGGATGCAAACGGAAATGCCTCCTTACCAATTTGACAAAGGTTTAGCTTTTCCTTCGTTTAGTAAAATTCATTACGATTACGAGCAATTGACAAAAGCGTTTCAAAAACATTACTTTTCGTTCAATTATGATTTGACACTTCATATTATGGTTGACACTTACTGTCTACTTGACAAGGCAGTTGGCAACAAACAACGAAATCTTCGTCTAACCGAAATGATACAAAAAATTCTTCCCCAAGTAAGTATACGAAAGCCCACTATATCTAGGTACCTACCTAGGTATGCCATCGTTATACATGATTATGACAGTAAGCTTTTAATTGTACACATTTACAATTTATCCATGATATTCTATCATAAGCACATCAACCGCGCCCCTTTTTATCATGTCCACCATGTTTGTTCTTCAATTGAACAATTGGTGCCCATGAATGTGCTTGTGTACCTACTTACCATCGGCAAGAAACAAAAACAACTACAACACCAAACATGAAAACCTTTCACTGCCTCTCATACAACAAACTTAAACGATTAGGGTTGCTTTGCTAACCCAACTTCACTCCAATTCCTTGTCAAACTGTCAACAAATTACTCACAGTGCAGTATATTTTGTTGAAGAGGAAGAGTGATTGGCAAAACCCCACTCGAATACGCGCACTCAATGTGACAGCCGCACACTAATGACAGCTGAGTGCGCACGCATCAAAGGGAACAACAGAGAAAGAATGATAAATTAATGAAAGCAGCAGCTTAAAAGGAATTTCTGTTTCAATACCCTTCTCTTTCTGGCATCTCTTCACTATTTTCAAGAATAACAACACAAAAGAAAAAAACAACTTGAAAACAAGATTCTTCTGTCTCTCTCCTTCACTATTGGCTGCACCCTACAAGAACGCCACGCCTCATTTAGCCAATCACAGAAAAAGAAAACAAACCAACCAAAGCGACATCCCTCTCTCGTTCTAATTGGAAACTCGTTTTGTTTCGCTCCCTGGCATCTGAGTGAGTGTTTGACAATAGTTACCGAATGAAATGCTTCGCGGTTCGGTTGAGAAAACGGCAAACGAACGTCAAACATTTGCATTTGCCGTCGTGAAAAACTCGATTATGTCTAGAAATTGATTAGCGGTAATTATTATTTTGAGTGAGTTCCATTACACTGTACTGATTTGACAGTTGAATTTAGTGGTTTGCTAATTAATTACTAGTGCTAATTACCTAGTGCCAAGTGAGAATAAATAATTTAGAAAAATGTGTTCTAGTCCCCGAGCGGACAGTCCAGCGGGATCGGAAATTTCCGTCGGTTCACCGAGTCCACCGCCACAACAGGATGATTATTTTCAACCATTAAAACGTTTGTGCCTAATCGATGCTCCTCCGTCTGGCAAGTCCAGTAGTGACCGAGTGAAAAGTTTTTCAATTGCGGACATTCTCGGTAAGAATGACAATTGTAATGGAAAAGATGAAGTGCGGAGTTTAAATTTAATTGTCAGGCCATGGGATGCAGTACGTGGTCCTATTCCTGTGCGACCAGCATTTTTCCCGCCCGCTTTGTTACAATATGAGCAACGTCTGGCTGCTCTGGACTATCATAGGCAATTACAAGCTCAGTTGTTGCGACAAATGAGCGTTGAAATGGTAATTCCAGCTTCAGAAAGTGGTTCAGAGAGATCGAGTTCAGCGGCAAGTGATTGTTATTCTCCCGAAACTGCAGGCACCGGTGGTCGGCTGTCATCAGAATCAGATAAATATGCGCGTAGGGGTCATAATGACGTCGAACAGAGAAATGGACAACAAAATTCAAGTGAAGATGTTAAATCGAAGTCGAACGGAACACCACTAGATGCTCTATTCCAATTGACAAATAAGAATTTTGATGACGCCAATGGTGAGTTCCGAGTTGTCAAATGATTTATTGAGTGAAAAACAGTATTAAATTGAAGACTTGTGGCACGTTTTGATACTTTAGACGTTGTTTACGGAAGATTTTGTTGATTTGAACTTTCATTAAATTGACTATATTCTCGTCGTAACGTAACAGGTAACAAAATGTCAACAGAAATGTGACAGTTGTTCTAAATTCTAAATTACTCTGCGGTTTAGTGTGAAAATTGTTTGCTGAATTGCAACAATTGCTTTTTAAGGATTTAGGTCCTTTGAATCTATTTTGACTGAGCAAAAGTGTAATTCAAGATTCAGTCAGCTGTCAATTTTCATTGTCATTGAAGTCAGGTAACCTTAGTAAACACACACTTCACCGAGATAAAACTTACGTATAGATTCGTTGAATATAAACCCAATAATTGATAAAAACTGAAAACAACGCCTTCTACAGTTAAACAATTTACTTATTTCGTGACCTTAATTAACCGCATCGAGGTGTTATTAATGTTAACGAGTGCCATGTATCAAGGGTGTGTTCCATTTCTTAAATTGGTTATGGACTTATGACATTCAAGTTGCAAATTTTACACTTTCTGACGTTTTTTGCATTTCTCATTTTCTTTGACTTCAACTTACCTATTTACGGGTCGAATGGAGATGACTATTTCTTTTATTTGTATAAAAATATTAACTTAACTTTTTTTTTGTCTGTTGCGTGCTGTATGCCTTGTAGCGCCATCTTGTTGAAACCGTGTTCGATGCCTTCAACTTTGTTTCAAAAATGATGGATGTAGAGGCTTTTTATGTATCCCAAGTTTTATTACTCCAAAAGCCGAATATTTTGTTTCTTTATAAACATCACTCGTAATTTGCTTCAGAATCATATAAAGTGACAGAAACAAAGTTTACAAAAATGATGGACAATTTAAATTTACCGACACCCTGTGATATCGACTTACACTATTCAAGCTATTTTACACTCAAAACTTTGAACGGTTGAAGAACAATAAAGCAAAAACCCCATAATGCTGTTAGGTAGGTAGGTTGAAGAGGTGGATACATCGCGTGATACATCAGATCTCTACGGATCCATTGTGTTTCTCTGACGTGGAATGCTCTTTCTGAAAAGACAAAAAGAAGGGAAAGGTCTGGGTGATCGTTCGGCCTCCCTGAACCATCCTGAATTCGTAGTAAATTTATGAATGGCTTTGGTGGCTTCTTAGACAGGTCGCCCAGGACGTTGAAATAGTATTCACCGAGGGCCGTCCTTCTAGACTGGGACATTCGCATAGGAATTGGGTTGTGTTCTCTTGCATGCATTCTTCTAAGGTGGGCAACCAGTAGGTTGTGGCCTGTGATGATCCCTGTGCAGAGAGCTAAGTTTGATCTGTTTAGTGCAAGAATGTGCCTCGGTTTTATCTTATTGATATTTGCCCAGAGTTTCCTGGAGATGCGGTGTGATGAGCGTGCGCTCTATCTCTCATCATCTTGTCTTTCGAAGTCTAGATGCAATACTAGGTTTGACGAGAGCTAGGGGGGCAGAACTGAGTGGTCGACCAATGCTAGGTCCTGTTCCGAGACCTTCCTGGCTTATTCATCCGCCATTTCAATCCCGTGGAAAGCTTTGTGTCCCGGGATCCATCAGAGTGTTACGTTATGGTTCTCGGTGAGGATTTTGAGCTCTTCGCGAAAGCGTTTCACAATTTTTGGATGAAATGGCTTTAATAGCGGCTTGGCTCTCTATGTAAATGTCGATGGTTTTTCTAGAGACTACCTTCATTGAGAGTTCACGGGCTGCCTCGGCGATGGCTAGGACTTCCGCTTGGAACACACTCCCGTGGTTCGGAAGTCTTATTGACCGTTTAATGTTTGGTTCTAGTGAGAAGATCCCACAATGCTTACGATAAAAGTGTTTCGGAATAGGTACGGACTACGCGATTTAAAAGGACACTTTCTGATATGCCAAGTATGTCTTTGGACTAATTCAATGAATTAGTGTAACATTCTGATCTATAGGAGCAAACGGTTTATATCAACGAGGCTCTTCTAAATGCTTTTCTCTAAAGGCGTGTTTTAGAGCAGTCAATAAAATTGAAGCTATTTTCAATCTACTTTCCGTCTTTTGTCGTGTAATTACAAAAATTGTACTGCAACAATCACTTAGGTCAATGGAGACCCATTGGGAAGTCTGTAAAGGAGAAGACACACACCCTGCTTGCACACTAATCTATCAAAAATTAACTCTTCACATATTTGAGTTTCAAACCATCCTGGAGACGTTATTTATAGTTTAAAGTCCAGCAGGTCCTACGCTTCTCTAGCAGCTGAAAAAAAAAAGAAGAAGTCCAGCACAATTTACAGGTCTGAAATCCATATTTCCTAGTCCTTGTGATTAGGTTTTTCAAAGCTTCTGTAAGCTAAAAGAAATTTTCTGTTACTAGAGGCACAATGTCATCCTCATGCCTAATGCAATAGACATAGTGTACATATCTGTACCCTGCGATATGCTTTTACCTTAAGTTGAGTTCGTCCATGTTTCTTGCTTTTTGTATAAAAAGGTCTTGTGTCCTCTAACGCAGGAAAGCCATTGAATTTTCGTTATGCCCAAGCGTACCCCCACAACGGCTTCTGAAGAGCTCGTCAGTGGAAAAAGTCTTCTCCCTCATCTTACTACAACTGCTGACAAAATGCTTGGGGAATCGGTTGGTGGTGTTCAGATGTCCGACAAATGTCTGCGGTTAGTTGTAGAAGGAGTGCAACGTCTCTTTCAATTTCCTGGCTTCCATTGTGCATCCTTTCCCTAACAGTAATTTGGAATAACACCCTTCTAAGACCGGAAGCTTTTCACAATCCCGCTTGTTTGATAAACAAATCAAAATCCTAACCGTACCCAGAGTCCCTTATCTAACAAGACCCTCCCCAATCAAGGTGCGCATAAATAAATTATGCCATTTCCCATGATGGAATGGAATTCAATCCCAGTAGCCAGATCGTGGAGTTGTGCCTCATCATTATGATTAGTACAGCAAAGCAACTGATTATTGGCACCACAATGATGAATTCCTTTGCGGAATTCCCAACTTTTCCTTCACAGCCGACAGTTGGCTGCTATGCTGCGGCTAAATCTTGCATAAAACTCAGCAAGCCGCGCTGAATCGAATCGATAGCCAGACGGATGGACGTCAGTTGAATGAAATTGAAGCCACCTCTGATTATGGACCGATTTGTGCGTACGTGCCTCGCGCAAATTCAATTTAGCCAGAGAAGCACTACAGCCGGTATAGCACAGGCACAGCGGTATAGCAGTAGCAAAATAGCCACCAGCAGTTGCCACTTGCTTGACCATAATTCGAGGTCTCTCTGGGCTTAACAAGCTGGCAAAGATGAATGCGCTGGAATTTCTCTTCCATCCTTGGTGTGGCTACCTCGAAGTAGATTGATTAAACCACCTTCCAGGTGACCTTACTACTGTTCTTACGCTTTGGCCGCATGAATATGATTATGCCATGACATCACGTGATTGCTTCAATCCGTTGAAATTCAATCGGCAATATGTGTGCAGTTAATAAGGAGCGATCCCGACTTTGATTGATTTTTGCACTTCGTATGTGTAAGATATACACACATGTGTGCCGTGCAAGTCGTCGTCTCTGTGGCTAGTGGATCGTGAGCCATTGGGGAACTGGAAATTACCGGAAGACTGCGTAGACGTGAAGCTGCCACACTTGCCTGCTTGAGTGTGTGTGACTCCATGCGCGCTCCAAAAACAAAATCCATTGACTTTGTGCGTCAGATAATCGTAATTGGTGCTCTTTTTGGTCGAGAAACAACGCAGAGATCCTTCGGAGTGATCCCAATGGATGTGTGTGCGCGTGGTAACAAGAATATCGTTTTTGTGATGAGTACGAGTTTATTAGCCATCATCATGCGAAGGTTATGATGGGGTATGATTATCCGGAGAGGATGCAATTTGTGTTTCGCAGCAGCGGAAGCAATGTCACGTAGGCCAGTAAAATTGTTACTTTGTGGCTCTGATGGCAGTGGGTATTGATTTGGGGATGTTGTTCGGCTTTGTGGCGCCTAATGTTTTTCTTGGTTGTGAGTAGTACCTATCCTTAGGAAAATTAAAAACGGGAAGGAGTTGGATGGTCAGTGTTTCGAATGTGGGCATTATGCAATCAAAGTTGTTAAAGCAACGAAACTTCAAAGAAGACCGCAAAGTGTTAATGTCACGTTATTTTTCGCCAAGAAAAACAGGATCTAAGAGCAGTTATCAAGTTCCATTTATCGAATCAAAACACATAACCGGTAAAACGAGCAAAATTCCGTTTCACAAGAATAAAAGGAAGGCCCTGAGCGCTTTGAAATTGGTTTTTTCTTACCCGTGCAAGGATCGTATGATCATGGCTAGTGATCAATATGCAATTATCTTAGTATTTATTATAGATAAGCACCTGTTTGATAAGGACACAAATAATTGTAGAGGTATTAGGTACACTGCTACGTCGTAGCTGACTAATTTTTCCGATGCTTTGACGATTTTGCTTAAAAGTTTCAGCGGAATTGTTATTTATGAAGAAGCAAAACTTTTTTTTCGAAACACCCTGTCAATAGGACATTCAAACAGGGTATGTCTGTGATTTTTAGTGAGATTGTTACAGAAAATTAAAGTTACTATACCTATCACTCGTACTATGTATATCATTCTCGCAATTATGTACTCTTTATGATTTGCTTTCTCCGCTCATTCTTAATCTCTTGTATAACACTTTGTATAACACTTTGACAATGTAATTTTTTCAATAAATTTGTCTCGTCCACTTGGATATCGACCAGCGGAGAGCTAAGTATTGTTCAACATTATATATATGTTGTCTTCCTTTTTTTTGGGTGGTTTTTCTATTATATGAGATTTCGTCGGCTTAGTGCTGGTCCTTCATTTTTCTTTCGTTTGATTATTTGCTCGCTTATTACAGAACAGATGCGTAAATTCGATCTCCAGTCATCTAGGACACCTTAGAGAGCAATTCTTGAGACATGATTTGATGAGGAATGCAAAGCGGCTTAGTGCTTTTTCGGGACTGCAGAGAAGACTTCTTCAGGGATTTGTATTTGGAAGCCAATTCTAAGTACAAAGCATTATGACATGGCATACCGCAGAAATGCTCGAGAGTTCTGAGTTCTGAGAGCTTGGAGACTAAACGGCAAAAAGTATATAATCCACAGTCTCTTAAGGTTAAGACTTAAGAGCGCTGCTAGATGTGAATTCTAAAACAAGTTTCTTTTAGTATGCGCCACCTTTGTACAACCATAAAATACTTGATGCACATAAAGGGTCTTTCATTAAGCGCTTCAGATCTTTAAATTTAAATAAAACAAAGTGTGTTTGAGATATCATCGACATTTTTTATTCGTTTGAAAGGTCTATCGATGTCATTATGTATGGAATGTAGCATCGTTCAAATGTCCGCCGCGGCTTCTCTGGGTGGCGCGCATCCGAAATGTCCAATTTTGCATGACTCTGGCGCATAAATCAGGCTGAATTTGACCGATGGCATGGGTAATGTTGGCTTTGAGGGCCGCTGTGGTTTGTGGCTTATTCGCATAGACCTGCGACTTCAGAAAACCCCACAAGAAAAAGTCAAACGGGGTCAAATCGCACGATCTCGGTGGCCAGTTCACATCACTTCCACGTAAGATGACCACGCCCTCGAATCGCTCGTGCAGAACTTCCAATGTTGCGTGAGCTGTGTGGCACGTAGCGCCGTCCTGTTAAAACCACATGTCGTTGGTGTCCATATCATTCCATAAAAATTTGCTAATTATCGACCTACAGGCCTGGCCAACGTCGTTCTCAAAGAAATATGGACCGATGACACCGCCAGCCAAAAAATCCACACCAAACAGGGACTATTTCGGGATGCACTGGACGCTCTTGGATCTCATGTGGATTGGTTTCGTCCCAAATTCGACAATTTTGTTTTTTGACGTGCCCATTAATCCAGAAATGGATCTCATAGCTGAACATGATTTTTCGATGAAAATTAGGGTCAGTTTCCAATAAAACAATTTTGTTATTTGCACGTATTGTTGAACGCTATATCCATCCATGGTGATTTGGCAAAACAGACTGAATAATTGACAGCCAATTTGACAGATGTAGCTTCAACAATATGGCCGCTATCAACTGTCAAAGTTCGGAAGTCCCTATTGGAAGACCCTTTATATACATATGTAAGGCTTAACAAGCTTCGATGTTATCTGCATAGCAGCTATTGCTTTTATGGCCGCCTGGCTGTCAATGTAAATTGTGATATCCTCCCGTGATATTGTCAGCATTGACGCCAGTTGGGCGGCCTTTGTCACTCCTAGAACCTTCGCTTGGAAAACACTGCTGTGATCTGGGAGTCGTATCGAGCTGCTTAATTTTAGTTCCTCCGAGAAGAGACCAGCTTCTGTGCCTACGTCCATTTTTGACCCGTTAATATTGATGGATTTGGAGTCCTTGGATACCTCTTTTTTTCCCACTGTTCTCTACTTGGAAATGTCCACGAGAAGGGTCTTTCGAAATCCAAGTGACAATGTAGTCGGGCGTATCCTTATGTATTCGGTCTCCAGTGTTCTGACAAGTTGATTCTGAGAGCGCTCTTTGCTGCCTCCTGCATGTAGAGCTCTAGAGGCAGAAGGTTGAGAACTGCTTCCAATCCCGCTGTTGGCGTTGTTCTTATCGCGCTAGTTGTTCCAGTGTATGCTATTCTCCGTATTTTGGTCATATCTTTAAGGCTGCTGGTTTTGGTTAGTGTGGGTCTGACTATCGCAGAGTACATCCATAGTGTTATTCGAGGTCTGGATCCCCAGTTTTCCCCGAAGAATCTGCTGTAGGCTTAGAAGACGACTAATGCCTTTTTTTACCCTTTCCTTAGCTTCCGAGTATGAGGCCTAAGTATTTCGCACTCTCGGACTGCTTAAGGGGAGTGCCCTCGATAGTCGGTACCGTGAAGGCTGGTATCATTCTTTTGTTAGTGAACACCACTATTTCGGTTTTCTGAGGGTTGACCCCTAAGTCCACATTGTTTCGCCCAAACGATGAGCGTGTTCAGGGGCCTTTGCAATAGTTCGCTGACAGTGGTTAGGAATTTGCCAGTAGCAAGTAGCTCTACATCGTCTGCGTATGCGGTTGCTTCAATTTCACTGTATCTAAACTTTACTAGTAGCTCATTAATAACCATGGTCCAGAGAAGGGAGGATATGGAACCTCCCTGCGGCTTGCCTCTAAATGCGATCCTCTTTAGACTTTATTATTTAAACTATATTCAACATCGAGTACAACAGTCTTATATAAACGGGTAGGTGTCCTATTTAAAAAGAAATAAGAAGATACTTCTTCGGCAGCAATTGTTCAATGCACATCCAAACCCTAATCTTACAAAATACAAGCTCCACTATTGATCCAGGACTGGAAAATAGTGTTAACTTATCGGGGGATGATATATTAATGATAATTAATAAAAAACTTTCAGTCGTTCTGTCTTTTTTTCAATGGAGTTTCTTTAACCTTTTTTTTGCTAGACGTAATAGTATAATGGTTGTCGATTTTTTTTATTGATTTTTTGTAAATTATGTAAAATCAAATGAAGTCAATTAATAAATCTAAAAATCTCACGGATTGATCTTGAGTAATCGGGCTTAATGGTATACATTTATGTTAATAGATACGTGCCTACATAATGTAGTCATCAACTTCTAGTTCTAAAAAAAAAAATGGAAACATTTTTCAATTTCGTTTTATACGAGTACAGCGGCTATATATTTTAAATACCAATCATTTATCCTTACATCTTTTATAATCTACAAACACCTTATAGTTGCATTTATAAACATTACTAATTTTTTATTTTTTTTTTTCAATCTAAAAATATACAAGATAAATCGCGTAATTTATATAATGCCACTCCGCTCATATAACCTCTGATAAATACATGCAACGAATGCAATCTTCATATGCATAAATTAAAACAAAAATAATTTATTTTTCATTCAAGTTAAACGTGAAGTAGATTGTGTCTCTAATGTAACGAGCTATGTATCTATTGATAGCTACAAAAATAATAGTAATCATAATTTTGCGTAATTTATGATCCACAAATAAACAAATAAATTATCCACTAGGTGTTAGTTGAATGTGTATCTTTGAGCAAGTAGTGCTTCAGATATCGTGTCTATATTGAGTTGATGGCTGACTGAATAAATTGCTCAGGTGGTTAACATTAAATGCGCACCTCATATCGATGCTAATGACTTTTTTTTTCATTTATTTTTTCATATTCGCTTTTGGGCTTTGGTGCGCCGCGATAAACCCGTTTTGCATTTATGTAGACCGTTTGTATCGTTGAAAATGTTTTCAGACCATTATAGAGCGGACACTCAAACCGATCATCGATATAAATTGGTCACGCTACATGTCATGTAGTCATTTTGCCTTATCGTCGCGTTTACAATCCCAACAATGTGCTTAAGATGATTTCCTTCGATTGGAAAAAATAAAAAATAAAGACGATGGTTGTGGACTTTTAAAATGATAAAAAACCGAAAACATTACCAGTTTATTGAGTTACTGCGTTAATTAGGTTGACACAATATGTCTTTTGTATATTAACTGAGGACAGTGTAATCCAGAAGTGTAAATGGGGACATATTCAATCTTTTTTCTCTTTTATAAATTTATAAAAATATAACTAGAATTTGTTCGTATAGACCTAGAGAATCCATTTTGACACAGGGTGATGGTGTACATACATACCTCATTTTCATTGTGAAGAAATAAGCTTTCCAATGGTTAAAGATTTATTTAAATCAGCTAAAAGATCTTCGAGATTGTCTGAAACAAACAAACAATGTTTCAATAGAAAAGATAATAGTAGAAGAAGGAGGTACAACTTAATGTTCGGTGTAGTAAGCGGAACAACATCAACGCTTTAGCAAACGCAACCCGAAGATCCTGCAGACCTTTGTGGCAGTTAGATTCATTTATTTCATTACGAAGAAGTAAACAGGTAGAATCTACCAACAACACGCTGATGGAGGTGCGACGAAGGATAACCTCAGACAACCACTGTTACTTCGGTTTTTCCAAACAGCTAGGGACCAAACTCCTAACACGAAGGTCCACAATCATAGATTTTTATGAAGCGAAGGAGGTTTCTGATATCCATGTTTATTAGATCGTATAAGTCGTTAAAGTAGAATTCCCATAAATGGAGTCTTCTTTTACAGGAGAGAGCTGGACAGTTACAAAGACGGTGGGGAATAGTTTCCTCTTCCTCTTTGTCCATGCAGCTTCTACAGAAATCGTTGGAATGGACGCCAAGCCTTGTTGCACGCTTGCCTATTAGACAGTGTCATCTATAAGAGATGATCGGCAATCTAGAGCTACAAACGAATTTGAAGAGACTGATTCCAGGGACTTGAAATCTAGTAAAGTGGAAGCAGAGTGATGGGGACCATGAAGGATAGAAAGTGGCATTAGTTAATGCTCTGATAAGTAAGTTAGTAAGTTAACAGGTAGATGCAGGGCCTAGCTTCTCGCGTGTTACATTTTTCATACGAATGAAAGGGACCTATAATTTTATTGCCGACTCCGAACAGCGAATCAATTTATGAAAGATTATTCTCTTGAAGGTTTGTCATTGCCTGCCAAGAGGTTGTGCTGTATCCTCTCACATAGCAGTCGAACGCGCCCATCAACTGAAAAAAATACTTCCATACTTACTTACGTGGCATTTAAGTTTGGAGTGAGGCTGGCCTTCAACCAATAAACTTCATGAATCCATTGTGTTCCCCGTTGTAGGATCCTACATGCATGTATCTGTTTGGAATCCAGAAGAGGTTAAAATGATTATGATTGACCTTAAACTATTATTATTATGAGAAAGGCTCTGCGACAGACGCATATGGCACCGCGACCTTAAAGATCTATTGTGTCTGGAGTCAGTCAGCAAATCCTCTATCTTCCTAATGAAGTTGAGAATATCTCCAGTAGAGGCATTACGAATATCCTCCAGTGTTAGGAATTCTTTGTGGCGAAAGCGTTTCCTGACTCTGCAGACAGCCATGCACTCACATAGTACGTGTTCGGCTGATTCGTCTTCCTCTATGCAGAGTCTGCATTCAGATTCCTGAACTATATTTATGTAGTTTGTGTAAGTGATTTATGAGGCTGCAGTAACCGGTGAGGAAGCCGGCAAGTTTTCTGATATCCCTTCCCTTTTATGGTTGAGAATAATTTTAGTGGTTTTGTACAGGGGTCGGATGGCTCTGAGACCCTGAGTATTTTTCCAGTAGGATATGAAGTTACGTTTTTCCCATCTGTCCAGACTCATTCAGAGCTCGGAAGTAGGGATGCCATAGAAGGGCTCGGCACCTATGAACCTTTCTGAGGAGCCTATCTTTCATTGCCTTCAATTCCTTGACTTTATTTCGCTTTGAGAGGTCTTGGAGAGTATTGAAGCAGCCTTGAACGGCTTTTGAGTTGAAGTAATGAGAACTCAGTGCTTTGAGCGCTGTTTGGCTATTGGTGAATATATTGATGGCTATACCCCCTTTATGCCGGAGTCAAGAATAATAGTGGTGCAGGTATCGATGGCATGTAATTCTGCCTGAAAAACGCTAGGACACATTCCAAGGGCCTTTGAAACTTTGACCTTAAACTAGAGCATGGGCATTCCATCTCTCAGCGGCAAGTTTACAGAAGTCATGTTTCAAAACCTCTATAGGAGTCAGAACCAAGTGATCGACCATTGTTTGGTTCAGTTTTGATCCTATTCTTGGCAGTTCATCGGTGTTTTCATTGTCATCAATGTCCCTATCCTCCACGACCCAACAATGGAAGATTTTATACCTCTTCACTAGTTTTGATTTTCATTTTAATATTGTGGATGAGAAGGTTTTGATGGCAGCTTGGCTTTCGATGTATATGTCAATGTTTCTTCTCGGACTTATTTTTGAGGATATTTCTCTTAAGGCCTCGGTTATGGCTAGAACTGCAACACATGGCTTGGAAGTTTTACCGACGAGCAATGGCGGGTTGATCGGCAAGCATGCCTATAGGCTGGGCCTCCTCTATAACGACTTCTGCAGAAGTTGCATGGATGAGGAGGAGGAGAAGACGATCCTCCACCTTCTCTGTACATGCCCGGCCCTTTCAGCTCGGAGAAGAGCACACTTAGGAGCCAGCTTCTTCAACAACCTTAGTGAACTGGCTGATATCAGCATAGGCAGTCTCCAGCGCTTCATAGTAAGCTCCGGCTGGTTCTGGCGAAATACAGATCCTGGTGGTAACACAATGGACCTTATCTGGTCTAAGTGAGGTCGCGATTGCAGCCTGCCACACCTACCTAACCTACCTAACCTAATGGCGGGTTCCTCGAAGTTGATTCCGGCGCCAACCTCTTTATCATTTTTGAACCATCGCCAGTGAAAAAGGTATTATTATGGAATTCCTTAAAAAATTAACGCCTGTACTTTTTTTTACTTTTTATAATTCACTAGTGCTAAAAGGGTTAGGAATACCCTTATGATGTTTTTCACACAGCGCTAGTGTTGGTGTAGTGATTTTGAAACTCAGATGGTATTAGGTTTCAGTCCTTTTGCTCCGATGGTGATGTCCAGAATGACTGGGAAGAATTATTGGTACTGTTGCCATTGCTTATAATTCACAGTGTTTCTTTCGAACATTCCGATGTCATTAGTATGATCAACTTTTTTTGAAACTGTTTTAATTGTTAAAGAAAAGACATGTTTTCGAAATTACTCAATTTTTCTTTTTCCTAGATTCAGTGCGAGAAATCCGTTTTTTTTTTTTCTTAAGTAATCTTCATATGATCAAAAGATTGTAATTCTTAATAGTTTATGGTGAGACTTTCGCACTTTTTAATGATTTTATATTATAGTTAACCCATACTTGTAATCAATATCACTAAACCGATTATATCTACATTTATACAAATTTGTATCTCTACATGCGCCAATTAACCAATTTACCTTAGTCACTTTCTTAATCATTTAGATTTAAACGCTAAATAATTTTTTCTTATTATTCACTTAATCAATTTGTTCGCTTCTCACTTAGCCATTTATTTAATTATCTATGCACGTAGATATATTTTTATTCAAATTATCACTGATGTAGGTATTAACTTTCTTATTGATGTTGTCACTTTTAAATTTAATCACTTGCTTTCTTACTTTTAAAAGGATGCAACTAATCAAAGTGGGTTGTGATTTTTTTCTCCAAACTGGTTACATAAACGTACCCACTTTGCTTATTCAAAATTATATCCTTGGAGAGGCCGTAAATAACCATTTAGATATCGATTTTAAAACCGCGTATGACAATATTTAAAGATACACTATCTAGTCTAGTTACATCATCGGTGAAGATGGTTTAAATGTCAAACGAGGACAACAAAAAAGAATACCCAACATCGACTATTCGGGCAGACAGTCACTTTAGACAGATATAACTTTGAGGTAGTTAAGAACTTTGTCTCTCTAGGCTCAGCTATTAACTCAAACAGCGACACCAGTCCTGAGATCAAATGCAAAATAGGCATTTCTTTGGGCTAAGAAGGGAATTTATTAGAAACTAAGGTGCCCAGTTATGCCCTATGGCCCGTAGGCATGGAATAGTTGTTTGGACAAAACATCTTTCAGTTGATCTATTTACAATGATTTAGATGACTGGGACATGTAGAGGAGATGCACACCATCGAGTAAGCACAAAGAGCCTTCGAATCTACCCTGGAGGAATGGCGCAGTAGAAAAAGATTGAAATTTGGGTGATTCCTGAAACATATTGGGCTGCGAAGCTGAAGAGCTCACTTTTTGCGAAGAAGAAAGAACTAAGTGCAGCAATAGTTTCCCGATTAGGACTTTAGGACTTAAGGACATTAGGACTTGTTCCACCGAAAGGACATCACTTCCAAAGACATACCTCCTCATTTCTTTCAAAGCAGGGCACTTTCCGACAAAATGAATGACATCTTCCCTCTCCGCCAAGTTATACAGGTTGCACAGTACTGGTGGGTCTTCTCTATGAGAAATATAATTGAGCTTCAACAGCTCTCCCCGGAGCTTGAAGACTGTCGATATTAGCTGGATGCTGTATTCGTCACGGAAGAAGTTGGTTCCAAGCAGGTTATGGTTTAGGCAGTTATAGATTATTCTATGCAGCGATCCTGCAGCTTGCTCTAAGAACGTTGATCTAGCCTGTTCATTTGCACTTGCGATACGGTGTTCGAGTTGTGGTTTCAAACTTCCCATAGCACTGAGGTCCAAATCTATCCAACAGCTCCTTGTTAGTTCCAGCCATTCTCGGGACCTCCCTGTTTCGGTTTGTATTGTCTGTAGAGCTGCTGTTTTTGGCAATCGGCTATCCGGCATCTTCAGGACTTGCAGAACGTAGTCCACGTGTAATTAAAGGTTTTGGTGAACAGTGGGGACAAGCCTGTTTCCAGCAATATCATACAATTCGGGGTGTTGGGTGGAAGATGGAATGCTGCGTAGAGCATTATCGATTCTGCGACAGCTACGAAAACCTTCTATTTGCTACTGTGGGCGATGCATTTGTTGTTGATGCACTTCTTCCAAACAACATTGATGGCTGTTTTAGACTTAGTGAGGTTTTCCTTTAAGTGTTTTTCCATATCTCAATTTTTCGTCAAATGACGAAACCCCAAGGTATTCTTTCGCCATTGTAGTGCCTATTCCTTCCCCTTTCTTGAATATCATAATCTTTGACTTATTTAAATTGAAGATCAAGTTCGATAACCTGCAGTAATCATATAGTCTATTGATCATGATCTGCAAGGATTTAGCTGAGTGCGCCAGTGGCACAATATTATCCGCAAAAAGAAGTGCTTTGATGAGCAGCCCTGCATATTCAATTCTTCTAGGCAGAATATCTTCTTTGTCTTCGATGTATAGTGCAAACAAGCTTGGGCTCAGAGAACATCTTACCCCCGAACACGACTGGAACCATGCTGACAACTCCTCTCCATTCCACACTGCTGACTTGGTATCGTCATACAGATTTTGGATGACCCGTCCAAACTTCATCGACAAGCCCGTGCAGTAGAATAAAGCATTTCGGTCCACTGAATCAAAAGCAGACTCGAAGTCAACAAAGGACACGAACAGTTTGTTACGGGAAATTAGAGTAGATACGAAATAAATACCGATGCACGTTTCAATGCTCGCAGGTTGTAGTGATGGGTGTAAAAAGGACAAAGTCCAGCCTAAAGCTACTAGAAATCGGGTAAGGCTGCTGATAAAAATCCTATTAGAAGATTGTCTTTTACAGAAACACTCCAAAATATTGCGTTCCTAAGGATACCAGACAAGAACAACGTATGGGAATGCTTAAGTACCTGAAGGCTCTAGGAAGACCACACTACACAAAAATATACACTCAGGAGCTTTTAGTACGCCGCCGTGCAATGAATTAAGGTTAAGATTGGGTTGAGTAGTGTATACGTAATGTAGAAAGTTTAATATACTGACGATCAAACCTCTTCCAAAACATACACCAAGGGTTATAAAGGACACTTTGTTGGGCTGAAAAAAGGTGTATGTTAATGAAAATTAACTTGCTTCCCTCTAAAGCCCCTTCTCGTAATTCTCAAAATGATATGATGGGTCATTAGACACTCGTATACATTCATGTATACCCACCCAATTACATCCGTCCCCTGCTCGATTATGGGAAATTACGTCTTCTCATTTGTGAAAAGTGTTCTTTTTCATATCCCACCATTAATTGAGGCATTTGTATATCTGCATACACTCACATAATCGTAATTGTATACAACGAAGTGCCTCATTTGTTCGTAATTAGTTATTTAATACAATCTCAATGTATATCCGGTACAAACGACTCACATCCGTTCGTATTCCTTCTACAAAACACTTATAACACTAATGCAAACAAACAGTATCTAAATGTGGAAAACGCCTATTGGAGAATGAAACAGTTTTACTAAATGACAAACCTCAAGTACTTCCCATTTAAACTAATTACGTTATTTTGTTTTTCAAAACAAAAATTCCCCAAGCTGACAATCGTTTTGTCAGCTTATGACTTCCAAATGGTGATAGATACAAACTTTGTATTTTTATACAAAGCAGAGAGTAGCAGAGATACGAGTACATAAGTACATTCGATAATGATGTGGAACAAATTAGGTTGTGTGGGTACGCAATCGCGCAAACTTTCTGCATTGTTAAACTAATTAAGTGACTTGTTTTGTGATTTTTTTTTTTACCTTTTAGCTTTTAGTGAGGGGGTTTTTCGAGAAGATCGGGGATGGCATTTCCGCGCTAACACGTACGCACCTGCTGAACACTTGGTTGATTCTCATACAACTGTAATGCGGCAAAGAAGTTTGGTAATTATATTGTAATTAGGGATGCACATACACAGCGAACTACTTATTGACTCTTTGCAAATGTTGCAGACTCTTGTAACTACATGCATGTACATTGTTTTGGCTTGAAGAAGAGAACAAAACCGACAACGACAAAAAAAAAGTGGAAACAACTCTCTAAAGCCAGTTAATTATGTGATTCCATTGTGCAGGCAATTGTGAGGCTCTTATCGATGTTGCCAATCAAGTAGGCTTCCACAGATTGGTCGGTAGTTTTCTCCTCCGTTCAAGTAGGTGGGCTGCACCTCAAGTAGTTAGTTATAATGTGGTGACATTTAGCTTTCGACTCAGCTGGGTGACTTGGCGGTAGTGACATGGATTCGACGGTACAATTTGCATAACTACTTTGGTTTCGGTTCAATTTGACTGAAAAGACAGAGACAATTTAATTGCTTTCGTTGAAGTTCAGTTATTTTACATAGTGATAGTGGAAAATTAAACACAGGGTGTGTATTTTTTTTTTTTTGTTTTTGGATTTAGTAGGAGATTGTGACCAGATTTAAGATAACGAGGAGAAATTGTATGAAGGTGTGACCCAGAAAATAATGGAAGGGCTTCTGTTTTTATATGTTTCCCTTTGCTGATATCATTAACTTTCTTTCCTTAAGAATTTTTTTATTTTTTTTTTAATCGACATTTATGGAATGCATGAGCTTTGGATTTGATTGTTCTTGTTCTTGAAAAAAAAACCCGATCCTCAAAATTTGTTCCTTGAAAACATCTTCTATCTGAGTATCGGGCTTGAGGCAGTTGCTTGTCTTTCTCAAAAAAACTTTTCGATAAACTTGAGCTTAAGGTCCGCATAGGTCCTCTTTTATTCAATGCAATGTATTTTCAATTCCAATCATTTGGTATGAAATGTTTTATTGGTCTTTCACTGCAGCGGTTGTACCTAGCATTTGTTTTTTCTTTCTTACGACGGGGTTTCATCAGCTGTGTCGAGGAGCCTACTTCCGCTTTAACACAATGAGTGGCAGGTATAGTCCGTTTCAAATCAAAAGCGACAAGGAAAGTTGCGCAGAGAGAGCATCGAAAATTGTGCTCTTTTTTATTGACTGGGAAATGACATGTACGAATCGCCTGAACTTTCTCGATTTCCTTACAGATTTTATCCTATCGAGTTTTACTTACACGTACATCTACCTGTTTAACTTGGAAAAAATTGAACTCCGATGAACAAACCACTTTATTGGTGCACACCCCTTTTTGTGACAATATTTAAGTACTTTTTGCAATAATTGTATGTGTAATAAAAAAGGGTTCAATAAATAAATATAGGTACACATTTACATAAAAAAGAAACACGTTGCTTTAATTTTTTCAAAGTTTCAAATTCATATTTTCGAGTCAAACTCATATCAGCAAAACATTCTTTTTTCTTTTCAACGCCATAAGTGAGAAGTAAACAGTTTAAAAAAACGTGTCATCACCGTGTTCATTGAAAAAAATAATAATCCATACTTTACGCATTTTCTCTAAACTCAGTTTTCGCACTTGGCAACATAGACTCTTTATCTTTTCAATAAATTTAGCCCAATCTCTTCAGTAGGCGTTGACGATCGGCGATTTTTCTCCTGTTTTGCGTGTACACAAGAGAGGATGACTGGAAAAGAGAAATCCTGAGCGAGTTTTTAAGAACAAAACGTGAGGAGCGGTTGAGTACCGAAAACGCAAAGGAGAGAAAAAAAAAAGAATGGCTTGACTTGACGTGACCCAAACCGTTAAAACAGTCACTCAATGTCTTAAGACTGATGCGTTAGTGGACTCACTTTTGTGTTTTAATGATAGGTCAGGTCGGGCGAGGTCGACGTTCGCGATGAAAGAAGTCTGTTTTGCTAGAGAAAAATCAATAAGCTGCATGACGTGACATTACAAAAGCGCCTAGAGTAGCTCCTGGCAGTCAATAAATAAGTATTTCTGATACTTACGCAACTTGCCACTTACCTACTCTGCCCAAAGACTGCTATCGAAATATGTAGCATGTTACTATTCTAGAGCTATATCACTGATATACACATCTATCAAGTCAACTGAAATCATTTTCAACGTGCGAGTCTAACAAGATACCGAGCTTTGAATCCTTTAGGTCTTGGACTACCATTACAATGAGTCAAATTTGAATCTTTAAGGAAGGCTCTTATTTAAACGAGAGAGTCCGCACCGATGTCTTGTGAAATAACCTCGATATTATATGTGGTTACATATGAAGAACTTCTTTAGCCTTTCGAATCACTCCGATGGGTAGGCAAAAGCAACTAAATAGGCGGACACATCTTGATTATAGTATGCTACACCGTGAGGATCATTTGACTGGAAGTTAGGCAGACATAACTAAAGATTAGATATTTCTTCAGAAACTGCAAAGAAGAAAGACGAAGAGTCCATCGTAAACTGTCAATAGAAGAATGACCACTCTTGGCAAATACCCCTTGTATGATCTTAATGATCTGAACATTGCTGGTAAAGTTGATCTCAGTAATTTGATCATCTTCACGTATGTATCGCTAACAGGAATTATATTCATCTGCTTCCTAGAGGCTTTATGGGACCGACCCCACTGCATTTTCTCATCGAAACGCATTGCAGTCAGTCTCGTAAATACGGAAAGAATAGAGGCATGCAATCACATGGATCTCATCTCCACCTACCGTAGAGGTGGCGGTTCAACATGAACCCAAGTAGCAGTAGGTGTGCCTTTTTGCTACCACGACTCGTGTGACCTGGTTAATGATGTGTGTGGGACAGTCGGTGCCTAGATCCAGCCAGTGGAGTTAAGAAAGAGGATAAGATCCCTTATCCTTTTACCCGAGATGTCATTAAGGTCGTTGAAGAATGGTTGGTTTACTGCACGTAGTCTGGCTCTTGCCTTCTGTAGAAAGTGCGAGTGGATTTGTTCTTTAACCGCTCCTAGCGAGATATGGACCCTTGCCGCGAATGATGCGTGTAGGATAATTTTTGGAGGAATTGTTGACCAGCTAAAAAGGAGATCCCGATTTCCCGCTGATGAGTCCACATATTCTCATCAAAAAGGTCGAATGCCTCCTATCTGAAAACCACTTATAATAGTTAAAATGTCAAAATCAGCGTTTTTCAAACCCTTGCCTGTCTCTTGTAGTATCAAGAAACTTCATCCTTGACATTCCCTTAAACACGCTCATATATGCCCATTCTGTCATTCTCTCTTTATAACCACACAAAAAGGGGCAATAAAAACCGCTAGAATTTGCAATTATCCATCAAACTGTCCAACAAAATTAAGCAAAACAAGAATAACGTCATAAATGCAAAAACAAAAACAAAAACAAAAAAAAAAAATTCCTAAATGGTGCGTAAAGAAAATGTATCGGATAAAAGTTGCACACAAAGGCAACCAACAAGAGAACACGCCAAAACATTAAAAAGGACAAGCGCGAAAGGAAGAACTAGAAGAAGGAGTCAAAGGAAAAGAATGAACACAACGGATACAACATGGTGGTGGTCCACCACTCTTCATACAAATGGACAAAGATACCGCCGCCGCCTAAGGTGTCGGCCAAGCTAATTGGAAGACCCCATCAAAGCAGCCGCCAACAAATTAAGAACAGGGTAACAATTTTGTAATAACTCTATCATCATCGATATGGGAGGCCAAAGGGAGCGGACAGTCGGACGTCGGGGCATGACTTGGCGGAGAGGGAGTTTGGGATATGTGTGTGCCTCAGTTAAATGTGCGCTTACACAGGCCACTATCTGGATTGGACATGTAGGATCGGCCTTTTACATTGGTTATGGCTCTTGATCGTGGTCTTATCTTTTTTTTCTTCTTGTTTCTCTTGTGTGTTGTGATGAAAAATGAATGAGTAGATTAATAAAAAAAAATTGTCTTTCCTTCCCCAACATGATGGGTTGAATTTTTAACTTGCAAAGTGTGATGCAGTTTCTAATTGTATTTGGTCAGTGTGCTTGCATTTCTGATTTATTACTTTAAAATCAATTTACTTAAGGGGGGCTATAATTAAAATTGCATAAGATTATGCAGAGAATGCATTTTACAATGCAAATACGTTCACGTACCCGCACACACCTTCAAACATGTAGATAATTTTAAATCAATCTCCAAGAAACCCACTCTAGATTTCAGTCGTTCGGTAAAGAAGATCGAGTTGCTTTACCAGCCTGGTCCCGAAGTCAAGGTCAGTTAATGATACAGGAAATACCTTTGAAGTTGACTTTCTTTACAACACAAAGTGATGTAGTTGCACGGCGTACAGTCAAATAAAAGCAAGGCCAGGCTCTTGTGCAAATTCCATGTGTCTGCGTCAAATAGAATGAAAGTTATGTTTCAGGAACATACGAGTGATTCTTTACGGATTAAATTTATTCAACTTCCTCCAAAGGGATCATTAAAAAACTTTCTTACTTTTGGCAGCTTTAATTTTGTCTTAAGAACTAATCAGGCGTTCTGTACCTACTTACACCGAGTGTTGAAAGCGCAGGAAGGTGGAAAGGTTCAGAGGAGAACTTCTTCGGCCCTGAACCAACTTCAGGTTTACTCGTATCTTCGGTTATGGCTTCAATCGATGGTTGGGTTTCTAGCAAACACAGCTGTATACGACATGACTCTCCAGGATGCAGGCAGACTAAACAGATCCTTTCGGACGTCTGTAAGTAATCTGCGGCATTCTTGCTGTCTCTCACCAGAAAAGACTGTAAACAACTTATTGGTGTTATGACGGGACATTTGTCCTTTGCCAAACATCTCAATGTGACACCACTGTCTGTGATGCTTGTGGAGAAGGCGACGATACTGCGGAACATTTCCTTATGTGATGAGTGCTGGTAACCTAAGGTCCTTATCACTGAAGCTTTTACTCGACTTTCTTAGAAAGACGAAGGAAATACAGTAAAAGGGTTGTACCTCCTGGAAGTAGTAGTGGTAGTTTTTGTGTCTGAGTGCTCCAGCATGGGGTTCCAACACCCCGACAGAAAAAAAAAAAAATCATTCAGTCTCATTAGGATCTTCATGACTTCCCTGAACTATCGCGAGTAAGAAAAGCAAGTGCTTGAAGCATATACCTACGAGAAAGTTGTTGTATCCGTTTGTGCATCTTTGTACGGCATTGTAGACTGTGGCCTGTTAAATGCTTACGACTAGAAGGTACTAAGTATGGGTCTGCTAAGCGTAAATATGTTTCCTGTTTTCCTTTCATTGTGCTATAGCTGCATCTTAGATCATGTTTATAATTACATATGTGTGGGTGGAAACACATTTCACTTTCCATGAGCAAACTTCCGGTAATTCATGTCTATTCTGAATTTTATTACCTTTATGAGAGTCAGAACTGATTTATGGACTATTATTTGGTGTCATTTAATCTTTCATTGCTATCGATGCCTCTATGTCCCGGGATCCAACCGAACACAATGACCTGGTTGAGAATGGTGCTTCTCTATTTATGTGAAAGTAAATGTGTCTTCTCAACTGAAGGGAGTTCTTGTAATATAAGTTTTGGCAATCGCTCTGACTTTCCCTTGGAACACCATGCTGTGGCCAGTAGCCAGTCATTCATTAGATACTTGAAAATTTAGGTCGAAGTTGGCATATGGCTTTGGACAATCCCTTTTGTTTATCTACTCGTGGTGCTGTGACCTATTTTCATACTTTTTCTTGTGCATATGTTAAACGGGGGAGGTCGCGTGGCTTAAAGGTTATTGCGTTAGACTGCTAAGTGTGCTGACACAGATTCAACCGAACGTTTGTTTTTAGCGACAAGCTTGTATTGTATAATGTGTCATAAGAAGCTTCTAAATCTGCTTCTATGCCTGCTATCGTGTTCCATTTCATTCATTTACTGTAACCCATTGGTATGGTTCGATTGGCTCCTTAACACCAGTCTCGGATGCGGCTATCCGAAGATTTTCACTTCACTAGTGACACCTTCAAAATGCACAAAATTGTGAGGAAAAATTTGCAAAAAAGACACAATCCTTTGCAAATTAGCAGGACTAAAACGGATTAGTAAAAGTTATAGCTTGTGATTATCAGCACATGATTAGAATGCAAAGCTCAAATGCTTGCGTGGACGATAGTTACGTCCTTTACCACACGCAAACTTTATTTGCGTTCTAGCTCCAGTGCTAACCACTTACTCATACTAGGAAACTCTTTCCAACGGCCAGTAAGTCATACAAGACTTCGCCTTTCACACCCGGAAAACTTGCGTACATATGTATTTTAAACTATATATTGACCATCTGCTGCACCAGCATCAAGCTTTTGTCTCACGAGTTTTATCACTTTTAAATTGAACTCAATATCAAACACCCTTCAACAGGCTGCACACGAATTAGCCGCGCTCAAAGACACACATTCCACAGAATTATCATAAAGTGGAACAAATTCATCACACATTTTACCGTCCACTGATGAATGAACAAAAATTAAAGCGTTCAAATCGTTAGCGCATTGGGTCGCAGTCAACAAGGGAAATGCGGTCTGGATACGTAGTGCACTTGGGAAATATGCACCGAACGCAGACCGAGAGCAGTGCATTCGTCTCGGAGCAGGTGGAAGTGTGAACGGTCGTAGAAATATGACAGTTCTCCGATCCATAAATATTTTCATTTTTATGTGTCGAAATGACACAAACCGTATGTATCCAGCGATTAGATTCATGTTGATACACAATTCACTTTCCTGGTTAATCGTTTGGGGGGAACCAAGTGCATTGGCACCTTTCGCCTCTCTCATCTCACATGGCAAACTCGTTGAGACCGAGGTTAAGATCAAAGGCCTTGTTCCAGGCGACACACCACACAGTCAATGTTGACAAGTGCCACAAACAACGATGACGACGATGCGAGGAAGAGGTTCAGTGGGTTCCAATGAGCAATGAATTTAAGAGAGACTACGGTTTAAGTTGGACACGTAGACCTTCTTAGCAGGATTAGAACAGGAATACGAAGGAGGTGTGGTCCCCCACAAGGCACTTGCATTGCTGGCCTTTGGCGTTTTGTTTAACACTGAAATGTTTGCGATTACATCGCGACCGCCACATCAGTGCTGGACTGCACTTCACCTAAGTGAATTTGTTTCGTCTTGGTCAGCACAAGCCTGGTGCGGTGTATGATGGTGGTGACCAACGACCAAACCGGTGATGATGGTGTGTGGGGAAACGAAATCAGTCAGAGAGTCGGCCGGTGCATGTTGCACTCACTCACAGGTACTTATCAGGGAATTACCTGCACGATTGACAGCAAAATTCGCAATTAATTATACAAGAGAGTTCTTAACAGCCGTGGACGGAATGTAAGTATGTGTTTTTGTTTAGCTGCGGGTCAGCACGCAAATGCGAACCTCGTCAACTATGACGATGGTTGACGGTTGTTGACGCCGCGCTGTTCAGTGCAAAGAGAAATACATCAATGTACTTGTTGTATATATAACATGGACGTATTTTTCGACTTTCTTGTTTTGTTATTTGTTTTGTAATTAGAGGGGAAAAATATGAATAAGGAGTTCTATGTCTGTGAATAGCAAGTGAAGGATAAAAAGGGACATGTAGGTATAGGTGCGTATTCACACATCAAATTGAAATAGGTAACTTGGTAAAAAGGATTTAGGATTCAATGAAAACGAACTGAAAAAAATGCATTCAATAAATGCTAAGCCAATACCTTGACCTTGTTTCAAATTGTGGAACGTTTACTCTTTCTTTTCCGCTTAAAGATATTCGAAAGAAATACTGTGAATTATAAGCAATGGCAATGGCAGTGGTATCAACTTAACTTAAACCATTGCGAAGCAGTGAGGATCTGTCACAATCCATTTATGAGTCCAAAACAAAGGTTGCAATCTTATGTCAGCAGTATAAGACATTTTACAAAAAGTCTAGAGCAGCTATCTGAGCCTGTGGCAACCCCCTGTCATTAGAAACGATATCCACATGGAAAGCAGATTTTTACAGAGCCAAGGTAAAGGAATAGTGGTCGTCGTGACTTAGTTGGTAGCATTGGATTGTTAAGTAAGCTGACACAGACTCGAACCTTAGTAAAAAAAAAACAAGCTTTTAGAGCGCGCTAAAAGGTTTATGACTACCCTTTAACTAGAGCACGGGCATTAGAGAAACTAGAGGAGAGATGAAGGAGATACGGATGCCTGTTGGTTTTAAATGCTTGCGGGTTAAAGTGATAAGGAAACACAGAGCTATGTAGATCATTCGGGTGAAGGGGCATAATGAAACTGGCTAATTCGCTGGATCACTGTTTGTGGAAGAAACTATAGAAAACTGAGAGGCTTCGCAAAGTCCCTGTCACCAATAAGGCTTGTATTCTATGTAGAATCCGCACGGCGTGTTTTGGTGAACCAGATCAGATATGAGCGTTGTACTCAAGCAAGTTGTACTAGATTGAAGCTTTCGCGACATTATTAGCGACTTTGAATACGTGGTCGTTGTAACAAAGATTGTCGTTAACACACATACCGAGGACGGAAAGTCTTTCGGCTTCGGCGGTGCAAGACACATACCATTTATGGATAATGGTTCGAGGTAAGGGTTAAATATCTAAGTTTCATATTTAGCCATCTATAGTCGTGATGCGAGGTAGGTAGGTCCTAGGGATCTACACGACAATGAGTCAACTGTTCTTAGAAGCATAAACGATTTTATTTCAATCAAAGGGGTGGCCATGGTGTAGTGGTTGCATCATCGCTTGTCTATCATCGAAAAGTCGATCAACTGCGAAAAAAGCAGACGTCAATTCTACTGCATAGGCATAACACTGGCAGCGGGGTGGTCATATGGCCTGAAAGTGTTGATTACTAATGACATCCGGATGTTCGAAATGCAAAAAGACTGAAACCTAATACCATCTGAGTTTTAAAAATCACTACACCAGAACTAGCGCTGTGTGAGTAGCATCATAAGGGTATTCATTACCCCTTTAGCACTAGTGAATTATAAAAATAAATGAATAAATAAACTTTCTCGTTTATGTATGACTGCACGGTGTACTTCTATTGTCTGCATGCAATACTCTTCTGCCTTACAGCTATACGAGCTCAATCTCCCTGATATTTATGTCTTCTGTCTTAAAAAGCAGTCGCATTTGGTACGCATAGAGTTTGTCTTACGGATATGTCCCCTGATCTGACGCAATAAAATAAATGCAACTGATTTCTTTCGAGCTGGCTGGAGACGCTTGTTGGTTGAGGCCCAGGTCCACCCCGGACTGTAGCGCCACCTTAAGTAAGTAACTGATTTCTGTTAAAGCTGCAGAAATGCGAAAGAGGACACTTAAATCCTCCTCTGCAACTGTCCAAAGTTCAATAAATATAACCCAAACCACCAAAGGCTATTCTAAGATAAATTGAATCTTCTCTTCTCTTTCATTTAACATATGAAGAGTCAGGTCGCGCGATACATCAAGCCGTCATACCTTGAACCTCACCTAACCTAACCTAGGTCTTTCTGTTTCCTCGGTTAGAGTTTCTAACCACAGTTAGGCTTTTTTTGTGAACATAACCATAGTTGAATTGAATCTTCAGGATGCTTACGAGTGCTACCGATATCTATCGGAGATTTGCGAAAGTTTTGCTGTCTCTTACCAGACTGTAGACTATATTCGATCGTGTTACTGGGCTTTTTCTAAGCTCTTCAATTTATCTATCCGCTTGCAACTATCTCTTCCATACAAAGTTCATTTAATTCTTTTAAGTAAGTACTTAAGTAATATTTTTTAGTTACTACATTTTATAACTTTGTCGGAGCCAGTGAAGCGAAAAGAAAAAAATTGTTCCCAAGCGCTATATAATTATTAGTCTCAAGTTTATATCACGATACCTAGACCTACCCACACATTTGAAACTGAAACTCTGTAAAATGCTTTTGACCTTTCAGAAATTTATTCCAATAAATTAATATCTGACTGACATCAATATCTCAACAACTACTCAAACTCAAATTGAGGTTTCTTAATGACTTTCAAATTGAATTCATTGTTCGATGACAGATATAGACAAACAATATTGCCTCAAGCGCGAAACATGTTGCGGGTGTGAATAATAAATTTCATGTCCCACAGAGAATATTAATCTTTTTCCAGTCTGTCATCTCCCCTCCGATCAATGAAACTGTATTTTTACAGAATTTTCTTGAATCACTCAAGCTTAGCACCTACGGCAACCCTCAGTGGCAACATGTATCCAAACAAAAGAAGCAAAACTGTGTCCAGCCACCCAAAATGACGTCCCATGGATAAATTTATTACTTGTGAATTTTCCGTATCACTGGTTCCGTTTTCAATTTGTTTTCTGCACCCCCTCTCAACCTACGCATGTCATCACACCTATTACAGCGCAAGTGAGGGTTGCGGGTGGTGGTAAGTATATATATATCGTTTTGAATTCCAATACGAAATTGTGGGGAAGGGAGGCGACATCATTAATTTCCCAACTGAAAGGAGTCTTTGTGTCGGAGAGTCATAAAATCAAAGAGGAAGTATCTGATTCGAGAGGTGATGAAAATTACAAATGGCTTCTCGGTAAACTCACCCCGAAACTCGAAGTTGGCTACAAATTTTCCGGTTCAGTTAGTGTCTCCATCTATTAGCTGCTGATTTTAATGGTTCATTAAATTTATCTAAATTGTTTTCGCTTTTACTGTGGTGTGGGGTGGGTTGGGGACAGTTTTGCAGACAGGTAAAACCCTTCGTGCCAAAGAATCTGGGTCAGAAAAAAAAAAAAAAAAAACACCAACCACGCTTCGATAAATCATCAGGTTAAGGCCCACATCACTGACTGCAACAGCTGCTGGTTGTATCAAGTTTGACACCAAACCAAGTGTGAAACGCTACTTAAAACAGGTTAATGGCGTCTGTTTTCCAGTGGCATCGTAATTTCCTCTTAACTCTCTGAACACTGTTTAATGACAAAAAAAATTGTACAGGCTCTGTTGGGAAATTTGCGATAGTGATGCGTTCTTTTATTCCATAAAGGTAGGTCGGTTGGTATATTAATTTAATTGCCAAACTGACGATAGTTAACAACATTTTAGTACAATCTTTGGATTTTATTGCCGCGACAATCCAGCGCTTAAGCAGCTCATTGGTTAGCCTGCGAGAAAACGCACTGACTTGGTTTATGGACATCTAAGTAATGCAAGGTAATCAGGTGTACGAGTATAAGCCGCTTTTGGATATTTCAGCTAGCAGTTGCATTAAATGATCGTTTCTTTGTTGCAAACTAAATTGGATTGCAGTTCGATTTTTATTGATTCCACTTTGAAATAATTGACGATGATTTACGGACAGCGGCGTTGCGAAACGACGATGCTACCTCGGTTTGAATTTTACAGGCTAAGGTTCTTTGTGGACTCGGGATTAAGTGGGAATTTGTGAGGTTGTATTGGGACAATGTTGCATATATGCTGAGTTGTTAAACGCTTATTAATAACTTCATTTTTAATTATCATGAACTTTAAGAGTACTTAATAATTTAATGACAGAAGCCACACGAAAAATAAGTTGAGAGGTTCGGTTTACGATAAAACAATGTAGAGACTTTCTATACGTTCCATGCACGCATTGAGCTACTTAGGCGAAGCTTAATGTTGTCAGTTTAATGTTTCACGTTGGTAATCTCCGAAATCATCACTACTGTTAAGAGTTCGTTTTACTGAAGTGGCTCGGTGAGTATTATGCGTTACGGCTAATCGGATTTTCGACTTGTGTAGTCTTAGTACAAGTTTTCACATGACAAAAACAAACCAAGATTTGCCTTAAACCTTAGTCGATGTGAGCTTGTTGCATAGAGTTTAGATGTTTGCCTACAAGAGGACTTTAATGGAGCTTATACGGGACTGAAGTTTGTATTTTTTGCACTCTGTGTAAGCTTAAGCTTAGGCGCTTTAAAATTAATAAGAAGATGTATCTGGTCTGGATATTTTCTTCGATTGTCTCCAAAGAGTGTGCCAACAATTTCTTAACCTTTACTGCCTTCATGCCCAGTACCTTACATGGGCTGACTTAAATATGACAAGCAAAGTCTTGCAGGGCATTGAAACAATACCAAACGGATTTTTGGTTAATTGAGGAGTGCTTTAAGAGGCGCTTAATTGGGCGTTAGTCCACCTTAATATAGGGGCATGTTTCCATGGCGTGAAATTTAGCCTCAAAAACACTAGGATATTTTCGAGACTTTGTGGTTGATCCCGTGCCGATGTTGACATCAGAACCCGTTTTTGTGGGAACCATTTACCACTCGATACATTTAAGGTCTTTTAGTGGACAACTAGAATCCCAGCTTGGGATCTTAATGTCGAAACTTTCTGTGAAAGTCGAGTGATTTTGGAAAAAATTTAGAAGCATTCGTTGGGCATCTATGAATCGGCTCAGTTCTATCCGATTTTTAGATACTGACTGCAATACGTATCTCGAGCTTTTTGACAAAAGTCTTACCCTTAGCGGTTAGTCAAGTATGCAAAAGCCTTTAGAGCTACTATGGGGGAGGTGCACATAACTCTTGTATTGCCAAAGCATGCTAGTGTTTGAAGCCTTTAAAGCTTGGCAACCTTATTCCACCACACAGACGCGTATATAAGGATTATTCTAACCAATGATTTTGCACCTTGAACACCACAGAATTATGCAAAGGATGTGGCGACCCAGACGCCGAGGAGGACACATTCCACCTGCTATGCGAGTGCCCTAGCTTTAGCAAAAACCGAAAGACAATCCTCGGAGAACATTTCTTCAGTGATCTGGGCGAACTGTCAAGCAAGCCACCGAGAACCATCCTATAATTCCTTCAGAACTCGGGATGGTTCAGGGAGGCCAACTAAAAATAATAACATTATTCCATTTAATTTTAGGTATCCCACATCAAATCGGGGAACACAATGGATTCATTGAGATCCGAGTGAGGTTGTACACAATGCAACCACCTCTAGAACGTAACCTAACCTTGCCTATATGACACCGTTTGTCATAGAAAATGTATGTTTTTAACACGTGAGCTCTAGTTTAGCATTTTGTCTAGCCAGAATACCGTTTCGTTGAAAGCAATTGAAACGAAGCTTGCTACTTGTTGAACATCTGTATATCTAGGGCTTGGAACAGTTGGAAGGGGAGAAGGGTCGGCGTCTTCCTTTAAAATGTAACTCAAAAAAAAAAACAAGGGGAAAGCTAATCTCTCTGAATTCGGTCGGTAAGCTAAGCATGCTAAATATTTTTGAAGTTCCCAGGAAACAACGGGATCACAAGAAAATAGATCTCCGATAGCTTGTTCAACAGAATGCAGACATCTGTACGAAATCAGTTGGGAATCTTGCTTTCTTTTTACAGGAAAGGTTGCAAACAACTTACTGACAGTTTTACGGGTAATTAAGCGTTCGAGAAACTACTATCAGCGACACCTATCATGAGAAGAAAATACTGTGGAAAACGTCCTCAAGTGACGGATCTCCACTGAAGAATTTAAATAAGGTTCTCTATCTTTCAGAACAATGGCAAAGTCTTTGAGTCTGCAGGGCGTGCCTGTCACAAAAAAAAAAATAAAAAATTTTGAGTTGACACTCAGAACACCATCGTAACCAATAGTTTGCTTAACTTTATAAATACGTTACCCTTATTACGCGGTCTTTTAAACAGGCTTTTGCTGAAGATTTCCTCGCCAGAGGGAGATGTGATTTTATAGCTTTTGGGCATTGATCAGAAGGTTGCGACCTTTATGATGGATTCATATCCAGTATAATGTTAAATTTGGTATTTCGATGGTCAGACGCTTGACGACGCTCGATTTTACGGAAATGGCAAACGGTCTTTTCCTTCCAACGTTGAGCTTAAGTTCAAGGCATTCTTGTTTGAACTGTGGACTAGTTGGTTATGAATAGGATTATGTCACAATAAACTCATTTTCTTTAATTCGACAAAGAATCATGTAAACCGTCCACAGCCAGCCGTCACTTTCAGTGGATGCTGTTGTTTTTTGAAAATTTCTCATAACCCATTGAATGACGTCTCGATAACTTTGCTTATCGTTAGCCTCTTATTAGTAAATGTCAATTCAAAGATTAATCCATCAACATATTCATTACCTCGCCACGTCCCAGCTAACTACTTGTAATACCCAATTAACTCTTTTCAGTCGACAATGAATGACAAGACAACCGAACAAAGTAAATTCCATCTCGATAGGCACAAGTAAAAATTAATAAGTTACCATCGGCAGGTACATTTTCCCATAACAAGAACTACAATCGGTTCAATTGGCGGCATCGTTACATCTGAACAATAGCCCAATGACAATAGATTTATTGAATTCATACTCAATTTACTTGCTTCCCACATGTCCAATATCCAATTGGTAATTGACTCAAAAAAAAAGGGAAGCTAACCTGACATGGATTCAATGTATATGAACGAGAGAAGAAGGTCATGAGTACAGTCTGATATTTTGACAAACCTGTCAAATCACCCATGTTAGGCAAACGGACAAACGCAATAATGGACATCCAATTTGTTGGAATGAGTTACACACACACCTGATCAGTATAATACAATGATCCGTGGTGATCCCCTCTCTGCTACTCTTCGCAACCTAATACCCGAAACCGAATTGATCCCAATTAAAAGAAGCCAACCTGCCACTGCTACCTGAGCTCCGAAGTAGCTGATCGCCTCTATTTTACACCTTCAACATGCAACATCAAAGCGGATGGACCGCAACCGAAGCCACAGCATTTTCCTCCCTCTCTCGCACGTCGAGTTTCTTTGGCTCTCTGACAAGATACACTAATTCCGACTACTTGCGGTGTTACGGACCAATTTCCATGACGATTATGACAGAGATCAAAGAAATTCCTCCGATTATAATCATCATTGGTTTTTTTTTTCTTCTTCAGAATCCGACTCAAAAAATCCGCTGCCAAAGCCTACGACTGGTCGTCAAAGACCATTAGAAGCTGGCCATTGTGGTTTTGAGCCGTGCTCCCAATCATATCATTAGATCCGAACATAATGAACCGCAGAACATTTTTAATTAAAACCGATAAACAGCGGAACCGAGCCATCGGTTAGCATAAAACGTGTGATTTTATTTTTTTTCTGCAAACGGTTTCTGTGAGACGATCAACGCGGATCAACGGGGTGGCTTGGTGGTCGCCATCGCCACAGTCGACGGCCTGCTGCACGGACATGTTTATGTAGCGATACAAGCTGATAGTTTCACATGGAATGGTGACAATTTGGTCCGATGGAAATTGGCATGAGAGATACACCCAAACCACGAGTCCTGCTGTGTCCGAGATGGCAGCAGAACAGCGGCCTATATCGTAAATTCGCTTACAAATTAGTTTTGCATTTAAATTGCCGCTAAAGCAGCTGAGTGAAACTTGTCGGCGGGTTGTCGGTTGTCGGTTGTCGCTTTCCGATAAAGTATATTTAACATGGCAGTTTGCTCCGTGATTGCGGGGCACAATTTTAGTGGCGCGTCGATATACGCATGGGGTGCGTTACAAGCAAATTGGAAATCGCTAAATGGTCGCGCAATCGGCAGGAGAATTCATATTCAATTTGTGTTTATTGGTTCTGTGAATAACAAGCACAACTTATGTCACAGACGATTGCAGTACATGGGCTTTGAATCCCAAAATTGGAAAGTCAAGTGGAAGCTTGTGATTGAATAGTCTCTCTAACCACTTTGAGGATTATTCCTACACAGTATTGTAGATTGAAATAGGTGGCTTTATCTAAAAGTCTATTTTACATTCTGTAGCGACAGTTAGGCTTGGTTGAAGTCATTGCTTAATGCGTTGAAAAGAAGATCTTCAATGAGATTGTTAGAAAAGGCTAACAGGAAGACATATCAGGACTGAAACCAGCTTGTGTGTCTTTCTACATCCTCGGTAATAGCTTTTATTAAAAATTGTGTGTGGTATGACTCTCCAAGATGCAGGCGGATTAAAATAATGTCCTCGGCGAGGGTGCAAGCGTCTTGCCTTTGCTCAAGAATGTGAAAACTATTCTGTGCTAATCATTGGCACTCACCACAGTGGCAATACGGTAAGCTGCTCTTCATAGAAATGCCTATTTGGTCTGATTTTTACAAAAGATGAGAAAATTCAAGAAAAATGGGCAATAGGTATAGGGCTTGTTTCTCTGTTGGAAGAATGGACCAGTTGCGTCTGGACCAGAGTGCTGAAGTGAGGTGTTGCCTTCCCTGACCAAACAAAAAACCGTGTTGTGAACGCACAGTTTCCATGAAACAATAGCCTTGTTCCAACCAATCTTGCATAGGCCTCATTGAAGATAGACGTTAAATCTATCTGTTATCTGGTTATTATTCACCAATGCCCTACCCAAAGTTTGAATTTTTTTTTAAGATTGCGGCAAGGGATTAAAAATCTATGGTGCTTGGGAGAAAGATGATGATGTGAACAAGGTCAAAACAGGTCAAAACAGGAAAATTCCAGAACATGACTTGTGCAGGTATAACCGGGCTTCTTGCGATCTATCTAGGCCGCAGTCGAACTTTGTTGTCGCTTTAAAATACATAATCCGAGTTGTAATGGTGGCTACAGACGCAGGAAACTGTATTATATTTCCTGTGCAGATGTCCGACACTAGCTAAATCTTCTTTGCCCACTATAATCTGATTTTTATTGGTTGGATTTGGGAATCTGGAACATGCTCCACAACTTTATACACACTTCAACAAGCAGGTCACGTGAGTAGCCTTCAGAAGTTTTAGTAAGTCTTAGGAAGGAAACTCCGAAAGCTAACCATCCATTCAACTGTATCCACCATATCGTTTGAAATTTTCTCCTCACAAACTTTCCTACACCAAATAAATGAGATCACTATAGAAATTCCACATTCACTGTCAGAATTCCAAAACTCTGCACCTGTGCGGGTGAAGCAAAAATAAGATCCACATAAACTTGCAAAAATAAACCAATAAAAATCGGCATTGAAATGTTGTTAACAAGCCTACTGCTGTTGGCACACGGCCGTTTCTCACTATACTCTTGCGATCTTGTCCAGAATCTCATGGGATTTAAATTATTCAAATGTGACTAAGCGGCATACGGTCGGACTCCAGTTACTGGATCGATTCAATATTATAAATCCAAACATAAAATATCTTATTTATCTGAACCTGGTCGAGGCCACAGGAGTGTCCATTGGGCTGATCGGACTAACGCAATTGACATTGTATAATTTGAATTCAATAAATTTGCGTATAGTTAAAACCCGCACATAATGTGTACATTTTACGTGCAATCAGTTTACAGCTGCTGTTATAACAGTTTATATATGTTTTAGGGAAAAAATATATAACTATGCATCCGCCTGCAAACAAGTTGACTAAAATAGTTTGGTTTGTGGGTCTTATTTGAACATTTCCTCATGCTTTTAGGGGATTACATAAATTAAAGAAACCCTAATGAGATTTTTAAGTTGCATCTTTGAATTGGTTTTTTTGTTTTTTTTTTTTTACTTAAGCTTAAAACTTAATTATTTTTGAAGAAAATTTAATGAAATTAAGAAGATTATTATAAAAAGAAGTCGTTAAATATTTAATTCTATTTTAAATTAACTAGTGATAATGGCCATGATCTGTGAGAAATATTATCGGTGTGCAGCTTGTAAGGAAACAACAAATTCGGCTTATAGCAGACGATTTGCAGTAAATTGAAGAATAAGCTGCTGATAACTTTCTGTTATTTTGTTGAAGAATTTTAAATTGGAAGAGCGGCATAATTGGGTAACACATGTACTACCGATAAGCAAGTGCGTGTTTGCAAAATGTTATTGGATTTCGTTCTTAATCATTAACTTTAACTAATGTACAATTCAAATCATCTTGGCTCCTGTAAAAAGGATCGAATTGCATAACGAAACTCTCGGCATTCGAATGGACGCTCGCTTCCTTGCCTGTTAAGGGAATAGTATAAAAATAATTGTGGGCTTACTTAAAGCCTGAGACAAATTATGTCGTTTCTCGGAGTGAGTTAAGGGGTTGATCCTGTAACACGTAAGAATGAGAAACAGTGAGACAGATGGCTGACACTGATGCTGGCGATGTTACTATTCTTGTAACCGGTGAATTTCCTAGAATAGCTAGATGGAGGTATCAAATCTACGAGTTAACCATTTTTGAACACACATTCTGGCTTTAACTAGGAGAACATCAAATTTTAAGGGATGAAGCAGAGCTGTAAAAGAATGCATTCATTTGGGAATGGCAGTCAATATTTCCATTCATTTGCTTTCATTGAAGTCTTTTGCATTCAATTGCCATTCCCGTTCATTTACATTCATTTGCATTCATTTTCAATTTTTGCCAAAGAAAATTTTTCCTAAAGCGGTTGAGCTAGCTCTAGAAATTACACACTATACCACATTAGGTTACCCCATACATCCTAAGGAGCTGAGCCTAGAAAACAACGTTACATGCAGATTGCGTTGAAAAGCGAGTAAGATTTCGAACTACCTCCTCCAAAACTGTTGAGCACTGATCCTCACTCTCTGGAAGTTTATCAGAAACCCATGAGGAAACTAGTCTAACTTTTGATTAAGCAAAGAATGGAAATGAATGCAAAAGACTTCAAATGAATGGAAATGAATGCAAATGAATGAACATTTGTCTTAAAGCGGTTGAGCTAGCTCTAGAAATTACACACTATACCACATTAGGTTACCCCATACATCCTAAGGAGCTGAGCCTAGAAAACAACGTTACATGCAGATTGCATTGAAAAGCGAGTAAGATTTCGAACTACCTCCTCCAAAACTGTTGAGCACTGATCCTCACTCTCTGGAAGTTTATCAGAAACCCATGAGGAAACTAGTCTAACTTTTGATTAAGCAAAGAATGGAAATGAATGCAAAAGACTTCAAATGAATGGAAATGAATGCAAATGAATGAACGTTTTGACTTCATTCATTGAATGCAAAAATTGAATGCTCATTCAACAACTTCAAAATGAACTTAAATCACCATTTAAAAATGAAATCATAAGAGTTAAATTCACAAATGAATGCATTCTTTTACAGCTCTGGGATGTACTTGTGTACACATAGCTAGATTGTCTGATGGAAGGCCGTTGAGGAGAAGTTCTATATTTCAAGGCTGATCAAGATACAAAGAGTAGCTGGCATTCTTAAACCTGCTGTAGATTAAATTAAATATGCGCACAACAATCAAGATGCTTTGGGGTAAAATATCTTCTTCCGTGTTAAGACTAAATCGTAATGAAGCTCGATATATCTCTGGAACATTATACAGAGAGACAATGTGTTCTTTACAATGATTACTTCAAAAGTAACCAGAACGAAGACGAAGTTGAATCCGTTCGTGACATACTCCACGTAAAATTACTTGAGTACTCTTGGCAGTTGCTCCTCTTTGGCCAGCTAGAAGAGCATAAACAAATTCAGTTAAGAAGCCTGAAGTGGCAGATCTATGCGAATAAGCCACAAACCACAGAGGCGCTCAAAGCGAACATAACCCATGCCATCGGTCAAATTCAGCCTGATTTATGGAAAATTTGCGCCACCCAGAGAAGCCGCGGCGGACATTTGAACGATGCTACATTCCATACATAATGGCATCGATAGACCTTTCAAACGAATAAAAAATGTCGATGATATCTCACACACACTTTGTTTTATTTCAATTTAAAGATAGGAAGCGCTTAATGAAAGACCCTATACAATGATACCCACCATAACGATGAGTATGACAAGACACCCATAAATCTACCTTTCGAGTTTGAGATCCTGTTTAAAGCTACTAAATGACCACAGGATGATGTTTCCCTGCCAAATCGATATACTTTTCCCTCAGAACATGTTGGGTGAAGCACATAAGGCTCCTTAAATTTTTTTGAGTCTCTTTACCATTTGTCTCGGCTGGCTGTGACAAGTGGGAGCAAAAACTTTAATAGCGAGGTTAAGACTATATACATTACGTCAGTAAAACCAAGTCGCTAGAGCAATTTCAAAATCATATCCTTAAGTGCTGAATTAGTAAAAAAAAAAAAACATTTCCACGCATCCATATGAACAACCACTTCAGATCTAACGAGCTAATGCCCAGCAATTCTCATTCATAAATGAAAGGCAGAGATTATCTTCTCAATTGTTCAACATCAACGAAACATTTAAGTCCTATTTGCTGCGCATTACCATCAAACAAACCCCGCAATGTCATAAAGATGCACGGCTTCAAGTACTTCGGTCCTAATTATCCTTAATTACATCCAAACACAGTGATTTTGGGTAAACAAACATCATAAAATGCAATTAGATCGAGTGCAATGTGCCGCGATGTGATTTAATGAGATTTCGTCGGAGGATGACTTCAATTGACGAGCGAGACAGACGCCACTGTGCCTCCACTCTCAAGTGCGATCATAAACCAATCCGTAGACTTTAAATGCAGTAGCTAGGCGGGGTTACGTGGGTATTTACTCAAAAACCACTTATCACTGAACTCCGAAGACGCCTGAGATTTATGAGTCACTAAAAACCACGCAGACGTCATCTCGCTTAGCACCTGCATTCTAAAAGTGTCTCCAGCCAATCGACCAAAAAACAACAGCTAATCTAGAGTAATAGAGATCTCCGCACCCAAAAACTATTCTATCTAGTATCTCATAAATACAGATTTTCGGTTACGTTCCTAACTGGCAATTGATTAGTTCCACTCAATTTGAAGCCTCTGTTCGTCTTAGCATCCACAAGAACACTGAAGGACTAATTTCGATCGAATAGATCATCATCATCATTGTGCCCATAGTCCGGCCATCATTTAGGCTTTTGTATGACTTGAGTGGGCAACAAGAGGCCTGAACAATGCGCATGCGTGCAGCGCAACAACAATGAACGCTGTTGGCCATCGCCTGTTCTATTGTTCCACGACAATGGTCCAACAATTGTTATGGACATCATCGAACACGACCGGCACAGTGCCACCAACGAAGAAGGCGAGGAGTGGAGTGATGGGTGCCTCACACTTTATCTGGACGTTTGTTGTTCTTGTCGACCGGTGACCGTGACAAAAATGTGAGATCGAGATGAAATGTGTTTCATAGGTGTTGGTGGTGTTGTAGGTGCGTGGAATGAGTGGAATCATCACCTGGTGGCAGTGGTGACGGTCGGTTTCAGTATGTTCTATGTCTTGCTTTGGAAAATTTAAAAAGACATTAAGAGATGATTGATGCGGAAATGTAGGGCAGTTGCAAACACTGACAGTGCAAAACGGATGAAGATTGGTCAATGTGGTTTGGTGGATGAGGTGGTTTAGGCGTTAAGATTGGACTCTAACAGAGCTTAAGGTATTTCTTTCCGGTTGGAGAGCCTTACAAATTTGTCGATTGAGAGATGTGAAAGGCCCTTTACTATCTTTTGTGTTTAACTTTATTCTTTTCAAAACAGAGGTTAAGATTTTGAGGTGCATGAGTTGCAAATGAGTATCCGATATTAAGTTGGATAGTCTTTGACAAACTGAATCAGTCTGCAGCCAGTTAAGGTTCAACATTCAGGACTAATAACTTCATGAGCCTCACCTAGTTTTTGATTTGATTGATGTCACTGTACAGCTTATGTAGGTCATCATTGAATCTTTTCCTTCAAACAGGACCAATTTATCTTACGAAAATATTTCACTCGAAACGACGTAGAGTTACTTCATCCGCCTTCGATCGAATCTATACTTAATAGAATAAGACTATAGGGTCTTGTATAGAGTCCCCTTTGTTATTTGGAAAAGGGCTTTACTCCTCAGATGCCGTAGGCTGAGGGGACCATTTTTACTAAGTTTGAAGAGCACCTGACAAACATGAGTTCAAATTTAGGGCGAACGTGTGCCTGATCTACAAGCAATCCATCATATTTTTGTATCAACGTTAAAAGGCTAATCTTCATTGAGCTCATGTTCACAAGCCCATGCCACAAACTCCTAACATCGAAATAACTTTTCTAAAAGTGATCACCTGCTGAATAGAGAGGATATTGTCAACATCTGTGCAATTGACTTCATAAAATCCACAAACTAATCTGCACATAGAGCTCATATTAAGTACCTTACATTGTGGACCTTGGAATCTCTTTAAAAGCCATGAAATTGTTAAGCCTTGCATCGTTGGATGTCATAAAACCTTTTCCCAAATATGTTACAAATTTACAAGATAAGTACTCAGGAAAAAAAAAATAGAAATTGCAATAAAGCAAACCTCAACGTGTGTGGAAGTCTTCCTTATTTTTCAACCCTCTCGTCCTTTAAATGTAAATCTTCAAGAGCACGATCCCGCGAAGCTGGAACTGCTTTGATCACATTTTAATGATGATGACCATTATTGTTGGATTCGATTTTGTGTTTTCCTTTTTTTTTTGTCTACCCCACCGCATGTCCCCATAGCGGAGGAGCAACGCTCACAACAGCGAGTCCAAGAGGCCAGCACATTAAGATGATGAAGTAGAGAATAATACCGGTCCAAGTTGTTTTGTAGTCCGCGTACCAGCAAAAGGAACAGGAACAGGTAAATCTTCGTTGTGCACCACCACCAAACTTGTATGTGCCCATCATCAATGGCAATGGGCTTCGTGGTCATTAGGGGCTACTCGCGGAGTGCGGGTCTTGGACAGAGGGTGAATGGCGTATTGAGCGCCATCTCGTTTAATCTACCTTTCGAGGCGTGGCTACAGTATTTTATATGTTATGATCAAAGGATGCCGCCACTTTGTACAACACCGACACTTTGTTAAAAAATGTTTCTTGTATGGAGTTCTCCTTTCGTGTTCATTATTAAATTATAAGGGGAGGCAAAGTAGGGACTTGGTGCGGTCGTATGTGTGTGTGAGTGTATGTATAAGCAGCACTAATGATGAGGTGTTTGTACGGATGTTCTGTTTTGGTTGAGGTCCTGCCGTGATCTTACCTACATTCTTCATGCAGCACATTTTGAAATGTTTGGTATAAGGTGTTATAAAAGAGAGTCCGACATTGTGAACGTAAAGTTGCATCAATGGATGGACATATGTATTGTGTGTATCACAGAAGTTGTGTTACTTTTGTTTTGTTAGTTTTCACAAGAAGAAGAAGCGGAGCTTAGGGAACAATAAACGATAGTGGGGGTTGTCAACACCAAACATTTGCTGTGCTCTCTATCGACTGGCAGAAACTGTAGCCGACACTTTTCTTATAAAGGCAGTAGGTTTTGGAATGGAATCATCGCTTTAATTAACAAGCAAAATTGTGCTGTCATTTCATAGCAGACATCATCAAAAGGTTAAGTTAGGCTAGAGTGGAAGCCTGCTTTTTACAGACACACTTAGACCAGAGAAGGTCCGCAGAACCTGCTGGAGCTTATTTTGAAGCACTGGAGATTGAGGGTCCGAGCCTGAACTAATACCGCTTTCCACCCTTCACCGTCTCGGGCACGCTGCTTCCAGTTTACTAGACCAGGGTTTCTGGCGTTCGCGATTGCCTGATCTTTAAACCGGAGGTTCAGTCTTTCTTTTTTTTTCGTGAACCAGGTGGCTGGCATTCAAAGATCCTCTTAGCTGGAACATTTTCGTTCATTCGCTTGATGTAGCCGAACCAGTGCAGTCGACGGATTTTTGCCTTTCGTTTAGACAATGGAATAAGCTGGGTCCCAAAGTGGAGAATCATCTCTTTCTCCTTCTCATCCATAGAACTTCTTACTTAGAATTAGACTTAGACCTCCATCAGTATAGGATTCGGTCATGACAGGCACTTAAGCTTAACGATAATTTGCTGTACCGACACTTCACGGATTGGGTCCTCGATCATGGAAACTGATGTTGTGCGGGTTAAACCGACAGCCAACCAACAGTCCGAATTGACCCCCATTATCACCGAACGAAATCGTGTAGCCCATATCTTACCAATCAGCCAATTTTACCCTGCCAGCTCGATTGTTAGCAAGTTACTGCCAGTTTTGTAAGCTTAGTTACTTGATGTCCTTTTCTATTGCCGCCTGTGGAGCCTGTGGATCCTTCTTACTCAACCATGCCATCTGCCGAGGTGGGCTCGAAGAAAATCTGGTCCGAAGCACTGGTGTACTGTACATCCGACATCCAGTCATCTATGTTGTTGAACATCCCATACTCACCTTCTATGCAGACAAGACCAAAGATTACCGGAAGGATATTTCTCTTAAACGCACTTTATTTGTTCGTGCGAGGGCTTTGCTACCCAATTGCTTTTTCAGCCCAAAGAAACACTGCTTGGCAAGAGCTACTCTACATTTGATCTCAGCCCTGGTGTCGTCTGAATAAGACTATAGGTAGCAAAGTCTGTAACTAGCTACCTAGGATGATGTTCGGTTTTGACGTTTGAGTTTTACACAATTCTTTCAAGAATGATGTTGAAGAAATCGCATGACAGTGCCTCTAAGTCATTTTTTGACATTAAGATCTCGGTGAGGTCTTTATTGCCCTCGTCTACAGTAAGCATTCTCCATCGTCATTCAGCATAAATGGACGAGTTTGGTATATATTTTGTCATACGCGTCCTTAAAAACGATAAAAAGGTGGTGTTAATCGGTTTGAAATTCCTGGGTTGGTTCAAGGATCTGTCGTAGGGTAAATATTTGGCCGATGGTGGACTATTCTGGCTTAAGGCCACACTGATATAGATCAATCAAATTGTTAACAAAAGACGTAGGGGCTTACACTTTGTAAGCAAGTCTGCTCAACGATTTGCTTGTACGGCCTTTCCGTTCTTGAGGATTGGGTATACGATGCTAAGGTTTCACATGCTTTTGTTTGACCATATTTTATAGATAACTTGACGTTTACTCCTTACCGATGCCCTCCGCTCCAGCAACTTTGTGGGATTTAAATTTTATTCCGAGTCACTACTTTGCAGTCTGCAGATGTAAAGCTTTCATATCCTCAGTATAGACTGCGATTCTGCTACATACTATGCTTTCTCATTCGTCTTCAATTAGGAGTTTTTGGCCTTGACAAGGTCTTTATAGAATTTTGTAAAACTTCTGAATCGCAATCCGGCAATAAGAAGCATCATCCCTCTATTTCCTCGACTGCGCCATTCTAATGCTTTTTGAGAAACTGTTGTTCATCCCTTCTCTAGTATTTCGGAGACCTTATTTCCGGTAATCCCACTGTGTTCAGGGACATAAAGAAGTCTTAGCAAATTCAGTCTTCCAACCGAATTCAAACTAGATCAGCATTCTCGAACTATTTTGAATCTAGTAAGACAATTGAGCGCAGTCTGACTGTCGCTACAGGCGCAGATAGTCCGTCCTCTCCACTGGTTTTTCACAATATAGTTCGCAGCCATAAGTGTTGCAAAAATCTCCGCTTGGAAGACAGATGCGTTAATACCTAGGGAAATTGCAGTCTAATGTTGTCGCTTTCCACAAAGACTCCAGCACCTGAGGCTTCATCCAGAGCAGAGCCAGGCGTACTGGAAAAAGCCCCGGTGCAGCAGGGACAAACCATTCTTTGGAGTTTAGTGAAAATCGCAGTCACGTTTATGCGTGAAAGCTAATTCCACCATACAACCGACGCATATGCTAAGGAAGATCTTACAATCGCTTTATAGAGCCAAAGGACTCTTTTCGGTGATAGACCCCATGTCTTGCCAAAAGCGCCCTTATACTTCCAGAAAGCTAATAATGCTCGAGCCGTTTAAGATTCGATGTTTTTCAACCAAAGAAGTTTCCTCTCCAAGATTTCTCCTAGATATTTCGCTTCGTTGACGAGTTTTAGTTTTAGATATTCCTTCTCCTATTTCCTTTCATCCAGAAGCATTTTCCCATCAAACTCATCTCGAATGTGCCTCCATCTCTCAGTTTCATACTTAAATGATGAATGAAGTATTAAAACAACAAATCGATGGCCCATACAAAATGTTTACCTGTGCCCACATACACTTTAATGGGACCTCAGAAAAAGGAAACCGGCTTTAAACGCGTTCTAATTTACGATCGTGTAATAAAATTACAAACAAAAAAAATGTACATTTTCGGTGATGGAAGCCAGTTCCGACTGCGACCAAGCCAATGTCCCGTGTGTGCCTTCGAGGGTGTTACGTTTTTAATGATCGATATACTCGTATCTGACGGTATACAGCAGCAGCAAAAACAAGCGAACAGAATACCTCAGGTGATGTTATTATTTATGTATTTTCGAAATGTTTTTGGCAATAATGGACATTTAAATCAATAACGATTAATAGTAATCGATTTAAAGTGCGGCATTAAATAATTGCATGAACCTACATCGAAGGTTTCTTACTGAGGGCGATCTCTTAAATACGATGATAATGTGGATACTTTGAATTATTTTATGAGATCCTCATGAGATCCTCATTAAATATTCAGTTTATCAGTGGGGGGTAGGTAGAGTAATTGATGACGGTAGCAATTAGTAAGCTCTTTAAGATAAAAGCTTTGTTGTTTATCATTAAGGTGTTTGGTTGTTCTTGAATTTTGTTTTGTTGTGGGGTATTTGTTTTGTCAAGGATCTATGCAAAGTGTAAATAGTGATGTGATACTTATCGACAGAAATAACAAGAACAACTAAAAAATCTAATGGACCTTACAAATCCTCACGTGACAATCTTTCAGAAAGAATCTTGACAGAAAATGGGGAACGAAGATTTACATCCCATGACTTTTGCCTTCAGCACCTTTGCTTGTTGGACGGCTTTAGACATATTTGATGGGACAGCTCTTTTGGCAGTCAGCATTGAACTCATATTTATTATGCTTGATCTAAAATTTAAATTCCAATTTACCGTTCAACTGAAACGTCGAGTCTAGTAAGTTATAATTTCTAGTCTTGAATATTGCGATCATCTACCAAGCATTTGAGACCATTTCTCGATCTTGTGTGGATCATAAGATCTTTAAGTTCAGTATGCAACCTCTAAGCCAGATTAACCAGAAAAAATTAAAACAGCCATAGCCACGATTAAATTATATAAGGCCACGGGTTTTGAAAACTTTACAAGCCTGACCTGCTCAAAGCGACGGGATATGGTTTGGGAGGGTACATCCGTTTATGCATCCTTGCTATAGGTTCGTAGAAACCATAGTTAGTACGGTGTGAGGCAAGACGAAAGAGAGGAACAGACCTAAGGTTCCGAGGGTTGGTGTTAAGGGAAATCAATTCCAATAGCGCTGGACAGTCAACATAGTGGACCCCCGGTAATCCGGCCCCTGGCTAATCCGGCACCCCTTGTAATCCGACATGCAGTTCAGATAGAATCTTATTACTTTGACTTGTAATTTGTCGGATTACAAAGTACACTTTTTCACAAAATTCCGGACTAAAGGGGGTCTGTGGCAGTACTGTATAATCCGTCAAATTCGATAGTCCAACACCGCCCTGCAAATCGTTTGTCGGATTACCAGGGGTCCACTGTATATCCATTTAAAAGTTAGTGGACAAAAAGTATGTCTACAGTGTCACGACGTGATTCCAGGGGTTGTAAGTTAATCAGTCTGAGGCGATCAACGTAGAGGGGTGAATTGTGGGTATCAGTCCAAGGTAAACCGCTTGAAACAAAGCGAAATAACCTTCGCTGGACTGCTTCAATTCTAATGGGGTGGACAATGTGATGGGGCAACCAAACTTGGCTAGCATACTTGAGGAGAGGCATTACATACGTAGTATAGAGAGCTTTAATAACGTATATGGATCCGAAATTTCTTTTGAACACCGTTTGACAAAGCCTAGTGATGAGTTAGATCTTTTAATGATGTTGTCGATGTGTGAGCGAAAGTTGAGTTTTCTATAGCACCCAGATCACGAGCTGAAGTGATTACGGGTACAAGCTCGTTGTTAATGAAGTAATCCCTGGAAGGTGATGGGAGGCGTTTACGAGAGTATGTAATAGAGTGACATTTGGTGACATTAAGCTCTAAGGAATTTTTCTGACACCAGACGAAGAACCTGTTCAAGTCTTCCTGCAGAAGATGAGAGTCAACCGGGGATGATATGCGTTTAAGGATCTTCATGTCGTCCGACTTAGAGATCAGAGTTCTTTATAACAGTCTCGGCATCATTAATTGAATGGATAAAGATTAACGGCCCGAGGTGGCTGCCTTGAGGAACTCCTGTAATGGTGAAATGCCTTTAAGCGTATGTATGTCAACAAAGTAGTGGGGAATTTTCAGTGCGTTTTAATGTCTGAAAAATCCTGAAGAAGACTCAAGAATTTCAGATCGATACTCACTAGATAAGGTTAGGTTAGGTTCGTGGGCTGGCGAAGAGGAACTGCCTCTACGCCACACTCAGGTCACTACAGACCCATTGTGATACCTATAGGCGGAAATCTTACCCTACCCGCTTAAGGATTATAAAACTGTTAAGCTTACTTACTGTGTCTGCTGTGTTACAAACCGTGCTGTGGATTTATTAAAGTTGTACAGGTCGTCCACCGATATGTCGGATAGTTCCTCGAGATCCTGGAAGAAGTGACGTCCAAGGAATCTGTGTCTAAGGTGGTACAGGCCAGGACAGTGACTGAGAAAGTGGGTTGTATCCTTATGAACTTCTGCACAAATCTTCTTCCGTAATACGGAGCTTCTTCATATGGTACCGCACAGTGTTGTGTTCGTAATCACACTTATAAGGGTGGAAAGGGCCTTTCTATCTTTTTGTATAATTCTGTCGGTCCTGGCTTTGCCAAATATGGACCATAGCTTTCTTGTTATGACACAGATGTCCTGAGAGGACCATCTATTGTTTGCCTCTCCTAGAGCTTCATTATCTGCTTCGAGCTTCAATGAGCAAGGCGAGATGTTCACCGAGAGGTCGGCTTGTTCCGGACTTAATGCTCACTAACTATTTATCGGTTTTAAAGCGGAGTGTGATAGTGTTAGTAGAGATGAGCTTAAAAGAAACTGTAGCTGTCCATTGACGCTTTCGCAAAAATGGTCTACGAACACCAAGACACAACACTGACGACATCTTGGTTAAAACGTTAGGTAATGAAGGAGTGAGTACACCTATGCTTTACTATTTTGTGAAAGAAATCAGCGCAGAAATCCAAAGCTTTCCAATCGCTATTATTTTCGTTCTGTCATTCTGGCGGTCTTTATAATTTACTTACCTTCTGCGTATCATATTAGACAGTAGGGATGTACAACTGTTTTTGATTTATCTGTGAATAAGGACATCACAATCATATTTTCTAGTATTCAAGTTACTTGAAGATGCGAATTGTTTATGGTGTTTCAGAATCGACGCCAGCCCTCTTCGCCGCATTAATTCTGATGCCTGTCATACCAAGGCATGCAAATCCTTTTACCTTTTAAACATTATTGAGGTCAAGCAGGCTTTGTTTTCCAAAAGTAAGAGTACCTCATGTGTTCATGTGGATTAGAGAACTACCCTACCATGGCCCGGTTTAGAAATGTATCAAATCATGCAGTATTCCCATAATGACGTATCGCCATCCAAACATGTCCCGGTCAAAGCTGAATCACCCCAAACCATAATTCTGTCAGTTTTTTGCCATGAATTTGTATGTGTGTGCTTTTTTTGATAATTTAAATCCCATCGCGTTGTCCAGAAGCTCGAAAGTATAATCAAAAACTAATTTTAATCCTGTTTCTCTAAGACCGTTCGGTCGGTGGTGGTAGCCGCGTCGGGTGAGTTCACCTAAGTCGTATCCATGCCCATATACCCCAGTGTGGTTTGACTCGTAATTCACATCACAATTTCTTAGGAGTCTCCCGCGCTTGCCAGTTGACCACTTCAAAGCCCCGAAGCCGAATTTCAAGTCTGAATGTGTGTGTGTGTTATTTTTATTTTGAACTTCCAAATCTGTGCACGCCGCCACCGTTGTCTGATACCTGTGCAGCGGTATTCCTTTTGTTGTGGCTTTTCGAAGCCGAAACGGAAAGTGAAACAAAATTAAAAACAAAGAGGAGCGCGAACAAGATGAATGAGGAATGGGTAGTAGCACCTTCCGTAGCTATTAGCTCATCTGTGGTCCGCAGCTATCAAAAGTTAATTAGGGAGAGATGTAAATTTTTCGAAGGTGAAGCAGGGTTTCATTTTTGTTGCGGCTGCCAAACATTTTTGTTTAATACCTAATCCGGTTGGGAGAGCTAGATGTAGAGCCCAGACAGATCGACTGGTCATATATCGCCCTGGGAATTACTGTCGTGCCGCACTCATCCAGAAGCTAAAACAGACTTCAATGTGATTAGAGCATTCTTGGTGGGCTCAATCAAATTCCCATTTGGAGTGACCGCAGTGTGATAATTGAGTCTTAAGATGGACTCCCGGACAAGGACAAAATTCAGAGGGCTCCCAACAAACACGATCATGATGACGATCATGATGTTGATGATGATGATGATGATGCACTCATGACCATTCAAAGGCGGTACCGCAGCCGTGTGAATCGGATCCCGCTCAGATTAGATCACAGAAACCTTTTTAAATTGGTCCTCATCTCGGTGTATCTGTGGAGCAATTCCGTAAGCGAATCACCCATGGCTAATTACCATAATTGATTCCATTGATCGGAGCGCAGATTGACGCGCTGCAGATACAATCTCAACAAGATGTGTGGACCGGCCAGATGAGACGCTGTCAAGGATGATGTTGCTAATGTTGATGGCCCCCGATAGAATCTCAATTAATTACAATTTATTTATTTTCTTTTGTACTTTTCTCCCGCTTTGTGTCGCGCTGTGCGCTGTGCCATGTTCTTTTAACTTAAGTCCACTTTTATGGTTATGACTTCTATTTTATTAGGATTTTTTTCGAGCGGTAGTTGCCAGTGGGTGATGAATATTCAATCGGGTTACTTTATTTGTCCGCATGCTTTGTTGTCAACATTGTCACACTGATGTTCGATTAATGATTTTGCACCTAAATGGGAAATTTATGGAGAACTCTGAGTGGGCATTGAATGGGGAGTAACTAATTAAGGCGGCTGCCGTTTGGATGGAGTGATTCGTGATTCGGATTCCTGTCCCTCGAAGCGGGTTAATTAGAAAGCTGTTGGTTGAGCTTGTTAGGAAATTAGCGCATATATCGTGGACTTAATTGATTCGATCATGGCTACTCAACTGTCAGCTATTAAAGTTTTAATCGGATTTTATTTGCCTACCTGGAACGGAAGAGGTCATTTCTAATGAAGTCTGATGTAAGGCCAGTGGCTGAATTGAAAAGCGAATGACAGGCTTGTTCTCACCATAAACAGAAAGGCTATAATTTTACGATTCCACATGCCTTTATTTTATAACGTTTATTACCGGGAATTAATCGGAACTAAAAGAATGTTCCCATCGCAATCGGTGAGATTGGACAAATCTGTCGTATTTTGTTGGAAGATTATTGCATATATAGTGACATCATGGCTGCCTTTTCGTTGGAACCCTTACCCCTTACTGTTGTTTCCTTCATTAAATTGGATGCTAAAGCAGTTCGTTCAATGTAAGTTAAGGAAGTGGAGAGGTTTGATAAATGTGTCGAGTCATAAGTGTTAAATATTTCATTTTCATTTTTAACGCATTTTTATTATTAAATTCATTAAATCTTACATGCTAGACAAAAAACGCTTAAAACTAGCTTAATTAACTTAACTATCTTACTCTAACTTACTGGCCCTACGCGGGCACTCTAAGCTAAACTTAATTCTTATCCTATGTCTTTCGACGTAACCTAACTAACTTTAATTATACATCTAAGGACTTAACTATTTAAACTAAGAAAATGAATTTTTTGGGAAAAAAACTTAGTAGCTGAACCTTAAGTGTTAAATAGTAGTGCTTACCGTGAACGTAATCTAGTAGATCACAAGGTCAATCTTAAAGAATTTTCAGAACATGCTCCAAAATGTCCTCTACTTTGGCAAAAGGTTAGAGATAGGGATCTCAAATCACTTAATCTGGAGCGTATGCAACCATCTTTGCACTCAACCACACAATTTCGGAGCAACTACGAATGTATCCAAGTCCTTTTTTTTTAACCTGAACTCCATGCCTGAACTTCAATTGGCAATACTGTTTGAACCGCAACTTAGATGGCAGAAGCAGTTTTGCCAATGAAAACAGACGTGTTTCGGAAAGAAGGCAAAGTATAGTGGAATGACAAGAACATTGGATTAGGCAAGGGTACAATGACAGTAGATCTAGATGCCTTCCCTAAGATACTAATTGGAAAATTCTTGAAGGGCACTTTGCATACATTTTGCACGTATCTGGTAACACTCGGGAAGGAAAAAGCTGCACGTCCTGACACGGTAGTAGAGCAAAGAATAATCAGATTAAGCACAGCCAAAGCAGGAGTTCTACCACCACTAATTTGAAGCGAAGTTGTCAGAAAAACTCCTGCAATGATTAGAAGAAATCGATATTTTTAATCGGTAGAAAGTTGCACTCATGTTGTGCAGGAATATTCCATAAAGGACCTGGTTCTAACACAAATAGTAGGATCCTGAAATAGTAGTGGTTAGAATGTAGCGAAACTACCAAATAGCCTAGCACCGCTTTAAAATTGGGCCTAAGCAGGTCTACGAATGCCTAAATATCATAAACAGACCTCTACTGCGTAGAAGGTCATATATAAAGAAGAAGATGGCAATGAAGTAGCGGATAAAAAGTTAGGATACTTCATTTACTGGGCCAGTACCATCTGCGTGCATAATCCCAAAAGAACCACAGAAAGAGAATGAACTGCTCGGCAAGGCAAGAAACAAAAATATGCAAAGCCTACTTATGCGTTAAAAGGAATCCGAATGCTGTATTCAGAACTGTGGAAAACCATTTTTCAAAGAACAGAAACCAAATGAAAGCCCATGTATAGCTGCTATAACTCTCTTTGGTGCAAATTTCGTTTGAAAGCCCAATTATGTACTAAATCCACATATTATAATTAATTTTGAAAATAATTCCCTACACAATTGTTTGCATAAACACGCCCCTCTTGTCCAGTACTAACACATAAATCTTAATTAAAATTGCATAATTCAGGAATAAATTTTCACCTGAAGGCAAACGTGACTTGCCTAATTAATTTCTCAAAATTAAGAATTAACCATGGACACTCACATGTACAGAACATATGGGGGTACATAGAGTGAAATGGATAAATGGTCTGATGGATGGATACCGGGAACCAACCCACCTATCAACCCCCATCAACCTGGTGGAACGTGATGGATTATGAGCGTAATTAGAAAATAACATGTGCCCGAGTGCCCGTGTGCCCGATTAGACACACACTTGATGTCGTCGCCAGTGTTGCCGCTTAGATGATGTCTTCCCACTCCTTAACAAGTCTCCGAACGAACCAGTTTCATTTCATTTACCATTGATCTGGCCGAGGAAAAGCCACTCACAAGTCACTCCGAACTCCGAAGCTCCGAAGCTCCAATGTGGAACTGTGTCAAAGGTACTGCCGCACACGCAACGCGACTACAATGAGTTGTTGAATTTATTAATTAATTAATTAAAACAAATTTGCCCGGAGCACGAGACCGAGCACAATAGACGCCATTTTTCGGACTCTTTTGTGTCCATTGTACGACGAGACCAGGTCCGTTGGTCATGCATCGATTATTCTCCTGCTTTAACAAGATAAATGGACTGACCGTGAGCTCTGTACAATGGTTATCAACGATGACGACGACGACTTGGACATTTGAAATGGAGAAGTGTAAGTGGGTACATATGGACAAGGATGTGGAAATAAAAATGGAAATGTGTATAATAATGTCGTCAGCGGATCTAATCATCGAGGTGTGTGTGCATTCAACCTGGAGGAGCTATGTTTAACATGCAATTGTGCGCGTTTGATGGGAAAGAAATGCACTGCGTGCGCTATCATCATAAGATCGCAAAGTGTTGAGCTGCTGTTTGGACATACTACTAGTTCGGCTTCCATGGACTTGCATTAATTAGCAAACGTTGCTGCAAGAAGTGTGTGGGAGGCTATACATTTTGAACATTATCCATGGAGTGTTGGGCAATGACTATTCATCGTTAAATTATTAAGCCGCCCCTTCAATGAAAATCTGGGTTTGTTAGATCGAGGTCAAGTAGGTGGTCAGAGTCTGTTATAACTTATTTCTGCGATATTTGTGAGTTACGTTACCTTAAAAAAACAAGACTTTTAGTGAGAAACTGTATACTATTTTTGAAAAGCTCATTTTACTTGTACAATACCACAATTAAAAAATATGTGGTCAATGGGCTAGGAGCAACGTAAAAAAGCTGAAAGAGTGGCAGAACATCTTGAGGAAATTTTTCAACAAAATCCAGGTGACATCGACGAGCTGCCCGACGATGTACCAGACCAAGAAGATGAGGATATTGAACCAACTAAACTAGGACAGCCGAAGTAAAAAATGAAATAAAAATATCAATAAATGCAAGAAAGGCCCCAGGTTTTGATCTCATAACAAGGGAGATATTCTTAAGCAGCTTCCTGAAAAGGCAATTTTGAAGCTAACGAACATCATTAATGCCGCATTTAGAATTAAATACGTGCCACAATTATGGAAAGTAGCTGATGTTGTTATCATGATAGCGAAACCTAGGAAAGCACCTTATGAGGCATCATCTTATAGACCAATATCCATATCCTTACTGCCTAGAGTGTCAAAACAGTTCGAAAGACTGCTACCCAAAAGACTAACAACTTTAATTATTCCCAACCACCAATTTGGATTCCGAAAAAAACATTCTACAATCGATTAGGTCCACCGGATCACTAAAAGCACTGGAAGAGAAAAAAGTTTGTTCTACAGTTTTCCTTGATGTAGCGCAAGCATTCGATCAAGTTTGGCACGAAGGACTGATCTATAAACTGAAAAAGGCTCTCCTCAAACAACATACAAAGATACTGGAATCCTATATTGCAGACAGATACTTTCGTATAAAAGAACAGAGTGCGTACTCTGAACTTAAGGAAATTAAAGCAGGTGTGCCCCATGGTAGCGTACTTGGACCAGTTCTCTGTCTTTTATAGAGAGACTTGGGTATGGATCTAGTAAAACACGAAGTCAAAAGACATGCTAAGAAACATGGAAAGCGGCTCCGACTTCACACGAATCCTAAGGCCCTTAGGCTTCTGGACCGAACAAACCTAGTTAGGAGATTACGAAGATGAAAACCCTTCGAATTAGCGCAGCACTGAAAACGTAGAAATTAGAAAATGCACATTCATATGAGCGTTATGAAACGACAACAACGAGCGTAGGGGCGTTAGGAGTGAATTATATCCCCCAACGTTTTGAGTGGTCTAAATCCCACAGTGATGTATGTGCATAACTTCTTTCTAGTGAGCTCATGAGAGACGCCAGTGGGTGGAACTCTCATTTTACACAGATGTACATTAAAAGTGAAAGAAAAATTGCTCATTAGTCCCAGTGACTAGATCGCAGAAGCATGGTAGGATCTCTATGTACAGGCGTAGAACTTGGCCTATACACCAGCATAATCACTGGGTATCGCGTTACCTGGGATGTGTTATCTCTGGTACGTGCGGACCCGTGCTGAGATGGAGAAACTCGGGTGAAAAAAAAGTTGGTCAACCCTTTGAAGTATGAAATGTAGCACCACCCCAAACTGACAGTTCATATCCAAAAGTATAGGTTTTCTGATACTTCAGTCAAAGTCGACAGACTCAGTCTTAAACTATGATTTTGTACCAAGAATTCAATTCAAAATGACTGCTAGTCTTCATCTTGGAGGAAGCTGCTTATAGATCACTAGTTCAAAAACATCGTTCGTGTAAGGGTGGTAAAAATATGACGAAAAATCAATTTTGAACAAGCTTTTCTTACAAGCTGTCCACAGAGAGGTTCCAGTGTGGAAGCACTGGTACCTAACCTACCTATTATGGCTTTTAAAGTCCAACTGCTTTGAGGAATTAGAGTTCAATATGGGAGTTCAGTTTCTAAAATCTTGTGTGCTCCCAGCTGAACACTTCTTTTGCAAATCAGTGCTTCAAGCGGATGTGCTGGGGTATCTTTAGTATCGCTGAGGGTTCTGTCGCTTGTATTCTTCTTTAATTTTAGTTTCCCGGTATGTTCGTTGAGTTCATAATGACATTAGAAAGCCTTAGGAGTTTTTTTTTTGCCTACCTTTTGCGAATTGTGAGCTTCTTTTGATCGCATATACGAGTAGGTTTTCTTGAATGATATTGGGTGATGTTCCCAGGAGTTCTGAGTACTTTATACCTTTAAAAGGACTTTGGTCCATGAGTTCAAAACTAAACACTTGTCGATCTACAAAGCAACGATCTTACCAATTCTGCTATATGGTACCAACTGCTTGTACATATCAAGCGAATGGAAGAATGCGATGTCTTTCTCCCATTCGTTAAGTCAAATTACATCCTTTGTATCATATGGTGTACTAACAGACATTTTTCAATTATCCATGACAAATTGAGTCGAACATCTTTAAGAACTTCATTATCATTCACGGCTTCATCTCTTTGTGTTGCATAACAGATCGTGTGTTCCTAGCAAAACCACAAAAGTAGATTAATTTATTTATCTGTATGATGACAAAAGAAACATATTATTCAGGTTACAACGTTCTTTGTGTGCCTGCAATTGTTGGAATGTGACAAAACCACAGAAATAAGTTGTTCAGTACATCCCTTCTGACACTCTACCCTATTCATACAGCTGCGCACGCACGACATTATCCTGAGAATAAATGTTTCAAATGTGTTACTGTTTGGTGTTTATATAACAAAAAATAATAAAATTAGGGTGTTTTAAATTGACCCATTCATGGAAGCAGATAAAAACATCCCTCGGAGTGTATGTTTAACACGTTTAAAGTCAAACCGTAGACGGTGCACTTAGAGAATGTGTCCAAAAGGGTGATGGTATACTGTCTCTGCTACGTTAGGATTTGTGAGTTTTTTTTTGGAATGCTTTGTGCGTTGGAGCCAGCCTAGACTACGTCAGTGATGTTTGCCTACTCGCACTGCCTATAATGGATTTACTCCACAAATCACCATTGATTGGTGTTTGCGCAACACGACAACATTTTAAACAACTGGAAGCTTGACTAAGCATCCACCGCCTTTTCCAATCAAACAACCTTGATTCAAAATCCTACAGAGGAGATCGGCTGTCCTCAATTGAAGTATTCGAATACGACTTGAAATTAAGCATGGACTTTGAACTTCTCAAATTTCTCAATAGCTATCGCCCCCAGAGAAGATTCGGACATAATCAAACTCCACTAGGGATACAAACAGGATCGGTTTTTTTTGAGAATTAACTTGTGCTCAATTTACCACCCCTTGATGTTTACATCATGGGCGAAACGATCAGGACCATCTTCCGTTAAAAAAGAAGTGATTTTTGGTTTAAGACGCACTGGAGTTTTGAGGACTTTGCGCGAGGAATATCGTTGACTCAAATCTTATAAATATGCCATCTGACGCAATGGTTCCGGAATTGAGACTTCTGTGTAGATTTACGGTCGACTTTCCCTGTGCACAGGAGTGGTTTTAACCACTTTCTGGGCCGCGTAAGGAATGTAGTCGAGTTTTCACAGATGGCTCCAAAACCAGTGAAGGCTCAGGTGCTGGAGTCTTTGTGGAAAGCGACAACATTAGACTGCACTTTCCCCTAGGTATTAATGCATCGGTCTTCTAAACAGACATTTTTGCAACACTTATTGAAAAAAAACCAGTGGAGGGGACGGAGTATCTGCGTCTGTAGCGACAGTCAGGCTGCGCTAAAGTCTTGCTTAATCCTCTTACTAGATCCAAAATAGTTCGAGAATGCGGGTCTAGTTTGAATTCGGTTGGAAAACTGAATTTGCTAAGACTTGTCTGGGTCCCTGGACACAGCGGGATTACCGGAAATAAGGTCTCCGATGAGCTTGCCAGGCAAGGTTCAGAGGAGAACCTCTCCGGCCCTGAGACCACGTTTGGTTTGTCCGTATCTTCGGTTAAGGCTTCTATCGATGGTCGGGTTTCTATCGAAAACTTTAGATGGCATGACTCTTCAGGATACAGGCAAACTAAACAGATCCTTCCCGACATCTGTTAGAAATCCGTGGCATTCTTGCTGTATCTCAGCAGAAAAGACTGCAGACAACTTACGGGCGTTATTACGCGACATTTTTCCTTTGCCAAACATCTCAATGTGTTAGGTTTAAGTGACACGACATCATTGTCTGTGACACTTGTGGAGAGGGCGACGACACTGCTATGTGACTGTCCTGCCTTTGCTCGTATCAGGTGGCAGATTTTTGGGGCTGATGTGATGTGTGCTAGTAACAATAGCTCCTTATCACTGACGCTCTTACTCGACTTTTTTAGAAAGACGAAGAAAACACAGTAAAAGGGTTGTACCTGCTGGAAGTACAATGGATTTGTCTTTGTGTATGAGTGCTCCAGCGTGGTGTTTCAACACCCCGACAGAAAAAAAAACTTCTCTAGCAAACTCTTGTTCATCTCTAACATCTTGGGGAAATCAATAGTTCTGGAGACTCTTATTTTGTGAACTCGCAAGGAACAATCTAGCCATTCCTTATTGAATACTAGCCCCAAGCGGACTTGCAGAGCACACTAACACCTTTCATCGATAACTTGACTCTGTGACTAGATTTATCAAGGGAAAGTACAATGGGATTTTGAAAGAAACTACTTTGAAAGCTCTTTACACCATACGTCCACTGTTGTGGTGAGGGAGGTAAACCTAGGTGCACAAAACTTCCGTTACCTTGAGTGTATTGTAAGATAGTGATACGAGATAAGATATATGGAATCCTAGGAGGAAATCAAAGACTTTTTTTTTGGATCTGGAGAACCAGTGCATCATGTTGCGACCGCTCTATCAAACATGGTTTCAGTGTCATTATATCTGTGGTCACAAGGAAAAACAACATAAGTCGTATTGTTTTGTATGTGACTTATGCTGTTTTTCCTTGTGGCCACAGATATGTGTGTGATACCTGAAAATGGACCTAAGAAACTTATTGCAAATACTTGCTCTAAATCGTAACTCAAATGAATAGCTGTGTGGGCAAACGGGCCAAGAACGTTAAGGACTTTTCAAAATGGCGACCATTCTATAATCATGGAATGGAACTTGTCTACCTAAGACGGAAAAAGAGTTGGGCGTCCTAGAAATAAATGCCACAATACTTCCAAAGAGAAGTCATAGCAATTGAAAAAAGCTAGAAGTCAGATCATCAGGAACCGAATGGCGCGTAGGTGTGATAGTTGCCCTAAGACCTAGTTGTAAGGGGACCGACCTAATCCAGCACTACCTAACAAACTAACTAAGCACTTTTACTTTTTTGAATGACATCAGTGGAATAAGGAACTTTGCAATCAATTTCAGTTGACAAGTATATAATTTACCAAAGGACGACGCATCTACAGCTTACTTAATTGCGGAATGACAATAGTGCCGTGATGGAATGTCCAATTATTCGCACTAAACCCCCCAGATTCGACCAATTACATTCATAATTTTGCATTATGATGAAAATTCCTATTTATTCCATCAAAAACGACCTTGTTCCCATCGATCACTCGTCAGAAAATGAAAAAAAAAAAAATCCAAACAATGCGCATTCTTGTGATTCGATGGAAAGCAATTAAAACTCTTTTGATCCGACTGTCGATTGTGGTGCCGGCCGGCACCTTTGATTGACTTGATTTACACTCCAACCGAAAGCAAATTTAATGAACGACATAAAGTATAAAAATCCTGATTTGTATTTCGTTAACTCGTTTCGTGGGTAACCATAAAAAAAATATATATAAGTTCCGATCGGTGTTCATAAATAACATCAATTAGCACCTTTGATGTGGCCTTGTCGGGATTTTAATAATCTAATGAAAAACAAACATATCCTTGCTTTGTTCTTTGAGGATTAATGAGCACCGCTTTGTTTTCCTTTCCAGATCAAACGCATTTAAATCTCTTCGCTAACCGACCACAGCCAAAGAAGAAACGAAAATCTCGTACCGCATTTACCAATCATCAGATATTTGAGCTCGAGAAGAGATTCCTCTACCAGAAGTACTTATCGCCAGCAGATCGTGATGAAATCGCAGCATCCTTGGGACTCTCAAATGCACAGGTGAGTATAAACTTAATAAGTGTACCCTTATAGATTTGCATCGTATAACAACTGGTTTCTTTGAAATGTTTCCACATCTAGGTCATTACTTGGTTCCAGAATCGCAGAGCCAAACTGAAGCGTGACATGGAAGAACTAAAGAAGGACGTGGATAGCGCGAAGACACTGTCAGGACATAATTGTTTTTTAGAGAATGTTAATGACTTGAATATTTTAAAGAGACGACCCGATCGAGAGGAGGATGACACACGGCGGACGCCAAGATCAACGCACGAAAGAAGCAAAGAATGACCTGGCGATGCTAAAGCGGATGACATTGATGTACTATAGCAATAGTAATAAGGAGCTTGGCTAGATGACAGATTAATTTTTTAAGTTTTTGTAAATAATGTTTGAGGTTCAATTCAAATGTGTAAATATTTGTGAAGTTGTTTTTTTAATTTTTTTGTTTGCTTTTTACAAATTAATGTGATTTATCTTTTAAGCTTAGTTTTGCATTTAATTTGTTTGTCCTGCAATAGTAATTGAATTCGAAATAGTTGCATAATAGTGTGTTTAATTGAAATCGAGTTTTAATTTTAGGAAAACATGTTTAAACTTTTAAAAGGCTTAACTTACAAGAACTTTAAGTATTAATAAAAATTAAGTGTAAATTAAAAGAGGTAGAGATAGATTTTCTATTTGTATTTTATTTGAAAGGAATTCATCATCCCAAGGCTCAATGAACTAATTTGTTCGCAGTGAAAGCTGGTATGCTCGCTGCCCTAAAAGTCCTGCAGTGCGTCGTTTTGCTGTCGCGAGTCTGGTGACATTTCGGTGAATACTATAAGAGCAATTTCTTTTACAGAAAGATTGTTTGGTTTTCCAAACAGGGATTTGTATATTGCTCTTGGCGCGCTAAAGGGGTTATGACTACCCTTTAACTAAGGCTTATTTTAATAATGAGGAAGCACAGAACTATGTAAATTATTCCATACTAGCGGCTTCGCCCACTTATAATTACACTTTAATAACTAAAAGCCTAGTCTATACTGTGACCCGAGGTACAGCCACTCTGTGTGCAAAATTTGAAGCTGATTGGTTCCGTAGTTTTCGTATTACAGAGGAACAAACAAACAAACGGAGAACGTTTTACTTTTATAATACTACTTGGTATAAGTAGGTAGAAAGGTTGAAGAGGTAACTGCATATCGTATGATGCAGCCTTCAGTTGAATCGCCACGGATCCATTATTTTTCCCTAACGTGCAATGTCCAGTCTGACAGATAAGCACAGGTTGTTGAAAAAGCACTTACCAAGTGCCGTATTTCTTGTTCTTTATAGGCTGGGGCATTCGCATAGGAAAAATTGCACGTCTGTATCCCCGCAGTCTCTGCATATATCGAAGCCCTGTCCTGAACCTTTCTTAGCTAATTTCGTTATAGTGGATACCATTGTGTCCTGGAACCCAAAAGAAGAGTAAGAGTTTTGAGCTCGATACAATAATTACGTTTTACAAGGTTAGACTTTACTACTGCGGATGAAATAAATAGTAGCTTGACGGTCTATGTAAATGTCAATAACTTTTCTAGAGAAAAGCTTCGTTGATGAATCTCGGTCTGCTTCGTTGATAGGACTTCTCCTTCTTCGGTTTTTGACCCGTCTGTGAAAATCGAAATTTAGTTCGGGCTGATGGCCTTTCCACTGGTCCAGTCATCTCATGAGGGGTTGATTGTTCTTATGCTTAGGCTGAAATTAAAAGATGGTGTGAGAGTCAGTTTCTAGTTTTGCCTAGGTTAGGTTAGGTTAGGTAGGAGTGGCAGGATGCAAGTGCAACCTCACTTAAACCAGATAAGGTCCTCTGTGTCACCACCAGGATCTGTACTTTACCAGAAATACTACCCGCAGAACCAGCCGGAGCTTGCTATGAAGCGTTGTAGGCTACCTATATTGATGTCAGCCAGTTCACTAAAGAAGCTGGCTCCTAAGTATGCTCTTCTTCGAGCTGAGAGGGCTGGACATGCCCAACTCGTTATGTTTTGTTGGCCCATAATGCCCGCTTTCCAGAAATTGGATTGACGCTTTCTTTATTCCTTCTCAGATGTTCTTTTTTCGTATCATTTTGTCCTTTTTGTGACTTGGAGAGGAGTTCCATCGAGTCTTAAGGGCACAAACGTTGGTATCGTTCTTTTATTAGTGAAGGGAACTATCTGTTTTTTTAGGGTTGACGTTCAGTTTACATCCTTTAGACCAGTTAAATAGCAGAATCTAGCAAATCCCGGAATGAGATAATGCTATCGGCTAGGAATAGAACGTTGTAAAAACATTTTTTTTGAGTCCTTATTGTATAGGCCCTTCATCAAAAATAGAAGACATCAGTGAAAGTTGATACAAATAAACGAATGACCTAAGGCCAAATTCAGTAGCTTCAAAGACTTTTTTTTGTTTTTTTTTCATTTGTTCCTATCTTAGCAAGAAGCCGTCGGACAAAACTCTTATTCTTCGGTCTTGTGATTTTAAGGATTTCTACATCAAGCCATCAAACGCTTCTGATTAGCTATGACATAACACCTCAATATGAAGTGTTGTATTCTTTTTACAGACTCCTCATCATTCTTATTTTTTCCGACACCGCTTTGTTAATTACTGTGAAACAATAGTAATTCATAATGCGTCCGCTTTCTGCTGTGGTCAATAAGTGTTTAAACATTTTCTACAAATAAATCTCTTCTAAATCAATTGTCAGTAGCTTGTGAAGTCTGCGCTTAAAAAAACAAAACAAAAAACCTCAAAATTGAAAAATGTATTTTCAGCTAGTTCGCGAATAACTCAAGCGTCAATGAACGATTGTATTAATCATTTTCTATGTTCGTTTCTTTTAGCAATAATTCACATCTTTTACTAAATCACCATCCTATTTCAATTCAGTTAAACAATTTTTATTGATTTTGATTAATTCGCTTAATGGAAATTAGGAAATAAAAATTCTCTCAACTAATCAAGTGGAACATGTGTTATAAATAAAATATTCACGACTCCCCACAACGATGGACACGCGGATTGTCCGCTTCTGGGCAAAGTTTTTTTTTTTTTGGTTTTAATTACTGAAACATTTTAGATAAATTTGCCGAGCATTTTAATTTCACATAAATTCAACTGTTAATGGCTCGTGAACATAAATTCCATTTGTTTGTTAAAGATTCTTGATTCATTTCGGATTTTTTTAGGTTTAAAAAAGAGATTAGCTCTTTAATTTGGTGGTTTTATTTGTTTGTAAATTGATAATGTGGTTTTAATTTATGTGTTGTAGTAGTTTATACTAAAAAAAAATCATTATTCAAACCAACATTTAAATTTCCAACCTGCCGGCCATTTAACTATCCTCTTTCCTGTTTGCACTTCCATCTTGCGGATTTATTTGACAACAATGTGAAAACATTCTAATGGCGGCATCCATTGGAAGTATGGTTTGTGTCTGTAATATTATGGAGCAATGAATTTCATACCACTGCCATTCAACACTAGGTGGCAGAACGCGGGACTAGAGAGAAAACTGAAATTACTAGTGGACGGCGACCCAAAATTTGAAAGTTTAGTTTTTAAATGTTTTTATTTTGCAACGGATATTTCATGCAATGTACGTGGAAAGTGTTTGTTCAGGCAACAGTGTCTGTTGAGGAATCCAATTAGTACTCTAATGTTGTTCCGAGATTCACAATGAAACAAGATTTTCTTTGTCCTTGTGTACTGAGCCAGATTTTGCATGTAAAGACCTTTTGCATGTCTTGCAAAAAGTGATTTGCTTACACACGGGTCCACTTAAAGATGTTGACGCACCATCTTTTGCACGTAAGTCGGCTTTTTCATTGCCCGCACATCCACTATGTGCAGGAATCCAGTGAAGAATGACCATGTTGTTCCTAGCTCATAGTTCCAAAATCACATTACGGGTTTCTAGGACTGTAGTTTGGATTTGATGACAGGCGAGTCAAGTGCTAATAGGGCAACTTGACTGTCTGAGAAGATATGTCCCCAAAGTGTGAGAGGCCCGAATAAGTCGCACACACTTAATGATGGCAAAAACCTCGGCTTAAAATATTGACGAGTATTCAACAAGGCTGATTGAGAAGTTTCCAAGTGGTGATTCTTCAAAAATTCCCGAACCAGTTCCTGTTTCCATTTTGGTTTCGTCCGTATACCAGATGAGGTCAGAGGGGTGATAGTTGGGGTTTGTGATTAGTTCTTCCATTACTTTTAAGATGTGGTCTGCATTTGCTACATTGTTCCTATAGATTCGATTGGAAAACTGGCTCGAACCGGAAGCAAAATAAGTGTTGAAATCTACGTCTTATGTGACCTCTGTTATGCCGGAATATTTTTGGTTCATTACGTTAATTGTGCCTTGTGTACGAAAAGTCGTCACTGTTGTTCTCAAAAAAGCGCTCATGTAGGGTTTCATGTGTCCATCCTCTATATTTTTTGGAAGCAAATAGCATCTATTGAAACCTTTAGACTAAAAACGATTTCAGATGGTGTCCAAACTGGGCGTGAATTTAAGCGAAAAGTGAGATTACACCTTACCCCTGCTCAACATCTATAAAAACTTTCAGGTTACCAACTCGGGGGAGGAACATTCATACAAGCTTCTACACGAATAGCTCTAAGGGGTAAAAAGATGTGTTTTCTACGCTAAGCTTAGTCCTTGCCAAACTCTTCATATTTCTAACTACTGCTGCATAATCCAGACGGAAAAAATGCTGATTAAAGGGGCTAAAGAAAACCGAAATATCTACTAAAAATGTTTTCTGACCACCAAGCAGTCCTAAAATCTTTATAACAAGCTTCGTTAAGCTCTTAAGAAGCTCTAGATTACTGCTCATCTCTTGATGAGGTGGTAAAACAATCCAATATTCATCTATGCTGCGTGACAGCTCATAGAACTGTGAAGCTGATAAGCTCTTCAAGCGCGGCACTTCAAAGTAAATTTCACCAAAACTATGAAACCTAAGTATGATTCTTGCCACGTGCATGACCACCAAGCAATTCCAACCAAAACTGGATCTTAAACGTCCAAAAAGCTTGATTTTGCTTAGCGGACGGCACATCAGCACAACAATAGATGTCAGTACTACACACTGCCTTTGAGGCAAGCACGCATTAAGGCTAGGACTCTTCTCAAGAGATATCTGAAGTGAGCTGTAGATACATAAATGAGAAGCACGCGCCCTACCCTCTCCCTTCAAATAAAGCTCCATTTACGACCATTTTTCTTCCTCTGCGATCTGGCACATCAAATTGTCACCTACCTGGTTCGACGAGTAGGTTATGGTGTCACAATGGATCTCTCTTAATCGAAGTGTGGTTGCAAACGCTAGCTTTTCTTAATTTTTAAAATTCTTCGTTCCAAAATTCTAATTTAGTTACTAGAATTTTTATTCAGCTCCAGCTCCACTTTCATCGCCTCACTTTCACTTCGAAACCGCACTTCACAGATGTTGTTCTGTTTATGATTTATGCTCATGAATCCACAAACGACACTCAGATTATGTGTTTTTAATTTCGCTGCTCCTTGTTAACGTATCCATAGATTGTATCTGAAAAAGAAAAACTAATTGTTTATGTTTTTTGAGAGCGAATTAATAACAAAACACTGCACAGTTCCAGTATAAACATTCGTGCACATGTTAGCACAAAGGAACTTTGATTTGAAGTTTAGGGAGGAAAAGAGGAACTATAGCAGTGTTACGGCGCCGCTGGTATCTTCATATCATTCTTACTCGTACAGCACGTTCTAAGTCTGCGGTAAGGAGGTCAGGGGCTGAATGCGTGCGGGCTACTTACCACTCCTGTCCTTACGCACTGACTGATAGCTTTTTAATCTGCCTAACGAAAACGAAGTTCCTCCTGAAGATGACTGCAACTACGACTACGACTACGACTGCGAGTATGACGATAGAACCACCGCCACCATCATTGCCTCCATAAATACCGCACTAGAGTTGTAAATATTTAATGTTCTATCAACTAAACAAAATCTATCTGGTGGCAATGAGACTGGAGGACTGTGCTGCGATGATCATGAATTCCTAGCCATTTGGGGGAGTCCTCTGTGTTTGATATGAGTTATGTTGATGTTTTTGTTTTTGTTTTTTCACCGGAGCGCGAGCGGGTGAAAGCAAATAAAATGTGAAAATCTTTGGAAAATTAGAAAATCATCGGCATCAAGCGATTCTAGCGAAATGTGTGTGGCATTCCATGGGGGTGTATACTTTATCAGGGGGGTGCAGCTGTTTTCACCTATCGATGTTTTCTCAAACTCAATCAGTTGTTGATGGTTTTTGGGCGGTTTAATTAACCGCCAGTGTATGTTTTAATACGAAAAGTTTTCAATCGACTTGGGTGGCCTTTCAAGGGGCGGTGTTCTAACTCTGTGATGTAATGATGGAGGAAGTGTACGTATCTGTGGACGGATTTACGCAATTCAAAAACAATTCTTGAAGCTTTAAGTTTTCCATGGTAATGTTGGTGTTTTAAGGCAACTTAAATTGTGGCCGGATATTTAAATGCTAATTATTCAAGGAGAGGAAAAAAAATGTTTAAATAAAATTTGTTTACATTTGACGAGAGATATTTGGGATAATATTTGCGCGGAAGAAGTGGGAATGAAAAGTGCGTAGAAACTATTGAAAATAGCTCAAAAGAAGAGTATTAGTATTTTTCGAAATAAACTATTAAACAGATGGAATTCGGAATGTATGGCCAATGAGTTGATATTTTATTTTTTTTTTACAGGAAATGATTAAAAATACATCGAACGGAGGTAGTTACACTCACCATAGGATCAATAGAGCAACGCAACTGAAAGTATCTAGATGTTTTGTTAAGCTTGTCTTTATTAAGCATCTTAAAGGGTGACTAGATAGCAATGCTACTTTTTCCAATTGTTATGTTTCAGCAGTTGTCAAAGTTAATAATAACATCCACCTGTCAAAATATTCAGTAAGTTTTGCAATTTTATCGTGCATCGTTTCACGCTTTCCGAACGTGCAAAAAGTATTAAAAAAATATTTTCGAAATTCCAGGTCAGTTGTAAATACGCAACGTGAATTTCGTCGTGAGGTCGGTCGTCATCATGACTTCAGTGTGCAGGCAATTCGTCGCACCGTGGAAAATTTTGAGCGTGAGTACACTCTTTTGGACCTAAGGCCTCCAAACAGACAGAGATTGGTGCGAAATGAAGAAAACATAGCCGCCGTAGCGGCCAGTTTTGAAGAACACCCAGAAATGTCGATTCGGCGCCGTACAGCTGCATTGGGCTTCGTCAGAGAGTCAACGGTTGGATTTGGGCCTACATCCATATAAGATTGTGTTGACGCAAGAATTGAAACGACCAGAGACAACGCCGTGAGTTCGCTAATTGGGCGCTGGAAATGTAGGCCTGAGATCCGGATTTTGGACCAAAAATCTGTTTTTTGGTTCAGCGGCTATCTCAACAAGCAAAATTGCTGTTATTGGAGCGAACACAATCACACAAAGATTGACCAACCGCACCAGTTGGCATGGCGGCATCATCGGACCTTTTTTCTTTCGAAATGAGGAAGGAGACACCGTTACCGTCAATGGTCTCAGATATAGAGCGATGTAAACCGACTATCTGTGGCCAGAGCTCGACAACATCGATATATCCAAGCTGTGGTTCAAACAAGACGACGCTACATGCCATACAAGCGACGCAACACTTGAAGTTGTGAAGAAGAAATTTGGCGACTGGGTCATCTCACGGCGAGCGTTCATCAATTTACCGCCGCGGTCATGCGACCACCACTCGATTATTTTCTCTGGGGCTACGTTAAGGGTTAATTCTACTTGTGCGTGCCACCTTAGGCGAGGTCTTCCTTTACTGCGTTGTCCCTTCATCCTAATTCGAAATTTTCGGGCCGTGGCCATTCCATTCTCTTCACATGTTCTAGCTAAATATACAGTCGATGTCGCTGTTGAATCCCCTGTTCTATAGGTTCCAGATCTTTCTCGACGCATGTTTCATTAGAGCATCGAGTTTGTAAAAACCAGGCTTGTGACACGTTTCCGCTGACAGTATTCACCCAGTATACCCAGTATTGCTCTCTCCCTTGTTTTTTTGCGATCTAGCTCCAGCTTTAGGGTGCTCTTACATTATACCATCATAGCTCTGTCTTCTTGTCCCGAATGATTGCCTTTACCACGCACGAGTTTGCTTAATTTCTGCTCTGCTTTTCTGCTTATAGGTCCAGCACTGGGCATGATATCAAAATCAGCGTTTTGTGGAGTATGTATTTCGTCTTCCAGGCTAGAAGTTTGTTCGAGAAACCGAGGTAGCAGCGGGTTCCTATCGTAAGTCTTAATCGAATCTCGAGTTGATGTTTACTCCGAGGTAGATGAACTACGCTACTACTGCGAAGCTTCTGTTGTCAACAGTGACGTTTTCTCTTTATTAACTTCATGAGCATGAGCTTGAATGTGTGTGGCATATTATGCGTGAAAGATCGGAGAGTTAGTAGAAGTAAAGTATCACAATGAACCTGCTACTGATCTAAGTGTGTCGGAGGCAAGCGCTGATCACCTCTCTAACCTAACCTATTAGAAGTACAAAAAAAAAAGAGGAGACGCACATGCACCTTTTCGCACATCCAGATACCCGAGTATCTGGATTTTCAAAGTTAAATGTTGTTGTCTTTTTAAAATTTTGCAGCTCGGTTTTTAACCCACTTCCACATATTTTTTCAACTTGAAAACTGGCATATGTAGGGTTCATCTTTCTGTTGTACTACACTTTTACACTTTTGTCATACAAATTTAAGATGGCGGGTCCAAGATGGCGGACGAATTTTGTCATTTATGGTTCCCACTTCCTCTACAAATTTCCGGCGTTAGAAAGAGCCAGACTGCGCGTATTGAACCAACCATTTCTCGACGACCATAAGGAGATCTCGGGCAAAGGGATAAGAGATCTAATCCTCTTTCTTAACTCCACAGGTTGGATCTAGACACCGACTGTCCACACACATCAACCAGATCACACGAGTCGTCGTAACAAAAAGGCACATCTAGTGCTACTTGGGTTCATGATGAGCAGCCACCTCTACCTACCTACCTATACTTACTTACTTACTTACTTATTAGACCCTTGGAGGGTCTGAGACTGAAGAAATTCCGCTTTCCAGACTTGACGGTCCAAGACCAAGATTTCTGGCGTTCGCGATTGCCTGATCTTTAAGCCGGAGGTTCGGTCTTTCTTTTCTTCGTGAACCAGGTGGCTGGGACTCAAAGATCCTCTTAGCTGGAGCATTCTCGTCTATTCGCTCGATGTGGCCGAGCCCGTGCCGTCGACGGATTTTTGCCGTTCGAACTATGTACATCCACATCTTTGTACAGCTCGTAGAGTTCACGGTTATATCTTCTTCTCCATTCGTTCTCCTCGCAGACCGGACCAAATATTCGACGTAGAATTTTTCTTTCGAAGGATCAAAAGATCTGCTCCGCTGTCTTATTTATCGTCCAGCATTCAGCTCCATAAAGCAAGACTGGCAAGATCAGGGCTTTGTAGAGCATGATTTTGGACCTTCGAGTTAGGAGTTTGGACCCTAGTTGTTTGGACAAATCAAAGTAGCAGCGGTTGCCTATTTATGGTTCCATTCGACTAAAAACCGATTTTCGGAGTCGCTAAATTTGAATTTTTGGTCAAAAGTTGGAAATGACGAAATCGCCACAAGTTTAACTTCAACCGTTCGGTTATGTGGCTAAGGCCTTAGGTCAAACTTTAGAACCATAAACCATAAATTTCAATTCAAGACTGTAGCTACAGGTTAAAGTACGTAGCCTTTATTGCTCACTTAATAGTGACATATGTACCTATTGTACATACACATTCTTGTCTCCGGGAAAAGGAAGCAACACTCTGTTATTCATAGCAGTCCTGGCGACTGCAAGTATCTGTGTCAACAAATATTTCATTTCTGCCAATCAAATATTGCCAAAAATAAAACCCATCAAGTACCCCTGATTCACTATTTCTACGATTCGTCTGAATATTTTCACCCAAAAAAATTCAATAAAATCACCGTTTACTACCAAATGATTATTACGCCGAAAATATCCATCCACACCCACTTTGCTTCCGCCGCCGACTTAATCACAATCAATCAATTAACAATCCAACTCAATTAAAACTTCACTTCGGAACGATTAGTAGCGTTTAATGGCCCAGAAGAATGCATCTTCAGATGCACATGGTTGTTTACACATCGATTTCGATAAACAAATCCGTTGCACTGGCTGGTGTGTTAAAACAACACCGTAGCTCCCATTCATCCAGTTCAGTACAGAATCTGAATCGTAAAACAAGTGCTAGAGCATCAGTGGCGGCCATTCCATGGTGTGACAGCATCCTGGAAAAGAAGAACTGTGTGCGTCTCCGCGTTATTGTAAATAAACATGGAGTACGGGCATGTAACCCGAAGCCGTTTCATGAATCCCAAATGAGTGGCAGTCCGCTCCCTCATAAGAGTGCTGCAGTTGAAAGATCCTTCGTCGCCAAGTGATTCTTGGGTTGGTGTGTTGCCACTGCCACTACTGCCGCTAGTAAAGATTCAAATAAACAATGGCGCTGCCTGATGACGACTGAAACCGTGCAGAGGAAGTGCTGCCGCTGGTAATAATAATTATTGTCGTGTAGTGTGTGCGCCACTACACCATCAGACATTTTTCTCCTACGCGTAGTTTTGGCTTAAATTTACTGACCCCCATGTTGTGTACTATTTGACTTGAGATTTTCTAAAATTGCCAGAAATAATCGAATTTTTACGACCAATTAATTTAATCGTCGTCCATGGCGCGTTTGTAGGATGAATCTGGTGTTTAATTGCATTTGCGATACGTGGACGTGTTATAACGGATATTTTTCTAAGTTATTCGCAATTGCTGTCATAATAAAATAAAATTCATTTGAAAAAATAAACTTTTTTGATACGTTAAATGCGTATAAACAAGTGCGGTTAATAGTTGAGATTTCATGGTAAACTTCATCTAGCGGCTGATGTTGATACACTGTATCATGGATTGCGCCATTAGCGTAACAGCCAAATTCGTAGCTTTATCTTCATATGGTGCTACCCAGAGAATTACATGTACAACCCCTTATGCTTACAGTGCCAAAATTCTAAATACGGCAACATAGGTTAGATAATACTGATATTACGCTTGTGAGTGATTGATGTGGAATAGTTAGATGAGTTAGAGTACGAATTTCCAATGTGTAGTACTATACTACTTTTATTTCATTTCTCCTTTGACAAGGAGCGTCAACAAGGCCTGCGTGTCATCTTTTGTGGAGTTCTGCAAAGTGTTTCCGTCAGCTCCAGCTACCTTGATTTCTTCTTTACTGTTCTGCGCTACATTTGCTTAGGGTGAATCACTCTTCTGCTTGACCGTAAGGCATGTGCAATCTACTGCCACTTTCTTCGTCGTATTGTGATCTCTATTGGTTCCTTACCGAGATTTATGTACAAATAAAGGTTCGGCTAGAAAGTCCTTCGTATAATACGTAGACCAGTATTTACCAACTGACAAGTGACAGCAGTGATCACTTTCCAAGTCCAAGTTGATTCAAATTGCTGAAAACATTACTTCTCTGGATTTTAGAACGGTTCTGTTACCTATATCCAGCTTTTAGATAAAAAAAAAAAAAAAAACAGTCGACTTTTTCGACCTCATTTCATTTTTAGCTGCGCTTAGTTAAGCGTATACGAGTTCAAACGGCTTACGGTGTTTGTTTTCATTGCAATCATCTTCAGTCTAACACTGCCATCCTCGTTTTCCAGATTGTGATTTCTAGAAGTTGCAAAGGCTTTCCTTAGGCAAAGCTGTACCGAAAACATCACTGATAATCACCACGAATAGCAATGCAACCTTGTTAAACGCCACTTTGGATTTCAAAGCCCTCGGTTAACCTACCATTGTACGATACCTTGATAATAGCTATGATTTTTCTTGAATACCTCTCCTGGGCAAGGCTTACCAAATGAAGACTCTTTCCACGCGAATGCCTTCTCGAAGTTGATAGAAAGTAGGTAAAGAGAAGATATTTACCTGACCCACTGCTCTATAATAATTCCCAAGGTTTTAAGGTTGTCTTTGTTCCACTTTTCTTGAAATCGTTTCACTTCCCATGCACTCATTATGCGTGAATATACATACTTTTCAACACTGGCCAGACCTGCTATCGGAACATATGGAGTTGGTAGTAGCTTTCATCACGCTTGAGTCAGTTGAATGCCAACTGACAAGCAAGCAACGTTTAAGTCCTTTAAAAGTTGTCTCTTGGACGTTTAAAGAACATGGGTGGTAAGGAATTCCGCAGGAACAGCATATTGCCCTCAAGAGTATTGCTGTACTGAGAAAGATAGATTTTGAAAAACAACTTAAAGCACGCATTACAGCTTACATATTTCCCAGAGGCGATTGTATAACTATTTATAGAATCACCAAAGCTGACAGTTTTCCATATCCTAAAGAGAGAAAAGCTTCCGATGAAAGATTAAGACGGATCACTTTTTATTTCTAACGAGGGCCAGGTTTATAGATAGAAACACTACATCACAAGGGCTTTGAATCAAACATTGGCTAATGAAGCGGATCTAAATCTGCCAGCTACTGAGAAGTTTTTTTGTGATTAAAAACCTCAAAAATATCAACGTTTTAGGTACTCATTGCATTTCTGCTACTTTTTTGTATCCACTTATGGAAAGCGCTTGGGAAGTCAAGAGTTTTCCCAGGAATGATTGTCAATCTCCTTCATGCAGAACAAAGATGCTAAAATAGTGTTAGAGCAAATGAAGCAAGATTTTAAAAGTACCTGCGGCTCAACAAGCCTGTTTCCTCTCTGAATCCTGATATTCCGAAGATCTCTGCCTGAGACACTGCAGCCTTCCATCCTTTTCCAGATTAAAAGCTTGATTCTTAAAACAGAAGCTTGGCCATCCTCGTCGTCTCCAACCTGGGGACTGGGATTCTAAGATCCTATTGGTTAGAGCATTCGCTCTATGTTTTGGCCTTTTTGGATAGAATCTCATAGAGTTCACGGATGTATCTTCTCTTCCATTCGCCTTCCTTGCATACGGGACTAAATATTCGATGAAGAATTTTTCTCTCTGCTTTCCTGCTTATTGTTCAGCACTCGCCCCGGCAGAATCAGGAGTTCCGAATTCATTTGTTTCGCCATACCGAAGTAGCATCAGTTTCCTTGTGTAAGTCTTCATCGAATATCTACTAGGATGTCACTCCTGGAGTTGATGTTTACCCTGAGGTTGGTGACGTCTTCCAACTGTGGTGGTGACATAGACTTCAAATAACGACATCTTATGATCGTCAAGTGGCTTGATTGACAGTCTCCTCTATTTCCTCAATTGTTGAGTCCATTTTGGAGATAGTGAGGACTTTTGCTGACGGAGAAATTGTCAGTTTTCCTTCCATTTCTCTTCTGTATTTCTTATGATGATTGCGCTTAATTCCGGATGGACCTGAGCCTCAACCAACAACTCAACTCCCGCCAACTCAAGTTTCGCACGTCAAGTTGGTTGGGCTCTCTTTCTACTAACCCCATGTCTATGTGGACCATTAATGAACACCGACCGCTAATTCATCTACTATGGTCAATTGAAAACTGACGAAAGCAGGCTCTCGATTACCATCTTACTTGCTCGCCAATACTATGCAGTCTGCACCCTATTAGTAGGACAAAACCTTCTGGTATCCGTGATCGACTAGTTTTGAAATCTAAAATCTAAAATCTAAAATCTAAAAATATCAAATCACTCGATATGACTGAACAGTTAAAGTTTCTATATCTTAGCTTGTTAACCATCCCCGTCCTTGGGAAGTCTCTATACATCCTTCTATTTTAACACCATGAGAATATTCATGATATTCATCAGCACTTAAATTCAAATACAACTACTTATATACGTAATGACACAAAACAAAGCAACCATTTATGATAACCCCACGAATATCTAGTGGTTCCCACTGAATTTAACATTTGTTTGCCCTTCAAATGCCTCCTACAGCTTCTTCTATTCCTGCCCTATACAGCAGCAATTGAAAAAGGATCAGATAATTCCCCGTATCAATTAACACTCCCAAAAATCACTAATTATCTCCACAAATATAAAAAAAAAATAAAAACTTAGACCTCTTGACTTGACTCTTGGAACCACTGCCATCCACTCGACTCGACTGGAAGATATTCGACCTTTCACCAGATCAGAGTACACTTTTTATAAAAAAAAAAAAAAACAGAAATCATTCCGAAATTCCATAAAACAATTCTGATTATGAGATACTTGAAAATCGTTGAAATGGAATTCTTATTTAACTGTATCTCTGTCTAGTGGATTAGACAAATAAATCTACATTTAACCTGTCAGTCATTTGTGACGTAAACAAAGAACTTTTTTTGAAATAACAAAAGTAGCTCCTTGCGAGTGCGAAATTTTGAAATAAAATACTGAAAACATGGAGATGTATAGGGTATGTGTTAAGAGTCGTTTTTTTATTTTTTTTTATAATTCACTAGGGCTAAAGGAGTATTCACACAGCGCTAGTGTTGGTGTAGTGATATTTTGAAATTCCGATGGTATTAGGTTTCAGTAATTTGCTCCGAGGTTGGTGTCCAGAATGACTGAGTAGCATTATTGGTGCTGTTGCCATTGCTTATAATTCACAGTACCTATTTCTTTCGAATAACCCAATGACATTAGTACTACTACTGTTATGCATATGCAGTAGAGTTGACGTCAGTTTTTTCGCAGTTGATCGACTTTCGTTCTTTTTTGACATCGGGATTGGAACCTGAAACCTTCAGCGTGACAAGCGATGATGCAACCACTACACCATGACCACCCATAAAAGGTAAAGAACAGGCAGCCAAAACAGTAGCAAAATTCTTCTTCTTTATGGCCCTTCCATCCCTTTAACCTGGTGTTGACTCTACTTGTTGGGAGGCGCAAAGGCAGTCTATTCCAGCTTCTCCCATATAAGTCTCATTCTTAGTCGCAATCCATATCCATCTACAATACACCGACGAATACAAATTGGATATTGGTGTACGTGCAGGAATTTTCTTCAAACCAATGGATATGGAACAAGAACAGTGTTTTCCAAGCGGATGTCCTAGTAGTGACAATAGCCGGCATTGAGACTGCGAAGATGGCAATGCCACAGTCTCTGTTGGGTCCCTGGGCATGAAGGCATATCAACGAATGATAATGCTAATGAATTGGCAGGAAGAGGTTCGGAACTAAATCCAGAACAAGGTGACTCCTCGGTAAACATCGAAGTAGGGAGTAAACCTCTTAGGTAAACACTTGTATACGCACAAGGAAGTTATGGTCCAACGCAAGTCATCATTGGTGTTGTGGTCAGTTACGAGCTTCACATTAGGTTTCTCTGTCTTTTGAATTGACAGAAGGTCAAACATTTTAAAGTAAACAAAATATGCCTTTGGTTTTTGACACTCTACAAATCAGTAAAACAAAAAACGTCAAGATTAACTAATACTTAAACTTTTTAGTTGAGTTCTACATATGATAACCATAAATTGTCTTCCCTGCATCACCACCTATCATACCCTACACAACAGAGATAACTAAGACAACATGCATTTGTTTAATTCCCTTCACAATCTTCAAGCATAATAATAATGTGTTCATCTAACGTGAACATTTTTGATTTGATTAGCTAATGTCAGCTGCCATGCACCATCGATCAGTGAATCCACAGAATCTTAAGTAAAACAATCAATGGCTACAACACCAACAAACCAATGACCAATTGAAAATAATCATCAAACGCCTTCGGATAACAATTTACTAGCAACTCATTGCCGGATCATCACCATCCATCCATCAGTTCCTAGCAATGCAACGAGCCCCAGAGTGGTAAGAAAATCAAACGTTGGCGGGATTAAGCAAATAAACAGTTTTGCAACATGTGTCTAAAGGCGAATGTTGCTAAAATCCAAAAAATCGAGCACAAAAAAAAGAAAAACTTCCACATTGTATCGGTCGGTCGGATGATGGATGTCTTGCTCAGAGGAGAACTGTTGTAACAGGCAAAAAAAAATAAAAATAAAACACACATGGGCACCCAGTTTTTCCACCTGAAACTAAAAACTATGTCCGAAACAGAATAAAACGAAAATAGTATTTTTAAGTGCTAATCGTGAAATGTAAACACATATGTTTAATGATTAATTGTTTTTATTTTTTAAACTTAGTTCATTCATGAAACAATGAAACATGAACTGTTTCGACTGCTGGATGCCGTTTTTTTTCCCCCTACTTTTCAAAGGAATAACAATTGAGTCAACTGTTGTTTTTAGTTGATGATGTGGTAGTCAAACAGAAAATGTATGAGTATCTCAAGGCTTTAGCCATAAAAAAAAAGTTAAGTATGAACAAACAAACAAAAGCAATTTTTCTTAATGGATTCCTCTTATACTTAGCGTAAGTTAAACGTTTTTGTTTAGTGTCAAGCGGGTGAGTAATATAAACAATGAAACTTTTTCTCTCAAGTCTTCTGGACACGGTAAAAGTTTACACAAAGAAATTAATCTCTAATGCAATTTGGAGGAACAAGTCCACGTATAAGTACATAATACGCGTTTCTTTTATCTGTCAGACATTTTGGAGAAGAAAATTGCGAATATTTTTTATACAAAAATCAATTAAAATGATTTTGAATATGAAAACCGAATGAGAGGCGATTGATTTTTTGGAAAATTGCCGAAATTCGGTTCAAGGAATAGAAATTAGCAGATGAGTCTACCTGGCGAGCGAAAAATCAACGCAGTGACACTTGATGTACAGGACGCAGAAGTATCCGTGAACGGTTTGATTCCAGAAATCCTGTCAATTAGACTAAACCCAAAACAAGAACTCTGCTTCAATTGGAACCGTGAAACTCATTATGGCATCGATTACCATCCGAGTAAAATAAAAGCATCTGCAGACGGGCTAGGAGGGATTGCAACATTATCCCAAGGCTTACTAAAGCAAACATTTTTGCAGTGAATAGTTTCTGAGTGAAGTTGATTTCGACCCCGACTTTCATATGGGTTAAAGCACTTTGAGCAGCATACCGCTCTTGAAAGTTTTACCTATTGCCTTCTTTTTTTATCCACGAGTAGTTAGAGAAAATAAAGTAATCAATCGATGGCAGAGCCCCGCAACTGGAAATGCTCAAGTATCCAGAGTTCGCAACTATCGACTAAGTCACCCGGATTGGGAGCTTAATCAATATTTATATGTTCACTCCCTTTCTGTGGATTCTTTATTAGCTTCAAGGGAGTATCAGAATAAGCTTCCAAAATAAAACTCAATCAGAAAAGTCCATAAGCCGTGTTGGGGGGTTGCTTACTCAACTACCATCTCAACAAGTTGGGCTTTAGTCCTTTGTTCTGGTATAAGCAATCGCTTGGTCTTTGAACCAAAGCTTTCGCCTTCCTTTTCGTCTCGAAACTGGGGGCTGAAGCACGAAGATCATGATCGGGGACATTTAGGTTAACTCTTATCTCTTGGATCTAGGACAAAATGTCAAAGGAACCAGGAAACCAGCCAAAAATGACCCATCGATCTGCAGACTAGACATGCGTGAAGAATCTGACTGCATTATCTGTTAACAAAGAGGCAGTATCGCCATGTTACTCAACTCATGGCCTAAAAGACCGCAGAACATGGAGGAAAGAAGTTCTCGTAGAACTATCAAACTCTCAAATTTGATACACAAACGGCTCCAAATGGGATCCCTAACCCCAAAGCCAAAATCATCAAACTAAAATCCCCAAACACAAAATCCTTAACAGATTTGGTCCTTTTATGTCCAAAATCGGTTAGGAGCAACAGGTTTTTGTTATATTCCAAGTTATGGCCTTATATCGCTTTCGCCAAGCAAGCAAGCCAAGCAACAGGACAGTGCGGCGTTTGTGTTTGGGGATTTTTCAAAAGTTGGTTATTTTAGGCTTTTGGGACTTAGCGCTTGGGTCTTATGTGCGTCATTCCACCAAATTGTACAATGGGCAGGCTCTGAGGTTTGTAGATTCGAGTGACGGCGGCGTGCCAAACGCCAAGTCACCAACAGTATTCCAAGCTAACGAAATCTTTTCTTCGAGGGCTGTGTCCAGAATAACTGGGGAGAACTATTGGTATTTTTGTTGCCATTGCTTATAATTCGCAGTATTTCTTTCGAACTTTTTGGACAGTCAGGCAGCACTTTGGACTATTCCACGCACTAGCATTTGTATTCAGAACATTTTTCATAAGGCCCAATAAGTTGTAATCATGTTGTAGAGCACCAAGTAGGTACCTACTGATACATTTTATGTCCAAGATCAATGATCTCAGGTCGAATTAGTTTCGTGTTTTACCTTTTCTAGTTTACAAACTTATAAATTGAATATCGAAACATTTTCTTGAAGAAATTCACTTACATATTTCAAGTTCAAGTTTTATTTAAAGTGTTTCTTAAACTTTAAGAAAAATATCCCAACTGTCACCAATTTACACATCAGTGAGAGCTAAATTATAGCCTTGCAAATATTTTCTCGACTGAAAACGTAATAAATACAGTACATAACCATCGTCAATTTTTCCTTTTTTGTGTCGTTTCACGTTCTCCTTCAAGATTTCCAAATCCAGCTTTTCTTCTTTTTCGTCCTCAAATTGACGGCCATTCAGTAAGGAGACACTCTGAGTAGTGGCACGAAAAGGAAAGAAGCCAATTACAGATTCTTCCTCGAAACTCTCTCCCGTCCTTCTTCAAGCTTCTCTAAAAGGATAATGGCCATTGATGTTACCTTCTTCCGAAGAGAAAATCATCGAAAGAAACGAAAAAAAAAAATTGAAAAGAATTCTATTTCTAAGAAGGCCAATCAAGAACGTGCAAGAATTTCAAAAAAAAAAACCTCGTCCATCCTCCGTAACCACACAATTTTCTTCCTTTTTTTCGCGAAAGAAAAACGTGTCAGGATCGACTGGTTGTTGGCGAATCCTTAAGATGAGGTAAGATGAAGAAAATTGCACATCTTAAATGAATCACTGGGCGGGAAGGACTTTTGTGTAATGTCAATTTAAAAGAAACTGAAAGGACGGGAGGGTGACTTTTTTCCGATTCCTTTTTCCATCGTCCCATTGACAATATTGTCAATGAAAAAAGGTATAATTTAGAGCTTAGGAAAAGACGAACGAATAAAGAGAAGATAATTTAAAAAAAAAAAAGTGAAAGAACAGACTAACGAGTCGAGAACGATTAGAGGTGGCAATTATGATTAAGCTGGTACAATAAATTGCAGGGCAATCGCGTGACGAACTTAAGAAAGGGAAGCTGAGTCAATTGGAGTCATTAAGTATATCCTTTATTAACTTGTGAATGAAAATCGATTGAAAGGTAATAATGTGTGTGTCTGACTAATATGTGGGCTTACATTGGTATGTGGAGGACGTGTACGAGTATCTCACACGAACGATTGTTCTAAACTGTAGTATTTATAGAACGAAAGTTTTTGGAGACGCTTTCTGAATTAACGGTTTGCAGTGAACACAGTAAACCAAGTTCCTTCATCATATGTACATATGTGACTTGAGTTGCAGAATTTGTCGGAGGATTCCCTCCCCTAAACGAATATCTGAACATTTAGTGATAAAGAATCAGCTGAACACAAGACAACAAGTCAAGTTAGAAAATTTGCCTGTTCGAGCTCAATCTTTTCCATCTATAGCCGGAGCTGACTCTGAATTCATTTAGGTACTAGTCTGATTCAATGTTGACAGACATCGACATAGAAGATTATCTTCCAATCAATTTGATTGGTTATCTGTTGTTCAAGTGACAAGAACGTTTTCAAAGTCGACCTGCTTGAGTTTGTTTGCGAAGGTAGTGGCGTGTAGTTTCAGCAACCGTATTTGCTCACTTCCTGTTCACATTGATGCAAAAATGTCATAAATCGGAACCATTAAATGAACGGGACTCAGCCCGCGAAAATCAACAATTTCTTCTTGAAAATTTCTGGTTTGCAGGTCAAAGCATCAGTGACTTTCAACTTCACTAGGCGTGAACTTACTGATTTTTTTGTTTTGGAATATTTTGAAGGTGTGAGTCTAATGAGTGAACATCAAGGGAACTAGCATCTTGGTCTCTTTACTAACTTCGCAGATTTCCCAATCAAAATTATCAGTCAATTAACAAATTCTCGCAATCCATTAAAATCTCACGCAACTTTTCTATTTCCCATTGATGAGCATCAGCATCATCCCCCTCGTTCGGTAACCAGAAAACAAACATCGGCATCAACAACTTTGTGCCACCCACCACGTACTATAGCGCACTACCCACAGCAAGGTGATCGAATTCGAATCTATTAAAAAAACAAATTCTGAAATAATTAATCCCATCTAGCCCGCCTTCTTTCGAAATCTGTTTCGTGTGTATGTGTGTTTACGTAACGATGCGCGGAGGCAATCGTAAAATTTGAAAAGAAAATCTAAATTCTTCTCAAGGTTTCCAATTGGGGGCTATGTTCCTAGAAAAGGTTACGATGCACCTAATTGACCGATCCGTTCACGCACAAACTGTTATCCAAACAACTTAACTCTCAACTGGGTATCGTGCGTGCCAGCCACTCCTGTGAATCCAATAGAACAACAAACGAGGCATTTAGTTTTAAGTGAACTTGAAGACCCGAGAAACCAAAGACCGACCGAAATCCAAAGAACAAAGTGAATTACTAAAATAATAATGCGGGCCCGAATAGTACAACATGTGTACAACAGACTTTACAAAATGATCGAAGATACGACGAGTACTGTTCTGTTGGTGGATGCTTGCGTTGGCATTGGCATGTGTCTTCGTTTCGTTTTTTTTACCTCGAGTTTGATAGTGTTGTACAATTTAATTGCCTAGAGCCCTAGACAACTATGAAGTTACGATAGACGGATGAGGATCTTTTCTGATTGATTTTATGAGTCCTTAAATTGTTTCTTTGTAAACCAATGTGAGGTGGTACATTCCTATCAGTCTATGCTGCACTGAATGAACTAATCATGAACCAATTATTTGCAACAAAAGAACTCAACACTATTTCAAAACCACCCTTAGATGGTCGCAAAACGTTCCTTTTTCTTTTTGTCAATAGTCCTCGGAAGATTATCCTTAATTTGTCATTAATTGGCATATTGTTCCTTCATTTCATTCATATTGTTCGATAAGTCCTTGCGACAATGGGTAGCAAAAAAAAAAAAAAAAACTGGTCAACGAATTAGGGATGCGGAAACATCTTCTTGAAGATTCTTTGCAAGACTGCGAGAAAAAATTACCCTAAACAAGTGGAATGGACGTGCATGGGCGGTTAATTTGCGGTCAACGAAACGGAAGTAAATCCTTTTGCATAAAATCGCAAAAGTTCAAGCACGACCAGAAACAACCCTTAGAGTAAATATCGTGTACTTATACTGATGAATAACCAGCTATTTCTATAGGGGTAGTATTGTGACACCTTCGTGTGAAAGCACATATCGTATGGTGATTTGAAAAGGACGACTTTGTGAGCTGCGAATTTTGAATTTTATTCTGAAGTGCATATGTTATTCGCATGAACACACTTGAAGTGGAGGTGATTAAGGAGTCCTTTTTTTGGAGGAAGAATCTTGTTTTGTGTTGTGTTTTCTGTTTGCTTTCTCAACGACCAATGAGCAATGACTTTAAATCTTTTTTTGTCTCTTCTTGAACTGTATAGATGACGGTTGATTTATTCTTTTTAAAGAGAGACCTTCAACAAGGTAGTTTTGTGGTAGCTTTAGAAGCTTTGGTAGAAAGGTAGCCATGCATTTTTAAATAAAATATGTCACTGTCTTCTCTGGTGGTCACTTTGTAATTCTGCAACTTTTGTCCTCCACGATTAAGCAATCGTTCGACAGTATCTTGGTAAAAGACACGAATTCGCATGAATTCCAATAGAAAACGTTTCAATTCCTCGAAGCAAAAGAGGGCACATGTCATCCAAAATTGGAAAAACACATCACTAATGGAATCAGTTCGGTGCATATCTGTCTATATGCGTATTATTTGATTGTTTTCGTTCACCCGGGGAGGTGGAAATCTTCATAGATACTATGAGCCCGTACTTATAGCATGTGAGATTTCTACTCACTGGAATCACCTCCCAAACACTACATCACTGCACCATTAATCACCGCGGAATCATCTTCACATCACGCATTACTTCGTGATCCTCCAAACATTTCTCCGGAGCATGTACATATACAGCTTTCCTTGCTTATTTCAGATTGGTCTCCTATCAGGGTAGTTTCCGTGTCCTTTTTCCTTCACCATGTCCTTTGAAAACATGCGTGCGACTCCGATGAATTCCAGAATAATTTGATTTCCTCCACCTGTTAGAATATCCTGCTTTTTAGGTCGAGGTCACAGCTATAAGTTAGGTCACCGCACGGATGGAGGCAGTTTCAAGCATAGAAATTCAGATTAACAGCCAAGCTGCACAATAAAAACTAGAACATGTCTCTAACCGAATGCGCAAGGGAAGAAAGTTGAAATGAGGGGCAGTTAAAGGGTTTGAGATTTGGTTGGGTATTTTAAGAGTTTTGGGTGGGCTTATTCTGGGAAAAAGACTTGGGTATTCTAATAAAGGGCTTTCAGAAGGAAATACACCTACATATTTTGACGTCAAAAGAGAGACTTGGGTGTAGGCAAGTTTGTACTGATGTGACGTGTAGCTGTGGAAGAAAGCACTGATTTTACGTTTAAGAAAAACTTGAAGACTTCCTAATGGCTTTAGAAAGGAAAACTACTGATTTTACTGCAAAGAAGGATTAAAGGCTTGAGATGTTAGGTGCTTTCAGAAGGAAAGGCACTTATTTGATTATAAAAGGGCTCAAATGTTGTTCTTTGTAAAAGCTATACAAATAATTGGCGACCTCCATGTGAAAAAAAAACAAAAACTGGTAAAAGGGTTTGGAGACTTGGATGCTTTCAGAAGGAAAGACTTGCAGGCTTGGGTGGGCTTGTAAAGAGGCTGTTGCCGCCAACTCAATCATTTCAGCGGCTCCAGTAAAGTCGCATCATAATGTGGTATATACTCGTGCATATGTAAACTCATCAATCGCACCACATTGCTCATCGTTCGATACCTCGGCGGTACTCATCAAGTAAAAACATAACTTCGTCGTCCGATATCCCAACGGACCTTGCATCGTACACACAAACATATGTAATTCTTACATCGCACTCAGAGATCGGCGACGATGAACCACCACCAGTTGTTTTTCGTCGCACCATAGCAGAGCCCACCAACAACATCGAAACGGCACACGTTTATTTACTTTAACATTTACTTTAACTAACCCTTTTGTCAATCAGACATATAGGGCATTCTTCATGTAATTCCTTTCTTGTTTTGTTTTTTGCAACGGTCCTATGTATGTACCGATCGATTTGCAGTATGTATTAGCATAGTTTTAATTTTACGACGATCTGTAACACAGCACAGTTGATTGTGAGTCGTCAGCAGAGACAGACCAATAAATTGCAATATGGCAAACAAACGGGTATCGTGTATTTTTATTAGTTTACCTTTTCTTTTAATACAGTCCACTTAAAATATAAGGCTTGAAAAAGCTCAAGTCTTCAGAGGCTTTAAGAAATAAAGGCAGACTTGGGTTGGATTGTAAAGGGCTTTCAGAAAGAAAGGCCCCAATTTGATTGTGCAAAATGTTAAGAGACCTAGGTGGGCAGATTTGGGTTGGTTTGTAAATGGCTTGGGTTGGTTTGTATGGGGCTTTCAGAAGGAAAGCTCCCGATTTCAATGTCAAAAAGTTTAGAGATTTGTGTGGCTTGTTCAGGGGTAATATAAAAAATATAGCACTAACCTGGGCATCAGCAAGCAAGCGCCATAGACAACTTGTGATGATGGTACATGGATAGATGATGATGATCGCACTGATGTGGAAATGATGGTCTATGGACATTCTGTCGGATGATGGTGTATGGACATTGAGTCCGATGATGATGTGTAGGCTGGTCTGTGTTACTTTCTGCCTTACACAATCTCATCCATTGGGCCATGTTCAAAACCTTCACACTGAGGTACGATAAAAAAGTACGAGGGGTGCTCTCTGTGACAGTTGTACGAGAAAAAGATTGCGAGTCTATGGAGGGATTAGAGTAGGGGACATATGCGTGAGTATATTACCTTTTGACTCGAGGGAAAAAAATTAATAAATGTGAGTATCCATGCAGGATGCACCCATGTATGTCTCTATCTCTCTGTATCTTCATGGGTCTCTTTCTCTCCCCCGTCAAGACCCGCTACCACTAACCTGTGGACGTACCGGGACCGAGTACTCACATAAATACATATATATGGCTGAAGACTTACATTTTTCGGCCTTGCACCTCCTTTTATACAAAAAAAGAACAACAAAAATATCCTGTCTTTGGAAAAAAAATTAGTTTTTCTTCTTTCTTCGATCTTCTATGTTCCCCCTTTTCCATTTTCTGTTGTTTTTTTTTTTTGACGTTTTCCATCTATCCCAGCTCGATTTTCCTCCTTTTTCATGGATTTCCTTTCAATGGTACCGGACAGGCTTACATTTCCTACATATCCCTCCAATTCAAAGATTTGTCATCGATCGTCGAAAAAACCTTACCTAACCCATCTCCACAAATGGGTATCGAATGAAGATCCCCTTGAAAGTGAGTCTAGACTAGACCATCTTTCAAAATATAGACGAAGATTTTCGTTCACCCGTTCGTTCAGGAATTGTCAGACTGGTGTGGTCAACCACTCTATCGTGTTCGGAGTTTTCCTCGGCATTGCCATATGAAACAAAAAAAATGTCTGGGCACGTCCTCAAGTCAGTTCCGACAATCCCTGCAATTTTACCAAAAGATCCAGAAGTTGTCCTGAACTTTGGAGATTTCTTATTTTTGGGTTTGAAATTATTACCGGTCATTGTAATCTTTTTCACAAATATACGTTCAGTAAATATCGGAAACGAGTCCTAAACATCCTGCTTACTTAATTCAACATTTGTGCCCACATCCTATTTGCTGGTTTATTTATACCACCTCTCGATTGGCAAACAAGTTCGCCATAATGTAAACTAAAAACTAATTGCAAACGCAACAAGGACGCCCCCTATGCCGCGCAAAACATTTTGCAGTCCACTTAGCGCCAATAGTGCTACCACCACACAGACACAAACATATGAACATTTTTGAATTGAAAATGTTTTCATAAATCCCAGCATCATTTGATAGCTCTCTAGTGTTCTTAAAATTTCCTAAGACGATATGATGGCGACAGCATCCGATTGTTTATACGATCACTAGAATTTTGACAGCGGAAATTAATTGCAATTAATGGCGCAAAGGCGTTAATGTTATTGCATTTGAATGCACAACTCAAATGCTCTTTGTTTTACAATTCCTTGAAGCAGACTCTGGTTATTGGTTCACGGGGGCTAGTCGTTTGTAAATTCATTCGACTCGACGGTGATTGTTTAAGCATTCCCACGCAATTGTTTGGGCTGCACTTGAAATAATTCGACCGGATTATGTCTAATTTTCTTTTCAAACTTTTTTGCCTTGCTTTGCTGGCGGAAATACGTAGATAACAGGACGAGCAAGGCGATTCACGACGTTGCATTGGACTACTAAATTAAAAAGGTAAATCTAGTCTTATTTGTGAACAATGGGTGTTGGCGTTTTAAATATCATTCTGTAATTCAAAAATAGGTTACTATGGCATTCCAGGGAACTATTTGCCTGACTAAATCGCCAGACAAGGCTTCGTAGGAACCGACAGAAGGAATCTTGACCATGTTAAAGAGCCTGCACGTCGTTTGTCTAACATCTGATTTATATCTATCCTCTGCTGAAAGCAAATCATGTATGGCAACATCTTAACTATCGCAACAATGCTAGACTAATAAGGACTTAGGTGTCGAAAGCGTTAATTTAAGTAAAACGATAGATACTACTTAGAACTAGAACTTATCTTTCAGTTAATTCTTATTAAAAAAGCACTGAAGTATCTAAAAAAGAAGGAAGACACTTTCTTACTTATTTAGGTGACGATACAGTTCGAGTTGAACCTGAGCCTTCAAGGTGTACAAAGTCCCTTACTACCTCGAAGTTATAGCTGTCTATTGTGACGTTCTGTCCAATTCGTCGATGATGAGTTTCCCTTCTTGTTGACCTCAAGTATTTAGTTTTGCACTCGTTAACCGCAAAATTCGTTTTGGCCGCTCCTGTTGCAATACTTGTGAAAGCAGCGTGGACATCTCGCTAAATTTTGTCGATCATATCAATATAGTCAGCGTACGCGACTTTTGAAAGACTGTCTGACTCTCGTGTTAGACTGAGAGTTTCGCACAATTCGTTCAAGTATGATGTTGAAGAAGTTGCATGACAGCGCGTCATCTTGTCTAAATCCTTTTTGATATCTAAGGTCTCGATGAGATCGTTTCTTGGTGGATCAGCGAACATTCTTCATAGTTATCCCGTATAAATGGACAAGACATGGGTTTGTATAGCTCGATCTATAAATGTAGTCATATAGGCAGTCTTAAAATCTATAAAGAGATCCAGGATCTGTCGAAGTGTGAGCATTTGATCGATTGTGGACTTTTCTGGTCTAAAACTACATACATTGATAGGGGCCAATTAGGTTGTTGATGAGAGGTTTCAGAAGTTTACACCATGCGGCAGATAGGATCTTATACGCACTGTTCAGGAGACTGATGCCTCTACAATTGGCGCAGTTGAATGGATCTCTATTTTCCTTTCTTGCGGAGACAGGACACTACATAAACTTATATTTTTGCAGCAGAGAAAGACAAAGTTCACAGCGTCGTTGAGCAGATTAATGGTAACCATAAGAGGCCTTGTCATTATCAAGCGAAGACCTCTGACGTTGATCACGAACTCCAACCGCCTGTACACCGCTGAGATACGACCCGATGCGCTTAGAGAGGAAGAGTACAGGAATCAAATGGCCTCGGCAGCTCAGAGAAGAGGAGCACTTCGTGAAGTAAATGCCTACCGAACATCATCGGAACCTGCCGTTCTTCATTTGGCGGGAGTGAATAGAAAAAGTACGTCTTCAAGAGGACAGCTGAAGTAGGCAACGGTAGTAGCAAAGCAACGCTGACAAAAACGTTGAAGAACAGCGATGATGGGTTAAGAGCAAATCTGTAACATTACAGATATACTTACCAGGCAAGGGCGTTTAAATGCCTTTTTACATAAGCTGAGGAAAGTGAAGAGCCCAGCCTTTCAAGATGTATGGTGATTTCCCTCATAATGGCGTAAGTCACACTTTCTTTGAGTGCTGTAGATGGCAAGAAGAGCGGCGAAGACTGAAAACGGAGGTAAAAGTCATCGCACTGAACAATGTCTTGAGATGAAGCTTAATTACGAGCAGCGATGGAAAGAAAGGGCAGCTATTATTCCAAGGCGAAAGGAATCAAAACGCTGGAAAAAGCTTAATAGTGACAGCACTCTGAAGTAATGTGAAAAGCGGTTCCGGCATGGAAAGATACCTGCCGAGGAGGAGTGTTAAGTCGGTCGAAGTCCGACACACAGAGGAGCGAGGACCACATTCCTGATGTTGCATCTTCTCTCAAAAAAGAAGGCTAAGGCTTAGGCACCGTCCACAGTAATGCGACAAAATGCGTGTGCGCATGTGCATAAGAATATATGTGAACAGTTTTATCGCAAACAAACGCTTCTCGTATCGCATCACTTTGTAACTTCATTATCGTACTTCTTACTGGACAATCATTGTGACAGTCAATCATCAATCAGGCTTCCAAATACATACAAATCATGCATGAAACCCGAACACTTTAAACATGATGCCAAGTAGCTATATATGCTCTACAAGACTGGTAAAACGAAAATTACTTCTCCTAGTATTTATCTTAACTCACCCCTAAATCAGTTCACATAAACACTTCATTTGGAAATTTAATACTTTTTCACCGAACACGACCGCCCGTGAATCCTTCAATAGAACCTGACATTGATTTCCATTCAGACGAAGTCGTGGATGAACCAAGAAATTGGTTTATAGTTCTTTTTATTTTTTAAACAAACAAATTTAACTAGTAACTCCATTACCTAAGTCAGATAGATATACCGCCGACATGCATAAAAGTCAACTCTTTGCTTTAACAAGTGCAATGCACTCTCATACGCATTGCTCCAAGTAAAGTAGATCATTTCATTTTCGAAAAAAAAACCATAAACGTCCCTTCCGACGCCATTAATACGTTCGACGTCCGTGTCGATCGGGCTTATTTTTTTTAATTTTATTTTGAAAGCAATCACTCACTTTCGCCGTTTTTAAGAACAGCACTCAAAACTTGTACCGAATTCTTTTGTTGTTGGTCTTCTTCCGTGGTGTGATGCCTGTTTTCACACATGTAGGCTTGACATTTGAAAAAAACATTTTAAAATAATTTTTTTGTGTTTTTTGTTCGTTTGACAGTTCGTCGAAGGGTGTCATAGTTGCGAATTGAAAAATGGGAGCAGACTATGGTGCGCGTTAGTTGTTTTAATACTCAGCGTGTTTCCGGAGACAGGGTGTTAGGAATTTGCAATAGAAATAGTGGGATTTGAGTACAGTTTTGTGGCTGTAACAGTGTCATCGGTAATGGCTGTCGATGATTGTGGAGAATTTTCGAAAAAACAGGTCAAAGTTCTATGACACTAATTGTTTGTTTAAATAGTTTTTGAATGAATTTGCACGGTAAATAGTAAGTTCTTAAATATGTTGGCCGAAAGGCCTTAACGAAACAGATGGTGAAGGATCACTATTTAAGGAGAGAGTATGTGCATTGGTGCTTACATACTTATGATGGCGCTACAGTCCAGGTTTGGACCTGGCTGCCTCTAGTCTCACAAGAGATGCCAAGTTGATTGAGGTCCCTTTTCCAATTCCGCGAGGAATTTGGCACCAATATGGGCCAAAGTAATGAAGATAAAGGCCTGTGCAAGAAAGATTAACACCGTCAACTGACTATGTGCGTTGAAGGTGTGCGTGCATATCGGACAGTGTCAGATGATGCTGTCTGTGTCATAGCGGAAATGCTACCAGCAGATATCTTGGCTAGCGAACTACAGAGGATTTCGGGAACTCCAAGCCTCAGTCAAAGGTATCAAGCTAGAAGAAAGATGGGAAGATGGACCCACCGACTTACACCGGATGTTAACAAATGGGTGGACCGGCCTCACGGAGAAGTAGATTTCTACTTGAGCCAGCTCCAAACCGGACATGGCTGCTTTCGAGCGTACTTGGATAAGTTTGGGCTCAAAGATGCTCCTGATTGCTTACATTGCGGAGGATGCAGTGAAGCAGGTTGCAGCGACTATCATGAAGGAACTTAGACGGTTGGAACGAGTCAGCAACAGCGAAAGTAAGCCCAGACGGCACCTCTGCATCAAAGAACGGTAAATACCGAACCAAGTGCTTATCAGCCCCGCGAAGTAATGCCTAGCGGTAGTTCCATGGGGAGAGTGGTTGAAGAGTGTAGGGTGTGGGTTAGTACGTAGGTGGATTCCTGTAATCGAGTACACAGGTTTACGAATCGTGCATGCAAATGGCCCGAGCTACTAGGATCTTTAGAAGATTCCACATCCATTGGCGCTACAAAAAAAAAAAAACTTGAGTCATTTCCTCTACTGCATCATTCCTTCGTGGTAGATTTGAAGATGTTTTGGGCCGTAGCGCTGGTGTTCATCCGCTCTATTTGTCCTAGCAACATTAGTCATTGTACCTGGACTCTTCTAACTCAATACAGTTCTTCTAACTAAATACAGTTCGTCGCTGTATCTCCTTCTGCAATCAAAACAACCAAAGGCAACCTCATGCATTCTTGAGAAAATCTATGCCTCCATAGAGCAGGACTGGGATGATCAGTGTCTTGTTCTATAGAAGGCTTTGCTAATCAATTGTCTTCTTATTCTGCATTTGACATCAGCATTGGTGTCATTATTTGAATTAATAGCGGAGCTTAGGTAGACAAAGTCCTTAACTACCTCCAAGTTATATCTTCTAAAGTGACGCTCTGTCCGAGACGTCAGTGTTGGGTGTCCTCTTTTATTGACAGTATGTTTGTATGCTTGATACGTTCATACTTACTGCCGTAAGATGTGAACTTCCCATGGACGACGATGTGAACTTTTTGCCTGGACTAGGCGTCTTACATGGCATACGGAATCCACAAAGTTGTGGCTAATCTTTTGCTACATTTTCGTCATATTATGACGTTTACTGATCTCTGAGTCATTCTCAGGTTAAACTTTTCGTTTTTCAGATATGATTTGACCAGCAATACTAACTTTCCAAGTACTAGGTCTTCAGTTTTAGCTTAAAATTTGCATCAGCGATTCGGTTTATTCGTCTGTTAAGACCTCGCTTTCTAAATTAAAAAAACTGTCGAGTTTTGAGCGTAGGAGCTGGAATGACTAGAGATTCAGTTCTAGGTAACAATATCAGATTATGCTGAAACATGGCGAAAAAGAAAGGTCTAAGCAACGTAAGAACTACATACTGAAGTCAAACACTGGAAGACCTTAGACAACACAATGCAATTGCTGCTTACAAATTTCATAACCGCGTGACCTCCAAACCAGCGACAGTACATCAACAAAATCCACTTTAATCCACTTCACCAGAAAACCCTCTAGAAATTGAAACAAAGTCTTCAGTTCGCAATAAAAATTCCTCCCTCCCATCAACAGAACGCAAAGTAATAAGTACAAGTACATCAAAACTAAAGTGCCACTTTGCATGAACAGCCGTCCATATCCGTTGCCACTTGAATTGATCATAAATTGTTTAAAATTGTTCTTAATTCGCTTGCAAGAATGAATTTCATTGCGAAATGAGTCTGCAGTTCCATATGCGGTCATTTAGCAGACGATGACTACAACGATCCCAAAGACTACATACTTGAGTTTGGCTATGCTGTGCGGTCCATCGAAAAACCGATAATTCACCCCACAGCAGGTCGTGTCAAGAAGGACACACTTGTCAATTCGTAGACTAATCAAACTGTTCCAAGGAGCCGTGGTTCTCTGCTCGTCTGCAATTGCAACATTAACCTTTCCTAATTGCAACCATTGACAAGGAAAATGTTTCAAAATAATCAACTTACTCCTGGTAGTCCGACTCGAAATTTTAGGGGAGGTCTCAGGCACAATGGTGTTTACATTCATTAGTAGCTACTTGAGGTCGTCGCCTCATCCCGATCCATCACTCAGCAAAAAAGGTTTGAAGAACCACAGTGTTTATAAACTAAAAATGTCGCGACACCCAAACAAAAACAGCAGCAGGAGCAACACTTGACAAAGTCGTCGTGTCATCGTCTACGTCGTTGATCGTTGGTCGTCGGTCGTTGGTCGTCGTCACCAACCACATAGGGTGCCACTTGACAGGATCGTCACTACACTGCCACTTGTTATAGTTTGGAGGTCCCATTACCTTGCCACAGGCGACACAACTCGCTCGCTTTCGCATCGAGGAAGTACATCAGGCAGGAAGGATGTGAGTTGAGTTTATCTGGCAACATGTGTTGCGAATCTCATTCCACTTTGCAACATGTGCGTGTGTGTGGTCTCTGAGTGGCTGTGGGAATGTTTGACTAGACCTGCGTTAGTTTTGACTCCTCTTAAGTACTTCAAATGTCGAAACAATAATTATTGTGCCAATAAGTTGAATACGTCTAGACTAGACTGTTCCGACTTTTGCGACATTTTTCGGTTCACTTTTCACTCATGTTGCGCTAATTTTAAGTGCCCGCAAAGTAGATTTCCATTTCCATTACAATGGCAATCGAATCTACGAATTAGACCAAATCACTTGTCTCAATCTGAATCCATTGCGTAGATGCGGCGGAAAAATTAAACCCATAAATGTTTAGATTAATTGCAGTGATTGTACGACTGCCGGATTTGCAATTTGAGTTCGATAATCTAATTTATTTATAATTATTGCAAAAGCCCGAGAAGAGAATGCATTTGTGGAACTTATTTTGCGCAGATGATATTAGCGGTCTGCTTAGATTCTTTTCGACGGTGGATATGGATACGGGTCAAGGTTAAGTGCCCGTTGAGGTAGGATCTAGTGAAGTGGATTGAAAGTAAATTTTGAGTGGAAATTTTAATTGAATATTTTTTTTTTTGATTTCAATTGTTTTGATTCGTTGCAATCGCAAACAAAGTGATTTAGTAGAGAGAGTGGATTGCATCAGCATTATTAATAAAATTCAAGGAAATTTACTGCGCATTCAAATGATGTTCCTAAATGATGTAAGGGTTTTGACAAGGCAAGCTCAATTAGTGCTGCAGCAGTTATGGAGTAAATAAAGAACCGATGCATGAGATGGTTAGGTATGGTATTTTAGATTTAGATTTAGATTTATTTATTCAAATTCACTGTACAATATTCATAACAACATTTTTATAAAGAATACATAGTTTTTTCTATTAATTTGGTTAAATTTACTTGAACTTCAAAAGATAATTTGCTAGATTGTTTAACCATGAGTTGTGCAATGATGAAATGGAATAGAACACTAAGTGGTTAGAGAAACCAGTGGCAAGTGTTATAAAAAAAAGTGAAATGTGAAGCCGTACAAAAAGAAAAAAAACGCATTTTATAGGAAGAGACAAGTGATATGGATGAAGGGTAAGATGAGGAAGTGAGGAATGAAACGGTCTATGTTATTACTTGCATTAAAAACCCAACATCAGATGTAAAGAGAACCCAATTTCTCAGAGATCCAAGGAATTTGGATTTCGATCCAATTTGATTGCGTGTGTCAGATGGCAATCTGTTATAAACAAAGGGAGCTAAGTTGGTAACAAATCGACGGCAGTGCTCTGTCCTAACTGTAGGAACTATCACTGCATTCGAGGAACGAAGTGAATGCACTTCATTTCTACTTATGTTGGTATAACCACTGCGTAGATAAAACAACCTCAAAACCTTGAATATATATAGAGATTGCAGTGGCAATATCCTGGTTGATTGAAAAAGCGGACGCGAAGGCTCCCGACTAGGTTTGAACAGTAAAGTCCTCAATATCTTCTTTTGAGCTATAACAATCGGTTGCAAGTTAGTAGCAAAAGCACTACCCCAGCAACAAAGGCCGTACTCCAGACGTGAATTGACTAAGGCATAGTATATTGTAACTAAAAGATTAGGCGGTACGAGCTTGCGTAGATGGTATATCTTATTTAACCCCGTGTAGATCGTTTTCTTTACATTTTCTATATGTGACTTCCAATTAAGCCTACTATCTAGGATTACACCTAGGTATTTAAACTCAGAGACTGATTCCAGAAATATGCAATTACACTCACAGTTAGATTGATTACAACTAGAGTCGTGTAATGCAATCCCAGTGATTGGAGACTGATTTGTAAGAGCAAACCACATTACTTTGGACTTGCTGCTAAGGACCATTTGATGATACCTAAACCAGTCATTCATCAAGGAAAGGTCCAGATTCATCTGCCGCACTAAATCATTCGCGCTGAGAGCAGCATAAGAAAGAGCTAAGTCATCAGCGTAGGCAATTATTTTACCATTTAAAGGCAGCCTAAAGATGGAATTAATATAAATAACAAACAACAGAGGGCCAAGAACTGATCCTTGAGGGACGCCTGCTGCTGTACAAGTAATAGACTCACTCAAGGTAGAGTTTACCCGAACAAGCTGCTTCCTTTCAGAAAGATAGGAAGAAAACCAACTGAGGATATTATCCCTGAATCCAAACCTATACAGAACATTAAACAACATTTTATGATTGACTAAATCAAAAGCTTTGGTTAAGTCAAGAAACATACCAGCAGTTTTTTTTATTCTTGTCGACTGCCTCATAAATGTTTTCTAAGAAAGATACTATTGCATCTTCAGTTGATTTCCCTTTGCGAAAACCAAATTGAAGGGGGCTAAGAAGGTCATATTTTTCAATGTAATTAAGCATCCGTGTAGTAATTATTTTCTCGAAAATTTTTGAAAAAACTGACAGGATTGAGATCGGTCTGTAGTTGTTGGGATCACATTTATCGCCTTTTTAATATAGGGGTACAATAATAGAAGTTTTAAGACACTCAGGAAAAATTCCAGTATTAAAACTCCAATTAATTAAATATGTAAGTGGGCTAATTATTGCACAGCATATTCGTATGCCCTTGTCGTTGGCGATGTCAACTCACTTAAACAACGTAGAATCTATTGTGGCGTGTTTGTTCAAAACTTTGAGAACCAAAATATATAGTCAACCACCGGTTAAAGCAATCACATCATGTGTGCTTACTACTATGCCCCGTCTTAAACCATAGATTTGGTGTCAGAAGGAAACTTCTTCAAACTTCAAAGAAACGGCTTAGCAGTGCCAGGCGTACTCGAAAAAGCTACCATGCAGCCGAGACAGGCCATTCTTTGAAGTTTGCAACATGAAATACGCGAAAGCACTAACTTCAAACAACAGACCATGTGCTCGGAATGGTTTTATCGTTGCCGTATAAATCCAAATGAACTTTTGCGGTAATAAGCCCGACTCCTAATGGTGGATTGAAAAGTTTTGTCATGACATGGATTATACTCTTGCAGGCTTGTCATGCCTGCGAAGTGGTGGTACCACGAAAAACATGAGAATCGAACCTGTGTCCTTTCGCTTAGCAGTCCAACGCACTTACCACTAAGCGACGGCGACCACTTTTAGCACAAAATACGGACTGCGACCCCCCTTTATTGAACCTCAACTTCGACTTTCGAACATCAATACCCTCTAAAGAGGAGTGGCAATACGAATCCGACTAAGAACAGCACTCCACTCTACACTACACTAGTGGATCCAGAAACCAGTCTGCTTTTAGGTCTCTGGCATTGGTAACAATTAGTTACATCGAAAGAAGCTTCAGCTTGTTGCTCGTCTCCCATAGAGATGGGAGAACATAGGTATATTCCAGGAAATCGTAAGGCTGACAAACTTGCCAAACATGGCGCTACCCTAAGTACCTACTCTGCTAAAATAGTGGAATTCATGAATGCGAGCTATTACAGTCAGCCCTGAACACCCTGAACAACTGGGCTTAAGGAAGTGGGCTTAACGTCATTCCCCAAAAAAACGCAAGTAGTTTTCTTAATGAACATAAGAACGATACCAACGTTCGGGCCCTACAGACTCGATGGGACCCCCCTCCAAGTCTCAGAGAGGGCGAGATACCTGGGATGCATGCTTGACCTTAAATTGACTTGGAAAGAGAACATCTCAGAACGAAAGCATCAATCGCCTTTTACGCATGCAACAAAATGCTTGATAAGAAATAGGGTGTTAAACCCGCCATCATCCACTGGGTGTTGTATACAGCCATTGTCAGGCCCATCCTAACATACGGATGCCTAATCTGGTGGCCTGCAGCGGAGAAAACAACTAATCTCAAAGCACTTACCAAAATACAACGACTGGCATGTATATGCACCACTGGCGCCATCAGAACTACCCCAACTGCAGCCCTGGAAACTATACCTCTACCTAAAGGAAGCAGCAGCGAAAAGTGCTCTGCGTTTAAAACAATCCAATCTCTGGAAAGCGGACGACAAGGGCCATCGGAATATAACAAGTTGGGCAAAACTAGAAACTTACTCGGACTACCTCACACCATCTCGTGACTTCAGCCTAAGCATAAAAACAATCGTCCTCTCAGGAGACGAGTGAGCCAGCGGGAAGGCTATCAACCCAACGAAAATTTCGATTTTCACAGACGGATCAGAAACCGAAGAAGGCGTTGGCTCTCGGATCTACTCACTAGAACCCAACATAAAGATGTCAATAAGACGTCTAAACCACGGAAGTGTGTTCCAAGCGGAATTCCTATCCATCGCCGAGAAAGCCCATGAACGATCAATGAAGGTAGTCTCTAGAAAAACTATCGACATTTACATAGATAGCCAAGCCGATATTAAAGCTATTTCATCCACAGTAGTTCAGTGCCGCCAAGAGCTCAAAACTCTCATCGCGAATCACAACGTAACACTCTGGTGGATCCCGGGACATAAAAGTATCCACGGGAATGAAATGGCGGATGAATAAGCCAGAAAGGGCTCGAAACAGGACCTATCACTGGTCGACCACTCAGTTCTGCTCGCCCTAGCTCTCGTCAAATCTAGCATTGCACTAGGCTTTCCTTGACAAGCTGATGAGAGATGGAGCGCACTCTTATCATGCCGCATCTCCAGGAAACTCTGGACAAATATCAACGAGGCACATTCTCGCGCTTAACAGATCAAGCTTAGCTCTCTGTACAGGGATCGCATGCCACAACCTACTGGCGGCCCACCTTAGAAGAATGCGTCTAAGCACAGACGAGCTAGACAGATGCAGCGGTAATCCAGACGTGGAAGAGAACACAACCCACTTCTTTTGCGAATGTCCCAGTCTATACAGAACAAGGAAGACGGCCCTCGGTGAACACTATTTCAACGACCTGTCAACCACCAGCCACCAAAAGCCATTCTAAAATTCACTACGAATTCAGAATGGTTCAGGGAGGCTGAACGATCTTAGTCGCACTGCCCCTATGGCCAACACTGCAAAAAGCTGGGTCCTTCCTCCAACGAATATTGCAGGAGTTACAGGTACGAAGAGAAGGAATAAACTATCTTACAGTCCGTCCAGCCCTTAAGTCCGTCCTCAAGAGTAAAGCTCCATTTAGAAGCCCGTCTCTTTGACAACTTGTATGACCACTCACATATTGGCATTCAAAGCCTCCTAAGCTTTATAATGAACTGGTTCTGGCTTCTGGGTAATAGATATATGTGGTCACAAAGGCCCAACCATTTCCCAAAGATTCAAGTTACATCCGTATGTATAAAATGACCGAAGAAAAGTAGCACCATCTCTGACAAGCATCTAACTTCGATGAAGAAACACGAACCTTTAACACTTTGATTGACCTGGTTACAGTTTGAAATAGGCATTCAGTAGGATATGTATGCACACTCGGCCAACTTGGGGAAGTCAATAAATGTCGGGACGCCATTACGCTGCATTGTGCTAAGTTGTAATCCAATAAATTTCAGCAACATTTCGTAGATTAAACAATAAACACAAACGATTGCATTTTTTTGAACTTTTATTTAACATTTAACGAAATACACAATTTGTCACTTTGACACTTAAAGCATAATTCTTACGTACTTTTTGGTATACAAGTTCGGATGCTAACGTCCTTAATTCTATTTACAATCACATTCGCAGTCAATACCCGCAAAGTTTTCAATCAATTTCCACATTTTCACACTCTTCCTCTTCCATGGTTTCACTGTCGGCACCACTTTCCGTGGTTGTCCTCGTGCTTGTAGGTAGTCCCGTGGTATTCGGTGACGAAGAACCGCCTACGACATCGAGCCGCCTGACCGTGTGGTCTTCACATGACGGTTGCATTGGACTGGACGAGTCCCGACTATGTGCGGGGGATGAATCGGTGAAGCGAAGACCTTCATCACTTTTGGAGAAATTAATCGGCGCCCCCTTCAGATGGGACAGGAAGTGTTGTGAGGGATGCTGGGCAGCACTGGTCGGATGTGCTCTATTTGGTGGTGGAATGGCAGTGGGAATTTTCGTCTGATAGAAGTATGGGAATGGAACTTGCGGCAGGGGTACTCCATATGCCATTTGGATCTGTAGGTTAGGAGAAATAGCATTTGGGGGTTGAAGAAATGTAAACAACGGGCACTAATGTGATGAAACTCTTACCTGATGTCGGTAAATATTTAAGAGAGCTGGATCTAATCCACCAGGATACGGGCCTTGTGGGAACATGTGGGCATATGGACTGTCATCTCTTACAAGAACTTGAACCGGAACTCTCTTGGTGGCGTTAAGAAGAGCTGCCTCGTGCTGTTGGATCTGCTTTCGTTTTGTCTTATATCGACGGTTTTGGAACCAAATTTTCACCTGTGTCTCTGTCAGCCGGAGATTCTTTGCCATTTCAGATCTTTCCGGGCCGGATAGGTACCTTTGCTGGGCAAATCGACGCTCCAATTCGAAAACTTGAGCGTGACTGAAGGCAGCCCGTGATCTTTTCTTTCGACTGCTTCCGCTCATACTGTCATCGTGCAGGTGTGACTGTTGTCCCGATTGATACATGGGGGGTGGCGAGTCGCAGTCTGAAAGTGATAACACAAAAGACCTCTTAGAATGCATTTAGTCCGAACAAAAGGTGTATAGTGTCAGCCTGTATCAGGACAAGCCTTTCACAATACATAATTGCTTTGCTTACCTGAGTCATTACTCGCACACCGTCGCATGTCGATTGGGTGCATTCTGCCGCCACCCTCTGAAGAAGACGGTGGTGAGTGGAAAAGTTTCATTTGTGCCGCCGCCGCTGCCGACCGACTGAGGTATCCTTCACCGCGATTGTTATTGTAGTACTGGAAGTAGTCACTGTGCAAGTTATCCCCTTCACAAGTTGGACTCGGATTCGAGGCAGTTTCTGGAGTATGCCTTGCGGTTAGCTTGTAAATACTTAGCTCATGCTGTCCCAGCAAAGGACCAGATTCCAGCGATTTCCGACGTGAAATATGCGGAGTTATTGTGGTGTTATTGCGGGTCAGGATGTCGTTTATCGAGAATGGTGTCGATAGACTCTTATTGCTGCTCAACGTATCCATGAGATATAATCCAATAAAATTCGTTTTTTTTTTTTTTGTCTCAAAGAACACGACAACTGACGTGGTTCGAAGTCCGCGACCGAATGAATACTTTAGCGCGGCCGCAAGTGCTCAAATAGTCCTCCTCAATCGGTCCACAATGACTACTGAGTGCTGGACGAATTTTCCACCCTCTCTCTAAGCAGTGCTAAGTGCCCATAATCGAAGTCTATTTTTAACCACCCGACATCTGACAGTGGGAGAGGGTGTATGCGTGTGTGAGTGAATCCTGTAACAGTGTATTGGTCTGTGGCTGGCAACTTAAGCATCCGGCAAGTGCCTGTGATTTACGATGGGTGTGCTATGCTGTCTCGTTTCTTCGTTCGGTTGGTGTCGTTTGGGTGCCGCTTCTCATTGGGGGTGAGTTCGCTTTGTGGGAAGTATCTGTGTAAAGAAAATCTTCTTAGAAGTATCTGGCAGATAGTAAAAGTGTTTTCCCATTGGCTGTCGCCTCTGGTAATTCGTCGTTTCCCATTGGAAGATGGTTGAAGGAGTCGGTCTTTTTCCACCGTCATGGCTTGCTTGGTCCATTACCGCACACTTTGGGGGTGATTTGGATGGATTCTTTCGATTGTACAATTGATTTCTTGACGAAAGTGATTAGGGGTTAATTACGTTGCGTAGTATAGTGGGAAACCTGCACCTCGGGCGGTAATCCCATTTAAGTTGTGAAGTTCAGTGAATTCGATTTTTATTGTAACACCATGAGGTTGAGGGTTGATTTGGTGGCACATATTGAGATGATTGCTCGGATTGAGTGTGATGCACACTCGCGGCACGGCACGGCATGGCATAGTGGTGGAGTTTTGGTTTTTGGCACTTTCATCTAGGGTTGAGTTCGAATAAGTGGAGCGTAATTAATAAGCGGTTTAAGAACAAGCGGAAGGATACGATACGCACGTGTGAAGATTTATTGTCGGATAATTAGCGACTTTTGAATGTCAGTGGTGTCGACTGAATTAATAAACGAATGAATGGGAGATGTGTCCTTTCAGATGTTAGTGTCTGGGGGTTACAAGAAAATTTGTACAAGTTGCATCTGGATTCGTATTAACCGAGTGCTAGATTAATTTTGTTGACAGATTTGACATAAGTTTCTTAGGAGGTAGGTACTTAGGACTACATCCTTTAAAGTTTGTGAAACTCAGTCAAGAAGAAAAAGCTATTAACGGGTGAGGTGATAATGACCCATTCATCAAGTTATTCTACATATGGCTTGAGTGGTCAACAGGACAGGACACTCATTTTTATTTCATTAGAGCAGCTACCATACATATGTAGGTAACGCAAGAAGAATGTAACGTTACGACGGCGAAACCTTTTCGCTTCATCACCGATTTGTCCTCGCTAACACAGTTAAGTAAACTGAAACATGTTGCAGGATCTGGGCTCCAAAACATTCGAGTTATATTCAAGTTTTTAACAAAATGTGTACACTTAGCCGTTTTTATATTCCAAGGCCTACCTATGGACTGAGTTTCAAGTGTCTAGGTCTGTTAGAAGTTCCTCAAATGAAAATAGGCACGTCATAGCATGGAAAAGATCTCGGACTCCCTGTACAATTAGAAACTTGAAATTTGGTGTCCAGGTAGATCATATCACACATACCTACCTATACAAAAAAAAATGCGGCTTCTTCAAATATCCAACAATTTCGCCGGAGGTCCTTGCGTTGTTAAATAAGTTCTGTTGTAGGTTCCATATATGTAGGTGATGGGAATAATCTCACTTCATTCTTCGTTTATAAGATCCGATTTAATCTTTTCGTCTAGTTTTTTAAGCAATTTGTAAAGGAGGGGTTTCTTTCTAGAGATATTAGAATTTTGAAGAAATAAATTGATCCCACAACCTTCAGCGGGTGTGTCAGATTGTAGGTTAGGGTTATATCAAGGTATTCATAGACTTTCACTAATCACACCTCGAGAGTTTGCCTTTAAAAGACAATTTTGTATCTCTTGCTGTCTGTCCTGAATGGTTTTCGAAATCAAATGCCTTAGATTGGATGGTATTTTCTTCAAAACGCCATAACGCACGACGTGGTCTTGTAACATTTGAAATTACGAAGGTAACCACCGAACATATTATGCGAGTCCAGTATGGTGGAACATAAGCCTATTAATTTAGGTCCTGGAAGCCCTCGTGGTACATAGCGCGTCAACAACGCTACAGCGCAATCGTGCTGAGAGTTCTTCACCGCTTTTAATCTTGTTCCAACTCATCCCCAATGGTCTTGATTCTTTCTTAACACTTTGCTTTGGATGACCTGCTCGAATGGTTACATTCTCATCACACTTAGGTCTATGTGGACCCATTGTGATACCCATGATTTGTTTCTAGCCATCCGGACGCCCTGGCGAATTTGAGCGATTTTGACGGTGATCCATCTGATAGCTCGTCGATATGAAGAATTTACCCAGTGTTCTGCTTCTCAGTTGGCAGAGGCTTTGGCACGGACAGAGGAAATGGGCCGTATCCAGATGTCGTCGTCGTTCAGACGTAATTTTTCCATGTGATATTTTAGCATGTTGTGGCCAGTTAGCACTCCCATCAGTATTGACAGAGATTTTCTGTCCTTTTGCAGGAGTTTTCTGGTTTTCATCATATCGTACTCTGGCCACAGCCTTCTTGATATTTCACAGGTGGCTCGTGATTTTCACCTGTTGTTTGCTTCTATTAATAATTTTTGTTCAATTCTGGCCTTAAGATTACAGAGTGGAGGATTGATCGTGCCATCTGCTAGTTCTCGGTCTAAGGCTGAGCCCTTTCTAACCATTTCATCCACTGCTTCATTGCCTGGCATCCCGCTGTGACCAGGGACCCAGCAGAGTTTTACATGTGCTGCGTGCCAAGAACCTTAAGTTCTTCGCGGAAGCTCTTAGCAAGCTTCGATGTTATCTGCAGCTATTACTTTTATAGTCGCCTGGCTGTCAATATTAATTGTGATATCCGCCCGTGATATTGTCAGCATTGACGCTAGTTGGGCGGCCTTTGTCACAGCCAGAACCTTCGCTTGGAAAACACTGCTTTGATCTGGGGTCGTATCGAGCTGCTTAATTTTAGTTTCTCCAAGAAGAGACCAGCTCCTGTACCTATGTCCATTTTTGACCCATCGATGGATGGATTTGGAGTCCTTTGATACTTTATTTTTCTCCCACTATTCTCTATTTGGAAAGGTCCACGAGAAGGGTCTTTCGAAATCCAAGTATGGAAGAATGTAGTCTGAGGTGACATTACCGCTAAGATAGTTGCTAAGTATCTTGGCGTGTCCATATGTATTCGGTCTCCAGTGTTCTGACTGGCTGATTCTAAGAGGGGCCTCTTTGCTGCGGCCTACTGCATGTAGAGATCTAGAGGCAGAAGGTTGAGAATTGCTTCCAATCCCGTGGCGTTGTTCTCATCGCGTTGGTTTTTCCAGTGCATGCTATTCTCTGTATTTTCGTCATATCTTTAAGGTTGCTGGTTTTGGTTGCAGCGTGCCACCAGACCAATCCTCCGTGGGTTTAACTGTCGCAGAGTATATCCATAGTGTTATTCGGTGCCTGGATCCCCAGTTTTTCCCGAACAATCTGCTGCAGGTGTAGAAGGCGACTGATGCCTTTTTTACCCTTTCCTTAATGCTCAGCTTCCAGTTAAACTTCCTATCGAGTATGAGGCCTAAGTATTTCGCACTCTCGGACAGCTTAAGGAGAGTGCCCTCGATAGGCGGTAACGTGAAGGCTGGTATCGTTCTTCTGTTAGTGAACAGCACCAGTTCGGTTTTCTGAGGGTTGACCCCCAGTCCACATTGTTTCGCCCAAACGTTTAGCGTGTTCAGGGCTCTTTACAATAGTTCGCTGACAGTGGTTAGGAATTTGCTCGTAGTAAGTAGCACTACATCATCTGCGTATGCTGTTGCTTTAATTCCATTGTATCTAAATTTCGCTAGTAGCTCATTAATGACCATGATTCAGATAAGGGGGAATATGACCCCTCCCTGCGGCGTGCCTCTAGACGCGATCCTCTTTAGACGGGTTCCCCCGAGTTCAGCGATGATGTGCTTTCTGCTTTAAAGGCTTACTCTAAGGTTTGTAATGGGGCGTTCAACGTGGTTGTCATTCAACGATCTTCTAATAGCATGCGTTTCGATGTTGTTAAAAGCACCTTCAGTGTCGACAAATGCTGCGAGCGTGTACTCTTTATTGTGCAGAGATCTTTCAATGCTTTGCTCTTATGCCTAACTGAGTGATGGCATATTTCGCACGGAATTATCTCTATGTCCGTAACTGATCCATGGTGGTGCCTATTGGCTCCTGACATGTTCTCGCACGGAGTTATATACCAATACAAGTACATCGCAGTAAAGCTATTCTCCCGTCCCTTTTTTGCTACTGATCTTTTCGGTCCATGAGGCTGTTGGCAAACTTAATTCGCTGCTCTCATCGGTTTCCATTTATTGACGATTTTGATTAGGATTTTCATTACGGTTGACGTGTGACCGGTTAGACGTAGGACCGAACGATTAACAGCTTGTCCTCAGTTGTTTGACACTTGTCCTCATCCTTCAGATTATAGTTAACCATAGTTTACTTACTTACTTAAGGTGGCGCTACAGTCCGGGGTGGACCAGGGCTTCAAATAACAAGCGCCTCCAGCTAGTTCGATCTTTAGCTGGCCGCCTCCAGTTTCGCACGCTAAGTTGGTTGAGGTCCCCTTCAACTATTGTGCGCCACAATGGTTTTACTCTTTAAAAATGTTCAGCATCCAAAACAATGCAAACTTACCCCCCAACATTCAACATTGAAAAGTACCATTACATCATCGTCGTATGCATACATTATTCAATAATGCGTGAATTATACATTTCCTTTTACATAATCGATTACTTATTCAGATGGTATAAGACCACCCTATTGTTAAGGGTGCTTGAACAATCAAAGTGTATGTACTACAACAAAGTCATTGTAAACACTGCTCACTCCCTGTCAGAATCCGTTTAATGGATTATCAAAATCCACTTCAGATGTTTGTCCATCACATTATCTGACCGCCATGAGATAGCTGGGTGGTTAGACTATGAAATTTAATATCGCTCATAGCATATCAATTAACAAGTGATTCACAAGCGAAGTGATACATCATGAATGTATAAGATGTTATAAATGTTAATGGGACCCAAAATGTGTTTACTTGTAACAACATACGGACTTTTGAAAAAATCTCATAAGAAGGAACAAATTTATTTATTTATTTATTTTTTTAATTTAATGATGCAGTTATAAAATAATAAATGCTTTATTGTTTCACATGTATTTGCTTATGTTAACACTAAAAATAGAATTTAAAAAAAAGTTGTATCTACTGACATCTATTGCTTAAATTTTGAACCAAATTAGTGGATTCTTAAACCATTCAACGTTTTGCTGTTGACTGTACAGAATGAATTCTAGTACTTCCACAGTTCACTGCGAGAAGATAAATGAAAGAAATGGTTGTTGCACATGCTGAATGACCATATATTGAAATAAACTGTAGAAAGAGGTTGTTGAAAAAGATGCAAAGTTCATTTTGGAATTTAATTTATTTTTTATTTTTTGACGAGGAAAACTTTAAACTATTTGTTAAAATTTATGTATATTTCAACCCTTTTTGCCCTTGATTATGCCGTTGATAATCTCTGTGTCGAAAAATTTATGAACAAAATTTTGGGCCGTGTATGTATAGTAGCTAGAACTAGAAGACAAGTTAATCTTTTCCTTCTAAAGGGTTTCCAATAGGGACGGGTCGATTTTGACAGTTCTTGGCGGCCATGTTGTTTTATTTGTTGTTAATTGTCCTGTTTTTTAAATTTAAGACACTAAAGACAAATCACTATGTCAAGTTACAGCGTCGAGCCACACGTGCAAAAGCGTTCTGGACCAGTTCGAATCGGACTCAGATTTTAACACAAAAAATCATCTTCAGCGACGAAGCCCATTTTTGGACGAACGGGTAAGTCAACAAGCAAAATTGCCGAATTTGGGACGATGCCAATCCCCATGAGGTCCACCAAGTGGCGATGCATCCACAGAAAGTCACTGTTTGGTGTGGATTGTGGGCTGGCGGCATCATCGGTCCGTACTTCTTCGAAAATGGTGATGACATTGTCATTACCACCAATGGAGCATGCAACCGATCGACGGTAACCAATTTCTTTTGGCCCAAATTGGATGATATGGACGTGAACGACATGTGGTTCCAACAGGACGGTGCCACGTGCCACACAGCTAATCCCACAATGAACATTCTGCACGAACGATTTGAGGACACGGTTATCTCACGCAGAGGCGAGGTGAACTGGCCAGTGGCCACCAGGATCGTGCGATTTAACCCCGTTAGACTTTTTCTTGTGGGGTTTCCTTGTGGAGACAGCACAATGTAAGACTCTGCCCTGATAAACTGGCAAGGAAAGGATCCTCATTAGATCCCAATCAAGCCGTTATCACCGCCTAAATCCCACCATGTAACCTCAAACAAGAAATTGGGAGCAAAATCAAAAGAACTGCTAATGATAGATGGAATACGCTCAACTTCAGTCTTATAACCAGAAAACTAAGACAATTCTACAATAAGCAGAGAACCCAAAGAATCTTGCAAATGAATAAAAAATTCCCATCTTCCCTGATAGGTATCAACACTGAGCACGGATGACCTATGCAGGGGATGCAGTGAAGAAGAAATAGATGGGGACACTCCACACTTTCTCTGCCACTGTACAGCATTCTGCCATATAGGGTAATTGCGGGAGAGATGCCGCGTCGGGATAGATGCCGCACCCAACCAAACTCATACATCTAGTCATCCGGCCAAAAAATTTTGTTTGGCTTTTAGTCCGTTAGGTATTCAAACAAAAACGTACGAAAAAAAAAACTATTAACATACATCATATAACAGGAGTTTTTTTTTGCCTTGTTTGGTTTTTCGTACCCCTTTACGCTATGGAAATTTTTCGATATGTTGATACTTGTCGATCCAGAAACAGGTAATCGCGTGTTTTCTCAACTGTAAGTATTTTGTGTCATTAATTAGTGTTTAAAGAAGTGGTTGGTGTGATTTTTTTTTTTGTTTTCGTTTTTTGTTAGTTATGAAGCGTGGTGCGGCATCTCTCCCTCACTACAGGGATAGATGCCGCACTTTTTTTTTGATAAGATGCCGCATGTTGAATTTGTTTATCAGGGCTTCAGAAATCTACCCCTTTAATCCTCAAACTCTTCCAGACCACTTCTTCAGCACATCAGACTCGGCTGCAGCTGAATTTCACCAATCGACAGATCTTCCTTCAGAAACGATAACTTTATGTCCTGAATCGGACTTGGAACCTGCAGTTCAAACCACCAGCAATACCTCGAACATGAAACTGGTCATTCCAAGCACCAGCAATACATCGCACACCTGTTATCACCCTGAAAATGAAACGCACACCTCATCATGTTTCAATAAGCCTACGCCAACAAGACGCCTTCAAGAAATTTTACCACTACCAAAAATTCCAGGGCTGTTTTTTTATAAGACGAAGGCAGAAAGTTGAGGTCTAACATCACCCTGTTCAATTGAAAAAAAGAAGAACGCCAAGTCTTCGAAAACCCAACCAGAAAACAGGCTTCAAAAAGGAAGATTGAGCCGACTGAAAATCCTAATGTTTGTTGGGAAAATTATTTTTCGACCAAAAAACGGGAGGATTGGATCCAATGCGCGAAATGTAGCAAATGGCTACATGAAAACTGCACACGCACAAAAAACCAGAATCCTCCCTCTGTACAGATTGCGGACGTGAAGAGGTGCGAAAAAAACATAATGGACATTAAAATCAAATTAAATTAACATGTGGCATCTCTCCCACACATGTTGGGAGAGATGGCACACTTAACATATTTTATTTTTCTTTTAATAGTTATGAAAAAAGTTTTATTTCCTTATTTAATATATTTATTATGGTAGAAAATAAATCCATCTTTAAGTTTTTTTGAAAATTAAAGTTTGTTTTAATTTTATAAAAAAATTACATCGATTTTTAAAAAAGCGCGGCATCTCTCCCGCAATTACCCTAAGATTTAAGATCCTAGGAAGGCACCTTTTCTAGGATCTAGAAGAACTGCTTAGCAAGTCTGTGATTGACATACACAGATTCATCAGCGCTGCAGCTACTAAGCTACCTACGCGCACAAGTAGTAAAACTGCGTTATGATCAGTCGGTTGCTTTGCCTTTTCGTTTCGGCTTCGAAATCTTACGAAACATTGCGGTTCAACAGAACCAAAATTAGCACTAGGAGCTGTCTCTTTTTGCTACAACGAGTCGTGTGATCTGGTTGATGATGTGTGTTGTTGAAGATGGGTGAGACGGTCAGGAGTGCCTAGATCCAGCCTGAAGAGTTAAGAAAACAGATTAGATCTCCTATCTCTTTACCCAAGATGTCGTTGAGGTCGTCGAAGAATGGTTGGTTTAGTGAACGCAGTCTGGTTCTTGTTACTGCCGGATATCTGGAGAGAAAATGGGAGAGAGTTTCCTTCTCATTTTCGTAAGGGGTTATAAGAAATACCTAGTTTAGCCGCATGGTCTTCAATTGACCAACGCCCCGTGGTTATCGCCGTTATTCTGGCGATATCTGTTCATAGATACATCGCATTGCGTCCCTTGCTTCTCTTTCTCTCTAAGTCACAGGTACCTTCTGGGTTTCCCTGTAGTTTTCTCTTGTCAACGCTAGCATATGCTCCGGGTCTGAATCCATTGACAGCCAAGCTAGTGCTGTCTCCTCGTCTTCTACACACAGCTTGTAGGTATCATATCCCAATCTTCTTCAGATGGTACCTGAAGTTTAAGTGGCCTTTGGCAACGCTTCTACCCACCTAAAAGTTCCGCGGCTCTCTCTTGGTGCAGCCGGTACACATTTAAATATCTACTTCGCTTACTTGCATCCTATCTTCTTAGATCTTCATTCGTGGCCCACCATTCCTTTACCTAGGGCAGCGCATGTTTCAGAACCCGGAAACTCAGATCTTTACCACTTCTTAGTTAAGGCCCAGGTCCACCACGAACTGACCTTTATTGCGCCAGGTTGTCCACATTTCGATGCCAAGCTAGCGTCAAATTCTTGTCAATGTGTTAATTCTGCTCCTGTTAGCTTGCGTTGGTTCGAACGGCTGAATTAACAAATTTCGTTACCATCTTCTGGCAACAAAAGCTTCAACGTTTAAATTCCCTATTCTATCAGAATTTACCTAAGACATCTATCTCACAGTCACGACTCAAAGGTACTCGTAACACATAACTGCAACATCTCCGATAGTACTGAATTGAATCTCTATGTTCTACAGTTCACCACCCCCTCCACACAATTGTACTCATGACTTCATTCCACCATCTATCTCGAGATATCCATTAAAAGACAACGATTGCGTAGAAAAAAAGGGGCAATCCCCACGTTTGGTCGGATAAATATACGTGCCCGGGAGCACTCAGTGTATCAAAATACGAGCAATTAATACGCCTTAATTGCGCCAAAGTTCAGACAGGAATTGGACGGAGGCGGGCGACCGCATGCGAGGGAAATGTATCTCTTGTACATGGCGCTGGCCTCTGGCATCTGTGCGCAGTAGTGGCACATCATGGACGGGCGTATGCATTAGTTTTATCTCCCGACAAATTGTTTCCATGTTCGGTTGTGGTTGGGATGAGCTCATGCTGCTTGACTGTTGCGATGTGTGACAGGCATCAAGTACTCGTATGTAGTAGCGTGGCATTGTAGGGGTTGATTGAATCGATTGACTTGGAAGTTCATGACATAAGTAAAATTCAGTTATAGACTTTCACATGAAGCGCAGTTGAGTTGATATGTTTGTCGGAGAGAGGAAAGGGAGAAATGATTGACGCTTCTATGGTAGAAGTATGGCTGCTGGGAAATGCGCCCGTTTAACTAATTTTTTGTGAAGAAATTAATTGCTCGACAAGAAATGACTGAGTTCCTAATAAATTTGGAAGAAGCCATCAAGTGGGCGGAACTTGCCCAATTGTAAATAAAATCTTAGAACATTATTGATTAAACTAGGTTTGATAAGGTGTAGGCAAGATTGTGCAATGTGTGGGTAAAACTTGGGAAACGTGCGACACACGGTGGATTTTTAACGCAGAGCATCTGTCGAATAACCAACTTGAAGTGCGTAACTGGAGGCGGTTAGCTAAGGACCGGGCTAATTCGAGAAGCTTGTTGGTTGAGGCCCAGGTTCACCCCGAACTGTAGCGCCACCTAAGTAAGTATCTGTCGAATAGATTCTTTTACTCCTTCCATCCAGCAGCTGTTACAAAAGTCATTGTGAGGCACCCCGAGTCGCTTCGCGTGATGGTGCTTGTGTATCTCTACGACTGAGTCTAATCAGCAGTTCTGAATGGGATAAAGGAAAATGCGAAAGACGGACTTAGCCCTGGTATCCCGCTTATGCAGGAGCATGCTTAGTCCAGAATGAAGGTCCATTCTCATACCATGTAGAGTAGGTACCAGGAACCTTGTATGATGGATTTCCTTGTTTTTAAGAAAGCTACCGTGGATAGCCGTATCGGTGCAGAGCTCTTCCTGTGCCACACAATGCCCAGAACTAAATACTTTTTTTTTATAATTCACTAGTGCTAAAGGGGTTATGAATACCCTTATGATGCTATTCGCACAGCGCTTGTGTTGGTCTAGTGATTTTTGAAACTCAGATGGTATTAGGTTTCAGTCTTTTGCTCCGAGGTTGGTGTCCAGAATGACTGGGGAGAATTATTGGTACTGTTGCCATTGCTTATAATTCACAGTATTTCTTTCGAATATCCCGATGTCATTAGTACGGTCAACACTTTCAAGCCATATGACCACCCTACTGTCAGTGTTATGCCTGTGCAGTAGAGTTGGCGTCAGCTTAAACACAGAAACAAAGGTCTTTATATTGTAGGTTTTGGAGCTTGGCTAGGTCGATAAGGTCTTCATAGAAATACTCAGCTAGTATTTGCCTCCTTAGCCTCGAAAGGGCAGGACAGGTGCAATAAAGATGAGAAACCCTTTCTTCCCATTCTTTGTCCCTGCAGCTCCTGCAGATATTGCTGAGATATTTGCCTAGGATGGGGAGCCCTATTAGGACGTTAGTTAGTTTCGAGAGCTGATCTCTTTCGATCTTGTAGGATCAAGGATGGGCCCAGCATTATTACAATAGTCAAGATATTGCTTTCGACAGAGCGGTTCTAGAGGTGTTGGACAAACTGCGCGTTCTTTCAACGAAAAAAGTGGGTTCTGTACACTCACAAGCTTGACTCCTTGAAATCTTTTCCCTATTTCTGATTATTTATATTATTGTTTTAAACTTTTCTTTATTTACAAACTTTATATACACAAAACCTTTTCTAATTTAAATTTAAAATATGTTAAAGCCAATAAGTCTTTGGCGGTTCATAGGCATTCACATAATGCACATTGGTGTCATGATCGGCTGCGATTTCGTATTTCAAAGATCCATTCGATGGGTATGGTGGCGGTGGTGGAGCGGAAACAACCGCTCCATGCATATGCATAGACATTCCTTCCATAGCAGTCTTTTCCGATTCACCATACACTCCGATTGGATACTTCTTCCATTCGACACTACATTTGGCATTGGCTGCTAGGTCTGAACATCCATTATGGGATTGATTGGTGGTACCGGAATCAACTTCCATTCGCTTTGACTTGTAACGTCGATTTTGAAACCAAATTTTCACTTGAGTCGCAGATAGATTCAGTTTGTGGGCGATAACCTCACGCTCGGCACCGGTTAGATACTTTTGCTGACGGAATCGACGTTCCAATTCGAGTACTTGGGCTTGGGAGAAGAGCACACGCGGCTTTCGTTTTGCTCGGGGTTTTCCATTTTTTCGCAACTCAGAGCGGGATGAGGTGACTTGGATTGTGTCTTCTGTGGGAAAAGAAATGTTTGGATTAGAATGGTAAAGGACACGAAACAAAAGGCTCACAGAAAGAAATACTAACTTTGCTGCGTTCCATCGGTATCATCAGTATCTTCAAAGTCACATATCGTCTCTAATTCCTTAACATGCTGCGAGGTGACTCCATCCTGAGGATGAACCGATGCTGATTCCTTCTCTGTACTGGGACATGATGATCTACTAGCACATACGTCCACTTCCGCCGAGCTATTCAGGTCTAAAGTTGGCGACGGTGTCACATAAGACGCAGGCAATGGTTCCTGTTTCATATAGTTGCCATCACCCAATTGAATATGGCTACTGTTTGGCGGAATATCTACATAAGGATAACCGTATCCTTGTGGAGCTGTTGGAGGGTAATACTGTGGAGTGTATTGATATGCTTGCAAAGGTGGATGTGGATGTGGATGTGAATGATGTGGATTGGTGTTATATTCATATGTCGCGTAGATGTGGCTTTGTGTTACGTATCCTGGTGGAATGATGGCAGGATCTTGATAACGATCGTACTCCGGGTACATACTGTTCGGATGAGCATTGCTGCAAGAAGAAAAAAAATAAAAAAAAATGTCACGTGTAACATGTGTTGTTGGAAAGTGTGTATGGTGAAAATGAAAATTTCGCAATATCCTTTCTGTATCCTTAATAGAAATTAAAAATAGAAGCAGTGCACAGTAGGGGTTGGTAACATCATTTCATGCATCATTACTTAAATATGTAACAAATGTGACCCGTTGAACAGAATAGGATATGAAACAATAGATGCACACATGTGTTGACCAGGATGTAAATTTGAGAAGGGTCCTTTGAGTTTCCGTGTTGTGTCTTCGGAGACTCTCTCTCTGATCTCTTTTGTTTCTTTATTTATTGGGTTTTGTTATTGTGTGGGAGTTTTATGTTTATTTAGTGGTTGGGCAAATGCTCTTCAAACAAAAAAAAAAAATTAATTAAAAAGTGTCCTGAAGTTCAAGATCCAAGACAGCTTTAAAGTCGATTGCTGGTGTAAGGAATTGTAGGTGATGGCCAGACCTATCAAAGATTTTAACGCCTTAAGTCGAATAAATTGACTTTCCCATGACTTTGGCTGTTTATTTTACACAAAATGTACAAATTTGGACTAAGGACGTGACAACCGCATTCCAAAGTCATACCAGCGTGCAGTGACATTCCGGAAGGCTTTTGGCCTAATAAACCTGCAAAACCTAACTGACTAGAGGTTAGAATGTGACTTGTTTACCGACAAAATCAACTTTTTCGTTCTAAAAACATCAAGGACAATCAATTTTCAAAATATCCTTTCAACAACTTTCTATTTATATACCTCTCCATGTGACATCCGGTATATGGTTCGTTCTGATTGACCAAATTCAAAATATCCTTCACTGAGAACGGAGTTGTATTACAAGAATCCGAATTTGTTAGACTCCCAGGACTTGGATGATTGTATTCGTAGTATCCTTGTTGAGATGGCTGTTGATGTTGTTGCAACATAGTTTTGTTTTATTTAACTAATTCACTATAAACATATTTACTTAGCAAATGTATCTAAGAAATTTGGAATTTCTGTCACGGCACGGTCAAATTAAACTTCACTATTCGGACTAGATTCGACTTTAATCCCCGGGGTTACGTCTTCCATAAGTTAATGTTGATGCTAAACTGACGGACGCACTGATGTGGAAAATTTCTTCTCCTGTCGAAATTCCATTGAAATGGAACACACACATTACCCATTCCTTTACTCACCCGCGCAACAATCATCCCTGATTTTTTTTTTTTTTTAGAACTAAAGGCAGCCATATGAGCATTCATAATGTCGTGTCGAGTTCCGCCTTTAAAAATGGCAGAATGATGAACCAATCAGATGTATACTCCAGTTCCAGATTGTTCCGTTTCGATGGTGGATGGACTAAAGGGGGAAATATTGTTTTGTTAACAAATATTTGTAGATAACATTGTTTTGTTGGTTTTGCTTTTTTTTTTGAGCAAATTTTATCGATTTTTGCACAAAGTTGGTGTAATTGTCAATTGATGGGTTTATGGTACTTAGATAGCAATTCAGCGGAAGCCACTTGTAGTGAACTTGGAAACGCTCTTCACTGCGATTTGTGTGGAATTATCACTTCAAGTAGCCAACACAATTGAGTGAATTGAAGTGTTTTAGTGAAGCTAAAGGAGGTAAATACCGCGTACTTGAAGACTGTTGGAAACCCAGGTGAAATAAGTGGATGTAGGTACGTGGTTTAAGGAATTTCTTGAATTGAAGTTTGTGAATTTGAATTCTTATTAAGAATTCGACATCTTAGTGACCTTTTATAGTTCGGGTTTTCAAGGTCTATTTGGTTGTTGGCTGATACCTGCACCTGCTGCCGATAGCTTGTTAGATTAAGAGATCCTTCAGTGTCCAGTGGAGGCGTTTCTGATGTCTTCAGCTATCCGGATTTCCTTCAAGAAAAAGCGCTTCCTGATGCAGCAAAGAGTCAAGCACTCACACAGTATGTGTTCTGATGATTCATTTTCCTGAAGACGAAATCGACATTAAGTTGCCTGAGGCAGTAGTATCCGGAGAAGAAGCTGGCTAATCCCTTTTGTGATTAAGAATGTTCTTTGTGGTTTTGTTTAAGGGCCTTGAACCCTTCTTGCCTGTGTAATTCCTTAAATGTTGTCCTAGTAGGACAAGTAGTTCCGTTTTTTTCAATTGTCTAGACTAGGAAGATCTTAACGCGGAATAAGGGATGCCGCAGAAGGATTCGATACCTTTCCTAGCTAGTTGGTCAACAATTTTATTGCCTTCAATGTCTCTGTTTCCTGGTACCCACCACCGTTTAAGTTCCCTTCGCTTTGGTAGGTCTTGAAGAACAATGGAGCAGTGAGAAACGGCTTGATTGTCGCTGAATGTGTTTATGGTTGCCTTCCTTATACCAGAGTCAAGATTGGATGTTGGCGAAAGTATCAATGGCATGCAGTTCTGTGTGAAAGACACTGGACCTTTGAGACTTTGTGATAAGGGCTGCAAATACCAGCTTCAAAACTGAAATCTATCTTTGATCCATTAGTATGTCCTTTAATATTCAGCAGTGGATCGCCAGTTTCCCCACGGATCTCGATCTAAGTATTTTGGACATAAAGTCAGATACCGTGCTGATCATTTCAAGCTTCGTCAGAGAGAGTAGCCATGTGGCCAGTCTACTCAACTGGATTTTAACTGTCACTTTTTTGACAAAGTTGTGTCCTTTAAGGGCTGCCGTAGCGCGAGTTTGCATAGCTCCAGTAATGCCGAGACGTGCTAGGCTTTGAAGTCATTGTAACTTTCAGATGATAAATTTTTCTTTGACTTAAGTCCACCATATTACAGAAGCGTAGGTGAGGATAGGTGTAACTATCATGGTGTAAAGAGCAACCTCCTTTATGAAGGTGAGTAGATGAGTAGGTATGTCCTCAGTAGCACGAATTCTTTCTGAAAGCTACACCTTCTTAAGGGAGGAGGAGGACTCTTCCACACAAAACCTGCACTCCATTTCGAAACATAGATTTGTCTTGTTAAGATGACACCTGTGAGAGACCACTAGTCTTTCGATGCTCTTCTTGGAGCAGTATGACTTCAGTAATTTGTTGGATTACCTAAGCTCCCCATAGGATAGATGAAGTTGGTGTTCTAAATCGTTAATGATCCCTGTGGCAGTTGCCAAATTGACACAACAGGATGCGAAAGCTGAGCCAGCCCTAACCAGTTCATCTGCAGATTCGTAGATAGAATTGAGTGGGACGTCAGTGCTTTAAGCACTATCTCAATATCTACTACGTGTAGTTAAGTGCTTTGGATGACACTGAAGTCGGTCAAGTCAAGTCAAGTCAATAGCTAGGTGATCATGACGATAGCCAATAGCCGTGTAGCCTAATCTATGGAGATTTACTTAATTATTATCCTACTGTTGGTTTTCCCGGTTCTATAGGAACTAGTGCACCGTTAAACTTCTTCCAAACTGATGCTTTCTTAATCTCAAAGATAGATAGATACATAGATAACTTTATTTCGTATTGTAATTTACATTTGGTGAGCCACCGCGCAGTTTATATACAGAGATTTGATATTTAAATTATATCTTTCTACTGAACAATTAGATAAACTTTGAAGGAAAATACGTTAAAAACCTTCAATACAGAAGCAAAAAAGGAAAAAAACAAAAGAAAACCGAAAAGAAAAGAAAAAGGATAGCTAAAAACTAATCAGGTACATTGCAGTGAATAAATAAATAATCAATAATAAATAATGAATATTAAATAATAAATAATAAATAATAAATAACAAATAATAAACAATAAATAATAAATAATAGACAATAACTGATAAATAGTAAATAGAAAAATAAATAACAAGTAATGGATAAACAATTAATAAATAACAAATTATGATACACAATAAGTAAGTAAACTAAGCAAATTAACAAACAAAAACATGATTAACTATTTAATTGGTTTATAAGAGGGTTTTCGGAGATCTCACAATTGTGGAGGAACTTTGTGGTTAGCTTTGTAATTCTCTCGTGAATCAAGTCAACATTTGCTCTGCTATGAAGATCAACAGTTGAGTGATACGGGGGAAGATTAAGCATCATCTTAAGAATTTTATTTTGAGAAACTTGTAGTTTTTTAAGGTGGCATTTTGCTGAATTTCCCCAAACTTGGCAGCCATATAGGAGGATCGATTGAAAAATTACTTTAAAGATTATAATCTTATTGGAGTAGTTCAGTAGAGACTTTCTGTTTATAAAGGGGTACAACAGGTTTATCGCTGCATTTACTTTGTGTATTGTTTTTGCAGTGTGGTCCTTAAATGTGAGTTTAGTATCAAGATGAATGCCCAAATATCTTACAGATGGAACCCAGTTAACACAGGTATCATTAACAATTAGCTGGTTGCTTGGAAGAAAACAAGTCTTTCGTTTCCTGCTGAAAAAGATAGCTTGCACCTTCTCAGCATTTAGTTTAATTTTCCAGCAATTGTAATATCTTAGCAATATTTGAATCGCATGTTGTAAATTCGTCTCCACGTTGAGACTAAATTCATGTGAGGAATATATTGCCTTGTCATCCGCAAAAATAGCCACTTCACAATAAGGAAGTCTTGGAATATCGGACATGAAAATGTTGTATAAAATTGGACCCAAAACTGATCCTTGAGGCACACCAGCAACAACACTATGACAAACAGAATAACAGTAGTTCACAAAAACTCTAAAAACACGATCGGAAAGAAAGCTAAAGACAAGTTTGGTAAGATATGGGGGAAAACGCAGTATCAACATCTTGTAGATAAGGCCCAAATGCCACACACAATCAAACGCTTTCTCAATGTCCAGCAAGACAAGGCCAGTTGATTTTCCCAAGGAACGATTGTTTTTAATATGCTGGCAGACTCTAAGTACCTGATGGGATGTACTATGATTTCATCTAAAACCGAATTGCTCATTTGGAAGTATATTATTTTCTTCAGTAACTCTTGTCAGTTTTTCTTTAATAACCTTCTCAAACACTTTACTAATACTACTCAGCAGACTAACTGGCCTATAGCTGTTTGGTTTATCAGGTGGTTTTACTGGTTTTGGCATAGGTATAACCTTAGCTATTTTCCAAGCCTTTGGAAAGTATTGAATTTTGATACAGACATTAAAAATAAACGTTAATTATCCAATGGCTGATTTGGGAAGTTGTTTTAGACACATATTTTTGATAACTTCAATGCCATCAGACTTAATCTCAAAGGATACAAATAAATTACTGTCATTCTTTCAGTACAAATTACTGTTCAAACGTGCCGCACTAAGTATACAGACAGATGAGATGCACATGCACATGCACATGCGCTCCTCACTGTTAGCCGCCAAATGCATTTCTCTGATACACATATCCACTTCAAACTACCGTTCCCATAAATTCATTAGCGTAATGCGCAATTCTGTACAAACTACCGCACTACTTCTACAACCACGACCATAACCTGAGCACAGATTCTCAGTGAGAAAGGGGAAAACCAAAAAGTATCTACGAAACGAAAAATATTAAAAATATTCAATGTCTTGTGCGAGATAACAGCATCACAAGGCACATGGCCTTTTAATTTTACTTCTGTTCATCTCTGATCCGAGAAATTTCTACAGAAAATGGAAAAAAAAGTGGGTGGCAAGGGCGATCGAGCAATGGGATCATCGGCAGTCTAACAAATTGTACACACCGAGGCATATATAGGGGATCGATTAATTGCGCGATATCTTCGACTAATTGATCGTTATTTTTACAGATGCCAGGGCAGCATCAGCAGCTTCTGTCGTCCTCTTGAAGATCGGTTCCGTGAAAGAGTCAAAAGTCATTCGCATGCTACTCTGTGCGATGATGAATGTTCGCGAATTGCTGTAAAAGTATCTCATTTTCCGATAACTTAAATGTATCTGCGAATTTCTGCTCACTATCTGTTCGTATTGAATGATCTCATGTGCGGTGATGCCTTCACTGGTGAACATATGGATATTTCAGATATTATACATGTGATGACCACCTACAGTGGTGAGTCAATGGCGCCTGTCTTTTCTGACTGAAAGATATTTGCCATTTAGGAAACAATGCGTGTTGCGTGTGTCTGTTGCGTAAGAAGAATGCAATCGAGGAAATGATCGTGTGAGGGAATGTGTACATAGTTCTTGTTAGGATTCCAGACAATGGCATGAAAGTGTTCGTCTAGTCGTCAGAAAAGACATTGGCGGCATTGGACACAACTAAACCATCCGTTACGGGGTGGAAAAACCAAATGAGTTGCACATGAAAAGCATTAGAAATTAAACGAGTCTTTTAGGCTCATGGTGGCTCAAATATTTGTGGGAACGAAATCCCATTTATTAGGCTTAATACAAGCTAAACAAACTTAGAACGAACTTAAACTTAAATTTAAAGACTCAGATTAGTTGGGGTGGTGGAGAAGATCGAATTTAAGGGAATTGAGCGGTTGAAGTCGAAGATGGTAGGAGCAGAGTTTATCTTTCGTTCGAGCTATAAGAGGTGTGGTGGGTTGGTAAATAGAAGAGACGAGAAGTTCGTCGATTACAAGGGTTAGTGTTGAGGAAAATAGAGTTGCGAAGGGAAGCGTTTTCAACGTGACCTGAGAGCAGTCGATGAATAAAGAGAATGTCGGCTGCATCACTGCGTTCCTCAAGGGTATTTAAGTTAATGAGGTTAAGCAGTTTTGATAAGGTGGTAAGATAAGAGGATCGTTCCAGGGCAGACCTCGAAAAGTGATTCGAAGAAAACGGCGCTGAATACTCTCGATTCTCAAAACATGAACACGATGATACGGGGACCATACTTGACTTGCCTACTCTAGGAGGGGGCGGACGAATGTAATGTAGAGGGACCTGGTCCCGTATGGGTTGGTGAACTCTTTGTACCACCGTTTTACAAAGAGATGGCTTGATGGATTATGTCGTCCATGTGTGACCGGAAATTAAGCTTCCTGTCACACAAAATGCCGAGGTCGCGAAGAGATTGAATAGGGGAGACAGGTTGATTGTTCAAGAGGTAGAGTCGGGGAGGGAATTGGTGACGCTTATGTGAAAAGCTGATGGATTGGCATTTGGATATGTTAAGTTCCAAGCTATTTTTGAGGCACCAGATTGAAAACCTGTCGAAGTTTTGTTGAAGAAGAACGGTGTCTTGGGGTGAAGAAATGGTTTTAAAAAAATTGGTATCGTCGGCGTAAAGGGAGATAAACGAATGTTTGATGATTCTATCAAGGTTGTTAATGGTTAGTATAAAAAGAAGGGGACCAAGACCAAAAGGAAGTAGAGTGGGTGGACCTGAAGGAAACACTGTAAAAACGGTTTTCCAGGTAAGAAGATATCCATTTCAACAGTATGGGTTCGAAGCCGATGGCACACAGCTTGAAAGTATTAATTGATGGGAGCCTTGCTAAAATCGGTAGTAATAACGTCGACCATTCTCGAATGTTGAGAGGACAAAGGATATAAATTCGACTAGGTTTGTAGTGGTTGACCTACTTTTCCGGAATTTTCAAGAATTATGTTGAAAAAAATCGCATGACAGCACATCGTCTTGTTTAAATCCTTTTTTGACATCAAAGGTCTCGGTGAGTTCTTTACCAACCTTAATAGAGCAGCGTGCACTCTCCATCGTCATACTGCACAAACAACCGAGTTTAGCAGAGATGCTAGAACTAGACATATCTCTGTATAGCTCGTCTCTATAGATGCTGTCATACGCGGCCTTAAAATCGATGAATAGATGGTGTGTATCGATTTGGAGCTCCTGGGTATTTCCCAAGATCTGGTGGTGGACTTTCCTGGTCAAAAGCCACACTGATATGGACCAATCAGGTCGTTGACGAACGACTTCAGACGTTCACACAATACGGCAGATAGGATCTTGTACGCGATGTTAAGAAGACTTATATGTACCTCTGTAGTTGGCACAGTTCAGAGGGCCTCTTTTATTGAGGATCAGACGAACTTAAATTACATTTTTTACATTCTGGTACATAATTTGAAGTGTAGTTTGTCGCTTTTGAAACTTTTCTAAATGGATTTGCTTTTGGGAAGCGATTGTTATTGTTTTTTCAGTCTTTCAGTTGGAGTTGAATTTTTTCTGTGGACTTAAGCTGTAAATGCCTTCCATAATTTCTGAATCTGATGCTTCAAAAAACATTATATCTGTGCAAGTTCAAAGAATTTCTAAATCAACATCAGTTCTGTATTAGTTAAACTATTTTTTATGGATCATTTGAAGGTCATGCATTTTATAATCCTTTAAAAGGCCGCCTCTTAAAATGTCAAATAGGAAACGTTTACAATAAATTTCCCCGATAATTGACCTTCAACGGCAATAAATTAATTGGTGCAGTAAAAAGTTTTTAGTGTAACCGCTTAATCACCGTCCACTTCAGATTCCATCATAAAATCCTTTTTTCCTCTCATTTACGAGAATATCCAACATTTCGTCCCTTTTATTTGTTTATTTAATATTTCACCCGAGAGGAAAAGTTATTCCTCGGCGATGTGCCGCAACGCTGACAGCGGCCACAAATGTCATACGCGTGATATTTCAAATTGACAAATTTAGTTCGAAACGTTTCCATGTCCTCTGAGCTCAGACCACTTGAGTTCGATTCCCAAGACAAATTCCTTATGTGACGAGTGCGCAAGTGAATCTTATGCTAACCGCATAGTGAAATGATAAACAAGGATAATACTGTGTGGTATATGGCTAAAGGATAATTGGCTCCTAGTCTGGCGTCTAGACATCGATTCTGAATCTCATGAATGTCACCAACTAAATTATTAATTTATCTGTTTGTCTGTGTGCAAGGATATATGCACGAAATTAGAACGGATGATATATTTCAGAGGACACGGGAGTTTTACGCAAACAAAATGTGAAATTCGAGAACGGTCGAACAGATAGGCGGACATGAGGACATGACGGCGAGGCGGTTTGTTTTCGGACTGTAACTGGGACTGTAACTGATGCTGAAAGCCTATGCTGACACATTCTTCCTGAACATTGAACGGGATGATTGATTGGCAGCGAAATTGAATCTATCCAATGCCTGTAATTGAGTCAGGAGCGTTATGGGATGAGTTTCGTTTATATGTTTACTTTGTTATTCATGCTCATTAATGCCGAACATATAAAGGGTTCTTTGTTTGGGGTCGCACTTGTTGTAGGAAGTGGAGTGAAGGATGCTTAAAATAGTTCATGGGAAATTGGGGCTTATATTTTGTTTCGAAACCATGTCAATGTCTTTCAACTCAAAATGTTGATCCAGGGGCAGACTTAGTTTTGGTCTTGGGACATGTACTTATGTGTGATTATAAGCCACTTTCACTAAAGGGCACGGATGGTAGATATTCTTACATGAGCTTGCACTCTCTGTAGTGTCTTAGGCATCGATTCCAAGGACATACTCAAGAGCATGGAGCAACTACAGTTGTCCTGGTCTGCTATGTATACAAGCAGGTCTAATGCGGAAGAATTTTCCTAGTCTGCAGCCTTTTCTGAGAGAAATCGAATGCCAGAGCATTTTTTTACTAGGAAGCCTAAAGAAGGCTGTGCTCTTGCATGCGAATGTTTCGATAAACAGATTGTATTTTGCAAAGAAACAGGAACCTGTAGAGATAAAAAAGAAAATCTCGTAGTAGATAATGGCAACGAAGACCAACATACCGCTTTCAGGTAGAATGAACCATTTACTTTCGACGAAAATGAAGTGCGAGAAGCAATATCCAAACTGAAATCCATCAAGGCTGCTGCATCGGACGGCTTACTAGCCGAGCTATTTAAAGCAGCCGCAGATGACTTGGTAGAGAGCATACACCAGCACGCCCCCGAGATTTGGTCAAACGAATATATGGTTGATGAATAGAATTGACCTCAACTGTGCGAATTATAGAGACATCAGTCTTCTGAACATGGCGTATTAGATCCTATCTGCCATATTCGTGTGAATGCCTGAAATCCTTTGTTAAAAACCTGATTGGTCCTAATCAGTGAGGTTTCAAGCCATGAAAGTCCACAATCGACCAAATTTTCAAACTCAAGAAGCTCAAGTCGATACACACCATCTCTTTCTCGATTTTGAGGCAACCTGTGACAGTATTTAAAGAGACGAGTTATGCAGAGCATCAGGTCAGTAACAATCCCCCCGAGACCTTCAATGTCTGAAAAGGATCTAGACAATGTTACGCGCTGTCATGCGACTTCCTTGTGCGAATCACTCAGCCCAACAAACACCAGAGACACAATCCTTTCAAATTCTCCTAGATACACTGCCGATATTGATATAATCGACAGAACTGAGCGAGCTGTGACAGAAGCTGCAAAAATGTGTTAACGCTCAACTTGAAGTGCGTAACTGGAGGTGGTTACCTAAGGACCAAGCTAACTAAATAAGCTTAGTTGAGGCCCAGGTTCCCGTGGAACTGTAGTGTAGGTAAGTAAGATTATATTTTGAAATGAATGTTCTAATTTAGATCTAGTACAACTATAGTGCATTTTTCAAACAAAACTTCAAATGATACTTCAATACACAATTCACTCATCCAGTACGTAAACCATAATACATACGGGGTTGCTGCTTTTGCTATATCATAGACAAGACTCAAGTTCCACATCTATTTTAATGTTCCATATAGCTAATAACAGAACCAATATGTCCCACATTATTGTTCTTGTAATTATTTCCGATAGGTGGCATTCAAAATTTGTTTATTTTTGAATTAAATAGCTGTGTATTTTTTCCATTGCATCGAACTCTTGAAAACTAGCGTGCATGCGATTGTATGCCGCTATGCGAAGGAAAAGGTCGGTTTTCTTACACCACCTCATGACTTTTAGCACAATCTTTGGTGGTTTGGTTGACAGTTCGCCTAAATCGTTGAAAATGTGGGTGCTGAGTTCCATTCTCTTGGTTTGACACTTGAAAAGGAACTTTGTCAAGTCCTCCTTTACAGCTGCATATGAATTTGTATGTACGTCCCGAAAAGCCCATGCTTATTTCTAGCGCTGAATAAGATCTCTTTAGCTAGATCTTGAGGGATGGAAGGAATTTTAAGAAGATATCCCCAACGTTACGCAAAATGCTTTTAAATGCGTGTTGGGCGTGTAGTTTCGAGAAAACACAGAGCTTTGTTAATCATTCCACATTCGAAAAGTACGAAAACGATCCCTAAATTTGACAATATTCGAAGCATAACGAGTATAACGAGTGGAACGTTGGAGTGGTGGAATGAAACTGGCTGTTTCGCTAGAGCACTGCTTAAGGACTGTGGGACAGGAAAGCGACTTCGCAATGTCCCTTCAAAATATGCAGGACAGTTTTTGGGGTTCATCAGACCAGATGAAAGTCCCGATTAAAAGAGGTAAAATATACATTTCTTGTGGTGTTTGAGAAAGTCTGTTTGTTTCGCAGCGTGTTATGGCGTCTTTAAATCTTTGACGCTGTATCTTTCATCAGAAAACTGAGTCAGAACTGTTTTGAGCTATTCGCTGCTCAATGTGATACCGCCTTATTTACTTTGTATTTCAGCACTGTTGATGGAGCCGTTTCGATAATGATTTGGGTACCGATTTACAATATTGTTTTCTTGGAAACTTTAACTTCAGTCCCGGCTAGCACTGAAACCGGAACCCACTATTATGGTTTGTGGACTCCTTCTTTGGCCCGGCTTTCTCTTAATGGAAAGAACACTTCGTAGAAGTGTTACCCAATTTTATTTCTTATTTTGTCCATCTTACGATAGTGATGTGACCTATTTGGTCCTTCTTCTAGGAGTTCGATGTTTGTCTGCATTTTCTTCTGTTTATAGGCAAAGGTTGTCAGTTTCGTGGACGCTTGCTAATCGCTTAATTTTTGTAAGTAATACACCAGGTACCAATAGACTACGATAGGCCTAATGGTTACGGTATACATTCAGTGACTAATGGTGCGTTCGTACGATACTAACATATGCGAGGCGATAGAAGTGTTTTGGTGACCTTGGAATGGTTCCAAATGGACATAGATCCTTTCGTTATGCTTATTGAGCGAGTCAAGGTTACCGAAAGGTATCATGCAACTCCTCTCGAAGATAAGTTGATGCCGGACAGAGGGTTAGGAGACTCAACCATCTCATTGCATGGTGCAGACTGGAACACCTTTCGCAATGATTGTAGAATTTAAAATAACAACACCCTGGACAATCTGGCAAAGCAGAGATCAACCTCTTAGTTTCTAGGTCCCAGATTGTGGGAATGTGGGAAAAGTCAAAATGGTTGCTGAATGCAGTTAAAGGGAACTTCAAAGAATGACGCGAGGTATAAGCACTGTTAAATGAAAACTTGAGATATCTTCGGAAGAAGATTGGTCTTTTAGTAGATATGTACTTACTAACTTTCTTAATTACTTATTAGACCTGCGACCCTTGGAGGGTCTGACCAAGGGCGGATCCAGCATTTATTTCTGGGAGGGGCACAAAGGCCAGATAGGTGAAGAGTGTACCCCATAGTATTGCATTGCAATTTGTCTCTGGGACTCATTCTTTATCAATGACATACAAAAATAACTATAAAAGGAAGAGGCGATCTTGTCTCATATTGCTGCGAAGATATATCTTTAACCGGCGTAAGGTGGAAAAAGATCGTTCGGCAGTGTTGGTTGTCACAGGAAATGTGCACAATAATTGACAAAGGGTTCTTATATTCCGCAGAGTTGTTGCTTTTTAATAAGCTTCTGCTGGTGACTTAGGAATATTTTCTTTCAGCGCCTTGCAAAACTTCATCTATATCATCATTACTTAAGTTATGGGATAGTAACTTTTGCAACTTTCCTATTCTTTGCAGCTGATATATAGGTACCTCATCAAGAAAAGGACTATACATACACTATAAGTCGGTTATATTCTTCAACAGATTGAGTCTGAATATTCGATCTATTAGTTTGACGGCCGGTTATTCTACGGACCGTGATTTCGGTTTTAATTTCGTTAGCGAGGGCCTCAACCTTATCGAAAAGTTTTAACGTGAAAACGTTTTACTGGGGGCATTCTATGGAAAAGTGTGACACAAAACAAATTTCGGACTACCGTTAGAAACCTGAAATTTGGTATGCAGGTAGGTCGTACCTCACGTAACCAAAAAATTGCGACTTCTTCAAATTTCCCCCTCCAACCCCCCTAAAAAGGGCCATAATCGAGGGAAAATTGCTTCTTTTTCAACAAAATGGCACTTTTGCCACTTTACAGTTATAAGTTTGGAATTTTCAGTAATTTGCCTTTTGTTATATTCCAAAGTTCCCTTATGTACCGAATTTCAAGTTTCTGTGTCCACTAGAAGTCCCTCAAAAGAAACTGGGCACTTCGTGGCACGAAAAAGATTTGTTGGTTTTGTTAAGATAATTTTTTTTTAAATGCGAGTATGTATGTATATTTGGCACGACAGCTCAAGGAGAGCCAAGGCCTAGCTTCTCACAACCATTCTTGTTGTGCGTGTTATATTCTTCGCACGAATGGAAGGGACCTACAGTTTAATGCCGACTCCGAACGGCGAATTTAGAAGCTTTTCATGGTTGTACTCTTGCAGGTTTGTCAAGCCTGCGAAGAGGTGGTGCCGCGAAAAAAACTTTTGGTGGTTTTTGAGAATCGAACCTGCGTCTCTCGCTTAGCAGTCCAACGCACTAACCACTAAGCTACGGCGACCACTTAAATGCGAGTACATACAGCCAATAATAAGCATCGTCCTTGACAATCCATGGTTCCCCCAACTAATATGAAAAGCAAATAATTCAATCGCAATCGCGAATAAACTAAAGCAATATACAACGCTACGTACTGTAAAACATTCGGTCTTCTCAAATACGTTTTTAAGGAATTCACCGGCTCCGAGAAGCAGCATAGTCCATTTCTAAATGCGTCCGTGCTAGTATCTCGTTGCCTCTGCAGGCTGGCTGTGGTCGTATCGACAAGCTGAGTTGCAGAAAGTACATCAACTTCAATGGCTGTAATGATCGAGATAAAGGGAGTGTGATTCCCAAAATATCAGCGAGGATTACCAAACTCACAAGAAATTCCGATGACATTATAGCTTGGAGCAGTGAAAACGCAGGTGTAGTACGACTGTTTTCTTGATCAACTATTTTCTGCAAAACTCCAGGAAAACATGCAGAAATAATGCAGTTTGTATCTAATTGCTAGTGTTTTTTCGACTGGCCTGTTTTATCTGAATCGTGTCTGGGAGGGCCCGTGCCCCTGTGCCCCCCCTGGATCCGCCCTTGGGTCTGACCCTGAACTAATGCCGCTTTCCATCCTTCACGGTCCCGGGCACGTTGGTTTCAGTTTACTAGAACAAGGTTTCTCGCGTCCGCGATTGCCTGATCTTTAAACCGGAGGTTCGACCTTCCTTAACTTCGTGAACCAGGTGGCTGGGATTCAAAGATCCTCTTAGCTCGATGAGGCCGAGCCAGTGCAGTCAACGGATTTTTGCCTTCCGGACTACATCCACATCTTTGTACACCTCGTAGAGTTCGCGGTTATATCTTCTCCTCCATTCGCCCTCCTCGCAAACAGGACCAAATATTCGACCTAGAATTTTTCTTTCGAAGGATCCTAAGATCTGCTCCACTGTCTTACTTATCGTCCAGCATTCAGCTCCATAACGCAAGACTGGCATGATATTGGACCTTCGAGTTAGGAATTTGGACCCTAGTTGTTTGGACAAACCGAAGTAGCAACAGTTGCCTAAGGTTATCCTTCGTCTAATCTCCACTAGGGTGTCCGAGGTAGATAAACTCCTTCACCACCTCAAAATATTGTAAGATTTTGACCTAGACGTTGTTCGACGGATCGGGTTTGGTTGACAGCATGTACTTTGTTTTATCCTCGTTCATCGTGAGACCAACTCATTCGGCTTGTTCTTCTATTGCCGTAAGAGCCTCAATAATAGCACGCTGGGAACGGGCGATGATGTCGATATCGTCTGCGTATCCCAGTAGCTGGATGGATTTGTAAAATATAGTGCTTTCTGTGTTGACACCGGCATTTCGCACTATCTGCTCCAGCACAAGATTAAAGAAGTCACAAGACATTTGGAATAAATCGGAGATTCTGTTCCCAGGCTACATGGTGCATTGTGAGTTCTCTAGCTTGGCGCGACACAACCGGATTAGTTTTTTCGGGATCCCGAATCCGGCCATCGCGTTATATATGTAGTTCGGTGCGATAAATGCTGTGGTATGCGGCTTTGCAGTCGATGAAAAGATGGTGAGTTTGGTGCAAATCAGCTTTAGTCGTTCACACAGTACACTGGATAGGATCTTGAAGGCTACATTAAGCAGGGATATGCTTCTGTAGTTCTTACAAGACATAGGATCCCCTTTCTTGAAGATGGTGCAGATAGTCCAGTCGTCGCCCATACTTTGCAGATGATCTGGTGCATATTCCCTACTAAAACATAGCCACAGCTTTGAAGAGCTCTGACGGTAAACCGTCCGAGCCTGCGACCTTGTTGTTCTTCAGCTTTTTAATGGCTGTGCCGACTTCCTCTAGGCTGGGTAGGAGATTTCTCTAAGTATATTCGTATTGAATCTGACTTTTTAGCTACATCTGAGGCATCCTCTAAACGTTTTGCAAGCCACGAAACGTTGTATTCTTCTGAGGTTTACACCATAATCGTAATAATTTCTTCAGATCCTGCCCGCGAGAATGCAATCGACCATACATATGTAGATTTCCTGTTTACAACTTCTTCAGATACTTTCCTTTTATGATTAAGATTCAAGCAACCAAACACTATTACGTGAACATAAATCGGAACAATGTCAATTGCTTCAAACAGAAAAGCTTCGTGCAGAGGTTAGCTACATCCATCAACTTTTAATAAAAAAAAAAAGATTCACATCTCCAAAACCGTTAGGACAAAAAAAAAAACCCACATTTACTTTATTGATTTATTGCGGAAGAAATAAAATAAAAAACTTCACATGTCACAATTATTTATACTCGTGTACATGTTTTCCCCTAAAGTCACCTCAATTCCTGCATAGAACCTCCAACAGCAATGCACTTTTATGGAATCCAAAACATTAGTTTTCAAGTTTTCCTCTCGATAAATTTCCCCGAAAAAGTTGTTCAGTTCCAGTGTACCTAGGATATGAAAAGTTCCAAAATATAAGCAATATCCTCGATTGAGTAGCTTATGACAGACCATCTTGAGCGGCATCGCATCTCACAGAAAACAACGACCACGGGTGGGAGGGGAGAGTAAATGTAAATATGTTTTATTGCCAATCGATTACATAACAACGAGCGGACAATTGGCAAAAGGCTGCCATTCCACCATTTACCTTGCTGTTTGTGGATTTATTTTATTTTATCTTTGCCGATCGTTAAAGTTGGATCAAACAAATTTTGCATCCACTCGCTGGAAGAGCGGACTCAAATAAAGACGTGAGTTCGGCCTGGACCTCCCCCCTCCTTCGTCTGGACAGGATGGGATCAGCCCGTGGTGTGGAATGGCGGAAATATTATTAATGGCAATAAACGTTTATTTTTTCGGTACAGATACTCGCTTATGAGGTTGTTGGGACCGTCACCCCCGCAAGGATCGCCGCAGTATCGATATTGTGCGCACACACACAGCACAATAGCTCCCCCGAGGAATGGGAATAGAGACATAATGGTCTGACACTAGTTGTGCTATTAAATAAATCGCATCCGAAGCGGAGTATCTTTGTATCTTAACATCTCCCTTGGAGATACGATTGCTGTGATTGCCTCAATTCGCCGTGTATACCAACGTTCGATCAATGAACGATTGTCATATGACGGTGGTGGTGGTTGGTGGTGGGGAATGAATGCACACCGCTTAACATGTTTATTATGAGGTACACGGACAAATAGATAAAATAATAATTGTATCTGAATCGAATCGAAGCATTATGTTAAACATCGGCGCAAGCAACAAGCGGAGATTTGCAAATGAAATCGCCGCTTTGGATCGCGCGCTCCGAACTCGGATACAAGTATGTATGTGGCAGCGGCGATGACGGTTGATGGTGATACATAGTCAGATTGGGCGCGCACGGTCGCATTGATCCTGTGCTGTGAACGCCTCAGCAAATTATGGTTCGATGTTTGGGTAATTTATGAGCGTGTTTTGGAGTTTTGTAAAGAAAATTTTCGGCTCATTGGTTCGTGTTTGGTCGGGCTAAGGTGAAGCGTGAATGGGGACCGGACTTGGAGTTGACAATGTCAATCGTGAGGCGAACGTGGGTTTAATTATGTCGTAAGGCATGTCGGGGCGAACAGGTAATGAAAAATAATTTAATTGAGTGATTTTCACTTGTGTCATTCATCAAATCGTGGAGATTGTGTAAATTGATCGAGTTTTTGAAAGTATGTTGGATTGGTGTTGGAATTTAACTGTACTCTGTGGTACTTGGAGCAAATTTTTACCACACACAATATCAGTTAGAACACTTTTAGCAGGTTGAATGGCCTTATTTTTGATCCCACATCGGCATGGAAAAACCCTGTCAGACGAGTTATTCAGTTTTCGATTCATTCTTCGCTACTGCGACTTGAAATTAAGAAAATAATAACGTCGAGGTGACTATCCAGACAAGCAGGCTTTTGGATAATTCTTAAGAGCTCAGCAAACCTACCGGATTGCTGATAGAGTTCCATGAGCGGTGGAACTTTGTTTTTTCCAATGTTTCTGAGGAGATTTATGAATCAATCTTGCAGCCTACTGGTGGAAGTAAGTCTCAAAGTTTTCCATTTCATCCTGATCGGGGAAGGCTGTGTTTTCCAGCCTCATTGGTTAAAGCTTCCATTGGCACTTGGGTTGCTAATGAACACAATCGAAAGTGGTATAACTCTCCAGGATGTAGACCAATCAAACAAATGCGCCTCCACGTTTGTAGGAAATCCACGGCAGTCTTTCTGTGTCTTAGCAGAAAAGTTTGCAGACAACTGGCTACAATTGGGTCTCTTAGCTTTTGTCAGCCACTATCTGCGACCTGTGAAGGGTAAAACTGCGGGATACTTCTTATGTAATTGTGGCTCCTCTTCTCGAAACGGGTGGCGGATCTTTGATGCCGATGTTGTGTGTGTAAATTCTCTAGATGGTGAAACAATGAATCAGTCTTTAAGGCTTATTGTCCAATAGGATATGCCCGCCAAAAAATAAAAAAATAGACAAATAGAAGACAAGGCTGGTTGAATTTCGGGGAGAAAAACGGGACACAAAATTGTATTCATAGAAGGGCCCAGACTAGCAGGAATTTTCTTAAAAGACTAGATCATGTCTTACGCCCGTGGCAAAACTATCAGTGCATCAAGAAGTTGATGGTTCCCATTACTATATGTAACAATGGAGGGTCAGGCAGAAGGAAATGGAAATATGGACGTCATGGCAGAGCAAAAGCTATCAGATATGGCACTTCTTGGCAATGAATGACGTGTAAACTAAGCTTGAAGGACAAAACAAATGATGAAACTTCTCTATCGAGAAATGGTAATTAAGGAAGAAAGAGGTATGCTTTCGGTATTTTTAAGCCAATCCCTCTAAGGAAAATCGAATAAAGTTTAAGTAAGCCAGACATGACTGCGATTTGCATATTCGACGTGTCAAATTTCTCTATGACCAAAAATTGAGGCAAAACATACTACAATGTCTAAAATTGTTGGCCAACGCTCAACAATGGCATTCCAGCTGTCAACTCCTGAGACTAGGCCAATCTGCTTGCTGCACACTTCGCAGCTAGCTGCCAGATTGTCCGTTGCCTCCACCTGTACTCGAGAGCGTCCAATTCTCCATGGGACAAGTCCATACACATACACAAATCCGCTGGTCCAAATGGTATTCCACCCAAAGTTCTAAAGAGGTGTTCTTCTACCCTGGCAAAACCACTGCGTAAGCTTTTCCATCTGTCCTTCTCCTCAGGCTTCTTTCCGAGTAGATGGAAAATTCCATTTGTCCAGCCCTTGCCCAAAAAGGGCGAATCTTCTTCTCCCTCCAATTACCAACCCATTGAACTTACGTCTCTTCTTTCGAAGGTCATGGAACCGCTGATGAATTGTCAGCTTTTGCCTTACGGAAACTCCTCAATGACCGGCAGTACGGTTTCCGTAGCAACAGGTCCACTGGTGATTTAATGGCTTATCTCACCGAGAAATGGAACGAATTTCTACATCACCTTGGTGAAAGTAAGATTGTTGCGCTTGATATTTCAAAAGCATTTGTCAGAGTTTGGCACCAAGCTCTTTTGTCGAAAATGCTTGCATATGGCATCGATGTATCTCTTCTTCAATGGATTAGAAACTACCTTTCAAGTTGTTTTGGACGGTTTCAAATCTGCAATCCACCATATTAATGCTGGTGTGCCCCAAAGCTCTCTTTCTAATTTTTATAAATGATCTCTTGTCTGCAACTTTTAATCCAATTCATTCCTTCGCCGATGACGGTACTCTCAGTTTTTCATATTCGTTCCCCAACTCACATCCCTGCTCTTCAGACGTAGTGGAGGAATGGCAACGTATGTTAAACTCATTAAATTCCGATCTTGTCAGCATAATAAAATGAGGTTCTACAAATAGAGTGGAATTTAATGCTTCCAAAACTCAATGCTGCCTTTTGTCTCTCTAACCATTATCCATGAATGGTACCTGCATCGCCGAAACCGAAAAACTTTCTATCCTCGGTATGTATGTTAACAACGATCTTCGTTGGAACGACCATATATTCGATGTCGCCAAGAACGCTGCGAAACGTTTAGGTTTCCTCAAACGATGCAAAAAATACTTTACCCCTTCTGATCTGGCTTCAATCTACAAGGTGTTTATTCGCTTGAGTTCAACGCTCACATCTGGTCTGGTGCGTCAAAAACCGTCCTGTAGATTCTAGATAGAATTCAAAAACAAGCGATTAAACTTATAGGTGACAGAAATATAACGAGGTCATTTGACTCGCTTGAACACCGAAGAAATGTTTCCTGTCTCTCACTGGTTTTATCGATTCTTCTCCAAAAAGGGGCTGCATTCCGCCCCTGCAACATTTTACTCGCAATACTCGTCATGCTTCAAATGCACATCAGTTTAACCTCAAGCCTACTTTCGGACGTTCTGTCAAATATAGAGATCCTTTCATTAGCCGTATGGAATATGGAATGATCTACACAGCTCTGTGTTCCCTTATCACTACAACCCACAAGCATTTAAAGTCAACGTGCATCGGTACCTCCTTCGTCTCTTCTCTAATTTCCCTAATGTCCGTACTCTAGTTTAACGTTAGTCATAATCCCTTTAGCGCGCGCTTATTACAAAAAAAAGCTTAATATTCTTTAAGCAAAGGTTTGCATTGAAAAGTAAAGTCGAGGTCTGTGGTGTGGGGAACTAAGGAGAAATCTTAATGGCAACTTTGACTGAAATAATTCCAGGAACATTGATGAAAAGTGCCGCCTCAATTGGGTGATATCGAACACTAACATATTTCAATTCTCTACAAGCTCATACCTCAATCCAATTTGAATCCTCATTGAGTAGATCTGACTATAAACTCAGCCATCACAAAGAAGATTTACAGCATATTTTAGCTCACAAATTGGACCAAGTTCCGAAAATCAATTAGGGCTCCTAAAAGCCAATTAATTAAACAATAACCTTAATGCATTCACCGGAACAACCACAAATTGCAAAACATTTATTAAGCATCCGTTGAACTTTAAATCGCCAGAATTTATATCGACTTGCGGTTTTCAGCGGACAAATTTAAATCGTCCACAACATGGTCAATGCATAGGAGAACACTCGATTCGACTAAATGGAAATGAGATACCTTTAGGACTCTCGTCCAGCCAACGACTCGTCCATTTATTTAAAGATTCGAATCGAAAAAAATTTGTCAACGATTTCCCACCATCAACCGACAAACACACAGACAGACACAAGATCTCCAGAAATGCCAAAGACAATATTGAAAACATGATTCCAAGAATCGAGAACTATTCGTAACGATTTATGGACGAAATTGAGACAAAGGCCCGGTCGATCGTCGATGACATGTTTGAAAATCGAAACAATTAATTTAACTTCAAATTAATGATGCATGTATGTGAAGAAATTCTATTGTTTTTTGGGTTAAAACTGCAAAATAAAAAGATGCAGATACCAATAAGGTTGTGCGGATAAACATTGTTCTACAAATTGGCCACCATAAGTCATATCAAAATTCCATTCGGTCTTATGTCCCTATGGGCCCTCCATCTCTCAAAAATTACCTCAAGCATAATTTTAGATTTAAGTTGTTTGACGTATGACAATACTTTTCCAAAAGGATAATCATGTAATATTTATCGTTCCATTTAACGAGGACACGAGAAACCCGCCAAAAAATGTTCAATCTTGAGCGTGAAATCAATCACTCTCTTATCAACAAAAATCCAAAAAACGAATTCGACAATAAATTTCCACCGCATTTTTGGGAAACAATGGGAATTGAGTTTTTGATTCCAGGAAAAATATAATGAAACTCTTTTGACTCTTGGCAATACAAGATCCTTTCGAAAGGATGACGATGATGATGACGGACACGGCAAAAACAACGACACAACAATTTCTTAGCGACATTGACGGGTACGACAAACGAAAAAGGAAATTGAAATTCCATTTTACGGACCTTTTTGACAAATTCATAGCCTGCTAGCAGGAATATAAAAATATTATCTCTCGACCTTACACGAGCTAGAGAGTTGCAAGGAGTCTGTGTATTATAGTAAGATGATAACTCTAGAGGATAATTAATTCTGTTTAGGACGATTGGACGGACAGTCATCGATGGATGGCACGGTTTCGAGATGTCGTCTCGTCTTAAACAATTTTTTTCGGTTAAACTTGACATGATTTATGGTGGATCTTGTTGTTAAGCCAAATGAGCAATTAGGAGATTGGTTGGACACTGAACTTAGCAGGATCACATAAGATGTTGTTCACTCACGCTAATTGGGTATCAAGTGTGATCGCTTGGATCTCACAGTAACAGATCCGTTGAACACCATCTGAGACAGAACTTGACAATCAAATGACACTCTGATTCGACGAATGATAACCTTAGGCAACCGCTTTTATTTCGGTTTGTTCATAACTCCTAACTCGACGGTCCAAAATCATACTCTGATCTTGCCAGCCTTGCTTTTTGGAGCGGAATGCTGGACGAGGAGCAGATCTTGGGATCCTTCGAAAGAAAAATTCTAAATCGAAAAATTCTCCCCGCCCTGCCATTATAACCGCGAACTCTGCGAGCTGTATAAAGATGTGGATGTATTTTGGGATAGCCATAGTATAGTGGTTGCATCATCGCTTGTCATGCTGAAGGTTCCAGATTCGAATCCCGATGTCAAAAAAAGTAGATCAACTGTACTTCATAGGCATACCACTGGCAGTAGAGTGGTCATATGGCTTGAAAGTGTGGAACGTATTAATAACATCAAGATCAAAAGAAATACTGTGAATTATAAACAATGGCAACAGTACCAATAATTCTCCCCAGTCATTCTGGACACCACCCTCGGAGCAAAACGACTGAAACCTAATACCTCCTGAGTTTCAAAAATCACTACACCACTAGCGCTGTGTGAATAGCATCATAAGGGTGTTCACAACTCCGTTAGCGCTAGTGAATTATATAAAAAAGAAAAAAGGAAAAAATCCGTCGACTGCACTGGCTCGGCCACATCGATCGAATGAAGGAGAACGCTCTAGCTAAGAGGGTCTTTGAATCCCAGTCACCTGGTTCACGAAGAAAAAGGGACCGAAGCTCCGGTTTGAAGATCAGTAAACTGGAAGCAGCGGGCCCGGGTCATCAATTCAATATTAACCTATGCCTGGTGCTTGGCCACAGAGATATATCAACCGTGGTCAAGTGTGCAGACAACTCTGACCTAAGCTAGATCCAAAACGCTTTACAAGCTGGTAATACAAAAAGAGCTCCTTCATCGGGACACTGCCCTATAGGCCTACATGCTTAAAGGCCGAAGTAGCTATACAGAGATGGGGCAAAGGAAGAAACAATCATCCATTTTCTTTGTAGATATCCCGTCCTATACACATGAAGAACCGTTAACTAAGGACCGGGCTTACTGAAGAGACTTGTTGGTGGAGAACCGGATTCATCCCGAACTGCAGCGCCACCTAAGTAAATATCCACAAGAAGACCGCTCTACCTGGAAGTTTCTTTCTTCGACGATCTTAGCGATTTGGCTGACATTGATGTTAATACTTAGTAGCATATCATTTGCTTCACTAGAAGCCCGCAAAGACGTACGTATCGTCATGGGAATTCTTACTTGTCCTACTTGCCCATTGGCTTGTATAGTCTGGTGTGTAAGTAGAACGGCGACAGTGTCAGTGGTATCACAATGGATCACTTTTGGTCTAAGTGTGTCTGTACTCTAGTGCAGACACCCACCCTTACCTAACCTAACCAATAGTAGGTTTTACAAGCTCTAGATTGGAGGCTCAGCTGAAAGTGAATGTATAGGGGATCTGGTTCGGATGGCCCATCATTGGTAGAAAGGGACCTCAATCAGCTCGGTGTGTGTAAGTGAAGGCAGCTAAGTAAAAATTGATTTGGTTGTGGTTGATGACTGTAGCGCCATCTGAAGTTAAGTTGAGATACTATTGCAGTTAAAAATTAAATTTATCACAGAAGCCGATATTGTTCCCTTATTACGATGACGAGAAGGAAAAGTAAATAAAAGTAAATATGCAATCGAATCGCTGGTGTTTGTGATAACCATCCATCTGTTGCGTGAGAAAAGGTCTTCCGGTTTCACTGGTTCATTACTTTTTAAATCTGGATCGTACAACTGAGATGTTCTGCTTTATGACAAACCCTACCGTGGTTTGGACTCTCCCGCCTCAATTCCATTGGTCTTCTGTACATACTCGGTCTCCTAAAACCAATTTTGAGAGCCATTGTTCTGGGTTTTTGCGTTTAAATTTACTTAACCTTCTTCTTTTGAACTCTCGACCTATACCATAAGACCTATATACATGGATGTAACATGGACAACATTCAGAATCAATTTAAAAAAAAATTTAATTTGCATATAAATTTCTACCGCAGCATCACCACTCCATTACGATGGAAATGTACCGTGTCTCCACCCATGTTTACATATCACCATCAATGGGCAACATGCGCGCGCAGACGCAGACGCAGACGCAGACACTAATTACGCTCAATCAATTATTTAAGCAAGACAAATTTTGGAGGCAACATGCTGGACCATAACCAACGCGACGGGACTTTTTGACTCATCTTCCACGCTGCTTTGGGTTTTATGCGTTTTCTTCGTTAGCCCGCTGCGAAAAGATTTGTTCCCACTTTCAGGTTCGTGATCCACATCCAGGTGAATGGTAATAAAACGCCCGGAAAAATATGATTTCTAATTAACCCCTGAGAGTGCCTGCCTAAGATACAAGTGGGCCTCGGAATGGAAGTTAAATAAATTGGAACAAGAGCAGCGGCACTCGCAGCACCCCTTCGTCGCGCCAGTGGATATTTATTCGGGACTCTTTAACGGCCTCTAAAGTGCCTTCGCGTTAATTAACGACCCAATAAATTTCCTCGGCTGGTCAATGTTTGTAAGTACTCGTTCGAGTCTTCTTAGTTGGTGCACATGAATGTAATATTGATCCTAATCGGAGCTAGGATCCTTGTCAATTCTGAGAAATTTTCGGCTTTGGGCTACTGGTCGGTGATAATAAATTTCCCGACCCATAAGACAATTCCTGTCAACACCCTCTGTTGTGTGTGGATGGTGGACCTTTCTCTTTTGGAAAATTAGTGTGGCAGGACCGTTTTTCCGCATGCGCTACCTGGTGAAAGTGTGTGTGCCTCCATAATTCTCTTAATGTTTTCATAACATACTTCTTCGTTCTTTTTTGGGAGTTGGCAACGATCATGACCATGACAATGGCAGTTAGGAGGTGTATCCATCTTAATTAAGACATTGAAAGGGGGCGTGTGGTAGCCCAGTCTTAAGAGATATCTATCTGATTGCGCAAACGTTTGTAACGATTACTCGGAATTTTAGTTTTACAGATTGTCCAGAGGCGATACGAGTGGGTCATTACATGTTATAGGACACGAATTTCCCAGGTGCAGGTGGAAAATTATTCTGTTATGAGTTTTGTATTAGTAGTGACATTTAATGCTCGCCCTGAGACGTTGAGTTAGATTGATGCGAGTAAGTGGGGCGCCGATTGTTGTTGTTGGTGATTGTAATCTTTATTCTGGATTTTGAAATTGGATGTCATAAATTGTGGACTGAGGGACATGAAATTGGAAGCGATGGACACTTGTAATTGATTCGATGAACAAATATTTAGACTGAAGCTGTAAAAATGTTGAAGCAAGTAGAAGAACTACCAGTGTGCCCGCATTTATTGCGACAGAGATGTTTGCAGGTGGACAGTGCTTTAGTTGATTAAATCGATTTATAGGAGGCATTTGGAACAGCTATGTATGACTAGGCAGGTGGACTGCCTTACTTGGATGTATATGCCATCTTCATGGTGGCAATGATGTCATTTTCATTTTCATTCTCTTCAGTGGGATAGAATGATTTGATTTGATGTGACATTGGCACTTTGTCAAACTACGACAAATGGTAACAGCACCAACAGCAACAAATTTACTATCTTTCGTTGATGGCATTCCCTTTCAGAGTTTTTCTGTTCCACTAAACTCCTGTATCTTCGCCGGCAACTCTATACAAGCAAAAACATCAAAAAAACGTTTGATACGTTGCTATCTTAACAATCGTCGCCGATAACTATCCATCATCCTGCACCACCACCAACGTCTTCATCAACATTGCCATCATAACCACTTGTCCAGCAGTATGTTGTCTTAACTCAAAAAAATGTGACGATCGCCTATCGATTGGCTTCACAAGCGTGGTCCATGGCCTTCGTAGTAGCAAACAACCTCTGGCACAACCAATATTCACTTGGGCTTCGTTTCAGGCCACTGCAGAGTATTCTTCAGAAGAAGTTACCTATCCCAAGAACAAGTTCGGGTCTTAAGCTTTCGTTAGAAGGGTGAGTAAGCACACCAGCTCTTTCAGGTCACTGTGTGAGCCAGTGGCAGTTCGGTTGTCTGACTTGAGAAAAATGTTTGCTTAAAAAATTGGGAATTTCGAAAGTTTCATCTATGTAACTCAATATTAGGGACTCATACCTCCTCCTGAGAACCTTTCAAAGACGAAACTGAGCACGTTACTAACAGTGCTAGAGTTGGACCCGCCGACGACCCACTGTCGAACGATCCTCTTCCAGAAGTTTGGCATTAACCACCCAGGCAATTTCATCTGCAAATCCTATAATGTTTGCCTCCTCAGAAGTGGTCCCAGCATGCATATTTGCGGTACATCTTTGGTTACCTTGTGCTCCTTGAGGTCATAGTCGGTGTTGTATAGTGACTTCTTCTACTGCGAATTCGAGTCTATTGAAGATAATATGGTCCAAAACTTTTCCAAGTGTTCGTTTGGTGACTTGTTGTTTCCCTCTAATCGTTGTCACCTCTATTGAATCGGGAAGATTCGTTCCATCAGACACGAGTAATACATTCGTCGAAGACGTCTGAGCATGCTTTAATTGCTTGAGGGCTCTATTGGGAACGCTGTTAGGCCCCGCGTACTTTTTATCTTCGAACGTTTCACATTATTTGATTAGGTCCTCTGCGGTGACCATGTTGATGTTGGGTTTTTCTGCTGCTACCGGGGATTGTATTTCACATATCTTGGAAACAGTATCGTTGCTTAGAGCTTTTTACGCTGTTTGAGTATACTCTAGACTCTAAAGAGTTTACAGACCCTCATTTCTCTGCAACGTACAATCGGTCAAGTCGTAGTCAAGTGGATGGTACTTAGCAGCTCTTCTCCTTATCATAGATGCATCACAGGTTTTTTTAATCTCCATAGAGGCTTGTTATCACTTGGTATTGGCAGAACTTGTTAACTTTACTGGCTAAGACCGAGAAGAATAATTCCTCATCAAATGATTCCATTCTCCATTCCAGCTCTGGTCAATGTTTTACTTCTTATCCCAACGCCCAACGACTGCTGTGCCTTCCGATTTGTCCTTTGCACCAGACAGTTGCTGATAGAAGTGATGTCGATAATGGATTTCCGCAGAAGGTGTGTTTGTTTCCGGCGCTGATAAGCATGATATCTGATGATGTAAAGGCTAAATCCCAAAATGTCCTTGACATTGTTTCATAGTCAATGAAAAGTAGTTAAAAAAAATTAAAGACCAGCGTATCTATAAACAGCACATTATGCGTCTTAATCTTTTAAGCCAATGTCAACATCCGAAAAAATAATATATCCTCTGATCACCGCTTAATGTCCTTTTAACAAATAACTTCTCCCTGAGGTACGAACTACTAAACAACTGAAATCCCTCAAAACTATCATCAAACACTTGACAAACTTGCTTTAGCCCTTAAACTGTACTACATCGTGACTATGACCGCAGGACATCAAAAGTAGCGAAAAGTGTGGCCTTTCAGCACACCAGTCGATATGTGCAAAGTGTTCCACAACATTTCAGACACAAAGAATTCCGACCGATAATCGGTCATAAATATTCCGATCAGTGTTAGCTTGAAGTACTTACCTGCAGTAGGTGCTTCATTTTGCTGCGGACGAGAGTTATACACACGGCAAAAGAGGGACAACCAAAAGGATTTTGCACAAACATACGGAGGAATATCGAAGAGTTTTTGTTTTTGTTTTTTATTTTTTCCCACAGCTGAGGAAGCCGACAAAAAGGACTTTCCTTGCAGGATGTTTGCTTATCTTATTCTACTAATGGGTTGGATTTGCATGCATTCAGGAACAGCAGGCAACAACTTCTGCTAATTTCTCAGGGTGTCACTTAATTCGTGGGTCTCATAAATATTTTGAAGATATTTTGCACAGGAGACCCGCTGACTTATTAATTAGTGAGATTTAATAAACATGTTTTGCCGAAAAATTAAATCTTTATTTGAAATCGAAGGATCGCGTGTTTGAATTGATTATTTTTTTTTTTATTATTTTTCCTTCGCCAAAGAGTTTTGTCTCGTTCTTTGTTCTCATTCTTTGCTTTCCAGTGGTCATTCCTTGCGAACAGTTGTTAATGACTAAAAGAATATACATATATGCACACGTGTGTATGCCTAACTCCTGCTTCCAGTTTTTCACACCCAGGGCGAAAATCTACTTTTAAAATGTCTTACCGGAAGTACAATTCCGAATTTGACTGTCCAACGTCCAAAAACAGGAGCTATCCTATCCTAATAATAGAGCAGGTTGCCAATGGGGCAATAATGAGAATCATCAGAGAGAGAGAGAGAGAGTAAGAAAGGACTTAGGCATCGGATTAAGGGATAAACAACTCTCTTTAGAAACACCTAGAGAGGAAATAATAAAAAATACAACTTTGTTAAGAACTGTATTAAAAGGCTACGTACCTCCTGGCCCCTTCTTTGAATGTACACCAAAATAGTACACGGATGGCTCAAGATCATCTGGTGGAATCGAAGCAGGAATATATGAGCGCAAAACCACACACTTAAGGCCAATGGGTAAACTATGTAGCCTTTTGCAATCGAAAATCCACACTCATTATATAGAAGATGCATCTAAAAAAACGGAACTATCGCAGGCAAGATATTGCGATATTATCAGACAGCTAGGCTGCTATAAAAGCACTGAATGCGTACGGAATCAGCTTAAAGCTGGTTTGGATAGATATCCCTAGCCGACAAACTGGCAAAGTCAGACCCCTTCATCGGTCTAGAACCCATCTACGGGTTAGGAGAACACACCCTTCGGGAGGAACTAGGAAAGGGGGACTAAACCAAAAGGAAAAAAACCATTTAATAGATTCCTTAGCTAAGGTAGTCCCAGATCCTTCTAGGAAACTATTACCGGCAGAGATCGCAGTCGTGCATCGAACGTACAAAGAACAGGCTAAAAATACAAAACAGTTTCCTTACAGGACATTCTAAGCTCCGAAGACAAGTTATGTGTCTGTAGAATCTGCAATGAGGCTGAGGAAATCTCTGAACATATTCAAGGTGATTGTGGTGCCCTCAATTATATCAGATTCAGTAGTCTAGGCGAACACCCAAAAATTGCCAGTTCGTTCAGAACTCATATCCTTTGAGATAATGGTAGAAACTTACCCAACAATAGTATACTTACAAGGAATTTGAGAAATATTTAGACAATTCTTCTCTTGACCTCTAGTAACCAATGCCATATCCAGACAGATATGGCTTCTTGTAAAACAGGACGAATGACTCAATTAATAGATCCCGCACCGTGACAGCAAGAATCATAGTAACTAGCACGGGCCAATGGCCAATCGATCATCATGCTGCCCAGTTAGGCATTCCATTCAACCCCAACTGCCGCAGTTGCGACAATTTCACACAAAAAGGAAACCCTATTACATTTTCTCTGTGACTGCCCGACACTAGCCAGAGCCAGGCCTTGACAAACCATTTTTTAAGGAATTATCAGAAATTTCTGGCATAAAATATTGCAACATCATTAATTTCCTGAAGTTGACAGGATGGATCTGGAAAACAATGGCCCTATCACTCACATCAACATCCAGGTCACGTGAGTTGTGGTAGGATTTCAGCAAACAGCCACTTCTACCTACCTACCTATCTCCCTCGACTTAAAAATGTCGAAAAGTAGTGGTACAGACTCTTCACGGAAAATTGAGAAGCAACAACTTGTCATTCAACATTATCCCCGAGTTATCGGGAAACGGTCTTGCACCTCTAATGGACTATACGAAGGTGATTTGCTTAATTTCATTGTTGTGAGCCACTGTAGAGCCACGAAGGCAACTTTGCTGTAGGTGAGGAAGACGGCGGCACGGTTGTCGTTGCTCGGCTCAGCTCGTCGAGCGGGAGTAGTTCTTGCCAACCTCACCTTGCACCACCTGCTCAGCACACAAAATATCGTGTCATTGCAACTAGCTAAAGAAGAAAGATGAAGTTCCCTAATACCCTAAATAGACATCGGATGGACAGAGAAGCAAGACAGAAAAGGAAAGAGCATTTATCCAAGGACCAATGCCAATACTCTGAAGAAAGACAGGAAAAGATCTTCGCGACTACCCTATCTAGCCTATCCTGAACCTTTGCTTTGCTAACACTAAAAGCCAAACCTACACTTGACCTAACTATCTTAAAACTATCTTATGCTTAATCCTAAACGCTCTGTCTTTTTCCATATCTCCCTCGGATAAAGTTCGTCAAGAACCCGAGACATGTCAAATGTTGTTGGCAAAGGTTGGCCAGCCCACCCTTCGTGCCTTGCGATACAACCTACGCTATCTCCTATAGCCGATGGTGCAGGAAATAGTCCCTCCTTTTCCGACGTTCGTGAATGATGACTGTACTTGACAATTACTAGCCACGTTGTTCGAATCCAAAAGAACTTCCTTGCATTTCTTAGTCTTTTCGACTCGCAGACTGATGTACCTGCTAAAAGGCGACAAGGGAAATACGTACCTGGCTTTACTGTTTCTATTCATAAAGAACTACATATATCAGGCTCCGTAGTCTCCAGCTCGTCACTTAGTAAACATAAGACTTCGAATAAGTATCTCCTGGTGCAGACTCTTTTCTTTGCAAACCAAGGCATCTTCTGTATTGTTTCGAGCATCTTCTCGTTAAATTTATCGTGACATATTGTAGTACTCCACTTATTGGCAACCGAAACACTTAGTTTCACCTCCAGCCCTGTATCAAATGGCCACTCTTTCTTGTTCCCAACATTCCACTTCTCTTTTCCAAAAATCTGGACCTCAGGCAAGGCCTCAATGCCTTAAGTTAACCTCACTGCTCAAAATTTGTCCTGGCACTCTGTATTCGCTATCGCTATACGCTAACTGTAAGCTGTACTTACAAGGTTTTCGTTGGAGCATTGACTTTACTCATGCAACCTATCTTGGAAGTCCACTTTGTCTTTCTAATTCTAAAGGTCGACGGAAAAGTCAGTGAATAATCAGAATTTTGTAACTTGACTGTATCCACCAGCTTCTAATCGAGCTCATCTTCTGTCTCCATGATGAAATGATCATCTCTGCAGACTTTTATAGACTAAACAGTGATATTTCGGACCGAAACATCGCTTGCTGGTCGCAGCTAGAGGAACTGATGGAACTTTTACTCCTAGAGGAGATGCACCGCTCTATTCCTTGTTTTTGCCTCCCGGGTGATCTATAGCAAACGCATGAGAATTTTTACCTTAACCACAGCAGCGCCTAAGCTCTGTCCAAAGACCGTGATCAAGAAATATGGTTGAAGACGGTCGCCGTCTGTTTGAAACGTCATCATACAAACAGATTGAGATCTGAAATATTTCAGGTGGATTACTTTTTGTATAGATATAAACGTTCAGATACATATTTGTCTTCCTTTCAATATTAATCGGAATAAAAGAAAATGTACGAGTAACCTCGTCCTTAATATGCGTGAAATCATAAATGTCAATAAGTTAACAGCTACTGAGTCCTTTGTTCTGCAGGGACCACCTGGAAATTTTGACCAACCATTTAAGATAAGAAAATGATTATAGTAGCAGGTAAATACAACTTAGAAATGCAGCCGCACTTGTATACCTTCGTTGGTGTTCTTTTAAAAAAAAAAAAATGATAAGACCGTGGCACGTGATTATTTTAATAGAGCTGTGGAACTGAAAGTGAACCTTGTGTATCATAAGATGGCCCTAAACTACATCTTGGTTGAGCCTTAGCTTGATTAAAAACATACGTAAGTTACTAATTAAGAGAGCCTTTGATGCTAGACAGCAGCGTTGTAAAAGAATGCATTCGCAGAGTTCAATGTAATAGAATTCAGAAAAATGGCTTTATTAGGCTCACACTTGAAAAAACACTGTATAAATAGTAAAGGGAGGTTTGCAGACTTGAGGTTTCTTGTCAAGTGCATCCGGGAGGAAAGACTCTGGGCAATGCAAAAAGGCTAAGAGACTTGGGTGGTTTTGTCAGGGGCTTTCAACAGACACTGATTGAATTGCAATAAAAGGCCTGAAGACTTGGGTGGGTTTGTACAGGGGCAGAGGCAATGGGCAATATAATAATAAATTGGACTAACCCGCGTCATCAGTAAGCAAGATCCATGGCAGACTTCTGATAATGTTGAATCTGAAGATTTGCTGATGATGTATCTGATGAAGTTTTATGGTGAGTATCATGATGTGTGTGGGATGGTGTATCCGATCCTGTGTCAGGGTTGATTTGTGTGAAATAAAGCTTCCTCCTCTGATGTTCCTTTACACAGAACTCAACGAGCTAGGCTTAATTGGATCCAATTTAGTCAATCCAGTCCAGTTAATATAATAGGAGAGAGCCCAGCCCACTTCCCAAGCAAATGCCTTGAATACTATTTCAACAACCTAGGGAATCTATCGAAACCAATGGTATCTTCATCCGCCATCGATAGAGTCCATGCTTCAGCGTCATAGAGTAGGTATGAGTTGATATATGTATTGTATAGAGTCTTCTTAGTTCTTCGGGGGAGGGCCTTACTACGCAATTGTCTCCTCTTCGTTTGATTTCTTATAAGATTGTCCTTTTTTGTTGACCGTAAATACTTATTTTTGCCCTCGTTCGGCCGCTTCTGTTTCAAAACTCGCAAATGCACCAACATCATCGGTGTATTGAAGCAGTTGCATGGACTTTTGAAAGATTGTGTCTCCGGTGTTAGCATGAGAGTCTCGCATTGAAAAATAATGTCGAAGAAGTTGCATGACAGTGCATCTTTCTTGAAGTTAAAAGTTTCCGTGAGATCGTTGCTGATCTTTTGATGGAGCAGCAAGCATTCTCCATTGTCATCCTACACAGATGAACGAGTTTGACAGGGATGCCAAAACTAGATATTGTTCTGTATAGCTCTTCTCTATAGATACGCAGACTGTATTTCTAGGTGAATTTAAAAGAATTACTCTTCCAAAATATTTTAATCTTTAACAATTTTGCTAATTAGGCTACTTCTTCTTGACAAAAAATCTAAGAAATTTCTCTTACACCTAGGTTTGTCAAGAAGTCCTGGAATAAGCAGAGATGTGATTATGCCTGCGCAAGCGGTGCACATACCGCACTGCATCATTAAACGCTCCTTGAAGTTTCTGCTGTGACAAAGAGTCAAGGTTACAATAAACAACTTCCGCATATCTTATGATCGGAAAGACCAAACTTATCACTAGCTTACGTCTTGTTTCGGTTGGAGTAAAGCTGGCAGACAACCAAAGTTTGCCGAGACATCCGTAGATACGCCCGATAATAAGGTTTGTGTGGTTATAACAAAACAAGGTACGATTTATTACAAAACAAAGACTTGTGACGGAATCACAAGCCTCAGCTTGCTGTCAGAGAGCCTTAAGTCTGGAAAAAGGCTCAGATCAAACAGTCTGTTTGAGATCGGAATGACCTGGGACTTTGACGGGTTTAGCAGCAGTCCATTCCTTACTGACCAACTGAAAATTTCACCTAAGTCTTCGTTTCACCAGTAGACATGTTCAGAGATTTCTCTTATAGGCTTGCCCAAGTATGGCTGAACGTCGTCAGCATATACGTGAACTGAAGCATGTTTGCACACGGACGGCAAGTCATTAATAAACATGCATAACAATATTGGTCCCAGGATTGATCCCTGTGGTACTCCTTGCCTAACAGGTCTCAGCGCTGACGAAGAACTATCGTTAACAACTCTTTGCATTCTTTTACTCAGAAAGTTGACCAGAAGGTTTAAGGCCCTCACAGCAAAACCAAAGCGATGCTGAAGTTTCCAGCCAAGGATTTCATGATTAACCTTGTCAAAGGCCTTAGAGAAATCAAGCAAGCGTAACATAACCCGTCAAAATCGAGCCTTATGTCATCTAGTATTTTGACCATAGCCGTGGAGCAGCTGTGATTAGCACGGAATCCGGACTGGAACGGGCTCAGGAGGCAGTTTATAGACAAGTGGTTTATTATCTGCTTTGCAATGAGTTTCTCAAAAACCTTTGACAAGCATGATAAGATGCTGATAGGCCTACAGTCACTTTCCGAGATAGCATCAGGCTTTTTGGCAACAGGAACAATTCTTGCGATTTTCCATGAGATAGGAAATGTCGAAGTGGTAATGCAATGGTTGATAACGTGAGTTAGGTAACTAATGACAAAGCGGATAGGTACCCAACCCAGTCTTCTCCAACAGAGTTAGATCTGATGCTGGCTATACAATTTATGATGTCGTTCTTAGTTACCACCTCAAGATGATGAAAAGAAGCTGAGTCTCGTTGGATAAGGATCTTACGAGCAAGACACAGGATCACCTTCCTTGAAGGTATGGCATACCAGTCATCGGGCATAATCTCGTCCACCCATACTTGATTGACGAAAGTATCACCTCCATATTTGAAAAGTCCGACTGGCAAGCCATTTGGTTGGTGATGACATTCACCTCTTATCGTAATATAAATATCAATATCCCCTCCTCAAAACAATCCCATCTTAAACAATAAACATAAACAATACTCGGATTAGCATACAAGAAAACCTCCTAAATTCAACTCTGATTGGTGACAAAAACAATTAACAATCATTGTTTGGGCCATTCTGCTAATAATAGACTTCTAACCAAAAGAATGAATTTTAATTGCCATCACAGACCATAAAGTCGGTACCCGCCCCTCGTTAGAGGTCGCTGTCGTAAATTCACAAGCAAACCAACTTCAATCGCAATTAAAAATTCAATAAAAAAAAAAAAAAACATATTAAGACCGCTTGTGGATCTATTGGAAGGCTCATTGGCCGATTATTCCCCGATCAATCTGATGATTTAAATAATTTCACGGTTTTCAAAAAAAAAATTGTTTTTTTCAATTTGACTGCCGCCGTCTCCATTGTGTCTCCGGTACCGCCCGATCATTTGCGGCCAAGTGATAATGAGCGGCGCATCATCGTATATTATTTGTCTCAGTGTGAATTGATCCGAATCTCATTTGATTTTTTCCAAAATATCAACAATGGGTTGTTCGAATCGATTTTATAGCCAACAAATTATCATATTAATAAGTTTGTTGAAGGCAATACCGGCTTGGGCGTCATCCTGGGCTGTAGATGATTTGTTGAACACTTCACACCGGGCGCATACTCATAATCTCCGCAGCGCAGCGTCTAGAGGGGATTTACTCATAAAAAAAGAAGAAGAAATGGAAAATTAAAACTTTATGAGTTTATTAGGATTCAAAATTCTAATTTGAAATGTGATGTTTTGGAAACATGAATTTTTTTTTTTTTATTACACCGGTAGGGAGGGTTTCGATTGAGTGTTGTTGTCTGCGGATGACTAGTTAAGTAGACTTTAAGCGCCTCCGCAGGTTTTGTAAAATTAATTTTGAAAGTGCCCTCGGTTTTTTTTTTTGACTTAATCTAATTAAAAATATTTAGTGTTTTGCTATGAATTTAAAACTTTATTTAGCCATGAATTGATTTGTTTTTCAATTGTTGATGTTTTGAAATGACCCCCAGTGGTTGAAGGTAGCCGTTTTCAAGGCTCGTAAAGTTAGATTTTTTCGAAATATTTCCTATATTCTCTGCCAATCTAGGAATGAGATTCGGAAGTTTTACCAAAAGGAAAAAAATACATGCCAACGACACCGAAGCCCGAACCCGAACCGAAGCCTATAAAGTCGAGCAAGCATAGTCGTAGAGGCGCAGTCGATGCAGAAGATTTGGAAGGAGTATTTCTGTAGACAGTGGTCGCCGTGGCTTAGTGGTTAGTGCGTTGGACTGCTAAGCGAGATACACCTGTTCGATTCTCAAAAACTCTAAACGTTTTTTCGCGGCACCACCTCTTCGTAGGCATGATAAACCTGCAAAAGTGTAACCTGTCATGAAAAGCTTCTCAATTCGACATTCGGAGTCTACATTAAACCTGTAAATCCCTTCCATTCGTCCGAAGAATATAACACGCACAACATGAATTGATGTGAGAAGTTAGGCCTTGGCTTCTCTATGAGCTGTCGTGCCACATTTCTGTAGACTTGCCAAATACCACTGTCAGGCAGAATGAACCTTTCAACCTGGACGATGTAGATCAACAATTCCATCCACCCGACCTAGATGAAGTGAATATAGTCATATCTAAGCTGAAGTTCAACAAAGCTGCCGGAGCGGACAGTCTAACTGCAGAGCTTTTCAAAGCGGCAGGCGATGACTTGGTAAGGAGCATACACCAACTTATCTGTAAAATATGGTCAGAAGAAAGTATGCCCGATGAATAGAACCTCAGCATTGTTTGTCCGATCCTCAAGAAAGAAGGCCCTCTGAACTGCGCCAACTCCAGAGCAGAGCTGTAAAAGAATACATTCACTGAATGCACCCAATTGAATTCATGCGAAATGAATTCATTCATTGACTTATTTTTTGAATGGTGACTTATAAGTTTAAATCACCATTCATTTTGAAGTCATTGAATGAGCATTCAATTTTTGCATTCAATGAATGGCAGTCAATATTTCCATTCATTTGCATTTATTTGAAGTCTTTGCATTCAATCGCCATTCCCATTCATTTGAAGTCTTATGCGTTCATTTCCATTATTTGCTTTAGCAGAATTAAGATAAGTTGCTTTATGGGTTTCTGATAAACTTCCAGAGAGCGAGGATCAGTGCTCAACAGCTTTGGAGGAGGTAGTTCGGAGTTTTAGTCGCTTTTCTACGGAATCTACAGGTAACGTTGTTTTCTAGGCTCAGCTCCTTCAGATGTGTGGGGTTACCTGATAAAGCGTAGTGTGTGATTTGTAGAGCTAGCTCAACGCTTTCAGGACAACTTTTCTTTAACAAAAATTGAAAGGAATGAAAATGAATGGAAAAATTGACTGCCATTCGTTGAATGCTCATTCAATGACTTCAAAATTAATGGTGATTCAAACTTATAAGTCAGCATTCAAAAATAAAGTTAATGAATAAATTCGCAAGTTGAAGGGGACCTCAACCAAGTTAGCGTACGAAATTAGAGGTAGCTAGCTAAAGATCCAGCTGGCTAGAGACGCTTGTTGGTTGAGGCTCAGGTCCACCTCGGACTGTAACGCCACCTTAAGTCAGTAAGTTAGTTATTGTCCTCGAGATATGTAATTACATCCCAATATGGACATGTCATACCATCTCCAGAACTCAAGGATTAGACAACTCTTCTTTGGCAATGAGTTCGGTTGGATCCCAACAGACTACGGACGGATCAAATAGATCAAAGATCAATATACAGTGAACTCTCTCATAAGTGGACACTGGCGGTACCAAGAAATTTGTCCGCTTTTGAGGAAAAGACCTAAATTGACAATCTTTAAAAAAATACATTTGTGTCTATGGAATTCAAGCTTAAAATTACACAGTAGTATTTTTGGACATAAAGTGACTGTTTTCACATTTCTGAACACTTCTTTGGATACCTAACCAAGCTTTGATTTCTTTCTAAGCAATCACAGCCAAGTCGTTCAATAGAAAGTTCCACAACAGTAGTTAATAAGGCAGCGAAAGACTAAATTAACTCTCCTGGAACTTTTCAGTACTGTCCCCCGAGGTCCAATTAATCTGATTGAGCTATACTCCGACAGCAGGGATGTCATCAGATTAAGAAAACACGTTTTTATTAATCTTCAAATAAAGCTTGAAGTCGAAACAAAAACTAGGTTTATTTTTTGGATGAAACTGAAATCATGAAGCAAATACTGTCTCATGGCCAAAACCGTTTAAAGGAAAGTAACATCCACAACGTTTTTTTTTTCGGTGCGATAACACTCACCCCTTCAATTAGTCATTTGTTTGTAGAAGAATATAACCAAAAAGGACCGCCGAGAGTGCCCCCTCCAATCACAAACACCTTCGAACACCACGACCAAATTGCTGAGGCAAACTTTTCCTTAACTCAACGCAACTCAAGCTAAAAATTTGTTGATGTACCCCGACCACTTGATTCCAATTCAATATCAAAAAAGCTACTTAACGCATTTTCTCCCTCTCCTTCTCATTTTCGGGCCGCCATCCACGAGCAAACAAATTCTCCCTGTTTGACCTACAACGTAGCAGGCTGCTGCAGAAGTTACTGCTGCAGTCGCCTCCAGAACTGGCCTCTAATACATATTTACCCATCGGATTTACCATATTCCGACAAATTGAGTGGAAGAGCGGTGTCCAGTGTACCCAGGTCCTCCTGGAAACATCAATACACTGCCGCCGCACACACACACAGTCGTGTATATTTGTCCATTTGGCCGGTGTTTGCTTCGTTAATTTGGGATTCATACTCTGTCCAAAAATTGCCACTCAAGGCACGTCAAATGGCCAGCGGCAGCGGCAGGCAATACCACCGCCACTGCCACTCACCGTGCAAATAGAGATTCACCTTTGAAGATGTGACCGACACCAGCTAGGGACGACCGCGACGCCTCTCCAGAGTCCACCGCTCAGTCAACGTACCTGAGCGGCGTTGCTGTTGACCCAAGCGATTATCAATTTACACTTCTCGTCAATACAGCGCGCGCTAAACGATTTTGATATATTTTTGTTTATTTTTATAATTACCAATCGCCGATGGGTTAATTTGGGCGAGCTGAGTCGGTTTTAATGCGCCGGTAATGTGCCGGCCCCTCGCGTCCTCCATTGATCGCCGATAATGAATTTGTTATGAGCGTTCAATGAGCGTTTCAATCATCGCCATCGCGTCGATTATTAGTCATAGACGCTTCTAAGTGAAGTGCTGATGGATGGATGGGATGGATGGTTAGGAGCGGGTGGCATCCGATGCTTTGATGTTTTGTTCGTGGCTCGATCGGATCTCGAACGCTGGATGGATGTTTGTTTGGATTTGATCCGCCTGAGAAGCTTTCGATGATAATTGACGCTTGTTGGCTTAATGACAGCACACGATCGCGGCGTTTCGTATTAATATTAAATTTAATTGCAATTGATGGTGGTGTTTGATTTGAGTTTGCTATCGGTTGTGAAATGCTAATTTTTCGATTTCTGATTAATCGCATTGCTGCGGTAATTAATTGATCGTTAGTTACGGGGATAGAGCGGTTCGTGATTAGACGTTTCGTTTGCGTATTTCAAAGTAATCACTGATTGATGGTAAACGATTGCATTAGTTGTTCAAATGATGTATGTTTGTGCATGTAGTCTCGTATTTTCACTTAAAGTGGCGGTGTTGAAAGAATGATAAAAAGATCGCTTTCTCTACTTGTGTGAATCACCTAAAGCGATACCATGCTCTACTGCGTTGTCTCTCCTGTTGTCCATTTGCTCTACATGTCCTAGCCAACTCAAGCGTTCAAAACACCGTTTTTTTGACTAGATCGACATCGCTGTGTCGTTTGCTATTGAATCTCATTCGCCAAAGCCCGTCGATGCAAACGGAATCTTACCTCAACTTATAACCCTATCCAGTCAGAATGATACCAATTCCGTAATACAAGTTGGTTAAAGTCTCCTTTCATTGCAAAGGGTCTGCCTATTCTGTTCATTCAGTCTTTCCTGCAACGTCATTCTGTAGGTATCTTTAGATTTTCAGAGTTGGCCAATGTAAATCAAACCCAAGTTGTCAGAAAGTTTTCTAGCATTCTAACAGCGCTGCCACTGATCTTCTACAATTTCTATTTCAGTTGTAGGATTTCTCGCACTGTTTAGGGTAGGTAGGTTTGTAGGAAGAGTTGGCAGTTGAACTCAATTAGCGCTAGGATGCTACTCACAACTCATTTAATCTCGTTGTTTGCGGTTTGATAGGTTGATACTTACTTAAGGTGGCGCTACAGGCCGGGTGGACCTTGGCCTCAACCAACAAGCGTCTCCATCCAGCGCGATCTTTAGCTAGCTTCCTTCAGTTTCGCACGCTAAGTTGGTTGAGGTCCCTTTCAACTTGCGTCCGCCACCTGAGTCGCGGTCTTCCTCTAGTGCGCTGACCCTCGGAAACGGATTCGAAGATTTTTCGGACGGGAGCATTGGTATCCATCCGCTCTACCTGACTCAGCCACCTCAGTCGTTGGACCTTCAATCTTCTCGCTAGGTCGATTTCGCTGTACAAGCCCGTACAGTTCGTCGTTGTGTCTCCTCCTCCACTAACCGTCTATGCAGACGGCCCCAAAAATCACCCAAAGAATTTTCCTCTCGAAGTTGCCAAGAGCACCCCCATCCAAAGACTCAGCGATTCGAAAACGTTATGTTGTGTTTGATTTCAGCACTGGTTCCGTGGTTGATGTAAGCTCCCTCACTACGTCAAATTAAGATATGTCTCTCCATAATACGCGGCCTTTAATCGATAACAAATTTGTGGGTATAGATTTCGAATTTCAAGGTTTTCTCCAAGAGCTGTAGTATCGTATTGGTGATGGACTTTCCCGCCCTAAAGCCACACAAAATGGTTAAGGATGTGATGTTGAGAAGATGTATGTATACCTCTAGAGTTGACACTAAGGTTCGACCAAATTTTACAAATAAGTTGGCGGATACTCCTTAGCAAGTTATCTCCTGCTACTTTAAGCAATTCGGCAGATAGGTTGACAGCTCCAACAGTTTTCTTGGTCTGGTCGAGGATGAGTAGATGGAATTGTGGCCTCACGTCTTCCAGATTGATGATGCATTCTACCAGTGGCCTGTAAAAAAGTGAATTGTAAGAAACTAAACGTATCCCTTCTAAGTGAAACACCACAAGATTTAAAATGATTCTGTTGACATTTACAATTCAATAAATCTCAAGGAATCACTTGACCAACCGATGACCCTTAAATTTCAATTTTTTTTTTAATGAATGAGCCAAGCATTTCATTGATGGCTTAATATTCGAGCTCAATAAATAAAATTTTATAACAATAAGCCCACTGAAGTTGTTTAAATTTCCAAAGAAATCAAAGACGAATAAAAGATCCTTGAAGCAGACCTACTACATAGACCATGAGTTTCCCACACGTCATTGTCGGCATCCTTTTGTCTTGTTAACCCTCCCTCAGCCGATAGCAATAATATGTGCAACTAATTGATTTATTGCACCTGATGTTTAGGTCATCTTTATTACAAAGGATCCTCGATAATTGGGTAACTACCGAAGGATAAAGAAAAAAGAACTCCAACATGAACTATAAAAAAAAGGACAAATTTTCCGAGCAATTAATAGATCAAAAAAGAAATAGTTGAACGGGTACAGGTACAATAAATTTTGTAGCATCGTTTGAGATATGTACATAAGTCGATGCAGAGGTCGATGTTCCCACGTCATCGTTCAACTACAACATCCCGATCTATTTCAAACTGTTTCAGATTGAGAGATCAATATCGGAGAGAGTGGCTTCTTTATTTTTTTCTTACATAAGGGTAGATCCAAGGGTAAAAGATGCTGAAGGTAGGTCAAAATCATGGAATCTAATCGATGTTGTTGATGATAATGTAAGTGGCAGTGAAAGGATACTCGAAAGGATACTCGATGCTTTCCATAGGTGGGTCATGGACACTACATTTAAAAAATTTCAGCTAAGGACTGTAGTACTGATTGCAAAAGTCATTACGTGACGGATCATACTTTTGAAGGTTTGTCATGGCCTGCCAAGAGGTGGTGCCGCAAAAAACAGTTTGGGTGTGTTGCTGAGGTTCAAAAATCTGTGTCCTTTCGCTACGGTTGCAAGACAGACAAGTGGCAGCCAGCGTAGCTATATACATCAAAGAACTACACCAATGGTTCAGTGTCCGTGTTGGACACTCCACTATTCAAATTGATTCAGAATTCCTACCGCAAGACGCCGACAAGTAACCTCTATCCCCTTTAGACTTGATTGGCTGATTTTGAGCTACAACGGAAGGATTTCACATGCTTCTACACAGATGGCGCTTAGACAGAATCGGGAATGGGTAGAGATGTATTCTCCAAGGTAATGAACATAAGAATCTCTTTTTGTGTGCCTGACCACTGTAGCTTTTTCCAAGCCGAGATAATGACAATCAAAGAGGGTTTGCCGTGGCTGTGGTACAAGGTTTTATCTATGCGGGATATCACTGGTAGTCATGCTGCGGTCAAGTCCCTGAAATTTGTCATCCACAATTCAAAAACAACGAGATTGCTGAGCAATCCAAAATTTTCCTAATCTGGGTGTCAGAGCATAGGGAATTCTAGGAGGTCACTGAATGGCTGACGATCTTCTCAGGCAGGGTACAACTTTGTCAATTCTACCGGAAAACGCAGGTTGTTACTAAGGGGTAGGTATCACTGGTAGACAGATGGACCCACCTTCCCCATCAAGTCATCACTAAATTAATTTGACCCCAGCTGGATCACCAGGCTGCTTATTAGCACCCTAATGGGTTTTATCACAGAACACTGCACCATTGGTAGGCACCCCAATAGGCTGCACCTTCTCCTTACTGATTTTTACATAACCTGTATGATCTATGTAAGTGTCCCAGCTTGAAGAAAAGTTCATTTAGGAGTCAGCTTCTTCCAAAATCTCAACAAACTGGCTGACATCCACTGGTTCTGTGGATAGTTTCTGAAGGAAAAAAACAAGATTCATGTGGTATGACAAAGGCCCTACTCTGGTCTAAGTGCGACTGTGATTCTAACCTAAACTATCCCTTATGAAAGCAAGTACAAGGTGGAAGTGACTAACCACCAGTGTGATATCGAGAAGGCTCCAGCTAGAGAACGATGAAGCAAACACCAACAGCCTTTTGGAGAAGATAGGGAAACCCTCTCTTTGTTGGTAGGCATCCTAACCGGTCAAAGAAACTGCATCTAAACGATGATGACTTGTGCAGACGATGAACAAGTTCATGAGGACATAATCGATTTTCTATCAACCCCCAAGCTCTGTCATACAAGATATGAGATCCTCGGCGAATGGTTAGAAACAGGAAATTGATCCTGTGAACCATTGGATCTACATAAGGCCTAACCCACAAATCTAGCTTCATCTTCCACTAAATTGGAAGCGAGGAGGATCGCTAGTATGAAAGAAGCGTTCGATATGATACCGAAGATCCGGAAAAGCAACGTGTACAGCAAAACAGTAGGTACTTGGAAGATGACCACCACGGTCCCTTTGCAAGGCTTCACTCGTCTTACATTTTTAAACGAGAAATAGGGTTTCGCGAATCAAGAAACTAGCAAAACTTGGTTAAAAGAAACAAAATGCTGGAATCTGACTGCTTTCGTCCTTTTCTCTCCTTTTTACTCCCAATACGGCGAGACTATGCATCGTGCAGACAGAGACCACTTGGAACGTTTTTTTTCCTACATATGTACATACATGCATGCATACATTTTCAAATTGGCAGGTGTACAAGCATCTCTCAACCATTTAGTAATCTTCTCTCATAAACAAGATACAAATGCGTCAACACCGATTCAATAAATCCTTTTGCAAATATCACATGTATCTTTGCATTGAAAGCGGCAAAACTTCTGTGATAATTCAAAAACTAATGCGTTCGATGAAACACCGCTGGTCGGTCCAAAACGAAAGCCGAAAACCGCTTTGAAAGCGGCGTGTGTACATTATTTGTATTGATTCGAAGCTCCGAATCCTTTGTTCGATGGCGCGGCCATAGATCTGAAGAGCAAGGGAGAAACTGAGACGGCAAAAAGCTACTCCTCATGGAGATTGGGAAAAATTAATGTTTTCCTCGATCAAATGATAAGAATCTAGGGAGAGATTGAAAACTTTTAGAACACTACCGACCGACGCGACGACAGATCGACATACACGCACCGAGGGCAGTCTGCCGCGATGAGATTCAAATGTGGCCATAAATCTCATCGATTGGGAATTATGTTTATTATTAACTTTTATGTTGTAATGTTTCCTTCCTCTGGACTCTGGTTCTGGTTCTCGCTCTGGCTCTGGCTCCCTCTGTATTCGGCGGCTCACAGCAGCCGCAGTGGGGGACTCCTTTTTCGGGAAAAGAGATAGAGAGAGAGGGAGAGGTTGTGTCACTATCGTTGATATAAATCTAGTTTCCGATATGGGAAGGCTTAAACATGATTCCCTTTGATTTTAGTCGACGCTGCATGGCGGGTGGAAGTCGTAAAGTTTCGTTTCACTGACCGGCATTTTGGGGAATTAGCTGTTTGGCGGGGTGGCATCCTGTTGGGTTCCTGTGGTCCTATCAAGATGTCAAATATTGATATTTCGGAGATAATTTGTTGAATGGGAAGTAATGGTGGTGGTGGTGCTGGTGACCCATGGGAACCAATTAACAAGTCATTAGTTTTTATTTGGAATCACATTCGTTTTGGGGGAATGGTCAGAGTGGTGGTCGATCGAGGGTTCGTTAGGTTGACGATCGATTGAATACATATGCTGATGACTGCTATATGAGTTGAAAGAGTAGACGAGGGTTTGATTGATAACTTCAGAATTCACAGACGTAGATGAAAGATATGAAAGAAGACCCTTCCTTGCTGTATGACAGTCTATGTGTATAAACCAGTTTTTGATGGAACGAAAAAGGTTTGGAGCAGCAGGTAGACCAAATTTTCGCTGCTGACTTTGAGCATTAGGCATAAGAAGAAAGAGTTATGTGAACAATTCCCGAAAGCACTTGTCTTTTCTGATTGAAAGGTTGTGCCGACTTGTGCAAAACAGGCCTTAATCCTTGCATAAGCACATTATGTAGCATTCTTCCAAATTCAACATAACTTGAACCATCTGACACCGCTAAAAAGGACATTAATTGATTAAGAGCAATCCTGCGTGGGTCTGCTGACTATGACCAGCTTTATGGTGACTTGGCTGAATTCGCTTTCTAGGGGTACTGGGTGGTCCTTACAGGTCAAGTGGGATACATCTTTACAAGGCTTTTGAGATTAACGAAATGAGCTCACAAAGAGTTCGATCAACATTTAGAGGCTATAAACTACATTAAGTTGGAGAGCTCAGCTCACGGGAAGCACCAAAAGAAGATCTACAAATTCAGCTTTTCTGTAGAATGTCCAGTGGTCCCTGTTGGTACAGCTAAAAGTTGTATCTACACTCCCTTTCCTGTTTTACATCCATCACTTGGTGCTGTAGAGCATCACCTCTGTCCTTTGTGTTAAGAATTTCGATTTTCCGCTGGTATTATCGGGTACGCTTAAGTTGATGTGCGAGTATACTTGTTCGATGAACCATCAAGACCGTCGGTTTTGCTGTTCGTTAGTTCATTCATCGGCACGCCAACGTATTTATCGACTGAATTTTGGCTTTCTTCCTACCCTATCACTCTCTCCATAAATGCGCCTAATCCACGTCTACTATTCCCTGCAAGTTGGCGACTAGGAAGAGCCTACATTCCGGGATTAAAGCCAGGAGTCAGTTGCTTGGCTTTGTTACAAAACTTCTTTCATCGCAGAACAATTGTACCGGAAGCCCTTCTCCTGCCCCGTCCCTCAAACTTCTGCAGAACATTTTGCACATCTCAACTCCGTGATTTGTTTTAGTAGTACAGAGACGTAGTTAAGCCTTTTTAACCTCTGCGCATGGTTAAGCTAGTTGGCAAAGAACATGGAACACATGGAACAAGAACACGTCAACAATGTGCAGTAATCACGATTAAACGCGTTTTCATCGACGTCCAGCTTCAGTGAGTAATTGCAGTGTGTTCTCCCGCCAAATATAGTTTGAAAGTGTATGAGACATAAAGTGATAAAAATCCAGATAACATCGCTAATTGCACACAGTTTTCTTTTTTTTTTTAAACTATTTTTTAAGCAAATTTTGCTGAAAGTGCCGGATCTTTTTTCGCTTTTCTGCCTAGACATTTTTCTTACAAGTACTATCACAAAATTACACATACACCTGCAATGTCTTTCCCAATTTTACGATCCAATTCCAAAGCTGCTTCGCAAAAAGGCCTGCTCTCTTCGCCCAATCAACGAAATTCTCCATCACTCAAACAACCCAACGATGGCAGTGCAACGCTTTCTCTTAAAGCCTTGGAAGACCACCTAACCAAGCAAACAGCAGTCTTTCGAGCTAGCCTAACCGAAGAAATGAGTAAGTTACGCAATGAAATTCTTCTCAAAATAGAAGAAATTAATAATAGCTGGAAGAAACAATTGGACGCAATCAGTACAAATATTACCACCTTGAACGATCGTGTTGATAAACTCGAAGCCAGCGCAAAGGCAATCTCGCACTCACACAATGCAGAGGTTCTCGCTCTTCGACAACAAGTCAACATATTGGAAAGGAAAGAGGTCTCTTCAGATGCAGTACTCAATGGAATACCTGAATCCCCCGATGAAAATCTGAAATATCTCTTCAATCGACTGTGTCTCACGATCGACTGTCAACCACCTCTCTTGAAAAACATTTTTCGCGTTAGAAGACAAAAAAACAACAACAACGAAGAAAGTGCAGTTCCATCATCAATTGTCTTGAAATTTAACAGCTGTCAAGAGAAAAATGCAGTACTCAAATCAGCAGCTATTTACCGAAAACTTAACCACAAAGAACTAAGTCTCAGAGATGTGGGCATTGACCTGGACAACAGCTGCTATTTGAATGAAAGCTTAACAAAGCATACCCGGTTTCTGCTTCACAGTGCAATCGACCTGAAACGAAAGAAACAGCTGAGTTCCGCTTACACAAAGTCAGGGTTTGTTTACGTAAAAAAGTCTCCAACTGGAAAAAGCTTCCTTATCGAAAGCTCCAATGATCTTCTTGCTGTTGCTGCGACAAATCAATGAGTGTGATGAATATGACTGTCTTATCTTTTTGTATATTATTTTTTATTTTTTTCTTTTTCTTACAAAATATTTCTTTCAAATATTTAATTTATATTTTTGTATTATATTGTCATTCTTTTATTTTGCTCTTCCCCTTCATCCCTAATCCCCTTATGTTTCATTTTAATTCCTTACTTACTATATGCCTTTTCTTTCTTGTTCTACTCCAACATCCGTTGTATTGTGTGATGGGAATGCATTTATTTGCTTGTAGTTATGTTTTGTGCTCTGATAATGGGTAGTAACACTCCATTCAATGCTAACAGTGGTGTGAATGAAATATCGACTTTCACGATGTTAAATGTGTTATCTAAATGTCAACAGGGTTTCAAAGTCTGCCACCTTAATGCACGTAGTCTGAACTTAGAGAAACTTGATTACTTGCGCTACTTATTTACCAACTCATGTGTAGATGTCATTTGTGTAGGTGAGACCTGGTTTAAGCGTAAATTGACTGATTGCCTTTATGATGTACCTAACTATGATTCCACTTATGATATACCTAACTATACTTTATTCAGAAATGACAGAGTGACACACACAAGAGGCGGAGGCATTGCAATTTACTGTAAGTCCACGTTGAATTGCAAAATAATTGCTCAGTCTGCAGACTCTGATATAGAGTACTTAATTGTGGAAGTATATGATGGTCCTACTAAATGTTTAGTCTCTTGCGCCTATAACCCGAATAGAAGCTGCTCCCCTATACCCTTCTTCACAGCTCTTTCAGAATTCTGTTCTGTATATGAGCACATCGTTATATGTGGGGATTTTAATGCAGATTTGCTTAAAGGGGATTCTCGTGCTTTCCAAATCAATGACCGGTCTCTATCCTTAGGATTAGAAATAATTAATAAACAGTACCCAACACGTTTTGCTAATGATTGTCCTCCTAGTCTTCTCGATCTATTTATTGTTTCTAATCCCTCTTTGATTCTCCTCTTCGACCAGCTTTCTCTTGACTCTATTTCTGACCATGATCTTCTGTATTGTACGTATAATATTCAGTTTGCTCACTCTGACGTCCCATTGTCGTTTACTTTTAAAGATCTTAACTCTATTAATTTCACTGACCTTCAAACCGCTAATCGGTCAGCGCCGTGGTATCGTTGCAGATTAAGTGCCGATCCTAATGAAAAACTGGAACATTTTCAACTAATTGTCAAAAATTTGTATGATCAATGTGTGCCTACCAAAACTGTACGGATTTGTACTAGTAGCTGTCCCTGGTATACGTCGCATGTGATTAATGTAGTCAAAGCTCGAAACAAATTGTACAGCAAATGGAAACACAGACCTTCTTGTGCTAAGTGGCGTGCATATAAACTTGCGCGAAATATTGCAATTGACGTCATACGTACTGCTAAACGCAACTACTATGAGTCGAAACTGAATGCGGCGTTGCCCGCCAAGAAACTGTGGAATAATCTGCGCCAGATTGGTGTCTCCGGCAATAAAGGTAGCACAAAGTGTGACCTTGATCCTGATGATCTTAATCAATATTTTCTTGGTGGTAGTGTAAATGTAAACAGTTTCGACCTTGCTGATGTTGATAACTCATCGATACCAGCACTGCCTGATTTTGAGGTGGTAACTGAGAACGATATCATAAATTGTATAGCCAGCATCAGCTCTAACTCTGTTGGAGAAGACGGGGTACCTATTCGCTTTGTCAAACTGATTTTACCTGAAATCATTAGTCACCTAACTCACGTTATCAACCATTGCATTGCAACTTCGACATTCCCTAACTCATGGAAAATCGCAAGAGTTGTTCCTGTTGCCAAAAAGCCTCATGCTATCTCGGAAAGTGACTATAGGCCTATCAGCATCTTACCATGCTTGTCAAAGGTTTTTGAGAAACTTATTGCAAAGCAGATAACAAACCACTTGTCTGTCAACTGCCTCCTGAGCCCATTCCAGTCGGGATTCCGGGCTAATCACAGCTGCTCCACGGCTATGGTCAAAATACTGGATGACATAAGGCTCGATTTTGACAAGGGTTATGTTACGCTCCTCTGCTTACTTGATTTCTCTAAAGCCTTTGACAAGGTTGATCATGAAATTCTTGGCTGGAAACTTCAGCATCGCTTTGGCTTTGGTGTGAGGGCCTTAAACCTTATTGTCAGCTTTCTGAGTAACAGAATGCAAAGAGTTGTTAACGGTAGTTCTTCGTCAGCGCTGAGACCTGTTAGGCAAGGAGTACCACAGGGTGATCCCTCCTTCCTGATTGCCTCCTTCTGGGACCAATATTGTTCTGCATGTTTATTAATGATTTGCCGTCCGTGTGCAAACATGCTTCAGTTCACCTGTATGCTGACGACGTTCAACTATACTTGGGCAGGCCTATGAAAGAAATCCCTGAACTTGTCTGCTGGTTAAACGAAGATCTAGGTAAAATTTTCAATTGGTCAGTAAGAAATGGACTGCTGCTAAACCCGTCAAAGTCCCAGGTCGTTCCGATCTCAAACAGACTATTTGATCTAAGTCTTGTTCCAGACTTATGGCTCTCTGACAGCAAACTGAAGCTTGTTGATTCCGTCACAAGTCTTGGTTTTGTCATAAATCGAACCTTGTCTTGTTATAACCACACAAATCTTATTATCGGTCGTATCTACGGATGTCTCCGCAAACTTTGGTTGTCTGCCAGCTTTACTCCAACCGAAACAAGACGTAAGCTAGTGATAAGTTTGATCGTTCCGATCATAAGATATGCGGAAGTTGTTTATTGTAACCTTGACTCTTTGTCACAACAGAAACTACAAGTAGCGTTTAATGATGCAGTGCGGTATGTGCACCGCTTGCGCAGGCATGATCACATCTCTGCTTATTCCAGGAGCTTACTGGGCTGTACTCTAAAGCAATATTTTAAAGCCCGCAACTGCATATTCTTGCACAACATCATTAACAATAAATCTCCACCTTACCTCTTTGATAAAATTGTATTCTCTCGCTCTCAGAGAACCCTAAATATAAATTTACCACGATATAACTATTTGAATTCTGGTCGTCTGTTTTTCGTTCACACCATTAGATTATGGAATTCCCTACCCCTGCATATCAAGGGTATTACAAATGCTACAAGTTTTAAAAATGCAATCTTTCAACACTTCTCTTCCCAAAATTGAACCCCTCCTTCCTCCATCCTGTGTATCTATTTCCTCTTCGACCATCTCCTACATTCTTTCCCCCTCTAACTTTATTCCCTTTTCTCCTCCTCCTTCTCTTCTACATTCTTTCTCCTTTCTTACTCTATTTTCTTTTCCTTATTATTATTATTTTTATAAATTCTAACTTAACTTTAAACTCTTGTTTGCCTATTATTTTTATTTTTATTTTTATTTTTAATTTTCACTTTTTACCTTTTGCTATTGTTATTACTCTTTTTGAATACTGAGTACTATAAAAGATTATATCTTAATGTACAGTCCGATAAATGGAAAAATAAATTGAAATTGATGCATTGATGCTATTTGTGTACATCCGAGCTCATTGTATTGTGTTAGTTCTGTACAGCAACGGTTCCTGAAATGTTATAGTTATTGGACACTTAGCTGGAACAAAATTTTACTTAGGCCGAGACCTAAAGACGATCTAGATGATCGGGACGATGGCCAGACGAAGAAGTAGGTAAATTTGACACTGATTTCCACGTCATTATTCTCGTTTTCACATCAGGCCTTCACAGTCCGTATCTTACTTAAGGCGGTCCTACAGTTCAGGGTGGACCTGGACATCAACCAACAAGCGTCAGCTCGATCTTTAGCTAGCTGCCTCCAGTTTCGCACGCTTAGTTGGTTGAGGTCCCCTCAACTTGCGTGCGCCACCTGAGTCGCGGCCTTCCTCTATTGTGCGAGGGATTCGAAGATTTTTCGGACCAGAGCATTGGTGTCCATCCACTCTATATGACCCAGACACCTCAGTCGTTGGACCTTCACTCTTCTGGTTAAGTCGATGTCGCTGTACAGCCCGCACAGTTCGTCGTTGTCAGTATCTATGTACCTCAAGATTTTGAACAACTTCACCCGTTTCACTTAACCATCTACATGACTGCCTCCATTTGCCAGTACCTACTACGTCCTTACTTCTCCCTAATACCCCAATTAGGATTTTCACTTAAGTTACTCAAGCTATATAAGACCACCTTCATCTCCACAGCGTTTCATGTTGACTTGCGTCATTTACACCGATGATTGCGTCCACATATCGCATCTAATAAATTCTCGTCCAAGGTGTTAATTACTATTTACTTAACGTACCTGTGATTTTCGGCATATCACCGCCGGCTTTCATCTGCGAACAGAGGCTGTAATGAGAATCACATCGACTGCCATCTAATTGAGAGATAATTAAATGTACAGATACCGGAGGGATGCTTTTATCTTTGACCGCCGCCAATGGAATGGCCTAAACCGCCTTCGCCAGTCCGGTACTTTTAAGCATTCAAACGATGATTGGTGGTAATTTGTAGTGATCATCTTAAATGAGTTAACGATGATGGATTTGTTTACAACCCACTCTGTGTCAGTGGGGCACAATGTATGTAAGTGTTTGAGATACTTTCGCTTTGAAAAATCGCACCGTTTGCTTGTTACAATTTTGCTCTAAATAATCCTCACTTTGTGGCAAATTGATTTGATGACGATGACAAACGATCCATCAAACAGGTGACATCAGAAAAAAGTTTCAAAATTTCATTCAACAAATTTGTACACACGCGCACAACGTAACTAACAACGAGCAGCAAAAATTTTTATAAAAAGTAAAAATGTCGCGCGTGAAATTAAATTCGCCACATCAACTGTCAAGTTAGGACGCATCTCTTGCAACACAAAGCGCCGCTTCTTTTGCCAAACGATCGGGCTCTCAATGACCAAAAGGACGAGCGATAGTAATAAAAAAAAAACCAAAATCTTTACAATCATCCTTCATCGCACGTCAATGGTGGTCCAAAGTCATAAATTCATCGTCAGCCAGGACCCTAGATTGGAATTATAACTGATCTTGTGATGTCAAGATTTGTAGACCGTTTTTCGGAGGCACAAAAACCACGCACAAATGTTTAATTTGATTTTGAAAACGATCAGCGGCGGCGCAGCGACGAAGACAGAGGGCAGGGCGTAGGCCGGCACAGTTGCGTGTTCCGTAGATGTCATGTTTTTATCGTGTTGCCAGAGATAAAATGGGAGACGACATCATGTCGGACATTCCTACCTCTTCTGCTTCTTAATTTATAGTTAATTGAGCGTTTGTTTTCTGGAATAGATACAGTTGTGCGCCCGATGCTGGTTGATCACTATAGACATGGGGATGTGATCCTCTACTTAATTATCGCATGGGTGCATATTAAATGATTTTAAATTCCAATCGAAACCTACGCGTTGATCTCACGCGTGATCCACATTCATATCTTCGGTGTCTGGTTTTTGTATCTAAATGCTTGTGGTTGTGACTGATTTTGAATGTGTATTGTGCCTCGAGGTGAGTGAGAGATAATAAGGTGCGCGTAGGTAATCAATTGAAAGTGGTCGAAAGGGGAAAATTAATAGAATTGACTTTTTTTTGGAATGGAAAGGTAGTATTTGTTTGGATCTCGTCCTAGAGGAAAACGATAAATTTTGGTCCCAAAATGCTGGCTGGCAGATATGGATGTCAGGATCAAATTTCCTTAAACAAATTGACAAGAAGAAACAAATGAGTGCGGTTCAATGAGATATGAACTGAAGACATTCAATTGGAATGTGACCTGAAAAATGTATTCTGTCTTGGGGTGATATTTAGCACAAGAGGCGTTTCGGACATCCTCGGGATAGATTAGGTAAGGTTGGGTTGAAGTGCCAGCTGCTATTGCAAGCACACTTAGACCTGTGATAGGTCCATTGGGGTACCACATGGATCTGAAGGGATCTCCATACCTACTCGTTAAACCAATTGGACCTTTCTATGAAGCGAAGGAGGTTTCTGCTAACCGTGTTTATCAGATCGCCTAAGTCGTTAAAGAAGAAATTCCCCTAAGTGGAGTCTTCTTTTGCGGGAGAAAGCTCGACAGTTACAAAGAAGGTGTGGAATAGTTTGCTCCTCATCTTCGTCCATGCAGCTTCTGCAGAAATCGTTTGAATGGACGCCAAGCCTTGTTGCATGCTGGCCTATTAGACAGTGTCCCGTGATGACAACTATTACGGATCTGATATGCAAACTGTTGAGAGAGCTTTTCAGATCCAGCCGTGGCCAAATCCGCTTTGTCGCTAGACACGTTATACCATTTGTCAACCTAGAATTTTTTTTCTTAAGCTTGAGTTTACATGTAGCGTTCGGTATACCCAGGGTGTCTCTTTCTGTGAGCACGGGTACGGTTGTTCCATATCTGGCGAGTTCATCAGCCTCCCTAGAATATCTCTATGCACCGGCACCCAACAAAGGTGAATATTGAACTGCTCCACTTTCTATAAGAGATGATCGGCAATCTAGAGCTACTTACGAATTTGAAGAGACTGATTCCAGGGACCTGATCGCTGCTTGACTGTCTGAAAAAATACGTACATATATCTGTAGAAGATATCACGTTTTTCTTCAGCCAAGATAAGACTTCTTTGATTGCCAGTATTTCTGCCTGGAACACGCTCGATTATTCGGAAGACGGAAAGAGAGGTTGAAATCAAGCCTATAGGAGAAAACACCACCACCAGCACCCTCTTTGGTTTTATATCCATCGGTGTAAAAGTGGATCGGATTGTCCTGTAGAAATTTCTCATTCTCCCAGAGTGGCCTGGAGGAAATGGTAGCAAAGACATTTTTATTGAAATTTAGCTTGGGTGTGGTCTAGTCTATGTTTCCAAGGAAGATCTTGAATTTGTTCAAAACAGAGACGTGGCCAAAATTTTTGGTAGACCACTGTGAAATTGATTTGAGACGAACAGCCGAGGTAGCAGCCATTTGTCTGCCAAGGATGTCAAGGAGTGTCAGATGAAAAAAAAGGTCCAGTGCTGCGGAGGGTATCGTACGAAGAGCCCCGGTTATGTACAAACATGCTGATCGCTGGACCTTGCTTAGATGAGCTCAGTTTATGGACTTATATAAGGCGCACCACCAGGCAGCTATCCCGTACATGAGTATCGCTCTTATGAGCGAGTGAGTGATACGAGGTTGTTAGCCCCATTTGTTCCCAATAGGTTTTTTTGCAAGAGAAAAGTGCTACTGAAGCTTTCCTTACTCTTTCTTGGATGTTAGGTTTCCAGCTTAATTTCTTATCCAAAATAAGACCCAAAAGATAAGCTTATACCATCAAGGGAAGGAGGGTATATTTCCTAGAGAAGAGTACCAATCGGGTTTACATCCAATCCACACCGACCTGTCCATTGAACTAGTTTATTTAAAGCTATTTGGAGGTGTTCTTTTAGGGTGTTGAAGTGCTTTCCTGAGACTGCTAAAGCCACATCATCCGCATAAGCGATCACCGTGCATCCCTCTGTTTCTAGAGGGGTAGACAATTTTTTTTATTTTTTTTTATAATTCACTAACGGTAAAGGGGTTTTGAATACCTTTATGATGCTATTCGCACAGCGCTAGTGTAGGTGTAGTGATCGTATTAGGTTTCAGTCTTTTGACTGGAGATAATATTTCACTTGCAGACTGAAAAGTTGATGTCCTTGTTTTGTTTGCAGCTGTCGTCAACAGTGAATTCCTTTGTATCCAAGACTTGTCATTGCTTTGTAACTTTTTGGGCAGTTACCCTGACGGCACAACCCCTAACCTAGACCGCCTGATTCTGGCATGTACTTCAACAATAAGGAACTTTATAAACTGATTTTGTTAACCCTGCGCCCCAAATAGAAATGTAGAAAATTCCTTCGCAGCCATCTGGACCTAAGGAAGAGTACGATAGTGGAAGCACTAATGCACTGTTCAGGACTAACTTGTTTGTTTTTCAAAAGTTCTATCACGAGCAACGAAATTTACTTCGACTTCTGTCACTTCATCAACGTTCTTCTAGCATATTATTGCATAAGCCACTGGTTTATTGTCTCCACACGCGTCTCGTCCATTTGGCGAAATTATTTCCTTATTTAAACATTTACCGACGGCATTCAGTTAGCCACGTGAATCTGGATCACTTGCGGCGGCTAAGGTACATATTTATTGAGCACTTCTCACTTCAGTGCAAAATTATGCACACACGAGATGTGTGACGACCATAATAATGGTCTCAAAAAAAGAAAAGAAGGGTTGAACGACACAATGGGACGGTCACCAGTAAGTTACCTGTTTTTTCCCATTTTTATGAACTAACCCTATTGTTACAAAGTGTGGAGCCGAAGAAAAGAAGAGAAAAAATGGCCGACAATTGTTTCGCACTGCGTGAGTCCTTCGAGTGAAAGATCCCTTGAAGGCAATAAATAATTTTTTAAGACGACATTTTGCAGCGTTACGTTATGTGCCATAACACTAGAAACACACACATATGTACATAGAGAGATGCCATAAATGGATGACGCCGCCGCCACTATCATGGACATTATGCAAGCAAAGAGAGGCGAGCTAAGACGTTCTTCGGCCCATGTACGGTAGTTGAGCATATCGTGGATTTTTCCTGCTGTCCTTAGACTTGGGATTTTCCACTTTTATTGGATATTTTCCCTCATCCCTTTGGCGTTCACACGTTAGCAAAAAGTTTTCTTTTTTTATGATGGAAAAATTCTAATATCGTGTAAAGCACATGCACGAGTGGCAGGCTTCCCTGTCAGCTCTCCTCCTCTTGGGCTTTATTGAAGTTTTATGCGAACCGTCAGCTCAAATAGGAATTAGGGAACATAATAATCATAACAATCCTTGAATAAAGTTTTCCGAGCAGGGATTCAAAATGGATATGACTGTGTTTCCAGTTTTATGAAACTCTGTGTCATTATTCCTGCAACATTTGGAAATGGTTTCCTTTGGACCGTAGTGCAAGTGCGGAATCAGGCTGTGACTATGGCCATTCGTCTGGGCGTAATTGAAAAGTTCGAAATTGTTTCGGTAGCAGTTCTGCATGCGGCAAACGAATTAAGGATAATTTAATGGAGTGCCATGGTAGCAGTGGAATGCTGTTTTGAGAATTATAATTTTATGAAGCCATTTGTAGGAGATGTGCGGCTTGAAGGTGGATTATGAATTTCTTTTAAACACGCGAAGATAACATTTTCACTTTAGACGAAGTTTGAGTTTCCTGTTTTGGGTAAATTTTGGGTCTAGAATGATGGGTAAGTATGCCAAATGGTTCAGATTCAAAAAAGGGTATCATTCTTCCAAAAGCCCTGCCGTTTCTATTACCAGAACTAGTTTCACTTGATGTCCAACATCTAGTAAATTATCCACTTATCTTTTTATCCATTCTTGCACGCTGAACAACTGGGCTAAAGGATGTGGACTAAACGTCAATTCCCAGAAAAACTAAGTTAGTTCTCTTACGAACAAATGAACGATACGTTCAGGCCTTTAAGACTCGATGGGACTCCCCCTCCAAGTCTCAGAAAGGGGGTGATACCTGGGGTGTATCCTTGGCCGTAAATTGACATGGAAAGAGAAAATCTTTTACGCATGCAGCAGAATACTTGGTAAGAAATGGGGTCCTTAACCCGCCATCATCCACTGGATGTATACCGCCATTGTCAGGTCCATCCTAACCTAGGGATGCCTAATCTGGTGGCATGCAGCGGAGAAAACAACTAATCTCAAAGCACTTACCAAAATACAACGACTGGCATGTATAGGCAACTACCCAAACTGCAGCCCTGGAAACTATTCTCCCCCTGATTCCATTAAAACTCTACCTAAAGGAAGCAGCCGCAAAAAGTGTCCTGCGTTTAAAAAAATCCAATCTCTGGAAAGCGAGCGACAAGGGCCATCGAAAGATAGCAAGTTGGACAAAACTAGAAACCGACTCGGAAATCAAGAGATGGTGTGAGGAAGCATCTTCTGACTTCAGCCTAAACTAAAAACGATCTTCCCCTTAAGAGACGAGTGGGCCAGCGGAAATTTCGATTTTTACAGACGGGTCAAAAAACCGAGGAAGGAGTAGGCTCTGGGATCTACTCACTAGAACCCAACATAAAGCGTTCCGAACCACAGGAGTGTGTTCAAAGCGGAAGTCCATCGCTGAGACAGGCCGTGAACTATCAATGAAGATAGTCTCTAGCAAAACCATCCACATTTACATAGATAGCCAAGCCGCTATTAAAGCCATTTCATCGACAGTAATTCAGTGCTATCAAGAGCTCAAAACCCTCAACGCGAACCACAACGTAACACTCTGGTGGATAGCGGCACACAAATATCCACGAAAATGAAATGTCGGATGAATTAGCCAGGAAGGGCTCGAAACAGGACCTATCAATGGTCGACCACTCAGTTCTACCCCTAGGGGGGCAAAACTCGTCAAATCAAGCATTGCACTAGGCTTCCAATGACAAGCTGATGGGAAATGGAGCGCACTCTCATCATGCCGTATCTCCAGGAAACTCTGAAAAGAGGGATCATCACATGCCACAACCTACTGGCGGTCCACCTTAGGGGAATACGTTTAAGCACAGACGAGCTAAGCAGAGGTTACGGTAATACAGAAGCGGAAGAGAACACAACCCACTTCCTATGCGAATGTCCAAGCCTATACAGGACAAGAAAGGCGGCCCTCGGTGAATACTACTTCAACGACCTATGCGATCTGTCAAAGAAGCCACCAGAAGCCATTCTTAAATTTACTACGAATTCAGGATGGTTCAGGAAGGCCGAACGATCTTAATCGTACTCATCCAGACCTTGCCCTTCTTACCAGCATAATGTCTCACTCTGTCGGGTTTCCAGGGAACTATGCGGCTGACGAATTAGCCAGACAAAGCTCTTAAAGTACAGACAATAGGAAGCTCGACGATGTGTGATTTGACAACGTAAGGCTAATCTGGCGTGTAAGCTCGAAAGCCTAAATGCGACTGAAAAGATACCAGCCTTTCAAATTAACTAACGTCTAATCGGGCACTGCATCCTAGGCAGGCATACTCAGCTTTTGGGTATTTTATGCAACGATGTCTGCAGGATCACACAACGCACAACATATGCAGCAGTTGATGGGGAGTCTATATCAGCACCTTGAGAACACTATGCTTGATCGATCGAAGTTAAGACCTGGAAGGGTTGAAGTACCATTTTTATATGCTTGGTGACGAAGGCTTTCGACTTGGAGACGGTTTCCGACCTCATTATACAGGCTTTCTTGACAGCATTTCCTCGCTTCGTAGCCCAACGAGGGATATGCTCGCAGTTGTACAGTGAATGCGATACAAAATTTCGTTGGAGCTGACGCGGAACACAACACAACTAGAAAGGCATCGTGAATACTATAGCCACTAGGAGCATAAAATTGAACTTCATTCCGTCTGCATCCCCTCACTACGGCAGAATTTGGAAATCAAGAGTGAAGTCCGTCAAGCATCACTTAAGGTGGATTGAAGCTTTTACACAAATTGAAGCATGCCTCAATTCTAGGCCACTGTTAGATAACTCTGATGATACCGAGTCCTGGACACTTTTTAATCGACGAAGGAGACGTAACAACAGACAAAGTCAACCACTTGGAGTGTGGAAAACGCGTTCAAACCGCGGTTGATTGGTTTTGGAGAAAAGGGAGCGAAGAATATCTTTCGCGTCTGCAGCAGCTTCCAAAATCGTTGGACAAGGTAGAAACACCGAAAAGAGGGGATCTGGAGTTTGTACAACAGTTTTTCTGTTGAACATTACGCTGGAGTACGCAAACACAAAAACAAGTCCATTGTCCTACAAGCAGGTACAACCCTTTTGCTGTGTTTTCTTCGTCTTTCTAAGAAACTCGAGTAAGAGCTTCAGTGAAAAGGAGCTTAAGTTACCAGCACTCATCTCATCAGCCCCAAAAATCTGCCATCTAATACGAGCAAAGGCATTTCAATCTTATATGAAGTCTTCGGCAATATCGTTGCCCTCTACACAAGCATCAAGAATAGTGGCGTCGCTTAAGCCTTACGCATTGAGATGTTTGGCCAAGGAGAAGTGTCCTGTAATAACGCTTATTAGTTGTTTGTAGAGACAGCAAAAATGCCGTGGATTTCTTCAGACATCGGGAAAGATCTGTTTAGTCTATCTGCATCCTGGAGAGTCATGCCACCTACAGTTGTGTTAACTAAAAAAGTCAATCATCGATAGAAGTCCTAACCAAAGATACGGGCAAAACTAAAGCTCAACAGAGAACTCATTTCCGGTAGACCAAGGAGATACCGATGCACGTTGGTTTTAAATGTTCGTGTATTGTAGTGATGAGGCAACACAGAGCTATGTTTGTGTTGTACGCCATAGAAAAGAATCCCTATATTTATATTCTACTCAAAGCTATGTAAAGCTTCTATAAAATGAAATTCTCTTTATGTCCTTAAATCATTCCACAATAACCTAATTCCGCTCTTTATTTTCCTGCATTTTATATGTAAAACTTTTCTCACCCATTTAATTTGCATTCTCAAAAATATAAAACGCAATTACAATGCAAAGAGAAAGGTAAATAAATAATAATACAAAGTAAATCTCCTGCTGATGTTAAGTAATAAAGTAATAAAATAAAAATTCCAATTCCGCAGGACGAACTCTGTCTCAAGTGTTTCGCAATGATTTTGTTTTTTTTTTTGCTGCCTGTTATGGACCTGCCAGGGCAACGTGCTCGTATATCAAAATTAATTGAAATTACGTCAGGACTTTATCCCTTAATGCTGTGTATGTATACATTATACTTATATACAAAAAAAATGTTACTGAAAAATTGTGTTTACTCCAATACCCCAACCCCAACCCCCAAAACAGTTTTTCCACACTTTTATCGTTCGTCTTTCACTGTAATTGCAATAAAACGAAGAAAGGAGAAAAATTGTTGCACGTAGTATACTGATGGTGGTGTCTGTGTATGGGACTCCAGGATTGGTCCAAGGGGGGGAATAAATAAAACGCTTCATGTTCCCAAGCGATTTACATTAATTTGCAATTATTCATGCTGGGCACTTTATTGTGTTCTAGAATTTATTTTCCTTTTTTTTTGTAAGAAAGGAATTTAGTTGGATACAGTTTAAGGGAAAGAAAGACGAGTAGAGGAGTAGAGGAGTTGTACAAAATGCTATTGCGAATATTCTGTGGCATATTCAACGGGACAACTTTGAAGAAGTTGGAAAATCAACACATGATTTGCCCAAAGAGTTTCGTCAAAAACTTGAATCCTTTTGTAGACGATTATTTTTTAAAACTCCTACGAGTTGGTGGACGTTTGCAGAATGCAGACATCCCTTATCCCGCTAAATGTTCCATCCTTCTTCCAAAATCCCATCCTTTCATATTCAATCTTGTGCTCTATTTACACAGAAAGAACTACCATGCAGGACCTCCGGCTTTTGTTGGCGTTATATGGTGATCGACGTTAGAAAAGTGGCAAGGAAGGTCGTTGACAGATGCGTATGCGTACATTGTTTTAAGTATCGACCAAGCTACTTACGCAAATAATAGGAAACCTGCCACCAGATAGAGTGCAACCGGCGGGATCATTCTTAAAGACTGGTGTAGACTTCTGTGGGCCTATATAACGCTTAAACGTTGTAGACAACGCATCTGTTAGGCATATGTGGTAGTGTTTGTGTGCTTCGTTGTGAAGGCTGTCCATTTAGAAGTCATTTTCGATTTGTCCAGTCAAAGTTTTATCGCGACACTGAAGAGGTTTGTTGCTCGACGAGGACTATGTCGAGAGCTTTTCTGCGACAATGAGGCAAATTTTGTTGGAGCCTGTAATAAGCTGAAAGGGTTCCGGGAGTAGTTTTTGCAACAGCAAACTCAAAACGAGGTCGCGAACTGGTGTACCGCTGAACACATTCAGTTTAACCACATTCCCCTTCAAGCGCCTCATTTCGGGAGACTGTGGGAGGCCGCTGTCAAGTCGGCGAAATCGCATTTGCTAAGGACGATGGGCCAGGCCAGCTTAACCTTTGAAGAACTGTCTACGGTGGTCGTGATCGCGGACATAGAAGCCATCTTGAACTCGCGGACAATATATGTGGTATTACCTGGACATTTTCTAGTTGGCGCTCCGATCATTGTACTACCGGAGCTATTGATTGAAGATGAGAATGTCCCCTGCAGATGAAACAACATTTCAGGACGCGGTGGTCTAAGGACTATCTTTTGAATCTACAAGGTAAATCAAAATGAAAGTCATCATCCGACAACGTACGCTGGCGTTTATTTCGGAGGACAATATAGCCCCTCAACAATGGCTAGTGGGCAAGATCATCCATACATATCACCCGATGGCAAGATTCGAGTGGTTAACCTGAAAACCAAAAATGGAATTCTGCGCCGAGCTATTCATAAACTGGCGCCGCTGTCTATTGACGGTTAAAGTATCTTCTCGACGCTATCGATACTTCAAGTCCCTTACGCATGTGCAACTCTGCCAGAGAGCACGGTGTAAATGAATCATTAGCGTTGTGGATTAAAGCAATGCTAATAAACAGAACTTTAATGATGGATGCAGATTGTGTTCGGCACGTGATGTCAGGGGTAAACAGGGGCTGCCCACAGGGCGGCGTTTTGTCTTCTTTACTGTGTGCTTAACAGTCTTAACAGTTCTCGCATTGACGCTCAGGCATATGCGGATGACGTTGCCGTACTGTCTGTTGGTCCTTCCCTGCGAATTGTCTGCACTAAGGCGCAAATGGCCCTGGACGTGATTGACGGATGGTGCAATCGGAATGGACTTTCAGATAATCCTCTGAAAACTGATGATGAAAACTGACTGGACTGACTCTACAAGTGCTCAAAGGCATCAGACCTTAGTCCTACTCTACAGCGCTGCAACATGGACTCTTTCGAAGGTGGATGAAGACACCCGCGGTTGCTTCGAACAAACAATTCTTTGTAAGATATTCAGTCGTTGATGGGCTTTGGAGGGAGATGGGCTACATTGATCTAGTCAAAAATCTGATCTTTGGTCGTTTGGCATAGCTAGGACATGTTGAGTGAATGGTAACAAGTTTACCCCGAACTGTAGCGCCACCTTAGTAAGTAAGTAAGCCCGTTTATGACAACATTTACAGAGACGAGCTTTACAGAGCAATGTCTGGTCTTGGCATACTAGTCAAACTCGTCCAGCTTTACAGTATTACGGTGGATGTCTAGCTGAACTCAAACGGAGAATAACTCCTACTAATCGGTGTTTCTTAGGGCAAAGAAAGCAATTGAATAGCAAAGCAGTGCCTTAGTCAACAACAAACCTGATTATCCCAATTCTGATCTATGACGCAGAAATATGGAATTTGTCGCTAATAAATGAGGTCGCCCTCGGTTGTTTTGAGAGAAAAATCCTCCGGATGATATTTGCTTCCGACTGCGCACGAACTATATGAGCTGTGCTATTCAGTGACATCGATCTTGTCAGGAGAGTCCAGATTTAGCGACTGAGATGGCTGGGACATGTTTAGAGTATCTTCAAATCCACCTCGGAGGGATGGCGCAGTAGAAGGGGACCGAAACATGCAAGTGTCAACCAATCTAGATCCATCACGGTCTGTTGCGCCATCCGAAGTAAGTGTGTAAGTAAGAGCATAGAACTGTAACAGTGGATTAAGGGTCTGTAAGGAGTCCCAAGTACAACAAAGCTTAGATACAATAAGGTCGTGGGTTCTAATGGATAGGGCCTCAGTTGGTTTCATTGTAATTCCCTTCAGACACCTCCTAAAAAAGTTTTGTGTGAGAATTTTGTCTGGCGATGGGGAAACTATGGAGTGAATATTGCTTCTGTCTGAGGTCGGACAAATTTTCCTTCCACCAATCACTTTGCTTTCTAGTTGCTTTTGATCTGGTGTCCTTATACATCCCAGTACGCGTTCGGGTTGTTTTTGCAGTGGAAGGACAGTGGCAGAGAAAGTATTTCAAGTCCTCCTCCATGCAGTGCAGTGTCCGCAAGTCTTATTCCATAAAAAGTCCCACCATTGATCTCAGTTGTGCTCTGCAATTCATCGCTTTTTTTTTGTTTTTTTTTGTTTTTGTATAATTCACTAGCGCTTAAGGGGTTATGAATATCCTTATGATGCTTTTCACACAGCGCTAGTGTTGGTGTAGATAGTGATTTTGAAACTCAGGTGGTATTAGGTTTCAGTCTTTTTGCTCCGAGGGTGGTGTCCAGAATGACTGGGGAGAATTATTGATACCGTTGCCGTTGCTTATAATTCACAGTATTTCTTTCGAAGGTCCCGATTCCTGCGAATGAGGTTTGGCGATGAGAGATCTTGCCACTTTGCATGTCGGCAGATCCTGTTATTGATTGCTGTCTTGATGACTGTTGACGCGATTTCTATCTTGTCGAAACCATGAAATTTCAACTAAATCAAATCAACCCCATCAAGCGAATAAGGAACAACGCTCTTTAAAGACTGAGTCTCCTTGACGAACATACCCCGCATTGAGTTTTCATTCAACTTTAACGCAAACAGTCTACAAAAACTCCTTTTCAAAGCTATTAAGTGCTAAACGAACGATCCCCTCCATCTATAGACACCACAAACAAGCAGATACTAGTGCCTATAAATTCTAACAAGACTTCGTCTTCGTTCCCAGACAGCAGTGTCTCATTAACATTCCTCCAACTGACATGAACCGTTTATCCCATCAAACCCCATATAACTGAAAAAAAAGAAGAACAGCCGAACAAAAACATTATAAATCCGTTCGCAATTTCAATTCATAACAAATTGGAATTAATTTTCCTTCGCATCCTTTTTATTATCCTCGTTTATGTGCAGTGGTCTGTTGTCCCCGCCGCGTCGCATAAAATATTCCCGATCCCGAAGCAAACCCCAAATGCGTGTATCTCGGGGATAAAACGAAAATTAAATATTTATTAAATTTTGATTGGAATGGAACGCATCTTGATTCCCGGAATGAGGAGCATCTCGTTACCCCACATTCTCTCCTTCGTCCGTCATGCGGAGGCATGACATTCCGCATTCGCACAAAATTACCATTTAAACTGCAATCAGAGATCGTTTTCCTTCACTCTCCGTCCAAGACCAAGTCCAATCATCATCCAAAAAGGATCAAAGACAGAACCAGAGAGAGTACAACCGACAACGACCCGAAATGGCGGATAGATTCGCATTGCAATGCAACAATTCAATCCCGGGGAAAAGTTTAATACACTACGATTGCGAGAAATGAGGCTCGTAAATGCGGCTGCCTGTTTCCTTCGATGAAGGCCCACTCTGAGGCCCGGTACCGAGTATCATGGTGAATGAGAGGGGGAAAATCGTTCATTACAGAAATAACGAACTCCTTTTTTAGCGTTATTTTGTGCTGCACGGATATCAATTGACCATGTTGCATGCCGCTGACGGATTCTGTCCCATTGCAGCGACTTTGAGCGACGAGTGAGTCACGCAGGATCGTTATGAAGACATCAACAGCCAGTCGAACCAATGAATGGTAATTTTCAAGCTGCGGAGGGAGACTAGATACACGCCTGTCATGTGGCCACCTTGGAGTGTGGTAAAGGAATTCCAAGTTGGGAGTTAGGATCGAGTATTGCCTAATAAGACTATGAATGGGAATAATTTTTGAATTTGTACTTATCGCATCGCGCAGTTTAGTTGTGTCGTGGATCGTGGATCGTGGGCCGTGGCTCGGTGGAGGACGAAATTGTTTCGCTTAATGATTTGAAGTTGGAGCTGGTATTCAAATTCAATTCATGTGCTGACTGACAAGTAAATGCTGCAACGTCAAGCATCACATCACATCAATCGTGTCAATCAGATGAGTCGGTTGACATTTTGGGTAGGTCGTGCGAGAGCTGGTTATTTTGGGGCATCTGCATGCGCGCAAGATGGATTTATAAAGTCCCTTTCGTTTTGCCAGCTTGTTTGGCTAAGGGTTGGATGAGCTTTTGCCTGACTTTAGCTTCTGTAGGACAAGCCTGCATGTTCACCTGGAGTGATGGATGAATTTATGAGTGCATGCAAATGCGGAATAAATTGTTGCGATGACATTTCAGGCACGAATCGTTGTCGACTCGATCGGGTAGATATTTGCATTTTGCATCTAAAGTTGTGTCATTCGTTTGTTTTTAATTTGACATGTCAATTTGTGATGAATTAAATAGTGAATAACAAAACGTATTCGTATTGAATTATTCAAAGGGATGTGGATCCACTATTACCTACGACAATGGTCAGCACTTATGAGGCTCGGGTTGAGAGAAGTGAAGTGGGCACAAGTGATGATCGGACTTAGAGAGCATCATTCACTTTCGGCATTAAATGACCCTGAGCTACAGGAATGAATTGGAAATAAAGCCTATTATCCCATCTCGTGCTAAAGAGCAAGAAACATTTGAATATCGCCTCAGGCTTGAGCTAAAAACACACCTCCTCCTGATGCTCTGCCCTGTTTTTCCCCTGCAGCACCGCCAGGCAAGGTATTCCTTCACAGGAGAAGGCTTGACATTTCGTCACTCCTCGCTACCAGAGTAAGTAGATTCTTTGTTTCTCGCGTTTCCCGTTGCTCCTTCCCCTATACGCTGTTGTTCTATTATGCTTGTGATAACTTCATCCGCAGTTTCCAAGTCTTCGCCTGTCGCCAGCATAAACGTGATTAGACTTCTTGAGGTGGATTGGACCGACTTTTTCGAAGATGTTTTATGCAATTTCGACATTTCATCATCACATGCTCTACATTCTGGGGTTTCCCTTCGCAGAATGGATCATCCGAGTGCTTGTACTTAAAGTGGTACTCCCGGAAGCATCTTTGTCCCGACAGGAATTTCGCTTTCTGCTTATACGCCCTGAAACTACACATACGGCGTCCGCTGACACAGCAGATGAAGGCGCAGCATACTCTTAGGGATGCAATTCAGTACGCCAAGTTCATCCTTCTAATCTCGGGCTTATGGCACGTCGCTGATGCCAAATTGGAATATTGACTAACTGCCTTACAAAACAAATACAAATATTTGGCACGACACAGCTCATAGAGAGCCAAGGCCAAGCTTCTCACAACCATTCATTTGTTATATTTCTCGCACGAATGGAAGGGACCTACATTTTTATTTCCCACTCCGAACGACCGATTGAAAAGCTCGAGAGGCCTTTTTCGCCTCCGTAGAATATCTGCGGTCCAGCAGCACTCCCAGGTACTTAACGTTCGGCTTCGACTCTATGATGTGCCCACCGACCTGTATGGCAAGGTATTCCATTTTTGTATGGCTACTCATGTGACTGGTTTCAGGTTTGTCGTCCACTAGCTCAAAGCCTGTTGCCTGTAGCCATAGCCGTAGTTTTGCGTCGTTTCGGTTGCTGCTACAACTGCATTATCGTCAGGATGTTCTTGGTATTCCATCGTACATTATATTCCACAGAATTGGTTCCAGAACTGAACCTTGTGGAACGTCTCCCGTATTCTTTTATCTGTTCGGTCCTCCTTCCGTGCCATAGTAGAGCCCTAGTAAGAGTAGACAAATGGGAGAACCTTCAACTCACTAAAAAAGAATAATCCCATCACTTGAATCAACTAATCTGCAATCAAAAATAATCCCTACAGCACACCAAGACGCCAAACGCCAGTTCTTTGTAAAAGGACACCGCCTTTTGTTTCCTCTGATCATATTCCAAAAAAAAAAATCACCATTTAAGGAGTAACATCAGACACACCTTAGCAAATATTTACCATTACCAGAAACATCTGTCAATCAGTCTCATCAACAGAAAACACTCTCCAAACACCGATTAAGGACAATTCGGGATTTCCACAAAGAAAAACGAATAATACAATCCACTCAGTGAAAGAATGTTTTTTTTTTTTTTTTTTTATTTAATCAATTGCTCTCAACTGTGCAAATAGAATTCTTAAATTTCATTTCATTCCCGGATCATTGTCAAATATCCGAATTGAATATCCTGCCATTAAATGTGATGTCCTTTGCGACACGAAGCAGTGTGTTGTTGTGCGCTAGAAAATATATATTCAAATTTCAAGCGCACTGATTCGAATCTAAATCACTCAATTTGAGTGAAAATACATTTTATCCTTTTTCAATTTTATTATTCACCTCAGCGCTCACTCCGTTTGGGTGGTATTCACATGCAAATTTTTAGATTTTTTTTAGCTTAAGGACCAATAGGAGCGAATTTCTTCAATTTTCCAATTTTCAATTTCGAAAGAAATGGCGCGATAGCACGTACATTGCTACTTTATTATAGTCCTCTCGTGTTGTGAATGGCAGCGATCCGTTTTTTTTTTTTGCTCTCATCCCCATGTCCTGTGTGTAGTTCACCAAATAAACAGGAGAAGGAGACCGATTTTGCATATAAACTGTTTGATTGTCAGTTGAGTAAACGCAATGTGCAATGTTGGAAAAAAACGAAACGAAAAGAAGTTCAATTTGAAACGAAAAAGGGATATAAAAAAGAATCGAAGAGGGAGTAGGGAGTAGACAGGGATAAAGAGTGTTGCAAGGCGGCCATAAAATGGCGCCTTCTTCATACCTCCTGCACCACATCCATCTATTGCGACGCAAACAATTGCCAATGGAGCGAGCGGATATGTCAATTTCCATTTAGATGTTTCTTTTATTGGTTTCGTTCAACGGCATGTCCTTTGGAGATTTTGACATCATTGTCGAAATCGAAGGTATCCGTGAAATAAAAGAGTTTCAAGATAAAAATCTGTGAACAATTCGGCACCGGCTCCCCGGTCTGATGTTTTCAATTTGCATACGCGATTGTCGGAGGAACAGAGAAATGAGTTGAGATACGCTTTTTGACGTTTTTCCAAGGAATGACATCGATGGAACGGATTGGTTTTTAGATATTTGGGCGTGTGTGTGATTTATGTTAATGCTATGCAGATGCAATCGGTGAAAACAATCTGCGATTGTGTGCGATAGTAGACTTTACGATGGCGCTAGTACATAACGTCGGCTTTTAAAAGAAAGACCTTTGGAAAGGATTTTTTATTGAAAGTTTCCTTCAAATTTGGTGTCTGGGAGCGATAAACTGAAGTTCATATATGTAAGCTCAAGAAAGAGGAAAGAAATTTGTTTCAACAAAGTAGAAGCCTGCAATAGCTCATAAGTATCAGGCAAAGCTTTGATCTGCATACCTTATCATGAAAATTAAAGATTATCTACACACATGACTCGAACTTTGAATGCATAAAGGCGGAGGAACTCGTGACCATTGTGTCCGGTCAAAGGATAACATCGACACAGTAAATGAAAGTATCGTTAAGAGTTATCAATTCGACAAGAGTAAGACGTTTCTAGAAGCTCATTCCATGGTTCTTAAATTGCAGGAAGTTATGCCAGAAGACCATTCCGCTAGTTCCTCCGTCAAAAAAAGTGATGATTCGTAGATTTTGAGACACCGGGCCTCGTCTAATCTACAAAAGGTCAATGCATCCCTAACTAGCCAATGTTTGGTGCCGTTGTTGGACAGGCTCGTACTGTTTTGAAGATGGCAAGGCTTTTGAGGGTTTCAATCAAATCTTAAGTCGAGATCTAGGTAGGCAGGTAGAAGTGGTTGAATCTGGTGAACCTGCCAGAGACACAAGTAGCGCGGATGCCCCGTTTTGATGCCACAACTCGTTATTGAACACTTTGTTAAAAGAACATTCCTTCTTAACAATGGGCTTCCGACCGGTGGAAGGACCTTCCCTTAGACACTGCAGGCACTTCTATCCTCTTCGATCCCAGACCAACAGTTTCCAGTTCTCTAGACTAAGCACTCTGGTATCAGCTGTAACATTGTCATCAAAACGAAGGTTCAGTCTTCCTCATCGGCTCGAACATGGGGACTATGATTCGAGGATCATCTTGGCTGGTGCTTTATTGTAAGTGAATTTGATGTGGCCGATCCAGTGTATTTGATGTGTTTGGGCTTTTTAGACTACGTCCACATCTTGATACAGCTTGTAGAGTTCGCGGTTGTATCTTTTCCTCAATTCGCCTGAAAGTTTGTCACGAAACTGTTCCATATTTGCTCTGATTTCCTGCTTGTCGTCCAGCACTCGGTACCATATCGCAGAACTGGCAGGATCAGGATTTTGTAAAGCATGCATTTTGTCTTCCGGGTTAGAAGTTTTGAACCCATTTCGTTCGCCAAACCAAAGTAGCAGCTGTTTCTTAGGATAAGTCTTTTTCGAATCAACTATGTACTTCGAAGTTACTGTTGTCAACAGAAGATCGAAGATAGATCTGCCAAGCTGGGAACCACATTGGTATGTACCGTCTATTGTGTTGAAGAAGGGTTTAGACTTTCATAGATGGTGCAAGCAAGACCACCGTTTCTTGTAGATGTGACATATGAGGCTGATAATCCAGGTATCGGTCATTCTTGGTTGATGAGATTTGTTGCCTGCACCCTATCAAAACATCACGTCCGCATTTGAAAAGCTCTGCTGGTAAGCCATCAGAGCCGGCATACCTTTTGTAGCCGTGTTAGAAGAACTTAACAGAAGACTTATGCTTTTGGAAGGGGTTTCCCTTAAGGTTTTTTTTTTTTTTAGACATCAATCTCCCATCACTAATGGTCCTACGACTTTCTCGTTTCTTTAAATTTGAGTAATGTCATTGTTTCCTAATTATCTATCTGTCTTGCGTTGATTTAAGACGAATCCTAAAAGAAGGTGACCCTCAATCATTCATTAATGTCAATAGGTCCAAGAAAAAATTAAAATTAAAATTCATAACATAAATAAAAATCACTTGATCACCATTTATTATTCATGATTGTAGCAACAACTCACATTTGATCAATTTCCTGCAGTCTTACCCCTGTCCAAATTGTTAATTTTTGTAATTTCCCATGTCACTCCATAAAGTTGGTCCTCGCTCTCAGACCAACACAATGGACAAAGGATGCTGCAAACAACAAGAAAAAAAATATATTTATTTCTTTTCGCACCCTTTATCGCACCCCAACACATTACACCACCACCACCCCCCTTCATAAAACACAATAACAATATGAAAACAGATTAACTCGTCAAACGGTTTTTGACTTTTCTCATTCCTTGGCCTTAGTCCTGATCTACTTGAGGGTTGAAGTTGAGAATCTGATTTTTCTATGGTATTACTTTTTTTTTCGAGTCACTTCCGGCGGCTGTAGCAAGTGACTGTGATTCGTTTTGCGGCTCCAATCAAAATTCCATCCTTGTTCGGCAGGGCTGTCATGCAGGAAAAACAGAAAGGAGAAAATTTCCTCTTTAGTAGCGCGGCAGCATCAATCTGTTATCCGCTCTATTAGCTGAGGGTGGCTGTATGATGCATTGCCAACATCACCCTTGCGCAGATTGTTCGTGTCAATTGTTCATCCATTCGATTTCTGTTTGCCTCCCCCCCCCCCGGTCTCTCGTATCGCATTACAAGCGAGTGCGAACCAACATCATCCCCCTATTACAATGACTTAATCATAATCCCATTGTATGCCCGCACTCCTTTTAATAATAAGAAGGGAATGTTTCTGATATTCCTTCACATGGGTTAATTGGTTTTTTTTTTTTTTTTTTGATTTGGCAGGCAGCGCGTGCTTCTTAGTTTGGCTTATAAATAGTAATAGATCGCCTGGCTGTGATCCGCATCCAAGGAAATTTCTACAACATTAGTCACATATGTACACACGCCCCCACCAATGAAGTTGACGACCCTATCAACGAGGACCTCTTGGACGAAGCTTGTCCGGAGTACTTCAATGTCAAAATGGGTAACGAAGGCATCTTTGGTGGAATGGTTGGAAAAAACAACCTTCACGAAACGACAACAGATAACGGCTTCCGACTCACTGAATTGGCGGCAGCTAGTAATACGGTGATAAGTAGCACAAGATTGTCTCATAAGAGAATTCACACAGCAACCTGGCTAACTCCGGGCGGTAGCCTAGAGGAAGTCGGCACAGCCATTAAAAAGCTAAAGAACAACAAGGCCGTGGGCTCGGACGGACTACTATCTTCAAAGCTGGTAGCGATATATTGGTAGAGAGTATGCACTAGATCATCTGCAAAGTACGGAAGGACGAAAACATCCCCTATGACTGGACTATCGGCTCTATCTGCCCTATCTTCAAGAAAGGCGATCCTATGTCTTTTAAGAACTACCGAAGCATATCCCTGCTAAATGTAGCCTACAAGATCCTACTAAGTGTACTGTGTGAACGACTAAAGTCGTTTTGCACCACACTCATCGCCACCTATCAGTGTGGCTTCCGGCTTGGCAAATCGACGATAGACCAAATCTTCACACTACGGCAAGTCCTGGAAAAGACCATTGAGTTCCAACTCGATACTCAACACCTTTTCATCGTCTTCAAGGCCGCATACGACAGCATTCATCGCTCCGAATAATATACCGCGATGGCCGGATTCGGGATCCCGAGAAAACTGATCCGGTTGTGTCGGGCCACTCTAGAGAGCTTGCAATGCCCCACGCAGCTTGGGAACAGAACCTCCAAATCATTCCAAACATGCACCGGATTTCGACAAAGAGACGCGCTGTCGTGTGATTTCTTTGATCTTGTGTTGGAGCAGATAGTGCAAAATTTTACCGAAATTGCGATCTCCCCTCTAATGGTTATCCACAAAATTTTGATAAGACTTGAGGTTGAGGTGGAATGTTTCTCCACTTGAACTGATGCCATTCACCACTTAAATTTACATATCTGGCTTCGACTGGCCTCGACAAATTTGTAAACCACTCACACTGTTCTCGAGAGCTAAGTATTTGGGCATTATCCTTCACCTAAAGCTCAACTAGAAGCCAAAATTAACACAACGGATCTAGAAAGTATGTGTGGCCTTTTCTGCGAAGCCGAAATATGTAATGCATTTCCAGTGTCTTCCAGGCAGAACTACTTGCAACACAAGCGCCTTGCAGGCTACTCAAGCATAATACAGCTATCTTTGTAGTTAGTCAAGTTGGACTATGAGTCAAGGCTTACACTGCTATAAGCTCGAAGAGAAAAAAGGTGACGACCGTACTGACACATTGGCCAGCCCGGTCTCAATGATACACAGATCACAGGGTCTACATTGCTCTGGAAGCTATCAATGGAGAAGTACATGAAGCCCAACCTCTTATACTTTATATCAAGGAATTTATGACCCAGCTACGACAAGGTTTGGACAGTCGATCTCCTAAAAAGACATCGGGCAGGGATTGCCAGAATCTTAGTTGCAAGCACGGTGCAGTAGCCAATCAGTCAAACATGTGCAACACTAAGTTCGCAGCCTAAGCCACCATCGCTAACAAGGATCCCAAAAGGGCAACTACTTAACAATTAATCAACATCATCCAGAGTGGTTACAAATACTGGGCCCTACACTGAGCCTTAGATGTAGGATTACTTAGCGACATTAGACGACACAATCAGCAACTCAGTGCGATTCAACATGGATTGGGACTAAATGACAGACACATTGCATCACATGTCTATCTACAGACACCCGAAACCATTAAAACTATTTGAAGCATAACCCGAAATTGTAAAACGGGTGGACCAATGAAAACTACATCAACCCCCTTGCTACACAAGCTGAGGAAGCTGCTTCCTATAGCATCACCAAAGAGCATTCATGTATTCGATGACAATTTGCACAAGTTGCAAAAGATTTAAGATCTCGAAGTTCGAAATTCTCTTAGGCAAACGATTAAATCGGATAGTATTTTAGACTTTACCTTGCCTGTGACCAGTTTTAAGATGGTGTCCTTACAAACGTACCCAGTCTCATGCTAACCAGTGATTTTTTCAAACAGCTAAGCCAACAAGTCATTCATTTCGTCTGCCAACTATTAACTTTGACAAGACTCCCCAAGCTTCATGCCACCTAACACTCCTTACTTGACATGGGTCCATAGAATTGTGTGACATCACGCCACATCCCTCCGGTTATCTGTAAGAAGTTTACGAACTTCGATTTTCGCACTTTTTAATAATTCGTCTTCCGTGTCGTTTCTCACACGGGAAAGTTCCAATTTCCACACCCTCATCATACACTTAGCCTACACATATCGTTGTTATCAGTACATAATTCCAGACATCAAAACAAATCACTTGGCATGCCACCACTCCAGTGCAACAGCGGCGGTACACAAATCAATAAACACTTCTGTCATCAAAAGTTTCCAACATCTCACTTCCCAGTCATCATCATCATTGCCACCGACATCGTCACCATCATCGATGCCATCATCATCATCGGCAACGACATCGTCATGAATCTATCTAGAGATTTTTTTTTTTTATTATTTATTCGTTGACATCAAGAATCATGTAGTCCGTGATGTTCCTTTTGGGGTCTACACTGTACACCATCACCACTGTCGAAGCTGTCAAATGTGAACCAGGCAGGCAATTGTGTCGTCGTGGCGAAAACTTTTCCCAAGCTTCGACTTGAATGTCATTTGCGAGTCCGACGTGAGTCAATAGCGGGCGTACATATCTATGACGTTATACTATCGTTACATATAGGTACACGTTCGAATCGGAAGTTTTGCAATTCAAAAAAAACGTGCGCATTTCTGAACCGGATATTGATACTCCTGTAAAAGGATTTCCCCATCGCACACCAGCGAATGGCTGCTGTAATAAAAAAGTAATAATTCCCACCTCGAAATCCATTTATCACTTAACCGTCGTTAAAAATTTTAAAACCCACAAGAACACGAATCCGAACAACAAAAGATTTTTAAAAATCTCATTACACGACAAAGGAGTGCTCAGAGGACTCAGAAACTGCACAGCAACGTTGAAACGTAATCCTTGCGTTATGAAAGGAACACTAATAGGTTTTTGTTAATCATAAATGACGTTATCCTTTATTTTTCGTTGACGATAAAAACTTGCGGAGCCACGTGACGTGCCGTCGGTCGATCATTCGTCAAGATAATCGCAGGAGGAAATTAAGCCTATTTGCAGGGAACAATACATGGTTGTCGCCTCCGATAGCAAACAATGTGTGCCGGGATGATTCTGCTGGTGTTGGTGAGCAAAAGGAATTGCAGCATGTAACTGTGCCGTGTAACCACAATAGTAGCAGCACCACATGTACGTAACGTTTGCACGGGAATTGCTGAAATGGATTCCTTTTATCCGATTAGGATGTTACGTCGTCGTTAGAGCTTTAGTTTGGTGGTAGTGAGACATTTAGAGTGCGTTTCTGTACTGCGACTCATGGAAGGATTCTTTTCGAGTTCTCAAAATGTGTTTACCTAAAGTTTAAACTGTTGAAATCAAGGCCGTTTATCACCTTACAAGTCCTTGTTTACAGTTTGGTTCTTCAGCTGTAAGTTTGTTGAGGTCGTGTAGCATTCACGTGTGAATCAGTTACACCACGAGCAAAAGCACAGGTTTTGTCTGCTCTAAATGGTCTAGCCACTTAAAACCCTGGATTGTCACAAGATCGATGTCGTTGTATAGCCCGTGTGTTGTCAAGTTTCAGCCTGAGACATGGCAGTCTTTCATTCTCGTTAATTCCGGGCAAGGTGGTGCCAGTCAATTCATAAATCCCCATTTTGTACATTAGCTCGATTTATCTCAGCCAATTTAGTCGACGTGATTTAGCTTTTAGAACAGCATCCACGTCTTGATAAAGCTCATAGAGGTTGTATCTTCTCCTCCATTCGCTCTTTAGGACCAAATTTTTCTTTCTGCGATATCTACCTTACTTTCATGCTCACCGTTCTGCTCTTGGCACCATAGAGCTGAATTTCCAGGATCAGTATCCTACCACAACATTTCGTCCAGCAGCAAAGTCGATCAATCTGTTATCGGAAGTTGTTATCGTGTAGACTATAGTGGTGTGGTGTAAAAGTCGGAGAAAAAAATACACTTACTTCGACATAACAGCTGACCTATAAGAGATGCGTCCAACCTATGTATGACAAAGTTTTAGTGTTCAATGAGTTCTACAAAAAAGTCCATGAAGGCATATACCCCAGATCGATAGTTACCTCAAAATAAGGGTTCTTACTTTGTTCCTCTGTAGTTATTGCGAGACATGATATCACAATGGGTTTACATTTATCTAAGTGTGGCAGGGAAAGGAAGTCCTTTCTTTCCCACCTTACATATTGCGAGTCATGGGATCGCCTTTTTTTTGTAGAAAGAGCGTAAATGCAGATTGAAGCGGATTAACATTCCATCCAACTTCTATAAAGCCTACACATCTATGTCATCGGTTTTATAAAAAGTATTTCCCCAATTCTTATTGACAAAGTCTCGCTATTTCTCTGCCTTTTCAGTCCACAGTCCATTGTCTAAGGAAACAGCTATTGCCATGGGTACTTTTCACTTGACTATGTCAAAGTTTCACTTATCCAACATCGATTCGACATTTCTTAAACGTCTAGTAGTCTAGAAAGCTCCGGTGACGGAGCAACGCACATTTTCATAATCATCCTTACGTAAGCGGATGAGTTGGACAAGTATCCACATACCATAGCAGCTGTATAATTTTCAAGTCTGAATCGAAGCAGGTAAGTACTGTTGACACCTTTAATTTAAGAGATCACCTACAGAAAAGACATCCGTGGTATTGTGAAACAGATCCTTCGCTGAATATTTTGATTTTTTGTGCGACGAACGCGAATCTTCTTTTTAAAAATATCAAGCGTTCGCTGATACCAACTAGACTTGGTCTAGGGAACTGGAGGCATCTTGAAATGAACGTGTATTATTTGAGATTTTCTTTGGCCTATAAATCTTCAGAGTTCCTAAACCAACTTGTATGCTCCACAAATCGATGTAACCATGAACTTCTCATACCTCATTGACACACAACCCCTTCTATTGTGATCCTATCATCTGTCATCCTTCTCTTCATTACTTTGTAGACAATATGCTGGCAAACAGATTACCTTACCCCATTTTGTGCTAATCACATCACATACGAGTTCGTGACTGTACACTTTGTCTTACACAATCCAAATGTTATAAACGGAAAAATTACCCCTCAATAAGTCCCCACAAACAATGGAAGCAAACTTCTCCATCCACCCACAAGGTATATCTCTTTATCTATTCACATTCACACCCTTGCAGGGTCACATACTCCAATCAAGATTCCATGCTCGTCACAATCATCCATGTACGTGTATGTGAAAACATCGGAACAACCCCTGCAACCCCAACAGTTTACCTTTTTGGCAATTCCTTCCATCCCACCCCAACGGAACAACGACACACAACCAGTTGAAGCTTCGTCTTATCTCTGCACACTTAATTACGTTTAAACGCTTTTTCCCGTGCTCATTCGTCCGTTATGAGAATTACACTCCATTATGTAGCCATTTTGGCAGAGGCAAGGGGATAGGATGTGCCAATGTTGTGCACAGTGCACCCCTCTCCATAGATAACATGCTGTGTCGAAGTTTTCCCCATGAATTACACACAGCACAGCCCTTAATAAAGTAATTAAGATGAAATTTCGTATATGAATGAAATTCCAATTGCGCCCCAACACGGAATGTGACCACCCTCCGAGTGGTGGGTGGCTGTTGATAGCAACAATTGCTTCGGGGGTAATTAATTCATTGTTTCGTTTCTTTTCGTTGTTTCATTCCACAGCGGCAAGGTGTCAGAATTAATGGGGTGTTAAAGTTAATTGCCGTGGCATGGATATTTCCTACCCAGAAAATTTTAATTGCACTAGTGGCTATTAAAGTTGTAACATGAAACAGAAGAGAGAGAGATGGCAAGTGGGTCGAATAATAAATCTCAAATTGTTGCTTGGATATATACTCGTAAAATATCTCTGTAAAGCGCCACGATATCTGGTGGAATGAATTGTAAATTAGGTGAATGGATCAACCCCCCAAAATGGGGTTGGTACCAGTACCATCATCATTATCAGGCCACCATTTTGTTGTGCCACCCACCCTCTCTGACCGAGCGTAGCCGATGTGCCGGGGATGCAATTTATTTGATTTAACGCCCTAGTGTCGGTTTTCTCTCGACTGCGGCCTTAATACGATAAAACGAATAAAAATAAATATATTCGCAGATAAGACGACGAATGAGGCTGCATCTTGAGTGGAAATGGCGGCAGGAAGGACCTGTTCAGTAGAATGGCAGAAGATTTAAACGAATTTCTTGGCACAGAAGCAAGTGTGGATGGATACCAAGGGGTGGGATGAGCGCGTATTCATTTATCTTAATGGTTTCCGGCTGAGTTTTATTGAAATATAATGATCCACTTTGGGTGTGAGGCGCGAACAAGTCCTTGAGGTTGGTTGGGGCTGCTCTTCGGAGCGAACAGAAGATGGCGACGTGTTAAGTGAAAGTCATTTATTTGGATTTTAAAGCGTGTGATTTGATGATGAGTGGCGGTGGCGACAATCGCTAATGGGGTAGAACTGGAGAAGTAATTGAATTGAATTAGTAATGAAAATATCCTTAGACGGATACTAGAAACTATTATAGATGAACCTGTGGTTGCAAGCAAACTTTAATCTTGTTTAAAATGAGTTTACGAATTCGGACAAATGTAACTTTAGTTTAACTCGCTCTACAGGTGCTCGAAACTCGTCTAAATTAAGTTTTGCTCTTAGTCTAGTTCTCCGGTATTAATGAAAGCTTTACAAAAGACATTGCGCAAGTGACTGACAATTTATTAATTAATTGTTACACGTTCCAAATCCTTTTCCTAGGATTGCTCTTCTGTCTTGGTAACTATTCCATTCATCCATGCCTCTCTGTTGGAAAGTATAAGATGAAACCTGCTGTCAAACACTAGACAAGTATAGTGAATTGATTCAACAACGTTTGCCCACCCGCGTAGAATAGAGGCATATTCCAACGCTCTAGACGGCTAAAAGCCTGAATCTAGCATAATTTTAAGTGCTATTTTTGATCTTGGTACGGGCCCAACCACCACTCTATACAAAAAGCAGCACCGGAAGGAGACCGAAAAAAAATCCTGCTTAGAAAGGAGAGTCCAGCAAGAAGACCAAGCAACTGGCAACTGTCTTCAAGAGCGAAACTGAGGCTCCTTGAAATAGGAAAGGGATTCTGCTCAACGATGTATATCAAATTGTAGATAAGTATGTTTAAGCCGCACTTCCACCAGTTGCTGAACGAGCTTTATGTGGAGAGAGAGTGATAAGGCAAGAAGAGCACCCGCCTAAAGTCAACGAAAGAGTTATTTACCTCTCAGTAGCTCTCAAAAATCGGAAGAACAACAATACCGCCGGCTTTGATGGCTTACCAGCAGAGCATTTAAAAAGCGAAGGTGATGTCTTGGTTGGGTGCATGCATCAAACCCAAGTATGAGTTTACGAAAGTATGCCCCATATGCCTCATGTCTTGCACCAACTATCGAGACATATCCCCGCTAAATGTCGCATTTAAGATCCTATTCAATGAACTGAGTGAATGTCTGAAGCCCAGTATGGCTTTCAGTCCATCAGATCGACGATAGACCAAACCTTCACCTTCAGACAAATTATGGTAACGAATTTCAAATCGAGATTCACCACCTTTTATAGACTTTAAAGCCGCATATTGTAGCATTCATCATTTTGAGTTTCACAGGACGATGGTTGAATTGGGGATCCAAGCAAAACTGATCCAGCTGTGCTGTGTGAGGCTGGAAACAACATGGTGCAATCTGCAACTTTGAAGCAGATCTTTGGAACTATTCCAAACATACACTGTATTTCGGCAAAAATATGAACAATCTTCAATATCTTCAACAAATCTGTCCAGCTGCTGGGATACACAGACAACATCGACAGTATCGGTTGCTCCCAACGTACCGTCATAGAAGCTTTTACAGAAATCGAAGAACAGGCGAAACAAGTTAGCCCTGAAGTAAATGAGGGCAAAACCAAGTAAATGTTGTCAACAAACATTTGTCTGCTCCCAGCCAAAAGGATATTCAAATCACAGTCGTCGGGTCCGAGGCGACGAGGAAGATCGTAACTCTGTTTTAAGCCAGAACACTTGATCTGGAGAATAAAAAATCAGAAGAGGATGGTAAGCTGCAGTGTATCAGTTATAAAGACCCTCAACAGGACGACAGCTCGTAAAGTAGTAAGCACAAGTGGAATATCAACGCATTTCTTTCCAGTTATCTCTCAGTTTTCTACAAACAAAGCCTTTAAACAATAAACGAAGCCTGGTTTTTGAAACTTATAAACCTACAATGCGTGAGAATACTGTAACTTCTAGCTGTTAATCGAAATTTGTATGAAATATCCCAAAAATCCAAGCACCACTATTTACTTTTCTCACAACCATCTCTCTAATTCATAATATCACCCATAAAAAGAGGACTGCACAATCCAACTGGTACAAGTAAATCCTCCCTGAAGCACTATCTTCGCTATAAATATTGCAGTGTTCCCAAAAAAAAAATAGCCACTCACGTGCACAAAGACATTCAGATTTTCATGTGAAAGTCAACAGGATGCTGCAGTCCTAATCGGCTTAAAACATTCAGTAATCGGTACGATCATCACCATTATTCGTACCCCCTCCGTTGGAATCCCCGAAGGACCTCAGCACTCACCTAATAATGTGCACACGCATGCGAGATGTTTTGTGTAAATATTTGAGTGCCCTCTGATGTTCTGAACGTCAGGCGTCATCCCTCGGGGATGTTAGTTCCTTCGATGTGTAATTTCTCTTAATTACCTAATTCTGCCATCAATTGAAGTCGGCTTGGTTTGCTTTTTATTCATTTATTTATTTGTGATTGAGATTGTATGCATAGACGGGATTGAAAGGGTGCTTGGAGTGAGATCATTTATTGTGTGCTCTTGAGTGGGAGCGTACGTTTGTAAAACGAAAAATTATTTAATTTGATTTCATTGATATCATTATCAATAGGCAGGTTGTTCCACACTTTGAAGCATATGTAGGTCCTCCAAAGTCCAGTCCATTTTTTTTTTTTTTATAATTAACTAGCGCTAAAGGGGTTATGAATACCCTTATGATACTATTCACACAGCGCAAGTGTTGGTGTAGTGGATTTTGAAATTCAGGTGGTATTAGGTTTCAGTTTTTTGCTCCGATGGTGGTGTCCAGAATGACTGGGGAGAATTATAAGTATACTGTTGCCATTGCTTATAATTCACAGTATTTCTTTCAAACATCCCGATGGCATTAGTACGATCAACTGTTTCAAACCATTCGACCACCCTACGGCCAGTGTTATGCTTATGCAATAAGGTTAACGTCAGCTTTATTTTCGCAGTTGATCGACTTTTTTGTTTTGACATCGGGATTTGAGCCTAGAACCTTCAGCGTGACTTAGAAAGACTGCTTCGAGGATTAGTGCATATTCGTCAAATTGTTTCTTCGGGTAGCTTATTTAAATCCAGGACTACATCGCTATCACGACGAATTCGTCAAAAAATGACTAGAGTGCCAAATAGCGAAAGTAGCAAGACACGAGTATTTTGAAGTACGTTCCATAAGCCACTCGTTTCGAGCTCATAAACGTCGGCATCGTTGGTCTATTCTTCCTGCTTAATCCCCTCACTTGTTGGCCGGTGACTGTACCAATTACAGTCATTACGGCCGATAGAAGAATGGATAGCACGGTTAGGAACGCCTTCGTCAGTCACAAACGATCAAGGTCAAAAGTTCGGAGCGTCACTTTTTATTACGGTTGCGACTGCGCACAGATTTCACCAACATCTTCTTGCTAACCAACATAAGTAATGGTAACCAGAAGTAAAACATCCGTGCGCTAATACAACGTAGTTTGCTGCCAGAGCGTTACTTTGTGCAAATCGTCTATTTTAAACAAAAGTACCAGCAAGCCCTCTTTATTTTAGGCAAGATCGCCAAATAAAAGGCGGACGGTATTGTCCATAATAGGACTTTGCCAGATAAAATCGAAAATTGGGCAATTTTTGAGGAGTATAACGAGCACCTACAAGGAAACCAACCTATGAAGGGGAGTAGATTTCTAAATAAGACCGTCAACCGCGCAGCTACGGATTTTCGGCACTTTGTTGTCATGCATCTGTTGAAATGCACAATTTTTTTTTTTCAATTGAACTTAAACCTTAAACTTTTCTACTTAACACAAATTTTGCTTGGCTCATCGAGATGGCGGCTCAGATGTAAGTGAGGTTATTTTTTCAATCCCAAAAAACTCGCGGTCGTCGGCAAGCGACAGCTCAGCTGATACCTGGCTGAATCGACATTGCTATTACAGGGTGCTACATTTCCACTCTCCTATTCAACACGAAACCGTACGCACATCCCTTTGGGCCTAGCTGATCTTCGCAATGCTGCTACTTCTGGTGACGATGCGGGTGATCCGACTGACTTAAGTCGAAGAAGTCGCGTCAGACTCTGGAACTTCATTGGCAGACTCCAGTTGTTCCTAGTTCGGTCTTGGAGCTGTGGACTCCTGTCCAGAATGTGGGTGTTCAACTTTCGAAGCTGGTTCCTTTGACACTGGTGGACTTCCTTGAAGGAGAAAAGGATTAGAGAACTGAATATCAGCACTACTTCCCAAAGACGAGTGTTCCTCCGCTTTCGGTCGTGCTGAGATTTTTCGACCTCGCAACTGATTCTGATGCCTTCTCATGAAACCGAATCTTGTTTTGAATAGGAACATTCGGCGTCCCAGGTTTTTTAAAATTTCAGCCTCTATCCATCGATCGCCTTTCAAGTACTGCCTTGCAAACACTGCATCACCGGGTTTGAACTTGGTGACTAATGCTGTTTTTGGCCCTCGGTTGATGTCTGGACAAAAGAGTCCTATGCTGTCTGTCATGAAAATGTTCAGCGGGGGACTTGCCTGTCTTATCTGGTGAAGCTTGATACATTGAAAGAAAAGTTTGGGCGCGATATCATTACCGTTTTACAAAATATTTTTGAGTCCCGTCTTAAATGTCCTGACCATCCTTTCTGCGATTCCATTCTACTCGGGGTTGAATGGTGCCGATGTTAAAGTAGAGAAATCATCTGCCAATGGCAAGACAGTGATTAGAGGAACCTATATATTTCTTGATTCCACTGAAATGGTTAAGAAATATCGAGAAATTGAATTTGAGGAGCAGCTTTCGATTTCTTCAGTGTGTAGCAGCCTATGATGACTTGAAGCTCAAGCTAATTCTAGCTTATGAAATCCCAAGAAGACCTAGCGCCTGCATTTGGTTGGCTAAAATGTAGGACGGCTTTTCCAAAGTATAAAGCCCGATGTTTCCAATGGATGAGCGGGATTGGGCAGTCTTAAAAGTAGAAGGACCTTCGAAAAACAGCCACTCCTTCCTGCTTCATATTCCGATTGCGTTTCTTGAGTAAAATAAGACGAGTGTTATGCGTCTTTATTTTCAGATTTTACACACTTTCTATGGTCAAAAATTTAACAGGTCCCAACTACCCTAGATCATTGTTTGATTGTTCCCATGTCACCCGATCCTGCGGCGATTAATTTGGCGAATATGGCAGCATGACGATCTGAACATGATACAATACTAGAATTGGCTAGAACAAATTTTTCAAAGGTTCGTGCTCTCTGAATCCATTCCTCAAACTCAGATTCTATCAACGGTACCAGTAATAAAAGCCTCAATACCTAGCCACATAATTGAGTTAACTCCATTCCACTCGCCGAACCATATCCACCCTCGATAGGCTTATAAAACAATAATCACGAACCATCCTTCCATATCATTGGAATATTAATATCTCTGCGATGGGATTTAACCAGTCAAACGGTAATAATCCCATGTCCACCCTCATTCTCGCAGTCCCTTCCCGCATAACACACTCTGGGTAAAAAAAACTTAAGCATCTCTAAATATTATTTTGTGGTTTTTAAACGCTCCCCTAGGGATGCTTCGAATGCTTCCTGCATTTGTTCGCATCCTGTGAAGGGGTGCGCAAAACATATTGCACAAATGAAAAGGATACAGCGGGATGTTTATGGCATGTCCATATTTGATAATAGCAGAGGGTAGACAATAAAAAAAAGAACTCTGATTCCTTGACGATGATGAGCAGGATAACAAGGGAAGGAAAAAAAATCATTCCCAGCGATTATTACCCGAACATGATGTAATCCCGGACGCATTCCCAATTTATTCATTGCAACAAAATTGTCTCGTCCTTGTTTGCTTTCTCATGTGCTAGCGAGCGGTCGTCGTCCAAAGTATTGTCACACGACTCGAATGAGGCACAAAATTTGCATACATATTGCACAGGATAACAACACAACAACGGGTGTAAGGGTTTTTAATTAAAAATTTATCACTGCCTCGAAGGATGCCCCGGTCTGGGCTCAGTTAAACGTATCGCACCCCGAAAGTATTATAATTTAATAACCGGCGATGGCTACAGTGCGCTGCGCAATGATAAATGGGTTTCGGCACAACAAACTGCCATCGAGGATCTCTCTTGCTTTTATGGGACTAATTTTAATTTGATTCGGTTTTTATTGCAAAGGATATTTGCATATTATTACGCTTTTATTACTCCGCGTATGTGTGGGAAGCGACCTTTCACCTCGACGACAACGACGACGGGAGCCATTATCAAAATTTAATTTTAATTTCACATTTATTGCCACTCTCACCTGGAAACTCTGAAGGTGGTTGGAGGGTTGCTGCGCTACAGCGAAAGTAAGTGACATTTGAAGAATTTCCTTTGCTTTGATGGTGATGGTGGAAACAGCTTGGGTACATGATCTAATGAGCGCGCACTTATGAGCATGGCAATCACCTGTGCGTGTCGCGCTGGTGGGAGCGCTTTATGGGTCTTCGTGGAATCGGACCATTAACAGGTCGTTGGTTTCACGGTTTTTAATTGCAATTATTTCTTTTCCTAATAATTGAAGTCGGTGGTGTGTGTGAGTGTGTGTGTGATGGGAGGGAGGCAAATGGCGAACGAATATACAGCCATTTCTGTGGAGTTTTCATTCATCATCATTTCGGTTGGTAATTGCTTTCAATTAACGCATTAAACGGTTGTGAACATTGCGATTAGTTGCGTGAGAAAGGTGCAACTTCAGGTACTTAAATGGTTTGAATGGATTTTTTTTTTTTTAAATTTGTAACTCGAATGAAGCAGTTACTTAAGGTCTTTGAAACTGTTTTGAAGGAAAAATGTTTTCTCTTTCCACGGTCTCTTGCAGACATCGGGAAATATCCGTTTTGTGTGCCTGCATCTTAGAGAGTCATGGTCACCTGCTGTTGGCTAGAAACCCAACCATCGATGGAAGCCCTAACCGAACCGGGTCGGAGTAGTTCTCAATATTTTGTACCAAGAGATCCCTCTAGGTAACTATAGTACTCGGAAACCATATTGACTCTAGTATTGTTGTTCATTCGTCTGAAAAAATTCCAACTGGAAACAGGGCTACCAAGAATTTGTATCGCCTAGCCCCGCACAGTCGAAGGTCCAACGACGGGTCATTAAGAGCCAATGCTCCGGTCCAGAAAATCTTCCAAACCACCTCTGAGGACTTCGCAAAGGAGGAAGACTGCGACTCAAGTGGCGCAAGCAATTTGGAAGGGGGGACCTCAATCAACTTAGCGTGTGGAACTGGAAGCAGCTCAATTAAGATCGAGGTATCTCAAGACCCTTGTTGGTTGAGGCCCAGGTCCACTCCTGCCACTCTGTGCCCTGCCAGAGTGGGACGCGTAAGGGCTTACGCCCAGTGCTAAATTTTATAAACAGCGTAGGACTGCCAAATTTGTCCTGGATGGTCTTCTGACAATCGGAGAAGTGAATTGGGATGAGGCTGAGAAGCAGTCTGCTAAATGGGTTAGGGACCTACTGGAGCCACGGAATAGGCAATCTGTTACGGGGGGGCACTCTGCGGTAGTCGGTTTGTGTCAACTCAATAAGGATAGGCCAGCTGTCAATACCGCGTTGCGTTCTGAGAAAGGAAGGACCGCCGGAGACAATAAGAAGGGTCAGCCCGCAGCGGGCAGGCCATCTACTAGTCAGGGACAGAGGAGCCAGCTCGGAACGGGAAGCCCCTCAACCAGCTCCACTTCCAGGATTTGTCTTGCCACTAAAAGACCCAGGTCACAGGATGATCCTTGTAAAACCCCGAAGAGGGCCAAGAACTCAACTTCGGTTTCTTAACCCTTCAGCGAGGTGGCGAAGGAGCATCTGATCTTTGGTATCATTGACCAGGGTGTTGAGGATGGTAGGATCAGTAAGGAAAGGGGGAGACTGGTCAAGGTGAAGGTGTCATCCAGCAAATCCAGCGCTTCCTTTACCAACCTTTAAGTATGGTGGTCGGCATCAAACTTGCGATAAACCAGTTATCTGCAGTGATCAAAAGTCGGCCAACTACCTACATACAAACGGCCAACTCCCAAGTTGGAGCATTATGGCCTGGTGCCAATCTGAAGGTCATAGTCAAGTCCGAGATCCCCGTTCGGCCTAGGGTTAGAACGTGGGTGCCTCCAGGACCGTCTGACCCGAAAGACATCTTCCAAATCATGAGGATCCAGAGCCCCCGGACCTTCCGACGCATAATTGGAGGGTCATCAAGGCAGGGAGACTGGTACAGATTAATCTACACCATTTAAAAGCAGCTTCGGCTAATTTGTTGCTCTTTCTACAGGAAGGTGGAGAAGATATTGCCCTAGTCCTGGAACCATGGACGAACAACAAAAATCGCATAGTAGGATTAGGGGAAAAAGATTACAACATCTTCTATGACGAGGTGGCAGGTGAACTAAGTTCTTGAATTCTAGCAAAGAAAAACCTTAAAATGTTTCTTCTCTTCAATTTCAGTAGTCCACCAGACTTTGCTTGTGCGAGGTTAGAACGCGGAGATGAGGAACTAATTTGGATCGCCTCTGCATATATGTCCTATGATGATATGGGGCCGAGATCTTCGGAGAACATACGCAGAGCGATCAGCACGGCCGAGAAGGAAAAAAAGCTGATGTCCTGCTTCAGGGGACGACAAATGCGGATTCCGAAAAGCGTGCCTATCAAATGTGGCCATTCAAATTTGAATGAGATTTCTACCATTTTCAAAGCCAAAGGCGAACTTTTGGATCTTCATTGTAAGCTACGTAGAACGGAGCACAATGTTCAGTAAATCATCTCATCGATATTCAAAGAAACAGTTCTGGAACTCAACAGGAACAGAAAGGTGCTCAGAATGCTTGGGTCCAATGAGACAAATAGATAGATTAACCTTCAACTGCAGACGAATTCTGCTTAGATTGCTCCAGTTAGAGGGCATATGGCAGATTTATCTCGATTCTTTCATGTTTCAAAGTTGCCAAAGCCTTCCCGCCCCTGCCTTGTAGATTATCTTAGAAGTGAATGTCGATATGCTACTCCATAACAACCCCTCTTCCTAGTCCGACAGACCAATCTTTCTGCGATTAGAAATATGCATATAGGTCTTCCCTCGATAGCTGGCAAACACACGGCACACCCTGTGAAACCTGAACCAGTTCACATTCTCTTGCAATAGGTGTTACCACTTCCCACCACTTTTGCCAGTCTTTCTCCACCCCCCACTAAAAAGTGGGCTGAGCTTCGTTCTAATTTGAATACTCACCAAACTACATTGCAGCCGTGTGCACTTTTGTCGTGCAAATTGCATTGCAACCAACACTCCCGACTAAATTGTGCAACATCATCCAACCCCAGCATGGGAATCCATAAATTATGCGACCGTAATGGATTGGCGCGCGTATGCTAAATTGACATTTATGTTTTTATTATATTTTATCCATTCCGCTTTGTTTACTTTCCTGTACCACTTTAGTTGGCTTGTTAGTTGGATTTATTCCCTGGCAGGAGCCACAGCAAAAAAAAAACCACACACTTACCTACACCAATGGCACAATGGCATGGTATATGGATACCCAGTTCGAGGTTGTTGTCCTTTAACCACCTCCCTGTGCACTCCCATTTGAATGGCAAACTCTGCACGTCCTCCCGCCCCAATCACCGATTCAGAGTGGAAAAATAATTGGATGACAATTTCTCTCTGCACCACAGTATGTTTGAATGCGATTTTTTTTTTGCTCCTTTGATGGTAGCAAAAGAAAAATAAAAAAAAAAAAACGAAAAGAGAAACAAAGAAATCCTTTTTCCCCATCATTTGCTGTGTGGTTGATAGCGGATCCTGCCGCTGTTCCTATCAGACAGACAGGAGGCATTTGCAGCAAGGACAAACCAAACGTTGTCTATTGTGGCGCACAAATTGATTTGTAAAATGCCATCCATGGCAGTGGTTATGTAAATTTTAAATTGAAATTCAAGCTGACAATGGTGCGGGATAGTTTGACATGTTTGTTTTGTTTATCCCCTCCCCTCCCACCCCCAGAATGAGGTTGTTATAAAATTCAATTATGAATTTTAAGTGTAATTCCGACAACAGGTTTTGTAATTTTCATTTTTTATCATTTAAATTAATTTATTCGGACCGAGCAAATGTCCCGGGCAAATATAGAATGAATCCTGCTCGAAGGACCAAAGTTGTTTGTTTTGTGGAAATCTGTTGTAGATTTTCAATTAATTCCAAAATAATCCTTTAACTTGTCAGTAGGATGTGTTTGACTGGATTTATTTTTGAATTTTTAAATTAAAAAAACGGAAGTTTTAGGTAAAAGTTACACAACTAGGTTAGGTTATGGGGGCGGTTGCATCTTTACTCACTCGGATCTCAAAGGATCCATTGGGTTTCCCGGTGTGGAACACCTGAAATAATAGAACAAGGATTATTATAATTTATTTTTCTCTCGGAACCAATCCGAGCTCTAAGGACGGATACGGTTGGACTTTCAGCTGCAAAGACCGAACTAGTCCTATTGACAAGAAAGTACAAAGTACCATTTATCGTCCCCCCAAGACTTAAAGGCACGGAATTTCAGTTCACAGGGCATGCCAAGTATTAGGGAGTTATTCTCGACAGTAAACTTAGCTGGAAGCTTATTTTTATTCTTATTCTTATCTTTATTCCTGTCAGAGGGCTTTGGGCCGGAATGGGGTCTTCAGCCCAATTTAGTGTACTGGATCTATACAGCCATAGTGAGGCTTATCCTAATGTATTGTGTACTAGTCTGGTGGACAGCATTGGACAATAGGAGTCATCTAGATCTTCTTACGAGAATCCAGAGACAATCATGCATCTGTATAACCTACTGCTGCGCTACGGGCAATGCTCCATTTACTTCCAATTGATATCTACGGGAAGCAAAAGGCAGCTAGAGCAGCTTTAAGGCTGAGTTAATGCTCTTAGTTGGCCAGTGATAATATGGGCCAAGGGGAGATCCCTTACGGCAACATCACTATCCCTAGCAGAACGGACTATATTGTCCCCTATATAGACTTCAATGTCAAATTCAAGACTAGAATTCCTAGCAGAAGTGCTTGCCTAGAATCTGGTGGGGTATTAGATAAATCTGCGATAGAGATATACACAGATGGATCTCAAACAGCGTATGGCATGGGAGCAGGAGTCTTTTCCAGTGCCAAATGACTTCCGGATCACTGTAGTGTTTTTCAAGCGAGAAGCTGCAGCTTGGCTATCGATTAACGCGGTAGATGGTAGGGCTATTGTACTATACGTAGATAGTCAAGCAGCAATAAAAGCCTTGGAATCACCGACAGTGCGATTCAAGTTGGTAAAGCAATGCCACAGTGTTGAAAGATGCGACGTATCTCTATTCTGGGTTCCAGGACACAGGGACGTTCCGGGCAACAGAGCAGAGTGGACGAGCTAGCAAAGGAAGGCGCGAGTCGGATCCTCTCTGAAAATGGAGGGAACTGCTTGCCTCTCTAGAATCGATAAAGTCTCACCTTGATAGTGAAGCTAGAAGAATAGGTGGAATAATATCAACACTTGTCAACCTGGATTTGAGGAGAACAGGAAGACTTCTGTCCATGAACAGGAAACTCATAAGAATTATAGTAGAAGATCTTACGGGGCATTGTCTAATTGGCAGACGTCCCATCAGAATGGGTGTCCCCTCTAAAGATTTCTGTAGAAACTGCAGAGACGTAGAGGAGTAAGAAACGATCTTACTCCTTCTTTGCACCTGCCCTGCCCTATCAAGGCTGAGGAAGAAAACACTAGGAGAGTACTTCTTCAATGACCTTAACGACCTAGCCAGGCTGGACATCTTTAAAATCAAGAGTTTTGTATGTGAGCCTAATTGGTTCCGGACTTAGTGTGGCATCGCATAGGATAGGGTTGACACCGGTAAGGTTACCCAGAGTTGTTTGACTCCCTCTTCCTCTTAGGAAAATCAGCATGTGAGGTCTGGTTATCCAGTTTCTCTACGTGATCTGACAATGGGCCTTGTTTTGGCCTAAGTGTGTCCCTGTTTAACGGGGACAGCTACTCAACCTATTCTAAGCCGAGCTCGGAAGGGATTCGATGGCTTGTTTGAAAATTCGTCCAGATCATTGAAAAGTGTTTTCCGAGGGCTGACTTTCTACTTCTGCTAAGGCTTGGGCCTCCTCGCCGTCAACATCGCCACATCCTCTGCAAAAGTCCATTGTGCTCACACGCATTCACTTAAGGTGAGCTACCAGCAGGTTGTGACCTAACATAATGCCTATAAGAAGTGATAGGTAACTTCTGTTGAGTTCAAGTGGTGATAGGATTGAGTCATTATAAGATCCATCTCCGAACCCATTCTGGCCTTCTTATTATCATACACGCCCTTATGTCCCGGGACCCAAATGAAGTCAACGTAAGCACTAAACAAGACTTGAGCTCGTCGTAGCAGCGTTTCACAATTTTGGATGGCTTTGATGGCTGCTTGACTATCTACAACTGGTTCGAACTAACCAATCATCGACTTTTTCAAGGATGTCACCACACGGACAACGAAGTACACTTTGATTATTATATTCCAATTGTTATTGCTTTCCTATAGCCCATCCAGAGAAATACAATTTAAAGTGTCAATTAGCATCTGCCAATTGTCTCCATACAAACCTCTCGAACTTAGCACAATCAACATTCCAACGACCCTTTCACACACAGCCATCGATGAAAACACCAAGCCCATCAAGTATGCGACGACGACACCGAAGCCAACCGACTCCGACTACGGTGATGACATCGGTGAATTAATTTGTTTATAAGTCCATTTCGATGTCAGTCAGAAATTTCCACGAAATAAAGTATCGCCAGTCGACATGTCGATGCATCCCATTAGCCGAGCCCCAGCTTCGGCAGTAGCAGCAGCAGTGAGAGCGCAAAGCGCCCAATAGAAGTCACATTATATACTCAGCGTCGCTCTAGGCAGTGACATCGCATCGTAACCACGACGAAATACCACATTCCATGTCCCCCGGTCCTTCGTGGTTACCTGTGGTATGGAAATGCACGAGCAGGGACATACATACCACCACCACCACATTCAGGATTCTCGCGCGATCGCGGATTGAGACATCAACGACAGTCGGGTCAGCCAACGCGGGACCATTCCAGCACCAGAGCGAGGGTCAACTCTTCTTGGAAATTCAACGGATGCATATTGTTAATTTGCATATTTACATTCGTCGTTTGCATGGTCATTGTGCAACGGCCACTACAGCGATTGTGTTGTGGCCTAGCGCCTATAAAGATGCTCCAAATTGACAAACAATTCCCTATGTCATCCTCTCCAACTCCAACTCCAACGAACAGCCATATCCCTATCCCTACCTGTGCCCCGTATGATGATGTCCATGATGCTGATGATGATGATGATGCATGATGCATGATGGTACGCGAAGAGGTCCGAAATATTCATTGGACGCCCATATTCGTGATGATGTGCTCCCGCGTACCATCGTTTTGCTCCGTCGTCGTCTTCGTATCCAATCCAATCATCGTTTCTCACTATCGGTGCGCGAGTGGAACATAATTTCTGTCCCTTGCACAGTAAAGACGACGAAGACGACGACGATAGCACATAGGTATCCGACTCGGCTTGTACAATTGTTTTCGCCGAAGCATGTGAGTTGGATGTTAGCCGATTGAACTATCCGTGGATGCTTTAACGAACAAGAAATTACGAGAATTTTAGCATTTCAACCGAAACAAACGAGCGACACGCCGCAACAGAATTTTAAATTAAAATTTTTCAAATATTTGTAAATGCTTTTTTGTGTTTTCGGATTTGGATAGGAACTACCGGACTGGAGTTGTTCACTTTGTGTGGACACAATGCAAGGCGGGAGATGTTTACTTTTCGTTTTTACTCGGTATTGAACTGGAACCGTATATCTTTAACGTGAATACAAGTTACCAAGACTTGTTGGAATCTCCCTCTTTTCACGAAATTTCCTTCAAAGCATTTTCGTAGTTCCACAACTAGTTAAACGATAAAAATAGGTTTGACCTCAACCCCGGGTTCGAAGATCCTCTTAGCTGGAACATTATTGTCGCTAGATGTGAGCATGTGGACTACTCGTCCACGTATTTTGACTTGTGGACTGCATCCACATCTTAATCCACATCGACACGCTTGGAGCAACTGTTGATGTCGATGCCGCCTGCGTATCTCAGAAGCTAGACAGATTTGTTGAAGAAAGTACATTCCGCGTCAACAGCCTATTCACCATTTATTCCAGCACTAGATTGAATAGACACATGATAGCGCATCTCCTTTTGGATATCCGGTGCATGTTTGAAAAAATTAATTAAAACTGTTTCTAAATTGCCAAGTCCGACAGAAGCTCTCGACGTGCTCCTCCATATCCTGTCCCTAGACTTGCACATCAAATATATCGTTTCGTGTAGTGCTATCAGACTCAGAGAATCTAGGTTTTGGCCCCGAAACCCTACGGCTTCAGTAAGGCTCTTGACCTGCTGCCTAGGGATCTGGCTTCGACGATAACCGACTACACGGTTCCTAAATTCAATTTCAATAATAACATCCAAGTTGACTTTCCGGAAAGGTCAGAATGGAACAATAACCTTCCCGTATCAAATTACCAAGTATCAATCTTCACCGACGGCTCCAAGATGGAGTGTGGCCTTGGAGCAGGTTTATTCTTAGCGAAACTGAACGTATCCAAATCGTACCGCCTCCTAAACTCTTCGAGTGACTTCCAGGCGGAGCTACTAGCGATTAGAGGGGCCAGCCACAGCCCTACTACCACAAACAGCACAAGAATCTTTATTGATAGCCAAGCTGCCATCAAAGCTCTCCACTCATTTACTTCGTCCTCTAAATTGGTAAAACAGTGTAAGGAAACTATAACGCAGGGAAACGCTCGGTGTAATATCACTCTCCTCTGGGTTTCTGGCCAAAGTAACATAGAAGGGAACGAGAGAGCTGACGCGTTAGCCACTTGTGGTTCCACCCTGGATATCTCCCCTGCGGAGTCAGTCTGCTCCTCGATGTGACTCATCAAGGGGAAAATTTGTCAACACTTTCTCTAACAACCTTTGCCATATCCAAACAGACATAGCCCGCCTACAATAAAAATAGGACGAATGACTTAATCAATAGAACCCGCACCGAGACAGCAAGAATCACAGCAATCAGCAAGGACCAATGGCCAATTGGTCCACACGCTGCCAAGTTAGGCGTCCCATTCAACTCCCACTGCTATAGTTGCGACAATTCACACGAAAAGGAAACGCTATCCACGCCATCAGAGCCGGCAACCTTGTTGCTCTTCAGATTTTCGATAGCTGCGCTGACCTATTCTATGCTGCGGGGGGTTGATTACTTCTTCCTTGACTGGATGTGAGCGCTCCACTGTTTCGAAGGAGGAAGTTTACTCACAAATGTTAAACGTATTAAAGTTTGACGTCTTCTATATGCGGGTTTTCTAAGCAGAGCTACGAGAGGCAATGGCTTGCCTTAAAATAATACAACTTCCAAACAAAACATCACCATCCTCATCGATATTCAAGCCTCTACAGGAGTCATTGAATCAATCGCTCTGTAATGGGTTCCAAATCCAGAATTTTGACTTCTTTACAAGCTCAATAAGGTTGGAGTCCTAGAAAAAAAACTGACAAGTGTCGAGAGAAATAAAAAGACACTTCTCGGGCACATGCGTACATTGAAGGAAAAGAATGAGCTGACAATTTGGGAAGGCAATCCCCCATGGGTCACTAGCTCTGACTCCTTTTTTCAAAACCAATCACAGACGGAGACGGGTATCCAACAATTTTGGATCCAAGGATATCTATCCAAACTCTCTCGAAAATGCGAACCAAACACTGTCCACATGTTCGATCCTTATGATCAACGTTTTAGCTGGAAATCGCAATCCCCAAAGTGTGGATGTTAAGTGTTTCTGAAATGAACGCTTCCCCGGAGCCAACGACATGACTAAGCACAAAACCCTCCTCTATTCATAGGTGACAATAGCTCTTTTGGTAAATTAAACAATTCCTTTTAGTACTTAATCTCTCCCAACAAAACTGTGTGAAATCCATAAATCCGCACGAGCAATATAAAGCTTCAAACGACTGCTGTTCCTCCAATACAATACCATCCACAATGTGGGATATAGAAAATAATCATAATAATACAATCCCATCCCTGGATTTGCACTAAATTCGAATTTATAATATGACAGCATGGGATTTAAACCACAGAAACCACGCACTCAGAAAAAAAAAACCACCCTCCATCCAACCAGTGGGTGGAATAGAAACCACATACTCCACAAAACAACCCCAATAACAATCAAAAACGCCAACGGCAGCAGCCAGCTAACACAATCTGTGTTACAAACCAGTCCATCCCCACACATTCACTTCCGCTTACCCACTCCAAGGTCCATATATCTCATCCGATTTTCGCAACATCATATCAGCGTTATTATTACTTTTATTATATTGCATTATTATGCTTGACTTTGGTCGGTCCAAGAACCACCACCCCAAGCCATCTATCACACCCCATCCTCTTCGTGGAAGGACGAAGGAAAAAAAAAACCCCACAAAGTCAGTGAGAAAGAGAGAAAATAAAATCAAAACGGTTTTTATGCTAACAAAAGATACTTAAAAAAGTATCTACGATATTGCGGCGAAAATAGGCCGGATATTTGATCTTGGAGATTAAGGGATTGTCGCCGTTTTGTGCAGACTCAAGAGAAAATTGGACCCCATTGTGTTCCATTGAAGCGGAGAATATGCTGCTGCTGCTGCTCTGCTTGGTTTGCTTGTAGATGCCTGCCATCAGAACTTCGTTTACTTCTCTATGTGATGTCGTCCCTTTTTTTTTTTTTTGCACACACATCCACCCTCGACGGCACACATAAACTGTAAAAAGTACATAGAAGGATGTCAAACTCAAATTTTATTTCTCATATTTTTTTTTTAAATGGAAATTAAGCATCCTTGAAGCGGAGCATATTGTATGCATACACACACACACACAACGATAGAGAGAGCGAGTGTAGTACACTTTTTGACATATAAAGTGTATGTGAATGCAAATGTGAACCAATAAAATGAAGGATCAAATGAAGAGCGCATGAAATTTATTCAACTACTCCAGGCGGGTGGGCACGAGATGAAGGGTGTGGTGTGGTGTGGATATTTGCAGGAGAAATTGAAATCTCTGACAGGATATGAGAATGAGGATTTTTTTTTTCTTTTTTTCAGTTCCAGTTAGAAGATGGAACCATAACTGTTTGAGTGCAATTTTCGACACATTTGACAATCAAAGTTGGTGAATGTAGTTGAAGTTGATAGTGGTTGTAGAATGTTTTGAAGGATAAGCTGATACGGACGGTGCATCATAATCTCTTGGCAATTTGAGATCTCAGACTAATTCGGAAGTATCTATCAAAAATGTTGGTTCCCTAAGCCATTGGGCTGGACCTGGGATAGTGAGTGAAACTTCTCCTATGGGAAGTAGCAGGGTAAGGATATGGGTAAACGTTTTGGCTCGGCTAACCTGAATAGCGATCCTGTGAAATTTTGAAAAATCAACAAACACTGCGATTCATGTTCCTTAGCTCCCATTTAGGAAGCAAAAGAAGAGTTTGCCTCTTTCATAGTGCGTTCCCTTTCAGCCTTATGTACACCTGCGACAGTGAGTGTTATTAAGGAATATAGTTGCCGAGGGGCCAACCACCTGGTCTTGTTATAGTCTTGTTGCAAGTCATCACTTCCACGCAGTCCCTTCTGGATAAAATTGAAAGTTGAACTAACGAGAGCGATGGGCTTATGTGGCCCAGAAAACGTGTCACTTGAAGTAGGGGGACTAAGCAAAGAGCACAGAAGAACCAATTAGAAAACTCGTTAAGGATTCAAACCACGGCGTCCGGCGGCGTCACTTGTCGGCCACAAAAGGAAAATTTGCTCGTAATGAAACTAAAACAAGCCTCAGATAGAAGTACCGAATTAATTGTTGACGACCCCGACAGCCACATAAAGGGCAATGATTTACGGATCTGCAGGTGGAAGGTGTGTATCCTTAACAGACCACGTGCTGCTAACGAACTAGCAGAGATCCTCAAACGCTACAAAGTGAAAATAAACGCTCTTCAATGCGTTGGAATGTACCGGTAGTGTGATGAATGCTACCACGAGCAGAAACAGTGGCGGTTTGGATATGGTTTTGCTGTCAGAAGTGGACTTACCCAAAAAGCCTTGAGTGAGCGAATGTTGCACTCACGCCCCCACAAAGGAGAACGACAATGCCACCAATGGTTGTTCCTACGAACTTTTCGAGAAAATCGACGATCAATGTCCGAGATAATGACAATAAGATCGTCTTTGGAGACGATCGGACAAGATTCAAGCCCATCGACCTTAACGCGGCGCAGATTCTACATCTCAACATTCACCAAGCAACTACCATCAACTACCATCACCGTCGATAACAAGACGGAAGAAATTCCTCCAGAGTATTCGATTTTCGAACGTTCAGAGATGTGAGGAAGTTCGACGTTAAAAGACTGCAATCGCACCCAACCGCAAAAGCATTTGCCCATCAAACTGACTTTTAGACATCCCCCAGCAGTAATATCATGCACTGCCAGCGAACTATCAGGAATGCCGCGACTATTGTGCTAGCTTTCACTCCTCTACCTGCGAGGAACCTTGATGCTGAATGCTCGCAGACAAACACTGATAAAATGGCTCAGCGCAGGGAAAAAAGGACAAAGGCCGCTCGTCAACTCTACAAGTAGAAAACGAAAGGCGAAAAGCGTCGGCCCCAAATCTCCTTACTTTGCTAGATCCCAAGGTGACGACTTTATATTTTGCTCCACAAATGACACCCTAGTGGAGATTCGACTAAGGATAACCTTAGGCAACCGCTGCTACTTCGGTTTGTCCAAACAACTAGGGTCCAAATTCCTAACTAAAAGGCCCAAAATCATGCTCTACAAAGCCCTGGTCTTGCTTTATGAAACTGAATGCTGGACGATAAGTCAGACAGCGAAGCTGATCTTGAGACCTTTCGAAAGAAAAATTCTACGTCGAATATTTGGTCCTGTCTGTGAGGAGGGCGAATGTAGGAGAAGATATAACGTGAACTCTACGACCTGTGCAAAGATGAGAATGTAGTCCGGAAGGCAAAAATCCGTCAACTGCACTGGGCCCGCCACATTGATCGAATGGACGAGAATGCTCCAGCTAGGAGGATCTTTGAATCCCAGCCACCTGATTCACGAAGAAAAGGAAGACCGAACCTCCGGTTTTAAGATCAAGCAATCGCGGACGCCAGAAACCTTGGTCTAGTTAACTGGAAGCAGCGTGCCCGGGACCGTGAAGGATGTAAAGCGGCAGTAGTTCAGGCTCAGAGCAAGTCGGCCTTATATTACGGTTAGTCTTTTTGCGTTCCAAAATTCATCGATCGTGTCCTGATTTAGAAAACCGCAACAACACACGTATTTGTATGCAATGTCGAAGATCAAAATCAGTTTACAATCACACTTTCATTGCTGCAATGTGTGTCTTTTTCCCAGCAATCCATCATATGTACATTCCTTAAAAATCGCATCCTCATTTGAGTCCTCATCCTTTAAAAATTTGATGACATTCCTATACCCATGTGAATAATTTTCCATTTATTCATTTCTCAAGTACCACACTTGAATCCACAAAGGCATCCTCCTTAACACCTGGTCACTCTCTTAACTCCGTTTGAATTCAAATTAAAAAATTTTGCACGCAAATTTTCAAATCCATCAAAGTCACCTTGTAGTCAGATTAAAAAATTATCAGCTCATAATCTGTATCCTCCAAGGATTCAAATATCCTTAACCAAACAAACAATCAAATTGCAATTTCTCATTCTCTTTGGGAAGAGAGAATGGCAACTAGGGGTCATTGGCAGGCAACCAAAAAGGATCACAACCAAAACTCATCCTTTACTCTTTCTACATTCGAAAGATGAAAAACATAATCGATTGTTCCGAAACTAAAGGATCCCTTTTTTGTACACAGTGTGCCTTTTTGACTTATAAAATTGCAATCCGTCAATCGGAAAATGTGACATGTGTCAGGATCTTAATCCTGGTGAATACAAAACGAGTAATTCCATTCTCACACCAACAGCACTGGTATAATACGATGTGAACTCATTGACCATTGGCATACACACGCTCTACATGAGGTTTTTTTTTGTTGTAGTTTCGTCCTTAATTTGTGTCAACTTGACTTTCCAAAAAAACATGAGAAATACAACAAGAAGGATAACAAACATGGCGTCGTCGTTGTGATGATGTCTATTTCTTGTGGTAAAGACGATTACCTGCTGTTTGACGAAGGTGTTTATCTTTGAGATACATTTGCTTGGGATAGTGTGTGATTTTGGCTTGAGAGGATATTATTTTTGAGGACTTCATCAAAATTCTATCCAGTGGACAGTAATTATGTTTTGAGATACTGGTACATTGTTCGATTGACAACGGATGACAGTTTAATTGACTGTTGAGGAAACGGTTGAAGATGATTGAATTTGACAGCTTTTCCTTATGTGGAACACGGATTTATGTGATCTATTCGTTGTGGTATACCGCTAGGTTCCAGATGTTTTGCTTGTTGATTATAAGCGCACGCACAATAGTCATGTGAAAAAATACAGTTTCGTTTACAATCCACAAAACCCAATCGACTTCAAACTTCATGTCATAGAATGGCATATGGACAGTTTGAGAATGATTGGCATCTTCTAGGCGGAAGAAGTGCTCTCAACTGAACCTCGACAGAATTTATGGCCAAGCTGCTACAAAAGTGTTGAGACAAATAACAAAAACATCCTAAGTCATATGGCCACGTTAGAATGGACTATATAACGAAGCTCGTAAACTGGATAAGTAGGGGAGTTTATACCCTTCGTCAGGCCAGAGCTCTTCTGTGAAATGGGAATTCTATACATCCAGAGGGAGGCCCAGGTCCAACCCGAAATGTAGCGCCACCTTTAGTAAGTAAGCAGCCAAAAGACGAGCCATGACAATTCTCAGGGACTCCCACCGAAAAGGTCTACGACTTGTATCAATGTAGCAGTAAGCCTACAACGATGACTCTTTTCCTGGATCTGCTGAGGATTGGGTAGTCTAATCGCAGAGGAAGTGTGTCGTGACTTTATCCACGCAAATAGGTTGTGGCTTTTATGTCCGCACTGGAATGCGGATATCCTGATCATTGATGAATAGAGAAGACAATCCTGCGAATGAGTTTAGCTTCAAAGGGCTACAATCGCAAGAATCCATCCCTTAACCTCCCGAGAGATCCATTGCTGCCAGCAAAAAGAACTAAAGATCAGTGTAATTGTTAGACTGGTTTTCTCCAGCCATTCCACGAAGAATGCCGCAAAACAAAAACCAGACAAAGCGGCACTGGATAGAAGGACCAGAGCTACCCACTTGAAAAGCGAACAAGAAATGACAGTCTATGTTGAGATATTAAAAGAATCACGTAAGGACAGTCACTAATCCCGAAGTTGTGAAAACTGACCTCTAAGCTGCCTAATCGTCAAGCTTATCGAAGGAGAACAGAGTTCAAGATCACCGAAGCAAGAGCTGGATCCTGAAAAAAGTTTTTTTTTTTTGCAAATTTAATGCCTAAAATCTTTTTCCCAAAACCTGATGGGTCTCCATCTGTATAAAACTGGAAAAGGTTCCGTTGACCTACGAATTAATTTGGACAAGATTGCAGCTTCAGCTTCGAATTAATTAAGGACTTTGTCCCCCTACTTTCCTCTTTAATCTTTGATAGCTCTTGCCAAGCAGCTTTTATTTTTGGTTTAGACGGTTTTAGAGAAACAAAGTCAGGGCTTTGAAGGAAAGGTTCTTCAAAGGATTTACGGACCTATTTGCATATGCGGTAAGTGAATACAAAGAGAACAGCCATGAGCCATACGGGGCCGTTCGGCGACTTCAACCAAAGTCAGTAGAGTCCAAATGCGGTGACTAAGACGGTCGGAACGCTTCTGGGGAACGGCGCGCATCAAGGAAAAACACCAAATAAGATGGAGTGTGTAAATGGAAAGAGACCACAGGCAACTAAGTGTCCGAAGCTGAAAGAAGTCAGCTAGAGAGACTTGTTTGTTAAGGTCTGGGTTCACCTCGCACTGATAGATAGCTAGTCTGAACAGCATTTCAAGCCTTTAAGTCTTAAATTCCACTCACTACCGTCGGTAAATTTCACGGCGATGCAATATGGTTGTGTGGAACGTATTCACTCTCTCTCTATTTCCCCCTTCTTTAAACTAATTTTCATTAAAAAAAAAATTCTAAATCAATCTCCAGTTTCAAGTTTATCACCTCCAATCACCGACTAATTCGCACAAATTTCATCCACCATCACAATTAAATTTTCACAATGCGCAATTCCAGTTCCTTCAACCTTAAACACGTTCGCTCCCCGTAACTCACCAACGCCCATTGACCCCTTCTCAACCTCTTAACTGAGTTCAGTTCAAATATATGCTCGCTTTGTCGTCCTTAATTAAATAATTTTTAATTATTGTTAATATACTTCTAATTGCACCATGGTACCCTTTTCAACCCACAGGACGACACCCTGGCGCACACACAACGATGTCCGTGCTGTCCGACGACAATGGTCATCCGCAAGAGTCGAATCCTTTCAACCCTTTTTCTTTTTTTTTCTTTTTTGTGGGTCCTTTACATCATTTGTTCGTATTCACGAGAAGAAAATTGACCGACAAAACGATAACTACCCCAGCATCCCTAACTAACTACATAGTTGCCTCTTCGCACTAATTTCTCATTTTGACCGTAAATATATGTGTGTGTGTGTGTTTGTGTTATAGAAAGAAGCAAACCCCCTCTGATAATCGATAACAACCCCCTCTGCGTGAAGTCTAGAAAAGGAGAAATTTCACCGAAGCCCTGCAATTGGTGTATTCCTTCCATGGGGAGCAGCATGCGCTGTGCAAATACATAAGGATTCTCTCGAGCACATAAGGTTGGTTGTGACTGTAGTTGTACACAAACCACCATCACCCCCGTCGAGTCCTTTTTTAATGGAAACCATATCAATATGTCCAATTGTGGAAAATAATTACATTGTAACAAATTTCTCTCTTTGGGTAGTTTTTTTTTGTTGCTTCGCTTCGTTCGACAACGGTAGCGAGGACGAAACGATGGTGGATAGATGGAGGATGAAAGGATTGTGTCGGTGAAGGGTTGGGTTGGCACACATGAAATAGACGAGATACGTGCCCCCTTCTCGGTGTGGACTTTGTTCGCTTGAGCGCCTCTGACGTCTGACCCCTTGCGAAGGGATCACATAAATAACGGTCCATTTGAATGGGAAAAAGTTCAAAATGGCGTCATCGTCGTCGTTGTAGTCCTTCTTGCCATTGTCCTCCATCCTCGTCGTCGTCGTTGGGCACAATTAAAAGTACTTGAGCTGCAACAAAAGTGACACCGATTTAAGGGTGAGAGTGGGGATCAATACTTTTGGAGTAATTTTGGGTGGTCCTTTTGTTGCTCTGTGTGTGTCAATGTGTGTGTGTGTGTGTGTAAGTAATTAAATGCCCATCGTTGGGTAAAATTGGAAACCATTAGCACAGAGCTCCACCGTAACGCAGTGGAGTGGAAATTCAATTCAACGATAAAATTAAAATTTTATTGATTTTCGCATAAAAGCGGGACCTACGAACGGTCATCTCTCTCTTCTCAAAAATCTAGCCTTCCTCGGGTTTTTCTGCTTCTGTCCGATGCCATGTTTTGTGTTACATGACTCCTCTACTACTTCACTCCCCCCGATGGGTCTGCGACCGTAGTTAAGTTGTTCAGGCATTATGTAGCATCACTGAAATTTGATTTTAATCATTAGCGCTCTACTATCGAACCGTTATACAAGGTGAAGTGTAATTGTGTAATTTTTGTTGCTCACCCGGTTAGATCAGGGAGGAGGCCTTAATTAATTTTTGGGGTGGCGAAAAAGGTCCTTTCTCCAGTTAATTGCTGACAAAAGGGAGTAAAAATGAATTTATTTGGCAGCGGTTCCGATGAGGAAAATAACGTCCTACAGGGACGACTTATACAATTTCTAAGGAAAATTAGTTTCGTTCTTTTTTATTTCTTCCTCCTTTTTTTGGACATTGAATGTGAAGATGCCGGTCGGCTTATCAGGTTATATTGGGCTCTTCAGTGTATTGGAATTTTACAATGTAATAATTGCTTGGGTGATTTTCACGAGCTTTGGAAAGAGAGTGAGTTTTTGATTGTGTAGGGACGATAACTTTTATTGATTTTTTTTTGTTTGTAGATAACTACTTTGAGATTTAAGAACTTTAAGTTGACAAGGAATGCAGAAAAATGTTCTAAAAATGTTTCAAGTACCGAAGCACAACTTGAAAGTATTATTGTTTCCGGAGAGCTGATCAGCCCTTGGCACTGTGGTTTCTAGCCAATCCTATTGTGCCCTCTCTAGTGTTCCTGGATGAATTGTTTCACTCAACAAGATATCAGGATGTTAAGGAACTTCTCTGGATGGATGGCAGCAAGCTGTTCTGTGGAGACGAATTCGCCGCCTAGTATTCTTTTTCTGAGTTGAAAGAGAGCTAGGCATTTCGTTAGGATGTGAAGAGAAGTTTCCTCACTCTCAAGGCAGAGTCTACAGATTGAATCTGTTACAAGGTTCATGCGATGTAGGTGCTTGTTCAGGCGGCAGTAACCGCTGAAAAGTTCAAATAGTGCTCAAAGATTGATCCTATCAAGGTTCACAACGGAGTTTGATTTTCTTTGTGACAGTACCGGGAATAGCAGTTTGAACATGCTTGTCCTGGTGTGTTGAGCCAGGCTTCCCTAGATTCTTGCATGCAAATACCTTTTGCGTGGAGGGTTCGGGTGCAAAGAATTTAATTGACGAACCGTCTTTTGCCAGTAGTCGGCTCTTTCATTGCTCGCAAGGTTCGCTCATCCACTATGTACAGGAATCCAGTGAAGGATGACCATATTGTTCCTAGCAAGGTCCGAAATAACTTTGCGGGTTCCAAGAACAAGTTTGGATTTTAGGGCAGCTTGACTGTCTGAGAAGATGAATATGATTTTCCCGATGATGTGAGAGGACTAATTGAGTCTCGCACACTGATTAATGGCAAGGACATCGGCTTGGAATATGGAATCGACTTCACCAAGGCTGACTGAGAAGTTCGCCCATGATGATTCTCCGTAAATTCCGGACCCAGTTCCTGTTTCCATTTTGGACTCGTTCGTTTACCAAACGAGGTCAGAACGTGATGGTTGGGGCTTGTGGTTCTCCCAGTCCTCCCTTGACGGGATAACTATTGAGAAATTCTTGTTGAAATTTGGGTAGCATGTCGTCTGGAGGCATGCTGAAGATCGTGTCTTGCTCCAATGTTTCAAGCAGGGATAAATGTCCTCCTTTATAGGACTTGGGGTCGAAGTTGCTAAGTGGATGCCTAATTTGGCTTCCATTCGAATGAAGCTTTGTAGTGGTGGTTAACTCAAGGTGACATTGAGTGCAGCAGTTGAAGTTGTGCGAAGGTATCCTGACAACCAGGTTTCGGTCAGGCGTTGGACGCGTTCTAGTTTCGTAACTGTGGTTGTTTCGTTAGTTTTTGTCCACCAGACAACGTTTGCATATGTGATCATTTAAGTGCATGAAGAGCCTTATAGTTCGGGAAGTTCAGTGTAACGAAGTCACGACAAAATAAACCAAACCAACGCCTTGACTGATTAAGAACGAAGGGAGTCGGCTGCATATTATGCAAATGTTTCCCTCTAATCAGGTGTGTCCTTTTTTTCTCTTTTTTTCACGGCCTAGAAGACTTAAGCAATATCGGGGAGCCTCTTGAAGTTCATATCTGTATCTATGTGGCTCTAGACTCAAGATCAATGATCTTTTATCCTTTCTCGCTTTGAATTTCTACAGTCATGGACCTAATCGTTGATCTACAAGGGAAGACGATGAATGTAGCAGGGCATCTATCCTATAGATGGGAGGAAAGAAGAAAACCTTTAACAAATTTGGCACAGGATGCTCAAAAAGAAGTGTTTTGAGCGGTTTCCAAATCTACAGTCCGATTATGATTTTTACAAATGATCATTTGTCTGCAACTTGTTACACAATCCAGTCCTTTGCTGAGGATAGTTACTTCAGTTAGTTATATAAATTTGTCCTCTAAGGACGTCGAAGAGGAATGGTTACGTAGGTTATTGAATTCCTACCTCGACAGCATAACAAAATGGAACTGTGCAAATAGAGAGGGAATTAAAGGAAGGGAGAATTCAAGATTCAAGATTCAAGAAATGCTTCCAAACCCTAAACCTGTCCTCTACCATTTAAGCGAAACTCTAACCTCATCTTTAAACCAATTGGAACTGCTGATGAAGAATAGAAGGTTTCTGGCATCTGTGTTCGTCTAAGTTGTTATATAGGAAGGCTTCTAAGTGAGAAGGACATTATGAAGTCATTAGACTCAATGTTACATCGCTTTTTCTTTCGTTTACCTTTTAGCTTTCTTTCGAGCGTACTGTCAAATAAGGCAATTTGTTCTCAAGTCTTACAACATGACTGTAGATTGATCTTCCTCATCAGTGTAGCCTGCAAATTTAAAGAACAATTTGCTTCGTCTCGCCTTTACTTAGTGCCTGATGCAAATAGCGGTGTTGACTTGTGTCTCTTACTTACTGACTTATCAAGCTAACCACCCTTAGAGGGTCTGAGCCTCCTGAACTAATGCCGCTTTTCATCCTTCACAGTTCCGGCCACTCTGTTTCCAGTTTACAAGACCTTGCCTGATCTTTAAACCGGAGGTTCAGTATCGCTTTTCTTCGTAAACCAGGTGGCTGGAATTCGTTTAAGCGTTCTCGTTCATTCCCTTGAACCAAGGCAGTCGACGAATTTTCCCTTTTCAGACATATAGTCCATATCTTTATACAACTCGTACATTTCGCGGTTATATCTTCTCCTCCATTCACCCTTCTCACAGACAGGACCAAATATTCGACGCAGAATTGTTCTTTCAACGGATCCCAAGATCTGCTCCGCTGTCTTACTTATCGTCCAGCATTCAGCTCCATAAAACAAGATTTTGGACCTTCGAGCTAGAAGTTTAGACCGTATCTGTTTGGACAAACTGAAGTAGCAGCGGTTACCTAAAGGTGTCATTTGTGGAGTTTATATTTGCTCAGACGGTTTACAGCATGTACTTTGTCCAAGTTTGGCTTGTTCTTCAATCACCGTAAAAGCTGCAATTATGGCATGTTTGGAACGTCTGCATATCTAAGCAGCTGCATGAATTTGATTTACATACTTCAAACCCGTCTTGGAAATTGCAAACCACCTTTCCTGCTACAAGCGGTCCTCGAATTTTCAGTCTTCTACTTGCATAGCAATACCCCTCATCTTCATTTCAAGAATTATCATTATAAACACTATAATTGTCAACTGCATGGTAACAGGGTGTACACACTCATACAACAATTTATTTTCAACAATGCCAAGTCACCGATAACCCTCATGACGACGGGTCAATATTTGTTTTTATTTCTTGCACTTGGATTCAATTTACGGTCATAAATTAATATTGGATTTTTCATTCAAAAACAAAACCCCCCAGCCAAAGTACACTTAAAAGGCTTTCCATTCCCAATCATTCGATTATGAACTGCCCCCCTCTTTTCACGTGCTTGTTGCAATCTCACCACCTTATCTCATTTCCATATTATTAGTCTCAATAAGTCTGAAAGCTTCCTTAAAAATTGTTTATTCATCTTTTGGTTGTGTCTGACGCCGACTTGTTGTTTATTTTCTTTCTGATTTGTAATTAAATTAATTGGGTTTTAATTTTTACTGATTAGCCAGACTTGACCCTTAAATAGACCTTCATACACGTAAATTCTAGGAAATTAATTACGAACAAATATTATTCATAAGTTTTTTTAAATCATTTGTTTATTTCTACGTAAAACATGAGACCAATTAAATTTTTGTTGCATGATAAGACAGTTGGTTTATTAAAAAAAAAAAAAAACTATTAGTTAGTGTCCTATACAATGTCGCTCTTATTTTTTAAAGATTACATTTGGACTTGAGTTCATGGAGAGCATCTGTTTGTTAGGAGCAACAAGTAAATTTGTTTACTTTGAGTTAATTTGCGTTTTCGGTATGAAATTTGTACTGTCGGAAACGGATAAGTGCACATCGAGCCCGATGGGCTGCGCACTTATCCGTTTTGTGAACTTATCCATACGTGAGCTTTCTTGCACTAATCCGAAAGTGCAAACTTATGCATTGCGACCTCATAAATCTATTTTGTCTAGAGCCTGTTAGACTAGGAGATCCTTGATCTTCCTAATGAAGTTGAGAATATCTCCAGTCAAGGCATTACGAATGTCCGCCGGTGTTAGAAATTTCTTGTGGAGAAAGCATTTCCCGACTTTGCACTGCAGACAGCCAAGCACTCACATAGTAGGTGTTCCGTTGATTCGTCTTCTTATAATCCTGAACTATGGAAGCACTTCTACATAATCCCTATCCATAAAAAAGGATGTAAGAGTGAAATATCTAACTATCGGCCCATAGCTAGACTCTCATTCGTTCTCAAGCTCTTTGGAAGCATCGTTTATAATGCAATGTTCTTATTTCCTCAAAGCAACATGGGTTCGATCAACAGTCACCAATCTAACTGAAATTGTGTCAAGAACTCTGTGCACTTTGAAGGGTGGCGACGAAGTCGATGTCTCACCAAAGTATCCGTTTCAAACTTGAAGCTCTAGATTTGCATCCGCAGTTAATTTCATGGATCAAATCGTACCTTGTTAACCGCCAGTATAAGGTCAGATTAAGAACTTCATTATCCGACCCTATAACAGCCACCTCGGGAGTCTCTCAACGCAGCCATCTCAGACCGTTAACCTTTATCCTTTCAATTAATGATGCCCAGACTGTCATAATCAGAATCCTATCTTTCAGTCTACGCGAACGACATGAAGATCTTTAAATACATATCATCCCCGATTGACTCTCATCTTCTGCAGGAAGACTTGAACAGGTTCTTTGTCTCAAGTCGGAAAAATTTCTTAGAGCTTAATGTCACCAAATGTCACTCTATTACATACTCTCGTGTACGCCTCTCACCACCTCCCAGGGATTACTTAATAACGAGCATGTACCTGTAATCACTTCAGCTCATGATCTGGGTGTTATCTGCGATAGGGAACTCAACATTCGCTCACCCATCGACAACATCATTAAAACAGCCAACTCAGCACCAGGCTTTGTCAAACGGTGGTCAAAAGAATTTTCGGATACATATACGTTACTAAAGCTCCTTATACTACATTTGTCAGGCCTCTCCTCAAGTATGCTAGCCAAGTTTGGTCGCCCCATCACATTGTCCACTCTATGGGAATTGAAGCAGTCCAGCGAAGGCTTTGCTTTACACCATTAACCTTGGACTGATAGCCACAATAAACGATAAACTTACAATCCCTGGAATCACGTCGTGACACTGCAGACATACTTTTTGTCCACCAACTTTTAACTGGATATATTGACTGTCACGCGCTATTGGACTTGATTTCCCTTAACACCAACCCCCGCAACCTTAGATATGTTCCTCTCTTTCGTCTTGCCTCACACTGTACTAACTATGGTTTCTACGAACCTATGGCAAGGATGCTGCGCAAGGCAAATAACGCCGTATCTATTTTTGACTTAAATACCAGAAAAAATGTACTCCGCGCTGCCCTGCTTCTGAATTTGTCACTGACTTGTCACTGATTCAACTCTTGTTCCACTAGGATAAGAAGTTCCGTTTTTTCCAGCTGTCCAGACTCGTTCTGAACATGGAAGTAAAGATACGATAGAAGGATTCAACACCTGTGCATCCTTCAGAAGATTTTTTCCTAGCTCTCTGCCTTGATACCCACCAGAGTTTGACTTTATTTCGCTTAGAAAGAGCATTGAAGCAGCCTAAAATGGCATTTCAATTGCAGGTAATGGGATCTTAGTGCTTTGAGCGCTGCTTGACTATCTTTGAATATGTTGATGGTTGCCCGCTTTATGTCGGAGTCAAGAATAATATTGGCGCAGGTATCCATGGCATGTAGTTCTGCCTGAAAGACATCTTTAAAGCTTTGTGATTAGGGCCATAAATAACGACTCCAACACCGAAGTCCATCTTTGATCAATCAGAATAACACAATAGTCCTTTTATGTTCAGCAGCGGGTTCCCAAGAATTACGGTTTACCTTTCATTACACACCTGTTAAACACGATCCTTACAACTTCAAATTTTCCTATACAATGGAAGGTCGCCAAAGTCATTCCCATTCCTAAAGGGAGGAGCAGAAATGAGTACAGGCCCATATCAATACTCCCATTTCTTTCCAAAGTATTTGAGAGAGTAATTCAAAAACAGATTAATACCTATCTGAATGATAGAGACTTCCTTTCCAATTTTCAATCCGGCTTTCGTCCCAAGCGAAGCTGTACAACTGCAATCTTAAATGTTGTTGATGATATAAGAAGCGCAGTAGACAATGACCAGGTTACTTTCCTGGTACTCCTTGATTTCTCGAAGGCATTTGACTCAATAAACCACTCAGTACTATGCGAAAAATTATCAAATCTGTATGATTTTGCACCAGAAGCTGTGAAATTAATTTTTTCTTATTTATCGGGTAGAAAACAAGCTGTTGCAATTGGAGAAAAAACATCGAGACTTCTAAGCTTACGGCAAGGTGTCCCACAGGGTTCAATCTTAGGGCCACTTCTTTTCTCTATGTATATAAATGAAATTCCTGATGTTGCTGATCAATCTTTTATACACATGTACGCCGACGATGTTCAGTTATATAAAAGCTGCCCTTTGGGACTCATCGAGCACTGTGCCCAGTCCTTAAATGAAGACCTTCAGACTATTTATAACTGGTCGCAAGTCAATAGCTTAGTATTAAATCCTGATAAATCTAAGGTCATAGTTATTTCAAAGAAATTGGTGGACTTATCGTACTTCCCTCAAATTTATCTTAACAATGCTCCTATACAATTTGTTGATAGTGCAAAAAACTTGGGAATTATTTTTAATAGAAATTTAACCTGGAAAGACCATATTAATTCCATTGTTGGCAAAGTATATGGTGCTCTTCGAGTGCTTTGGACCACAAAAGATTTTACTCCTCTAAAAACACGCAAAATGCTTGCCATGACATTAGTTGTACCAATCCTTACATACGGATGTGAAATCTTCAGCAAATGTGATGCTGTGAGTCAGAGAAAGCTTAATGTGGCATATAACAACATTGCGCGATATATTTACAGTTTAGGAAGATATGATCATGTTTCGAGATTCTCTAAAAGTATCTATGGTATGTCATTTGATAACCTTTTAAATTTCCGAACACTCCTGTTGTTATATAATATAATCCAGACCCACAAGCCTTCTTATCTGTACAACAGACTTCAGTTCTCAGCATCAAACAGACTCTTGCAACTTAATGTTCCTCGGTTTTTATGTATGACATCTGAAAAGCAATTTTTCGTCAATGCCGTTCGCTTATGGAACTCTCTACCACCCACTATTAGAAGGACAAGTAATTTGACGGAATACAGAATGCGATTGCAATTATTCTACTCTTCATCTCCCTAGTTTTTATTGCTAAATCTTTGCCCGAACCAACACAATTTTTTACTTTTATTTTTCTTTTAACCTATGCTTGCACCTTTTCTTTGTTCTTTGTTTTTTTTTTTTTTTTTCTCCTAAATTAAATTTGTTATTATTTACGTCTGTAATTTTTGTATCTTTTTTTTAATTTTTATAATTTTTTTTTTGCCAAGCTTCACAAATTTATAAGATATTGTATCTTAATGTGTCAGCATATTAATAATAAATGAAATCAAATGAAAATGGATCTCAATCTCAAACAAAGTATTTTGGGCATAAAATCGGATACCTTGTTGATCATTTCAATCACGGGAAAATCAGAGAGGATAGCTATGTGATCCATTAATCCGCTTGGCCGGATCCCTGGAGAGCGTTGGAGGTAAACTGCACTGAAAATGGCCACTTTTTTGACAAAGATGTGCAATGGAGTAAATCCAACAAGTCCCTCTAGGGCTGCCGGAGGGCAGGTTCATATAGCCCTGGTTATGCTGAGACATGCTAATCTCTGAAGTCGTTGTAATTTTAAGATGGTGGATTTTTCCATGTTTATCAGATGAAGAAATCTTCTTTCGGATATCGCAGGACAGATAAACAAAAATTTAAGATTGATTCTTCTTCCGCCTTGTCCCTGCTTCTGCTGCAAAAAAACAATACAAAAGGAGTAAACGTCGGGACACCAACGACAATGCTGATCGTTTTAACAAAACCAATCTATTAGAACGTTTTCGATCCAGCTTAGGGGAGTTCTATTTAGAAACTTTTCATGACTGAAAAGTCTATCATCTGCTGATTGCATGACAGGACTTCCATTTGCAACACCCACCCAAGTGTCAGTTTGGGAACCGTCTGAGTAGAAGTAAACTCATTAGGATCAAGAATTCTTTTAATTTATCACAACACGCATGTGCGTTAAAAGCCTTCTTTCGCCCATTTATGTACTCTACTCCACCACTTCAAATGGTAACGTCTTCCATAAAAGGTCTATAGGCAACACAATCGTCGGTTCAAAGAACTCAAGAATGACAGCTGTAGAAGTTAAAGACTGAAAAAGAAAGCAAATCAGTTTGCCGTCTGCTATATGTCCACATACAATCCACAAGACTTTCTTAAGCTTAAAATGACTTTTTTTTTGATAACGATGTGCTTGAGTCTTGTTCATAACAACTTCGCTTTTGTGTTTTTGGCATGAAAAAAACTTACTTATGTCTTGTTGCTTCGTTGTAGGTGGTCTTCACTGTTCCCGGCGATGTATTTTAGTTTATTATCCACACCAGCTGTCATTCGGTGAAGGTCCGAGGAAGACTCTATAGAATTCCTTCACTTCCTGTCGATAATGCAGCGCGAGCCACATTAACCACCAATCAAACCAACCCTTGACCCTTGTCGAAATCCATTCTCTGCCACGATTCGTAAAACATGTTTCCGCGCGGAACAAAATCCTCCTTTAACGGTGCAATCATGACTAATCACCTCAAATTATTAAATATAAAGACTCTCTCAGTCTCCTTAATAAAGATCGTAAAAAATTTTTTCAAGTTGTCAACTCAGACAAATTCAGAATTTTCGAAATAGCACAGCACAACCCACACTTTTCAGTGGGACATGTCTCTCAACTGAAGACGTCTCTCATTCCGTCATCGCTTGACATCCCCCAGCATAGCATCCACACAAATGTCCTTCTGGTTCAGAGGAATGTATGTATCTTCTTAAATTTCTTGGAATTGCCACTGCTCGAGCGCATTTTACGTCTGAAGATTTTTATCGCACGTTCTATACGTATATGAACAATGAACCCGCCCAATCTAAAGGGGGTTGGTTGGTTGTTGTGAGGCAAAAATGCCCAACTCAATGCAACAGAAAATTAAGTAGCAGGCAATAACTAATTACATTCGCAATTATTTCATGTTTCGGCCAATTTAGCGGGACAAATTTATCAGTGCGGTGTCATCTACTTAGAATTGATTGCGTCCGACCTACGCGTGCTTCGTCGCGCTATTCTCCTTCTTCTCCCACTGAATGGTGAACGATGCTCTCTACTCCTATATTCCGTGTTTCGTGTACCATGGCACTGTGCCACGTTGGTCACAAAATGCCAAAAGCAACTCTGTAACCAACTCTGAAACATGAATCGTATCTCTGTCGACTGTGGCCATGTGAACAAATGAAAATTTCAGCATCAAATTTATTCAAAAATTTCATTCTGCGCGGATTCAGATGAATTGCAAAATGAGAACAATTAAGATTCGTAATTTGATTGTGAAAGAGGGGCCTTCAGTTGCAGTCCAGTGTGTGGAGTCACGTTTGTTGCCATAGAAACAGGGGTTCCCTTTGTTTCGAATGGGGATGTGTTTTAATCATTATTTTCACACAAAGTATCTGAAGTAGGACGATCACTTTCTCAAGCTGCAATTAAAAATCCGGCAAATTAACCTCGTTCCACAATCTCGCTCTCGATACGCTCAATTTTTAATTGCGCTAATTAAAATATTGCCTTCCCGAATATAAGTACGGTGCACCCACCCCTGTCTCTCTCTCTGTGTGTGGTGGTGGCAATTAAGCGCACTTTTGCTCCATCCTGTGCAGCAGTTGGGTAATTTTTTAATTGCAAATAAAAATTAAAAAATAAAAAGGTAATATGAATAGAATTATCATTATTAACCCAGTCCCGTCCTCAGTCAGCAGCGTTTCGATACGTTTATTAATTTTTCCACGAAATGAGCGCGCCGCGCACACACAAGTGCACACGCCTCCTATGCTGCGACTGCGACGCACGTTTGGCTCAACACCCACTGCCTCTATTGGCGGGCTGACAGCAGCAACGGCGGCGGCGGGTGGGCAATTAAGGCACTCGCAGCTATTGTTGCAGCAATAACTCAATTGAGCAAGTAGCATCTAATTACGACGCTCTAAGGTGAAATTTCATTTTTCAATTAAAACGTTTCGAAGTAATAATGATTTGAAATTTTTCGTGGAAATTTATAATAAAATTGAAATTACAATACTGACAGCTAGGGGGAGGGGAATGTCATTGAACGGCGCTAGAACGTCAGTTCATAGATCGGTATGGTGGTTTGTTTTAGGAAAAAGAGGTGTAAATTTTGATTCGTAGGAAGGACCACCTAGGTTAGTAAAAATTGTCCGCACTATCCAACACGTCCGACTGAAATTCATCTCCCAATGATCTAGCTTCTATACAGACTACCAGGCTTTACCTTACAGACAGTTCCGATCGCACTAGGTTTTTTCGCACGAAACCTTTACAACATGCTTTCAACTAGAAAAGAATGAAAAAGTAACGTTGCCCTATATGCATCTTCCACTGTCTGTGGAAGCATCATGTCTTTCCACGTCTTGATCATTATACTAAGGCTTTTTCCAATCTTTTTGAGGATTAAAGCCAAATCGACTATGCTTTGTCCGATTGGCTTAGAAATTCACCCCAGACGCAACAAGAAAGCTCAAAGCTAAAACGATACCGAAAGTTAAAAATACTAGGCCCGTCTACCTACTTTTCACCTCGAAAGTCCTTACGAAAGAGAAAATCTTGCGACACAAATCAACTCACGGAAAGTCTGAACTGCAAAGCAGCTATCTCCACAACCTGCCGAAAAAAATGAAAGACAGCGACATCTATACACCAAAGATGAGAAACAAAATTGTAAATACAAACATTGGATGCGACAGCTCGTAGAGAACCAAAGTCTAGCTTATCGCAACCTCTCATGTTGTGCATGCAATTTTTTTTCAGTTTTTATAACCGACTTCAAACGACGGATTGAGAAGCTGTTTCTTAATAAATTACACTCCCCGAGGTTTGTCATTGCTTTTGGTTGTTTTTTGCTGACTCGGATCTGTGTCAGCTCCCTTAGCAACCCAATGAACTAAGAGCTGGGCCATGGCGATCAGAAGTAACAGCAGATTTGTAGTCAAAGCAATACTTAGGGAACGAATCGTTAACTTTTGACATGCGAGCGGGTTTTTGGTGAAAATCCTGATCCTGTTGCCAGACAAACCTCAAGTACCTATTCTGTAGGTATGTCGCATCGACTATAGCACAATTACTTGGTGACATTCAAGCAAGAGACGATCAGATCCTTTCCCTGCCTTCGACAACATTCCCATCGCCATCTCCAATGTGGGTTCCTCAAAGCACCCAAAAAAGCAGCATAGAAGAACAAGAAGGCATGTCAGAAGGACCAAAACCTTATACAGATTTCACTTAGAGAAGTGTGCGTTTCTAGATATGAATTAGGTCATGACTTTTGTAAACTGCTTCATCGAGCTGGGAAAAATTGTCAAAGTCGTGCAAATTTAGCGACTACATAGCGTTAGGTCATCAGAAAGTCTTTGATTTCACTTCAGGGGACAAGGTACGCCTTCGATAAAAATGAAACTGTCGAAAGACGATGCCAACACTTTAAAAATTGTTGTATTCAACGTGGAAAAAATGGCGTTCAGACAAGTCACTACCTATCATGTCCGTTGAGTGTAGTTATTTACTTAAACCCTTTCACCCCTCGTAATGGAGGACAACAATGCCTGCGTGGCATCTTGGGCGCTTTTCAGATCCCTCCAGTTGATTTTCAGTGAACTCATTTCCCAAATGACTGTTCTACACCACGTTTGCTAAGGTTGACCCACTCTTCTGCGGCATGGTAGGTATATACATTCGCCAAAGCATTGATCCAAGCAGGCTGTCGGCCTCTTAACATGCGTACAGCAAAGAGGGTGCTCTCTCCTCTTCTTTGGAATCTGGTGGTCTATGAGCCTAGAAAGCCCTGGACAAAACCACCAGACTTGACTGGAAGGATGATTTTGAGCTACAACGAAAGGAATCAATCTGCTTCTACACGGGAATGGGCGGGGGTGTATTCTCGAAGGATGTGAACGTAAGTATCTCTTTCCGTTTGCCCGACCATTGCAGTGTCTTCCAAGCCGAGATAATGGCAATCAAGAAAGCCCTATCCTGGCTAAGGTGTAATGCACTATCTACTCGGAATATCACACTTTTTACTGATAGTCAGGCCGCGATAAAATCCCTGGATTCTGTCGCCTTTAACTCAGAAACAGCCCTAAATTGTCGCTTGTATCTTAACGAGATGGCTGAGGCTAATTCAAAGTTCACTTTGTTTGGGTGCCGGGACACAGAGGCAACTGCATGGCTGATGAACTTGCCAGAGAGGGCACAACTCTACCAATTCTTCCGAAGAAGGGGAATTTAAGCATGCCTCTCGCCACATGCAAATTGCTACTTAATAGAAACGCGATCAACATCGCCAATCATAGGTAGGAAACACCTGTCTTATATCACCAAGCAGATTTGGCCAAAGCTGGATCTCAAACGCTCTCACTGACACATCAGATGGAAAAGATTGCTAATAAGCACCTTAGTAGGTGTCATTACGGGACACTGCACCATGGGCAAGCACGCCTACAGGCTGGGCCTCCTCTACAATGACTTTTGCAATAGCTGCATGGACAAGAAGGTGGAGGAGACGATTCTCCACCTTTTTTGCACATGTCCGGTCATCTCAGCTCGAAGAAGAGCATACTTAGGAGCCAGCTTCTTTCAAAACCTAAGTGAATTGCCTGAAATCAGCATAGGTAGCCTCCAGCCTCCCTTAGTAGCCTCCTATTCAAAGCAAGCTCCGGCTGGTTCTACGGATAGTATTGGTGAAGTACCGATCCATGTGGTAAAACAAAGGACCTCATCTGGTCTTAGTGAGGTTGCAACCTGCAGTCTGCCACTCTTACACAACCTAACCTCACCTAGTTCAGTGTCACCATCGGCCGAGGCCAAACGTTAGGTTAGGTTAGGTAGGAGGGTTAACAGGGAAGGAAGTCCTTTCCCAGTCACACTTAGGTCAATGCAGACCCATTGTGATGCCCTTACTAGGAATAATAAGCCTAAACTCTATCAAGCCAGCATGCAGCCGAGGCCATCTTTCCTAGATAAAGAAAGCAGTCTCCTTTCTCGAGTTTTTCGTGGAACTGTAGGGCTGATGAAAGGCTAAAGTAGGTCGAACATAAGAGAGTTTTGCAATCACAGCCTTCAAGTTTGTTGCGATTTTCATTACGAATGCCAGGCTTATCTAGCGTATTAGCAGCTAGGTGCATATGGTATGGCAGACTTAAAGAACCACATTCTTGGCTTACACCTGTGGATTACAACAGACTGTCCTTTCCGAAGCCTTAAGTCACCATATCTCACTCCCTATGATTACCTGAATTCGTCTTGAAGTGACCTCATAGACATGCGCTCTGAATATGTAGAAGTAGCTCCCAGAAGGTTAGTTTCTGCCAACAGACGGCACCATAAGTGAAATAATCCTTTCCTGCGCATAACGGTAGTACTCATCAATGATTCACCTTGTAGAGCTAAGAGAAAGTGCAAGTTCTGTTGTTGCCGCTTTGGGACATCCGCGTCGTGTCACTTCCTTGTACAAATTTCATCGTCCCACTTATTGCCATTTTGTTCCTCCTCCATCCAACACAACAACAAAAACAGCAAAAAATTACACATTCACTACACTCTCATTAAAATTTAAATTAAAATAAAAATCTCGGTCGGCAGTAAAATCTTTTGTTCCAATGTATCTCGATTATTCTCACTTCAGCTCACTTTGTAATCAGCTGTCATCACTCGCGGATTGTCTTGGTGAGGTTTTCCTCTTCTTCAACTTAACTTAAGTGCTGGCGTCCCAAGGAATTCAATTTTCTCGCCTTTTTATGGCCCCAGCGCGCACAACCCTGGTCTGCGTCGCAAAAAAAAAAACAAACCCTGTGGAATAATTCATGACACCTAAGAGTGTTCCACACACGTCCACCTATGGGCAGGGTCGACCGAACATCGCATCCACTCGAGTACTTGGTTGTATAATTTAATGGAAAATTGTTAACAATATTTCTCACTGAAGGTGTGTGTTTTTTTTTTTCTTCTGAGACCTGGTCCAGTGATGGACTCCTGTGGCTGACCGTGTACAGATTGAGACATCAATCTGACAGCAGCCTTTGGCTAAGGTCAATCATTTTCTTTGTTCGCGCTGGCAACACACAGACGTTGTTGGAGGAACCAAATGATTCGCATAAATTTTGCGCTCCACAATGGAGCTGGAGAGCTGGGAGGAAAAATTGCTGAATCTATAATTGGGACATCTCGGGCGTTGAGAAATCGCATGTGGAAGTTGAAAAGCGCTACTGCTCTTCGAACTCAATTATGTGCGCGCTGAAGTTTGACGTTGTAATGTGTCAATTTCAATTGTGGATTCTGTTTCATTTTCAGTTAAACCCGTATAACTTGTCTTCCGATGACAGTTGCTGTATGTCAACGCATTGACAGTGACTCCATCCACTTCAGTTGAGGTATCCTCTGTATTGTCAGTGGGTAAGCAATTTAATGCAATAACACTTCAAGGTCCTTAAGGATGAATTTTTTTTCGACGCGAAATGAGTATAATCAAAAAAGTTTGTTTTTCGAATAATCGTCTGAAGATAAGGCAGAGGATTAGCCACAGGAGGCGGCACAACAAGTGCGCCACCCTATTTCATTGGAGGCACCCCGCAGTGCGAAAAATCACATTTGAATGAGGCCGATGCATACAAATGCGCCCCAAATCTGGTCGGCTTTACTGTCGGCCATTATAGCCGACGACAACGTCGAAGTGACTGACACGAGTGTATGTGAAAACAATCAACGATATCAACCCACACACACACCTCGCCAGGGGTGATGGCATCCCGTGGCGCGAGGATGACTCCATACACAGATGCGTTGTACATCCGCGGCCATGGACAAAAGCCCCTGAATGGACATGGTTGCAATCATCACTCCATTAGGCGGAAATATCGCTTAATTGCTTCCCAAACACACTGCAGGAGGTTGCCCATTCGCTGGGTCTTCATGCGGTCAGATGTCAGCGGCCGGCGGCGGTGTGCTCAATGACAGCAAACAACAAGAGAGAGAGAGAGAGTTTTTAATAAAATGGTTCGAATCATGCTGTTGGTTGGAAACAATTGGGAAACTTATTGACGACTAATTAATATTCAGACGATTATGAAATATTTATGACATACTAACGGTCTGGTGTGGATTTCAATAATGAAATTCAATATTAAATGTGAAATGGTTTAGTTAAGGTATAAGGAAGACGGAGTCAAATTATCACCCGTGGGTGTCCAAAGCATCTGAATGTCGTCGGTCCACTACTTGACTAGTGGTGGGTTGTCAACACGCGTGTAGTACGCACATGTATGTGGCTTGGAAGTTAGTATGCAAGTTCCATAATGCAATCGTCCTGGTCTGAAGATATTCTAAAATAAAACTGCCGACGGTATTACGAACACATGTGTAAATATCTCATCTTCTCCAGAACAACATCCTAGAAAACTCCCTATTAACACTGATGCTGTGCTAGACCCAGGGAAGACAAAGATTAGACTGATTCTCAACACGATGCAATCAATCAACACATAACCAACTACTGATGTCTTCCTCAAAACGGTCCGTGGCGAGCATCTTAATAAGTTATAAAACCAATACATTCGAGTCGCTCTAGGTTAGGTTAGGTTAGGTAGGAGGGTTGATGGGGAAGAAAATCCTTTCCCCATCACACTTAGATCAATGAAGACCCACTGTGATGCCCTAGGGGTTGCAGCCCCCTTACTAGGAACCATAAGCCTAAGCTCTATCAAGCCAGCCCGCAGCGCCTATGAATCTGTGTATGACAAGCATCGATTTGCTGGACAAGTTCTTCTAGATCCTGGAAAAGGTGCCTTCCTAGGATTTTAAATCTTGTTTGGCAGAGTGCCGGACAGTGGCAGAGAAAGTGTGGAGTGGCTTCATCCACTTCCTCGTCACCGCATCCCTTGCATAGGTCATCCGTGCTCAATCCCAGTCTTCTTGCGTTGTAGTTTAGCATTTTATGCCCCGTGATGATACCTTTTAGGGAAGATAGGGATTTTGTTGTTACATGGTGGGATTTTGACGGTGGTATCGACTTGATCGGCGTCTAATGAGGATCTTTTCATTGCCAGCTCATCAGCTGTCTCATTTTCAGGCACCCATTTGTGGCCGGGACCCAGCAGAAACTTACATTGTGCTATCTGGCAAGAACCCGTAGCGACTTACAAGTTTCGAATTTACTTCCATGGCAGAAATCGCTCTTATTGCCGCTTGGTTGTTGATGAAAAAGGTGTCAGTGTCTTCATTGGAACCTGCCAGCACCTCCGCTTGGAAGACAGTACTGTGGTCTGGGAATCTGTTCGATCCAGACAGTCCGAGAGTCTCAAAAAAGAATCCAGCGCCCGCGCCTATGTCCATTTTAGTCTGTGCACACAGTGCTGCCCACAAATTTGCGCAGGATCTGTGCATGCCCTGTCTGACTGCGTTCCCAGTTTCCAGTTGGGCTTCGAGTCGCTCTAAGTTGAACCTTCTAAATAAAACTCAAAGTTCCCTTTTTCCTTCATAGAAAAGCCATCCTCCAAGCCGAGTTTTTCCAAAAATTCGATTCGACTTAGAGGGATTCAACTGTTTTATACGGGTGTATATGCATATCCGATTTATTATAGCAACGACGATTCAATCTCTAAAAAGATAGAACAGCCCCTATTTCTATTGCTACGCTTAAAAAATCGCAAGTGCCTGTATAGCCTTTCTAGTGAGTATTATACATTTTGCATTGCGACAGGGAAAATGTGACAAAACGCAGTTTTTTGATGGATGCGATTGAAGAGTCTCATGTGTGTTTATATTCTATAAAATCTGGCGGTGCGACTGAAATTGCAAGTGCACGCCTAGCCTTAGTCCTTGCGGGAAATTGCAGAACGTTGACAAATGTCTGAGAATAAATTGTCTTATATTGAAATAACATTGCATAGCACAGCGTTACACTTAAAGCTCGCTAATGTTGGAAAAAAAATCGTTAAGAACTAGAAGCAAGCAGAGAAATTCATTAACCCACTTATAGTGTTTCTAGCAATAGCCGATGCCTAGCAATAACAATGAAACAGACACTCAAGGCACTCAGCGCCAATCACAACGTCAGACTTATGTGGGGGCACGGGACATAAGTGCATCCATGGGAATGAAAAAGCGGATGAGATCCCAAAAATGTTTTCTTTGATGGATCTGACAATGGTCAATGACTCAATCCTTCCCCCACTAGATCTTAAAAACTTCAAAATCTCGCGAACGAGAGATGGACTCCACTAACGACATGTCAAACCTCTGGATAGAACTAAATACGAGAAAGCCCAAAGAAGTGATCGCACTCAACAGAAGTCACCTTAAAGTTCTCAACATGACACAACCTGCTAGCGGCCCACCTAAAGAGAATGCGTTTGTGAACAATAGACCTATGCTGAGAGGAGGACACATTCCGCCTCCTTTGCGAATGCCTAAGCTTAAGCAGAAACAGGACACTTTGCACCTCCTATGAGAATGCCTAAGCCAGAAACAGGAAGACAACCCTCGGAGAACATTTCTCTAACGATCTGGGCGAATTGTCAAACAAGCCACTGGGAAGCTATAATTCCTTCGATACTCGGGTTGATTCAGGGAGACCCATTGATAAATCAGTGTTCTATTTATTTTAGGTGCCCCACATCACACCGGGGAACACAATGGATCTTTTAAGATTCGAGTGAGACTGTACATAAGTGCAGCCACCCGTATAACCTAACCTAACCATACAGTATGTCATTCTCTTGATAACAACTGATTCTCTTTGCGCTTTATCAGAGGAAGCATTTCCAAACCAACGAAAATCATTAAAAAAAACTAATCGGCCTGAGGTCTTGTCTGTTGGATTAATAAACGTTCCTTCAGTGATCGATATCTATCAAATAAATCTGGAAAACAACTCTACTCTAAGCAGCGCTGCCTTATATCAATTCCTTTGCCACCTTGGTTAAATTGTTAGTGACACAGATTCAAGCGTCAGACAAATGGCCAAAATTGTAAGCGGAATCAGCTCCCGACGGGCAATGACATTCTTCGAAGAATTGACTTCGTCGGATTCAGTAATAAAACTGTACGTCCCTTCCATTGGTGCAAAAAAGCTAAGGCTCGGGCCTCTATTATTTTTTTTTTTTTATAATTCACTAGCGCTAAAAGGTCTTTGAATACACTTATGATGCTATTCACACAGCGCTAGTGTTGGTGTAGTGATTTTGAAACTCAGATGGTATTAGGTTTCAGTTTTTTGCTCCAAGGGTGGTGTCCAGAATGACTGGGGAGAATTATTGGTAGTGTTGCCGTTGCTTATAATTCACAGTAATTTTCTTTTTCGAATATCGCGACGTTTTTAGTACGATCAACACTTTCAAGCCACATGACCACCCTACTGCCAGTGTTATGCCTATATAGTAGAGTTGGCGTCAGCTTTTTTCGCAATTGATCGACTTCTTTTTGACTTAGGTATTCGAACCTGGAACCTTCAGGGGGACAAGCGATGATGCAACCACTACATCATGGCCACCCCTCATTGTTTTTTGTTATATTAATTCCATGCACCAGCTTTGTCTATAAGCCTAGATCAATAGTTTCTAAGAATTTTTACCCCATTCGTCATCGAGATATTCAAAGATTTGTGGATTTTGTCTACAAAAAGCTGCTCAAAACTAGCCTGCTTTAAGCTATCTTATCTTTTAACAGTGTCTACACTTTTGAATTTTTCGATTCAGTATCCACGTCATCTACGTCTCACTTGGAACATAAGTTCCATCATCGCAACCATCGATAATCTTTTAAAATTTCATTCAAATAAAACACTTGTATTTAATTTTTTCTTTAAAAATGAATTTGTTTTATAATTTTTTTTTTCTTGTTTTTGTTTTTTTTGTTTTTTTAAAGATTCTTAAGGATTTTTCATTTTTTTGTTTTTTGGGTTTTTCTTTTCATTTAAATATAATTTTGAAATAATATACAATTAGCTTTTACATTACAATAATACAATAAATCTTCTTAATATTACATTTTACTCTTCTATCCATATACTTCTATAATATATAATATATATATTGATGTATGTATGTACATAATGATTATTTAAACATTCTTGCCCTTAAGTGAATTAAGTACAAAAAATTTTCATAAATTGTATCTCTGTTGTTCTCTCTGTGGTGATTCTTTTTTTTTTTTTTGCTTTTTTGGGTTAAGGAAAATAAATATTAAACATAGTTACTTAGCTTTTCTGTCTTTTTTTTTTTTTTTATTAAACACACTTTCTAATTATATTTACAAAACAAAATACAATACATATTGCTTTGCACACAATTTAATATTTTTTTGAAGACTCAAAACTGTGTTCAACTAGATTTATAATTTTTCATGTGTATTTTGTGTCGATTAAGTGTGTTAATTTCTTTTATAATACAACCACGCAATGAATAATACAAATTATTGAATTTTTTTTTTTAGCCATTAAAACAGATATTTACATAAATGTCATTTTAAATTTTTTTATTTTTATTTTTTAAAGTTTAATTTTTGATTGCAAACTTTTTGTTTTACTAGTTCTTGACTTGAATTTCTAATACGCATCGAGGAAGAAAAATTAAAATTTTTATTTTGCAATAAAAATTTAATTTAATAATACTTACTACATAAACTTCTTTGCGTTTTCTTTTTGCTCTTCTTTTTCTAATTTATTTTTTTAACTGGACATTTGTGTGTGTTCTTAAGAATAGTTTTAGTTTCCTTTCCTTTTTTTTTCTTTTATTTACAAAATGCTCTAGCATCACAGCAACTTGGGGGGAGATGGGGGCGGGAAATTTATCTTTTTTTTTTGTTTGGGGATACACTCTCTATCCTAAATGCATTAAATTTGGATGAAAATAACCCATGTAGAGTTGTGCTCCAGGTGCACCACGTCCTAGGGCAGCCATTTTAATTTTTTCAATTTCAGCTTCTTGGAGGCGTTTCGCCTTGGCACGTCGATTTTGAAACCAGATTTTCACCTGGGTTTCGGTCAGCCTTAGTGATGAGGAGAATTCAGCGCGCTCTGCAATGGATAGATATTGTTTTTCACGGAATTTCTTCTCGAGCGAGAGCAATTGTTGCGTCGTGAATGGCGTCCGGGGCTTACGATTGGGCTTGTGCTTACGGAGGTTACACTTGATGCGTGGCGGTTCATTGTTTTCTGAAACGAAGGGAAACAATACTTTATAAGTATCTGTTGTATTAATTGGTTAAGTGGTTGAATAATTTTATTTATGTAAGTAGATGGTTTTTTGGTATACATATGGTGGGTGTAAGGAGTTCAATTCATCTTCTGAATAGAGCTTGTTGATTAATTTAACTAAAATAAGAATATCTGAGGACCATTTTGAGAGAAAAAGAAGTTTTCATTTGCCGTCGGTAAAAAGTGTGGATGGTGAAAATAATAAAATAGAGCGCCGCTTAATAACTTGGATAATCTTGCCTTCTTTGTCTGTGTAAGACTGAGTAAGACATCACAGGATGAATAAATGGATTGACCGCCACATGTTTTGTCCGCATTCTATGAAGCGTTCAACTTACTCCCTGTACACTACCGACGGTGAATTAAAGAACATTTTCATATTTTTTAGGATACTTTTTGGAGTTTGAAGTTGGAAATTAAAATACGAAGGTAAAGTTCTTTTAAAATTGGAACCGTGGAGGTGTGTTATTTTTCCCATCAAACTTCGTTCAAAAAACAGAAGAATAGGGATGTTTAATACCTCTAAACCTTGCTGATAAATTTCCTCAGCACCGAAATGGGCGAACAAAGAACTGAATTTATACTCTCAGAGGTTTGTCGTAGTCCTAATTATGAAATCGTGAATTCGTCGGTATATTTCTCTAAAGATCTGTTCATAGTCTGCAGCATAATGTACAAACTTCTAGCTCTTCGAACATATTCACAGTTTCATCAACAATTTCTAGCCCAAGCACTGGCCTACTTAGAAAGTGGCTTAAAGTGAACATCTGAAGAGAGAATTCCATCTCTTCACCTGCGATTGCAATAAGTGTTAAAATAGCCGGCTTTGAGGTAAGGAGTTCTTTCAAGAAGAATGAAAATGTCTCGAGACACTTCTGCTAACCAAATTTTGCATCATCTCTACTAACAACATAGACGCTTAGAATCGTGCTTCTAAGGCACGCAGGTTGTTGTTTATACACAGTGTTGTGTAGGCTTTGTGAAAAGTTGGACATCGAACTTCAAGGGATAGTTCTATGAGTAATAATCGCTCTCTTCTTGTTCTATAGACATTTAAACAAATCAAAACTGAACACATATTGATATTCGTTGTTGTCTTACTTTATCTTTTTTTTACGTTACGTTACATTATGTTTATGTTGCGTTTACGTTACGTTTTCTGCCTTACATTTTCAAGTTATAATTGTTTTTCTTAATGAAAACTGAAAAGTTTTTGAGAAAAACTCAGTGGAAGTTGATTCTGCTATTATTCTGCAATACGTTCCACAATCGTGTTAAACTAATCTATGTTCGATTTTTACCCGCTTTGACTCAAAACTGTCTTCTCCTTAGGTCAACAGTCTATTTAGTGAAGAAAATATGTGAATCAATGACGTCATCAATGACAAAAGAGCCCTCTATAGACTCTGCTTTAAAATATAGATGATGTGTCACATTCAGACGGTTAATGACACCATAAGCCTTCCCCTAAGTTTGAGAACTCTTTAGCACCCACTTGACACATTAACGAATCAAATTCTAACAAAATTCAAGCTTCAGCATACATTTGACAAACAAATGCTACAACTGACAATCCGCTTTCGACTCACACTCTCATCTCAAAATACCGCCCCTAAAGTTGAATGGCATTCCAAATATTTTCCATAAATCATTCCACAAAGTAAAGAAAACAAATAAACACCCCTCTATGCATGCACATCACTTCGACTTCTCGATTGAATGCCACAAATTTATGTTGATCGTACAACACTCTCACTCTCTCTTCCCAAAATGGGAAGAAAAAAAAAGAAAACCAAGAGGCATCCCAAAAAAGAAATGAAAATTTGTATTCGAAATACATTCCACCATTAATAGGGTCTCGTTTAATGATGCCCTACCAAATGTGTACATTTACCAAGTGTGGCACAAACTCTCTGGTGGTATGGACTATTAACTCGACTAAATGAAGTGAAAAGTGTTAATTGAACGCGAAGTAACATAAATTAATGCACCGAATTCCAAATGACAGACACACACAAGATATATTGTGCGTGCGTACAACCGGGATGATCAGAAAGAGATTTAAATTTTAAACATTTTTTGCCAAATGATTGACATACAACATGGTATACCGCTTGTGATTTGCAATATGCACCAAACATTGCATAAAATCAATCAACACCTTTTTTTTTCTTCTTCATTTTCAATTCACACACAACAATTTGTTACATCGAGATATAGATAAAATAAAATCATTTAAGTGCGTGTGTTGTAAAAAAAAAAATAAGTAGCTACCACAAAGTGACAAAGAATTAAACAATTTCCAACAATAATTATCTAAGTGGCCAATAAATTCGCTGTCTAAACTATTTGTCAGACATTAAAGACAATACACAACGAGCGCCGCGCTACGCTCAAGCAAAACTCTTTTTTTTTAGAAAAGAAATCCACTCCTGTGAGATACAAAGATACTCGTATACACAGAGAAGAAAAATGTTAATGTTGCCTTCGGCGGGACATTGATTTTACCACAAACACACACGCTTTAACTTTTGTGCAAAAAAAACCTCACACTCTTGACGAGTATCTATTTTTAGTATAAAATGTAATTTAAGGGATTTTTTAGGGTCTTTTGTTCGAACATTTTTTGCATTGATTGTGGCCGAGCGAGGACACAAAAAGATACAAGATATCATGTCACACTAGTGGTATTTTAAGTGATTTTTAAATAGGGTCAGACAGGATCATGCATTCAGGCATTCTTTACACTACTGATGAGTGATTTATAGTTTCAAGCGATGTAAATTTAATTTCAAACATGACTTGGTCTAGTGCAAATTTTAATTAAATGCATCATTACATGTATTTTTATACAAAGTTATGCTTGAACAAAAAAAAGAAACAATGATATCTTCTTGGTAAAATACTGCATTATACGGGTTATTACCCACCAATTAATGTGCCATTAAATTGACTTTTTTTTTTTATTTTTTTTTTCAACAGAAGTATTGAAGTATCCATGTATCTATGTATCTAAATTGTATCACAGCGAATTTAGCAAAATAAAATTTGCATACGAAATTCATTCATAAAGCGAAATGGAAATGTTCGACATGATATTATGATGCTGCTGCTGTGTTTTGGATGCTGACTGCCATGAATTCCCGGAATCTGAAATCTTCCACAAAAACCTACTCTGTATGTATCTTTTGGGATCATTTCTGTAATTAGTGTGACATGTTGAAGTTACGTTTGTCAAGTTTGAATTTTATTTTCTTTTCAACGAGGGTACAACTGGTTTTACGTTACAGAACGATTTCAATGTTTAAATTATTCAAAATCAATAAAAATTGAGAGGAATTTTGATATGCCCACGGTATCGGTGGTATTTAAGGCGCTAAACAGACATAGTGTTAGCAAATAGATTTGAGATAAGGCTAAGATCAGTCTTGAATGCGTCACAAGAGTATGATGAAAGTGATACGGTTTCAGTTGGTATAGATTTCATTAGTGGTCTATTACAGAGGTGTTAGCTAAGATTGATTATACATATTTGTGGATTGTATGATGGTTTCGATTTACTATTGGTTAACATTTGTCACGGAGTCGATAGGCAATGGCTAGAACAAATGCCAAACATTGTTAAAATAAAACATTCATACGTTCCACAAATACATTTTCTGTAATGACTTGAGAATTTCTTAGATCATTCGTTTGGTTTGTCACATGCCAGCATGTAGAGTCGAGGGCATCTACCAGACATTGCTAAACAGAAATCTTCATACATTCCACAAATTATTTTTCAGTGATGACTTGAGAATTTCTGACTTCATTCGATGGATACTACTTCTTTCGTTTGTCACAGCATACAGAGTCGACAAGCCGTGACTAGGATAAAGGTTTCCACAAACATATGTTTGGTAAGGACATGAGACTTTCTGGCTGCAATCGGTGGATACTTTTTACTTTAAACCGCGCTACAGTCTAAGGCGACTAAACCCTTAACAACTATTAGATTTCTTCATTAAAAAAGCAGGAAGAGCTTTAATTGGTTAGATTAGTCGAAACCGATCAATCCTAGCTCAAAGCGAACTTGTAAGTACATACTTCCACAAATTTTGTGGAAGTGTATCCTCTAATTCGTCTCTTTAAGGCGAAAGATGTTTGCTTTTTGTCCAGTCGAGCTTAGGAATAACAGAATTTGCACCTTAAAGTCTGTCTCCAAACCGTCAACAGCACGATTGTTTCGAAACTTTAGGAGGCGAACGAAGGTTTCGATGTACATTGGTTTTGAATGCTTGTGGATTGTAATGAAAAGGCTTTCCCCTTGCAAAGAAGATCTACAATTTTAAGGCACTGCTAACGGTGAAGAGAAACTTTTGGAGTGGGACAAAAGGAGCTCCAGGTTTTGAATGCTTGTGGATTGTTATGAGGTGGAATGATCGATCCATATGTCTCCGATTTTGAAACTCAGCGCGAGTGTTTTGAAACTTTAGGAGAGCGACATAAGAGTCGGTTCCAATGCACTTTGGTTGTAATGCTTGTGGATTGTGATGAGGTGGAAAGATCAAGTGATACCATACACACGTCTTCGATTTTAAGGCACAAAGCGGCGTGAAGGGGCATTTTATTATTATTATTGGTTAGCGCTCTGCGACGGACGCATATGGCACTGCGAACTTAAAGATCTATTGTGCCTGGAGCCAGTTAGACAAGGAGATCCTCTATCTTCTTAATGAAGTTGACGGATATCTCCAGTCGAGACATTTCGAATGTCCTCCAAGGCGCATTTAGGACAATGGCAAAAGAAGAGGTTTCGCCGCACATTGGTTTTGAATGCTTGTAAATTCAAGCGAGGGGGACAACTAAATGTGTTGAAACATTCTACAGTCGAGTTTGTACGACTCAGTAAAGACTGGTCATTCCTTGCGATAGAAGATTTTACTTAGATATATATTGAGTAGAGGACATCACATATGTATGTTCACCATAGAACGTCTGAAGGGAGTTGATATTCAAATCCCACTTTCAGTCGAAGTGCATATACTGTGCTCTGTTTCTATCCGAAATCTGTCGTAAATCCAATAATCAAAGGATCGTATTGCATACCCTCCAAATTACATGGTAACAGACACAGAGGTACCTCCTTGGGATAGATAGATCCCACTATCTCATCATCGATGTAGATAAAATATAAAAAAAAATCTAAAAATCACCTACCTACTACGGCGCATCCGTAAAGTGTTGATTACTTTGGACTTCTGTTCTCTTTGTTCTACAGATACAAAAGACAAGAGTAACAAACACCTATCCGCACTGGGAAAGATATTAATCGGAATTAATTAAGTAAAACGTTTTTATTACCCCCCCGATCATTATCCCCATACAGATACAAACAACAAGAATAAAATCTGAATACGTTGCCTTGGGGCAACCCAATACCAATTCTAGAGTGTCTCATTCAAAATTTATTGAATTTCTTTTAACAAAAAATTCTTATCTGAACTTACAAATCGCATACAGGAAATTATATTTCACCCCAGAACCAAATTACAATATAAACAGAAGCGCATCCTCACATAACACATGTTACGAGGCAGATACATTCCACAATCCTTCTGTAAATCCTTTCTTTCTTTTATTTTCACTGTCCCTCTCCCTCTCTCGCTCTGTCTTCTTTTTCTTTATTGTGAGGTTTAAAATTTATTAGATTACCGATTATTTTTAATGTTACGTTTAATTTGGATATGACATTTGTCAGTGTTGAAACAGAAACAGAGAGAACGAATGAACAGATACAACCCACACTGGTTCACATAACAACATGTGTGCCTGCAAAGACGACGAAGAGGGGGAGTTATATCTCATTAACTACCGGTTTTTCTTTTTGGTCTTCACTTTCAAAAAGATATCTACTCTACAACACACACTTGGGGTGCTCTTTGTTACTCTGTTTTGTTTGCTAGTGTCCTCTCCACTTCAAGTGGTGTGTCCGTGGAGTTGTGTCCGAGAACATTTAAATTGTAATTTATCTCAACATTCTTGTTAACCAATTGGTTGTTTGTATCTTTTCTTTATACTCGAATATATACAGGAAGAACGAGTGGAAAAGATGCTAATTTGAAATCCATATGTCACTCGAATTTTATTGTGACTCCCATATCTTTTGATATGTCAATTAAGTTTATTCAGTTTATTTTGTCGCCCCAAGTTGTGGCGGTAATCAAATTCAATTTAGTGGATTCTGTTCGAATATCGTTTGTATTTAATTAGTATCTACATAGAAATCAAATCATATAAATAATTGGAATGTGAGAACAAATGTGTGGACGCGACTTCCAACCGCATAAGAGGTGTGGTTGGTTCGCGGTGGGAATCGCTGAATGTGCCAAATTTAATTGGGGCCACAAATTATTTGATTTTTATTACCCTGGCTGTGACACAACATTGGATACAAGGCAGAATGAAAGGAGACAGGCAAAAAAAAAAAAAACGACGACGACGATTTAACGATGAAAGGAAGTGTGTTGGCTGCTGTTTATGTTGTCGATCAGGACATTTGAATTTCATTCATTTTATTCAAAGGTAATTTGATTAGATTTTGATATCCTTGTGGCAACTGGCAACATAACTCAATTAATTAAACGATGTGCAATAAAACGAAACTCAAAGTGGATGGTAAAAACAAATCCCACAGTGATTGTCCCATATGTGACAAATGTGGCTCTAATTAAAATTGCTCCACACAAATGAAAAAACTCTTTTATTGTGAAATCCACAACCCCAAAGTTGTACATCGAAGCGAATAATTGCTAATCGACAGTGATACCTACATGCCTGTATAGATACACAGATACAAATGTACGTGCTCCAACTAATTGCTAGTACACGGGGGGTGAAGAGTTCCTATACAAGCACTCTCCATTTCGTGAATTAAATTTCCAACAATGATCGAGGGAATTCGTAAAAATCAATGAAATCAACACGCATGCAGTTACAAAGCAAAACGAAAAAAAAGGATACAAGTATCTAAAGCCTGTGGATCTGGAATTACCAAGTCTGTCTTCATGTCGCGCAACATCCACTCCGCACAGCACACAACCAGCCCAGTCGCGAACAACCTGGGTAACCAACCATATGTGTTCACATTGGCCGCTGCTGATGTCCCCTGTTGGGAGCTGAATAGATACAAATGTGTATCTCATATATGCACCGATCGAAAGACAATTATGGTAAAATGCGAAACCTATACCAGCAATTAGTAACAAATGATCAATTAATTTTGCAATAAAAATTACTAAAACACGAATTCACCTCGTATATACCAAGCAACCCGAGGATGGAGTGGAAAAATTCGCAAAACAATCTGAAAATGGTCAAAAGTATCTCAAGAGGAGAATAGAGCGAGTGTCAACCGGTCGTAGATGAGAAGTTGATAGATTTACGTGTGAAGTGTATACAAGAAGGTGTAATTTGAAAATTTCTCTTTTTCGTATACCTAGTCAACTTGGAAAGCTGTCAGCTTAGAAATGTGTGTAATGTTAAGTTAATTAGTTGTCAGATGGGATTTTTTTTCGAATAGACGATGATTGATAAAAAGTACTCAAGAGAATAACTACAACAGAGAAAAACAATTGGATACAAAACGAAACATTAATTAGCAAACGCAATTGGTTGTGTGGTAAATGTGTTCGACTTTTTGTAATTTTATTCTCATTTGGACTTTTCGAGTGCATTGATCGATTAAATTTGTTTAAATTAAGTGTAAAGTTAGTAATTGCACCAAGGACAAGCAATGAAGTAATTTTTTTTCATTTCCATATGCGGAAAATCCAATTAAATTGAACTTTGCAATTTTTTTCATGGAAATTTTAAATTGTTTACAAATACGTTCCACAACGGTGTTTCCCTTGTAGAAAATGTTTTTGATTGGAACATTTTACACACTTTCATAGAGGAGTTCACACGATTTCATAAGAGTCGAAAGAAACCCTGGATTAGTGACTGGAAATGCAAAAATTTTTGAATAAAGTGCAGGTTTACTCGAACTTTTACTCATCATCTGGAGAAGGCTTGAAGACTCTCGAATTTCTGAAAAATTCGCAAAAGACGTAGAGGACTGGTTGTACGTATGTTACTTTATTTTTATGACGCGTTAGGGGATGAAGATCTTAGGTTATCAGCACTTACCACATCAACGCTGAAGATCCACCACCTAATTCAAGCAAAGGTAGGACAATGACATAGGATGGGTTTCGGAGTGTCTTCGCCCTCTTCACACGCGTCCCAGATAGTATTGTCGTTTAAGCTTAACGCAAAAGCAATCTTCAACATTTTCTGCTAAGAGATAGTAAGAATACGAGGAATTTCCTTCCTTCAGACGTCCTCGCATTCATTTAATTTGTCTTCATCGTGGAGAGTCATGCCGCCAACGAAAGTCCAAACTGAGGACACTCGCAAACACAAACTCAGATACTGTGGAATCATCTTCAGAACTTTGTCTAGTAAGCGCATCAAGGATCTCAATTGCTGTTACCCCCTGTTACATGTGCCCTGCGACCCAAACAAGATTCATAGAGTTGAAACTTTCGGCCTATTTCAGGGAATCTTTGCATTCTCAAACAATTCTAGAAGTGGATTAAGGATTGAACAAGGCCTTAGGGGCAAAGATACTTCTCCTTTTCCAACCGTTCATCTCAATAACAATCGCAGGCAGTAAGATAGCATTTGTATATCTTCGCTTGGAAGACAGAAGTATATTTGTCCTAGTAGTCAGCACCAGATTGCTGTCCATTTTTGGAGCGCTAAGTAAAAGTACGACTACTAATCTGACCAACGGACTTTAAATTTACACAGCAGCCGATAGAATATGCAAGAGGCAGTGGTCGTAGTATTACCGTCGCGAAAATACCGTGGTCAACTGACGCAGGATATCTACAAAGCAATGCTCTTTGTCATCGAACGAACCCAACAAGATGTCAGCAGTAGAAACGCGAAAGTAAAAGCTACGTTTGGTATCCTTTTCAAAGTCTGGAAGCTTGATGTTTACAACTGTTCCGCTCCAACATAGAATCAGTACGCTTCTCTACGTATTGGAAAGTCACCACCACTCTCACTCTTATCGGACTGCGGATTTTCTGGCCAAACCAAACGGGTACCAACAGGCACCAAGGTACAATGAAGAAGGTTGCATATTTTGTTGTATGGGAGCTTTAACATATTTCAAAACTTTGACTACGATGGTGTGCTGGCATTGTTAATGCTCTATGCCACGACTTTAGTAAGCAAAAAAGGTTGACTAAAAGTTAAGTGAGACTATACCGTATTTATGATTTTACCAGGAGTCCTTTGAAAGGATTATCACTGACTTTTTCAAGTTCATTTACTGATTTCCTCTAGAAGTGATATTTTCTTCTCTTGGCAGCAATTGCACTGAAGGACCCTTAGAATGTCATCCTTTCCATAAGCGGAAATCTCTCTGTTTTATGGTTAAACATGCACAACTGAGAATTGAGTGCTAAAGCATCTCGAAAACTATTAGGTTGTTAAGTAGAAAGTACTAACCATCAATTTGTCACGATTTGTCACATTTTATATTCTCAAACGCTGGAACGAATCCTCTACGAATTTTTAATTATCCAATGTCACAACCAAAAAGCAATGATTCTCTAAGAGATGCACAAACCAATAAAGCCAAAATCACTGCCATAGACTATAAAAGTCCTGAAAAACCATACAAATTACAAATTTCATTGCAAAACTTAATCAACCAAACTGTAAGCCAATACGATCCAATCAAATGCTCTTCGACTCCCCTCCATTCAATTTAGAAAAAAAAAAGGCGGAATCTCAATAAACAAACTCATAAAATTAACAGCTATTACCCGTCTAATAATTACTTCCTCTTTTCTTTCTACCATCAGCCTTTCCAACTAAACCGCCCTGTATTGCATTGATAAATTGAGTTACACTATAGCCCCTCTGGTCAAAACCATAAACTTGGACTCCCAACTATCCAAACAACAACAACAAAATATTAAATGGATACACTTTCGGTTTTTTTTTTTTTTTTTTTCTACCCGACACGCTACAACGATGTGTGTGTGTAGAATGTGGATTATAGCGCAAAGAGTCAATTTATTCTCTTGCACATGAACATTATTCATTTTTATCTTGACCATTTAATCATCGTATCTAATGCGTGTGTTCTAAAAAAAAAAAAGGCACACTCTTCAGAAACACTAAACGCATTGTAGTAAAGTGCTAATAAAAAAGATAAAACTCATACAAATTGCTCTAGAGTTGATTTTAAGATACGTTCCACACAGGCTGCTGTGAAAAAAACGACAACGATTTTATGTGACCGCGGTACTCGGTGAGTAAAAGGAAAATTTTAAAAAATTATAAAATTGTCATGTGTTTGGATCGTATATTTGTCTGGTTATGAACTCAAAACACAAGTCATTGTCGAGCTACATAATTCCTAATCAGTTGCGAGATAGATAATTTTTCATCTCAAGAAAAGTTTATTAGTAAGCGCCACACTTGGATTGTTATTCATTGTTATTTGCAATCACCAGATAATCACAACTAATGATTGTGTTCTAACACTTGAAACACATTTGTTTTATTTTTCAATTCTAATGCTAATCGCTGTGGAGTAGGTAATTTGTTTCCACATACACACAACACACACTCTTTCTCTCCAATTGTGAGTAATATGTGCACTCGTATCTATCACGGAAAAATTAATTACGAATTGTTGGTTTTGCAAAAAAAATGTTAGGTGTGTCTGGTCTAAGTTGCATGCAACTTTTATCCTCACGCTATTTCAAGTCAACCAACTAATGGGCTCGTTTTGAGTTTTGTGGAACGCACAAGTATCATATATCGTGGCTTATCTGTTTTAGATACCTACATTCGCACCTTCTACATTGAATTTGACTGCTTTCCACATTTGTACGTTTATTTGTTGAAGCGAATGATTAATGTTCAACAGCAGTAATTTATTTGCATTAAATTACCATATCATTTATGGTTAGAGTTTGTTATCCAATTGGTTCTGTCATTTTTCTTTAAAAGTTAAAATGTTTGGATGTGTGTGTGCTTTGAACTTTTTGCACCAAAAGATCTAATTCATTTATCGAGTCCATGATCTATAGATCACATTTTAACAAGCTTATTATACGAATGCAAGTGGATATTGTCTGCACAACTTCAGCGAGTTATGACATCTGTGCAAGTTTTCATTCTCCATCCGTTCAGTATCTAGATACTAATTAATTTTCCATGTTTTCCTATCGAATCAGCATGTTGTCAGCGATTGCTTTTCAACAATTGTCATTGTTAAATTTTTGACATTAGCATGTGGATCGTAAATTATTTTGCATCAGAAAATCATGTTAATCGTCGCATTGATATATGTCAATACGATAATAATTGATTGTTTTGTTAGTTATTTGCAATTTTTCTTTTTCTTTGAGATTTAATTATTGCGTATGTGTTGGTTTGTTTGTTTAAAAAAAAAACAATTCAATTAACGTTGTTTGCCGATCCCGGAAGTGTCATGATTTTTTTGTTTGCTTCTACGCTGTTTCTCACAATTGATTTTTTAACTCTTTTCTTCGAAAGTACTCCTGAACTTATCCATACAGTTATATTTGCTTACGTTGCACCCTTAAAATGGAAAGGTAAACTTATTAAATTCCAACCTCGACAGCATAATCAAATGGGAGTGGAATTTAATGGTGTCTTCTGTAAGTTTAGCGAAACAAAAACCTCGAACCATTAATCCTTGAATGGTGCCTGCATTGTTGGAGCCGAAAGGCTGTCCATCCTTGTTATATGTTTTCACGACGATCTCTAACGATGCAAAAAAGGCTTCATCCCTTCGGATTTGACTTCAAATTGGGCGTTCGCCCAAAGTTTGAGTTCACCAAAAACTCTCGCACATTCAAATTAAAAGTAAAAAATGCGCGTTAAGACTTATTGATACCAAGGACACTGCGAGATCGATCCAAAAGCTCAAACACAGAAGAAATGTTCCCAGCCTCTCTCTGTTTTATAACTTCTTCCACAAACAGTGCTCTGTCCCCTCAAAACTTCACCTACAACACACGTCATGCTTTGAATGCAGACTTAAATCTACTTTCGGACATACTGTCAAATCTATGAGTTCTTTCCTAAGCCATACAAAACGCATGTGCTTCCTCATCAGTACAATTCGCAAACATTTAAAACCAACGTGCATTGGTATCTCCTTAGTCTCTTCCTTAATTTCTCTATTCGTGCTTTAATTTCAGGGTAATCCTACACCCTTGACTGGTGTTTATTATAAAAAAAATTCCTGTTTACATTTATGCATTCCACACGTACCCTTCAAACTAAAGTCAGCTTGAGCTTGACGTTTCTTAATTTTAAACCAATTGAAAACATAAAGTTTAATAACTTTTTAATTATTCATTTATAGTCATTTGTGGATTGCTTTTCAAAATGATTTTTAATTATTTATTCAAAATTGATAATTTCATTGTGCTATCCACATAAAAAGTAGCTTAAAGATGACGCGAATGCAACAGGAATAGAACGGAAACACATATTAATTGCGCTTTCCGCGTTTTATTTTTTCTGTGGAACTCAAGGCCAAGATTCCCAATTAACAACAAGTAGTCTAGGAGTCAATATTAATTGTGAGGATAGCAGCTATGTACCTGTTTCTTGTGATGACAGACTTGTCAATGCACATACGAGGAACAACTCAAGACTATAATCTTTGAATTTTGCTTAAATGAATTACGTTCCACATAGTATGACTACACACTTGAGAGGTGAAGTTAATATTTGACATCTATACTGATGAGTTTAAAATGGAATTGGACCGGAACTTTCTGCACGAAGGTTTTAGACAAACTCTCAAATGAATGCAATGTGTTGCAAGTTGAAATCTTGGCCACGGAGCTTTGTTAAATAACAAGCTCCAACAATTATGGCATTTTACAGCAAGACCATAAAGGTATAGACTGTTTACTACTGTCGTCAAGCTCTAAACTAACAAACCACAAGTATTTAAAGCCAACGTGCATCGGTACCTCCTTCGTCTCTCCACTAATTTCCCTGATGCCCGTGCTCTAGTTTAAGCGAAGTCGATAAACTGGCGATGAGAGAGCCGATGAACTGGCAAGCGGATCCCTGGTGAACGAATCAACGTAGCTTGGTTCTTCAGAGGCGATTGTGTCATACATAGTAGCCTATGACCACGCATAGATGAGGGAAGGACCAACTGCCTTTTGGCAAAGAGGAAACCGGAAATGTGCATCTTGATGGTAATGACAGAAGATTCTGCCATTGAATCAATGGCCACTAGACTTTGTGTAAACTTACTCTGTCAAGAGCCAAAAACCAACAAACACTTGCGCTACGTAACTGCCCAGACTTCGCCATTTAGGAAGCAAGCTGTTTAGAGCACTTGACAAATATGGATAAGTTCCGCGGATGGACTTGATACGATTTATCAAGAAGGCAAGTTGGTTCCAATATGGTCCACCCTGAGACAGCAAAGCCTGGAAAAGTCCAATGAATTCATCGACTTTAAAGTTGCGTGGGTATGATAGCATTCATTGTCTTGAGCTCTGAACTTGAAGTCAATAAGGACAAAACCAAGCAAAAGACCACAAACAAAGACGCAACTGTCCACTGCTTAGGACACAACGTTCCTGTTGACAACTTCGAAGTTGTTGAGGAGTTCGGTTTGGCAAAACAATTGAATTCAAAACTCCCATCTCGACGAGTGTTTGACGATAAGTAGATAAGCAAGCTGAGCAGATATTAAACTCCTTTGAGGAAAACAATGTCCGTCGGGTATAAGATCCTATGTGTGAAGAGGACGAATGGAAGAGAATATTTAACCGCGAACTCTACGAGCTGTAGCAGGATGTGGATGCAAATCGTCCAAAAAGCCAAGACACGTTGACTTCTTTTGCTCGAAAACAATGCTCCAGGCAAACGGATCATTGAATACCAAACACCAAGTTCGTGACGACAAGGAATAACGTCACAAAAACCAAGCGGTCGCTGATGCCAGAAGGCATGGTCGGAGAACTGGAAGTATTGCGCTCTGGATCGAAGAAGATGAACTGTATCAGGCAAGGTCGGATATTGCTCCCTATATTAACGAACACCTATTGAAGCGAGGAAGAGTGAGCAATACTTCAAGAAAACCCTCTCTGACTGTAGAGCTCTGCAATTGTCATCAATAAAAAATTGCTTAGCAGATGCAGTCTTAAAAAAGGTTCAAGTACGGCCTACGGGTACTTAACTGAAAGTGTTTGAACCTAGATGCTTATCAGTGCAAAAAGTGGAACAAAATTATAACGTTTGCGTTACCATGTCATGTCGCTATACAAGCGCATCTAACTTAGGCTTTATTTTCGAGTTAATAAAATGATATAACACGGCGAAAAGCATGCTTAGTTTTAGCAATGGATTGATGCAACAAATTAGAGCTCAACTTCACCCTTATCCGATTCATCCAATTCTTGTAATCACCCACCTTCCACAAGTTGAAATGTGATACTAACTGCTCTTGCGACTCAGAAGATAGCCAGAAGTATGACAAATGGAAATTCAAATCGAAAAGTTCCACCTAACACACTAACAGTAGGCACTTCAAGGGAAAATGTTCCAAAGCCTGATTGAACCAAACCAAGGCTTTAAATCTAAGCCAAGCAAAACAAAGTGGAATCTTAAAGCCTCTTTTCACTGGTTAGACACTTTGGGTTCCACATTGGTGAAATTGTTGCAGAAATCTAGTATATTTTCCACGTCTAACCTACTTTCAGCTCTTTATGTTCCACAAAAACTTTTCTCGTCTATAGGTGTGTAGGTACAAAATCCATTTAGACATCTTTTGCCCTCAAAACTACCCCTCTTTAATGACATTTTTCTCTTCATCAATTCAAAATTATCACAAGTTTAATATAATGTACCATTAATCCACTCAATTTATCCCAGATGCATCATTAATCATGTCACAATGGTTAGACTTCCCCTCGTTAAATTTTATTTTTATTTATTTTTTTTTCTGTCTCCCTCTCTCTGCTTCCTTTTTTTTTTACACTGTTTTGGTTGCCACCTTTACGATTTATCCATCCCTAGTGTAAAATACCACAAAAAAAGAGAGATAATTACGATCATTCAACGAAGGAGATGAGAACGAATAGAAAAAAAAACAGTCTGTCGACTTTGCAACCCCTAAAGATATCACTTGAGCCACTGGTTATATATTGTTAAACGACCCTGTGCCGTGCATCAGTAGCACGCATTTAATTAGGTAGATCTATTGATGTCGCAAAACATTTAAAACGATTATTATCTTCCAATAGGTTTTGTCATTTCAAGATAGAATCCACAAAAGGAATAAAGATATGAGATTTTTTTTTCTTCTTTTGCCCTTTTAACTTCATTTAAACGAAATATCTGCACGGTTGCACTATAAAACTGAAACAAGCGGCATGAGGACACAATCTTAAAGACACAAACATATCTCTGACATCGATCTGGACGTGTGGTCTGAACCTTTTTTTTGAGTCTTGGGTATACCTTCTAACACCTGATGAAATGGACGACCTTGCTGTGCATTTTGTTTTTTTTTTTATGTCAGAGTGACATGGCGCACCTGTTTCTGTGAACTTATTGGCAGTTTTGTATCTAGATACACTTTCAAATTTAAATGCTACCTCGTGTTCAATTATTGTCGGTTTTGCAAATTGTTAACGTTGAACTATACACAATTGGAATTTTTGAAATATTTTCAAATCGCAAAAAGGAATCGAAAAAAGAATCTCAAAAGCAATTTAATTTGTCAACATCCAAAGCGAGACCACAGAAAACAATTTGAATTCAAATGTCCCATGTGAATCTGTATAGTCGTTCCCATGGATTCCAATTCGATGGCTACTAACAACATATCAATCCGTTAAACCCATCCCATACCATACACACCAGTTATGTGCATGCACATGTGACATGTCAGAGTTGGGTTTGTAGTTTCTTTTATTGGGCAAATAAAAACTTCAATTTTATTATAGTATCTAGTGTTAATGTTGTAGCTGGCTGCTGTTGTCCCACACGAAAACGAAAATGTTAAAAGGTGATGAAATTGGAGTTGTCGCCTCTTCTTTTCACTGTTCGATCTCAAATAGAACAAAGAAACAACAACAAAAAATTATAAAAACATGAAACAAATTGTTTATCTAACATTTCTCCTAATTAGTTGTATCTGATGTGACTAGCAGCAGGGGTTGGTTAAGGTATAACTTACAATCGAATTAATCAAATGCAAATTAGAATTTCTATTCTTGTGTTGCGGAACAGACTTTTTGTTTCCTGTTTTTGTGCTAAAAAAAAATAAATACCTTAACACTCAAATGACAAATTTACAGCAGAGCCTATTGAATTCCGTTTACGTCTGGAGTTGTCAGTCAAATTCCTGAAAATATCCCTTGTGTCCGGAGGCAAAGGCAAAAGAGAAAATTCGATATTTTCCTTGTAAAACAAATCCTTTTCAAAAGACTGGAGCCCACTTTATACCAATCCCCTTTGTGGTTACCACCGGTTGACAGAAAGAAGGGGGATTATAAGGCTTAGTGCAAAACGGAGTAAGTCTTTTAATGCCAGAGACCGTGACAAAGTGTTTGCAGTTACAAAAACTAGTGCGAAATGGCTGCTGATATTTTATGCTAACAAATGGAGACAAAAACGTGAGGCTTTGGCTAGTGACTTTGTGGCATGGCAAAGACTTTGTTGTTCGTGCAAGTAAGTAAATTCTTAAAATTGTATACTAATGAGTGGCTGGATAGTTGAAGAGTGGAGGAAGTTATTTACTTGTTTTCTTTTGTGAGGGAATTATCGATGACATTTCTACTAGAAAAGAGAACAGTATGAAACTACGTCTATATATGCTTACAACTGTGAATAAATTCTAAAAAAATCTTTGATAGTTTTCGAGTAAATTCGTGTGGATCATAATTTTCTTAAAATCAAATGCATTTCTTAAATTCTTAATTTTACCTTAACGACTAACGGTAAATTAAAAAAGTAAAATTCACTTCAAAAGATGATGCATACACCTTTCAAATGAATTACATTTTAGAAAAAAATATTCACAGTTAGTGATAAAGAATGCATGTGGAACGTATTGATAAATTTAAAATTTCAACCGAAATTCATGAATTAAGAAAATATTGCATTTAAAAGGTCTTCCCTATTTGTATCTGCATTTAAGTAAAAAAAATTTTGTTCGTAGATATTAGTTACCCGCCACAATTTTGTTCAATTATGGCCGTCGCACTTCATACCAAAACACAGACGCTCGTAAATTGGAAGCTTGATTGGTTGAGTCTAAACCGACGGGAATTTCGTTTTTTTTTCATGATGGCTGACGGTGGTGGATTAATGAGTGGTGACAACAAATGCATAGCACAAGAGACAACGTTGATTGTTTTTAATAAATTGGATCCATTAGGGCGGTTTGGTTGGGTGCACATACACGGTGTAATTGAATGTGGGCAGTAAATTGTCTCTAAAGCAAGACAAATAACAAAGAGTTCACCAATTTGAGCAGATTTATTCGATGTGGAATGTAAGTGAGAGAAAAGCACTTAAAAATAATTCAATTTCAATGCTTACCTCCACCAGGTCCAAAACTTTGTCCAGGAAATAATCCAGGCGGTCCGAATGGTGGCATTTGTCTTGCACCCGGCCATGGAACACCTCCGCCGATACCGCCCCAAGCGACTGCCGCTGCCGCCAACGCACTAAAAGGTGTCGGTCTGATTGGAACATGTCCCGCCGCTATTGCCGCAGCTGATGGTGATAGAATGTGCGGGGAGGATTGCATTGAATTTGGCATCTCAGGTGATTTACTACTGTCCAGACCCGGCGTTGATCTACTATCATTATTCATATCTTCAATATCAACGATGGAGTCTTCCTCCTCCTGATTTGAATCATAGTCCACCTCCGATTCGGCAGAACTATGTGGCGTATGACGTTCGTTTTTCGTCATCGTCGTCGTCGTGGTCAGACTACTGTGATTGCTCTCCTGATGATGATGCAGCGATGAGACGGGCGATGATGAGTTGTTGTGATGATGGTTGTTGGGCAGGTGATTTGATGAGTTATTGTTATTATTATTATTCTGGAGGTGATGATGATGAACGGCAGCAATGTGTTGCAGGTGGGGATGCGGATGTAAGTGCATTGGCGTCGCAGGATGATGTGCCGCTGGAGGTGATGTTGACGCAGTCGATGCCACCGACTGTGGTGAGGTTGTTGTAGCTGTTGTCACTGCGGCAGTAGAGGAGGAAAGATTTGTTGGCAGCATCATATCAATTGGTTCCATTGGACTCCGTGGCCTTGTATCGGCCAACAGAGATGCCACACTGAAGTTACTCAATCTAGAGCTGGACTTGTGCATTTGTTGATGCGATGTTGGCGGAACCGTCGGGCTCGTCATCGTTGTTCGTACACCAGTCACAGTCATTCCTGATAATTTTATCATATATGGGTGAATTTTTAAAGGAAACAAACACACACACACACTGGGGAACTTTAAAATATTTTTTTTTCTCTCTCTCTCTTCTGAAATCTCTGTTTCTAAGTTTCTATCTTAATCCACATTCATTGGGAGGAAATGTATATTTTTTCACTTTTTTTTTTATTCACTAAAGGATTATCCTTGTATCCTTGATGTAACATTTGTTTTCACTGGCATATCTTCGTTTTTTTTTTCTAATTTGATTCGTATCTCACACTTAGGTAGGTACCTTGGGCTAATAAAAAAAATCGTCGTTTTTATGCTCTTTGTGGAATATAAACAACGGCAATATGTGCGACAGTACAAAACAACAACAAAAAGAAAAATATAGGTGCAAGTTTTCAAAATAATTTTTTTCCTTCTTTTTCTTATGTCCACAAAGACGGAAAAATTTTTACGAGGAACACGTCCAAATGAGATCACGACTGGTCTACAACTGAAGCACATGAGTTAAGATCGTTGTTCATTCACTCACGGTGGTACGTTGTTTACACACACTCTCGCACACTTGTGCAATGCGGTGGAACCTGTTTTTCCGCTGTGAAAATTGAAAAAATCCACACCCTTTCCAAACGGCTGCTACCCCAAAAGATGAATAAGGACCAATAAAATGCGGTTCCACTTTTTTGTCCCTTTTATCTTGCTCATAACTATTCTCATCTTTTCATTCGCAGTTGAGTTGTTGTTGCAACAGCATGTGGGTACGCCTCTTACAGTGTTCGGTTCTGTGTATCTGTCAGATACTATGAGGGGAATGTTGGTGAAAATCGTTGGTGGTTTTATGTTCAAATATATAAGATTCACTATCTCTCTTTGTCTGATGGAATTGTGTGCGCAAGTAGGAGGTAAAATTTTTCGATATGGCAGACTTTAGATACATTTTTTGTGTTTTCTTGTTTCCTTGTCACTTGCGCATATCTCTATCCCACTTCAATGTTTGGTTGTGTGTGAGTTTAGTGTGTAAACCAGTCACACAGATTTCGTTTTGTATTCATTTTTTTTGGTTGAAAATATGAAGATAATTGGCAATCGAATAATAAGCAATGGGGACGTCCTGTCTAGGCAGTCTTCTTTCTCTCTTCAGATACTTTTTTGTTTCCCTCTTGTTGTTGTGTTTTTAGGTTTTTCTCTCTCAATTGAGTTTTGATTTGAGAGTGTTGTGCTTTTTATTGTGTTGCTGTTGCTGTTGATGGTGCTTAATCGTTTTCTCATTTACCCCTTTTTTTTTTTAATTTCGTTGCCTGGTGCAAAAGAGTATCTAAGAGATATGTATGTGCATGTATAGATTTTTTTTAGATGAATTTCATAAAAATTATATTGGAATATTATTGCAGTGCGGGTTCTGTAGAAATGTATAATCATGCCACAGAAAAAGGAGAAAATTAATTCATTTGTTCAAAAGGAGATTTAAATCTGAAAAGGAAATTATGTTTTTCATATTTTATTTGTTAATTTCTTTGTGGATTGAGATGGAGATACATACATATGTATATACAAATATTGACTTGGAAAAGGTGGTCGTGGCGGTGGGAGTGGGGTTCTCTGACAGCAAAAAAAAAAAGAAGGTTCTTGTGTTCTAATTAGGAAATCGATATCAATTTGTTAGTGAAAAGTGTTATTGTCATGTTTTATATTTTGAATAAGAAATGTATGTACGAATTGGCAACTAGGTATAATGAAAAGTTGTAGAAGTACAAGTGCCGACGGATATTGTTTTTCAGTGAATAGGTGCCTAGCTACGTAATAGTTACTTTTCTCTACCCAATTATCTTCAAATCATTTTCGGCGAGTTATCCTTCAATTAACTTAGAGTGGAACGTATTTGATAGGTATCAGAGCTTTGGAGATTTTGAATTGAATTTCTATAATATTTTGCTCGGATAGTTGCTATGGCTTAGTTGGGTGGCGTGCTTATTTTATTTATTTTCTGAGAGTTTGAGGGCCTTCACGGCGTCTACGCGCCTTCGAGTTCAGCTTGTGGAAATATGTCGTAGCTCTACCCAACTTCATCCGAGTTGTCGTTGCCATGAATCCTTTTCGACTGTCCTTGGTATTTCTCAGTAGACCCGCTCTTCTTCCGTCCTGAGATAGTGTATTCCATTGCATCGCTTGGCAAAGCAATGAAGAAGCCGTCTTTTCCAAAAGCACGTCTGAACAGTTATCAATTGCCAGCTCTGTTTTTGATTTCTGACATCCATGGGATCCTGATGAAGGTGCGCATTGGAAATTCGGACATAGAGTCCGAAAAATGTTACTTACAGGTACATCAATTCAAGAACGGTTGCAGTTTTCTTGTGATGGTGATGGACATTATCCCTGGCGCTGCAACTATTAAGGTACATACATATGTATGTATCAAAATGGGTCAGAACAGCCATAACTTTGTCATTAACCGTTTCACTGCCAAATCCGAATAGGTATTCTCGGGTTCGAACTTCGAAGTTTTGCCTTTCTCGTGCAATTTTACTGCAGTTTCTGGAATATGTAATTACCCGACTTTTTACGGGCTTGGCACCTAGAATAGAATTTTCTGTTTCGACCTTAGCAGCTAAAGCCAATAGCATTGCTTATTCATATTTTGGACAGCATACCAATGTCTTCCAATATCGGATACCATACGTCCAAGATATTGGAAGACTCTTCGCTCTCTATCAGTTATTCTGCAATGCTTGTCTGTGAGGATGAGAAAGTTCCAAAGATGACGTTTCCTTTCTTTTCCATGTCAACTGTCATTTGGTGGACAAACGTCGTCAACCTAGTTTAGATGTAAGTGTCCATCACATTCCAGTTCCTTTTGATAGAGCACCGCGGAGTACATCACTTATCAACAATAAGAAGAATATCTTTGAAAGGATTTCATATTCCTCTGACCGCCTTGCTGTATACCTATGCAAAATAGGAAATTTTGATCCGTCGAAGGTTGCCTTAAGTTTATCTTGAACGTCCGCCAATCCAAATAAGATCTCTTTTTATACTGTAAAATGCATTTTCAAAATGCGGATACCGTGCATTGGCTTCACAGTGGCAACTTCGCATATTTATTCCTTAACCTTCTGAACTGTTCTTGGCTTATTGTGACAGATGAGGGACTTCACATAAGCCTACAGTCTAGTGACAGGACAGTTAAGTGAATTCACGTGTTCATTGAACTTTTCACTTACAGATGTGGCACGAAGCGCCAAAGTAAACATCGTTGAATAAGTATTCGCCTTTAGATGGTTTTCCTGAGGCTTGGGAAGGGCGGGCACGTACGGAAATCTCTACTTGCAAAGCCTAATTGCCGAGCATATGCATACTCAGGAAGCAGTGCCCTGTTAGTATAAGTTTGGAAAGCTGGTCTTTTTAAGTCGAATTAACGCTTCTGATCTCCTACGATCAGGGGCAGACCATATTAGCCTAGCATTGTTGAAATTGTCAAGATGGTTTCATCTATAATTTGATGTGGACAGAGCATTGGTGTAATTCGAGACATAGGTGCTCTGAAATGGTTAAGATTTCCACTCTTTGTACCTAGAGAGCCCTGTCTGGTTAGTTCGTCAGACGCACAGCTTTTAGGAACTTTGATATCACCTGGATACCAACAGATTGCGAAGCTTTCGTTGTGTAGAGATCTCATAGCAACCTAGCTGTTTCGGTAAATCTTCAGCCATGCAAACGGCAGCTTGATGGATAGCCCCGATTTCGGCTTGAAATGCTCTACAGGCTTGAATGCAAGGACTTTAAGAGTGATTTTCCGAAAAGACACCGGCTCCGACTGTAAATATTTAAAGATAGATTCGCCAAGGAGGACTTCAACCAGCTTGGCGTGCGAAATTGAAGGCCGATCGAGCTGACTGGAGACGCCTGTTGGTTCAGACCCAAGTCCACCCGGGACTGTAGCGCCACCTTAAGACGTAGAAGGTCCATGCAAGTGAAAGGGGACCTCATTGTGTGTTTGTAGTCTTGGCTAAATCATTTTCAGTGGGCAGCACTGGCTACCGTGAAGCAATGCAGTTTTGGTATGTCTACCACTTTGCTCATAGTTAGTGGCTTGCTGAATGCCATAAATGTCTATTGGCATGGTTTGGAGCGCACCTGAGTTCTGTGATACTGAGGCAAGCTACACGTTGGACTTTCTTGAGAACATTTATGCATTTTTCTCTTTCTCAAACCGCTAACCAAACCAAGTCATAGGTAAGAATCGGTCTCACGACTATAATGTACAACCTCTGCGTGGTTTTTGGCTGTAAGCCCCATCTGCGATCAACTGCCTTTTCCCACTAGTACAGGGCTGCTAGTGGCCCGCGTGGCTTAGTGGTTAGTGCGTTGGATTGCTAAACCCCCTGAGTCAGAACATTGATTCAAGTGTCACATCGTTATTGATCTAGGAATGCAATCCTTGTTGCATCTAGGTAATCGAATGAACAGCCGCCGTTTCGATAGATTTGCCACTTTGATAGGCGTGATGTGATTTTCATGGTGTCCTTCACATAAAACGTCAAAATAACTCTTCAGTACCTATTTTCTATTGAAATTAGATCAAGCTTTTCGGTCTCAGATCCTAAGGAGGTACGAGTTGCAATGAAGTTGTTAGAATATCTCTTAACAAAACAAAATTCACATCTGTCCACATTTTTGATCTACAAAGAATCTAAAGACATATTGGGCCTTACAATCAACAAACCATTTTCAGCAAAGCTTTGAGTTGCTTCATCAATCTTTTTTTTCGCCTTTTGGTGCTTCTTCCACCCTCGTTCCACTCAGATTTTGAGAAAATCTTTCATGTGGATTAGTCAACGGACTGGATTGAGCAGAATTCTATTTGAAACAGAATTTGCTAACGGTGTTTATTGGAAACTGTGTCTGGCTAACGTAGGCAAGCATGGAACAGCGTACCTACAAAGTCAATTTTCCGTCGGTGTACTGAACTGTCTCAACGGTTTCACACGACAGGGTGTGGCTGATTCGTTGGTTTTATCTGCTTTTTTTTTTACAAGTTACAAGCATTGTGGATCGTGTAATAAATAAACCATATGACAATGTTGAAACAAAAATGTTCCTTTCTACTTCCGGTAGCCGGTGGCAATGCATATAATAGACCAAAATAGACTCAACTAATCACCCATTTATACGTGTTTGCAACTTCCTTTCATCGCGTTAAGCCTTTATCAGTCTGTCGTCAGTCGCCATTTTATCTTTTTGTCCTACCCATCCCCACCATCGAAACAAAAGCAGTAAACATCCAAAGCGATTGTAATTAATTCCCTTCCACAATTAGGGGTTGTTTTGCCTAATTAAACCGTCGGCTCGCGCAACGTCTTAATTACATCATCACACTGGTAATCAGCATCGTTGTTGGCTGCTACTCTCACACCACCCTACGTTCTGGGTTTCACCCGAAAAAAAACAAAAACAAACACAAAAGCATCGCCGCCGCCTACACAGAACGAAGAAGAATGCGGAGGTTGCGTTAGTTACGCCATGATTCCGGATAAAGGCTCCGTCTGTATACGTGTTCCATTGGTCCCACCCAACCCCGCAGCGCACATTACTATACCATCGCACAATGGCTGCCATAATTCTTAATTAATTTCAACGTAAGATTTAAATAATCAGCGGTTAATTGGAAGCTGACTGGCGAATTAACGCGAAATTTTTGTAATTAATTACACAAATTTACAGAATTGTTTCATTAAAAAAACGTTAGTCGTGGTGTGGCAGGGCAGGGCAGGGCGGCCAACTGATTTGTCCACCTTTGGCACAGCTGGTGCCATTAGAAATGGGGGCGGACAATCATTTATTTTGTTGGACACAAATTATGAATGTTTCGAGTGAGCGTGACGGACAAAACCTCAGACAGCGTAGGCGACAGCGTTTAAAAAGCCTCAACGCATTTGTAACTCTCTCCTGACAAATGTTCGCTTAATTAATTTGCGGTACAGTTTAGTTGATGGATATGATTTGTTCCTCCTCTTGCACCATTACAAGCATACATAGCACTCAAGTAGAAAAATTAATAGCCAATGCACACACACACTTTTTTGTTCGTTTTCACTCGTTATATCCTTTTAAACGGACAAATATTTTGTTTCTCCACCCATCCCTTGGTGTCAAATTAATAATCCATTTATCAATATTACCAACAATCCATTCTGTTGTTTAACAAGAAAATAAAATTACAATTGAACAATGGCGCATAGAATGGCACTCGGCAGGATAACAAAAGGATTTCTATGGTTTTTCATTGCACCATACTGGCTGGAAACAAATTCCATGTGTGTGTGTATGTGTGTGTGAAATGCTTATCGATGACAATGTAATTCAAAACGTATCTGTATATATAATTGGGAGAGTGAGTCCTTGTGGATTCGCCTTTGAATGAGCGCTCGGGTGGAAACTTAAAACATTTTCAAATCACAAATTTCTCAATTTCCGCTTTTGACACATTTACACTGTGTAACGGGGAAATATTATTTGTAGGGTTGATATATGAATGTATGTGTGTATCTTTCAACGTGAAATCGTTTGGAAAAGACGTGTAAGTTGATTTTTTGAAAAAAAAAGAAGGATGCGACTCCAAATATTGACGGAGTCTTCAGTTTGTTCGTTTGACTTACTTATACTTATTTACGGGTGAACCTGGGCTTCAACCAACAAGCGTCTCCAGCCATCTTAATCTTCAGCTGCTGCCTTCGATTTCTCAAGCCAAGTTGGTTTAAGTACTTTTCGATTTGTGCGTCGATATTGCTAAGCAGCCCATACAGTTCGTGGTTGTATCTTCTCCTCTACTCTCCATGCTCCATTTATGCATTAGGGACCGTAGATCACCTGAAAGATTTTTTTCTCGAAAGATAAGGGTCGTGTTTAAGATTGTTCTAGAGAGGGCTTTCCTACGCAAGAGTTATTCTTTTCTTCAGACAAGAACTTCATCAATAAAATTGTTTAAAACGATCGATATTTTGACTGTGACCACAATTTCAAATGTAAAAGGACGTATCGAGGTAACAAAGCCCCTTGCAGAACGTTGTAGAAGAGACCAATACACATTGTCGAGCAAAGCTAATTATTTAGATGATCATAGTCAAAACTCCCGTCCGCTTAGGTAATCAAAACAAAGTGAGGGTAGCTAAAATCCAACAAGACTGTTGGATCTGGCAGCTTACTGGCCGAACAATACAAACATCATCAACTAATTTCTAAGGTTTGGTCCGATGAATGTATGCCCAACGAATGGGATCTCAGCTACGTTTGTCGGATCCTCTCTCCAACTATAGATGCTTGAATGCTTGAAACCTTTCTTCAAGATCTGATTGGCATCTATTACTGTGGTTTTAGGAGAGGAATGTCCACAATCTGTTCTAAAGAAAACATAAGAAGTCCTAATTGATACCCATCTTCTCTTTAGAGATTTTAAGATCATCTAGAGAGACCAGCTTATACAAACGGATCCATGTCTAGTTTAGGCAGTCCTGTCAAAATCGTATGTATGTGGAGGACAACGATGGAGAATTCTTGCTGCACCATCATGGTCTGTAATGACCTTTAGTGTCGAAAAAATATTTAGACACGGCGCGTTCGTGAGTATTTACGCAGAACCGAGCGAAATGGGCTAAGGGGTGAACGAGGGACAAAACAAGTACTTGCTGTCAACAAGAAGAGAAACACAACCTTATCTCTGCAAGGAATAACTCTTGCCAATCGCTCTTTCTTGGGACTGAGAAGGCAGTTGATTAGTAAGACCCTCTCCCGCATAACTAAGGAAAGTTCGTACAAGATCCTTACCATCCCAGTCCTAATTGATGGCCCTTATACACGGACTCTGTAGAAAGCGGATGAAGATACCCTCGGTCAACCGCATTTGCGTTGAAGGGTTTTGACATCGACTAAGTTTGGATTGCCTAGGACACGTAGAGCAAATGGCCACCAACGCTTCGATTGAAAGTGTCTTCGAATCTAACCCGGAGGTACAACGTAGTAGAGAAAGAAGTGGACGTCAACCAACTTGAAGTGTGTCACTGCACGCGATTATCTAAAGACAAAGCTAACTAGAGAGGCTTATAAGTTGAGGCTCAGATAAGTAACTAACTGCCCGAACACAATGCATGGTAGCTGTGGTGTAGTAGTAGCAGTAGTACCGCGCTGTCGAACGGTGTGGCGCTGCACTCACAAAATTCGCCAACAATGGTGTAGCGCATCACCAGTTTTGTCTCGTAGTTAGCTTCCATTTCCTTTGTTTTTAGCGATCTGCCATTGGTTGTTCTACATCGTAAAGAAAACGAATACATACACACTTGCCGCGCTGCAAAAGTTAAAAGTTAACCAGCTCGTACTACTGCTACTGCTACACCACAGCAGCCACATTGTGGGCAATCTAGTGAGATTGTATACATTTCTACTTTTTGACACCGAACACCTACTATTACTACTACACCACAGCGGCCGCATTGTGTTCGGGCAGTAAGGTTGCTGCAAAGTCCACCAAAGCGTCAAAACTTAAAGTCGCTACACTTGTCATGAATTCATCTAAAACGTCTTTAAAGATGAAGTAAATTATCAATAAATTCAAGGATTTCTATGTAGGTTTCGAAAAACAATGTCCTCACTACCTAGGCTTCGACTTAATTGGATTGCAATTCCTGAATATTCCTCCTCCTTAAAGATTTTCTCATCAAAAACACATGGATACATCTTTGACATAATAACTCTCAAAAATCCTCTTGTCCATTGTAAACCAAAAATTAATTAATAAAATAATCAAGAATATTAGTTCTCTTGTTCAATTAACCCTTTCCTCTTACAATTCGGCTACAAAACTCACATCCCTCTACAACCCAATACAAATGTTGTCAACTTCATCTTTAGAAGGGATGATATCCCTTTACAAAAGGATGTTATTTTCCTGACAACAGCTACCATTTAAATTGCTACTAATATACCAAACAAGCAGCATCGCAAACTTTCCCATTATCCTTGGCAAAGTAACAGTAATTGATTGCTATAAATGAGCATCTATGTTCTATCTCGCTCAGTTGCCTCACCATCACCACACACATGTGAAGATGTCCCCATCTTGTTGATTCAATTTCGTCGCACCAGTGGAACAGTGTGTGTATTAATCGACATTTAAGCAATTTCAACCCCATTTCATTCGCACATCCCTATCCATCCCCATAACTTGGTTCGATATGTGTCACACACAAATCGCTTTATCGTAGAGAGAGAGAGAGAGAGAACAACCCTCCTGATGATGGCTACATATGCATGTACGTACGGCACCCTTAAAATGACAGTTAACGGCCTAGGCGAGAAAGGAACCCTTATTTGCTATTCTCCACCACTGCTGGCTGTGTCGGGGTGTGTGTGTGAGCGAAAGATAACTGCAAATATGAATAGGGGATGAAATTCATTACCCTTATTGTGCGTATAATCGTTTTGTGTATTAAACAAACTTCGGGTATAATAATGGTTTTGAATTAGATTTTCTACCCCCGGAAGAAGCATGGGGGTTGTTCTGTCTATACACACACGCACACACCATCTTTACCCCACCCATGCGATTACCAGTCGGGGTGTTTATTGAATTAAAATGAGTCGAGGAGTAGAAGTAGCAGCCCTAGTTGACTTTTCCAACGGACCGTGTGTAATAGGATATCCCTGAACGTTGCGGAGAGGGGATGAATAGATGAATGTTTTGGTTTGAAGTGATTTTCGGAAAATCTGTTAAATAGGGGATGGTGTACGTTAAACACCCTTACAAACGACGACGACGACGACGTCGTTGGGGTTTTTATTATTTACTCAAGTGTTGGTAATTTAGTCACTTATTCAATTTGCCATTTTTCAAAAAGAAAAAAACAAGGGTGAGAGGGTGGTGGCAGGCAGAATGAAGTGGCGGTGTGTATGTTCATCCCCTAGGGTAGTAGGGTGGTCGTTTGTGAAGATAATGAATTTTCATTGTTTTCCGATTTATCAGCGAAGGAATTTTGATAGTTTGTATACAGAGCTCCCACCCGAAAACACTGGGGGGGTGATAGCCTTTGGGGGGTGGTGATTAATTGTGCGGTAAAATACGGGCTGTGATTTTACTGTTTTGTTTTCTCAACAAATTTGTTTTCCGGGCATAATTTTGCAAACAAAATTAAATAAATGAAAGCAATGATGATGGAAAGGCTTGTTGGTTGAGGTCCATGTTCACCCTGAAGTGTAGCGCCACGTTAGAAGGTTAGAAATGATGTTGTGTGGGGAATGGACGTAAGGGACGGTAACGTAATCCTTTGAGGACTTTCCAGACAGTGAAAGGGAAAAATAGGCAACATTGGCTAATTAGTTGGCAATCCAAAGGTAAAGTACTCTGGTAAATCATGATGGGGTCGTTGTCTGGTGGACTGCCTAAGGTAAAGTCGTAAACTGGGAGAATCCAAGCAATGTCCAACAATCAGCTTGTTTAGGCATAAGCAGAATACTTTGCATGACATTCCCCACAGCACTGGACATTCTGTTTCATCCGATACCCCTTCTCATCTTTGACAAGCAAACGGCTGTCTAGTGGTCTAGTAAAAATGTTGACCATGTCTCCATTCTCAATTATTTCGTAGTCTCCCCAGACTTCTTTCTAGTTACCATCCTTTCCAGGTCAGCCTGGGAGGAAGATGTATTTCTGGAAGATCCTCAACGACATCTCGGGTAAAAAGGCACGAGATTTAGGTAGGTAGGTTGGTTGAAGAGGTGATGCAGCCTTCACTCGGATCTCTACGGATCCACTGTGTTCCTCTGAAGTGGAATGTCCAGTCTGAAAAGACAAAAGAGAAGGGAAAGGTCTGGATTAGTGCGATGAAGATCGTTCGACCTCCCTGAACCATCCTGAAGTCGTGGTAAATTTTAGAATGGCTTCTGGTGACTTCGACAGATCGCCCAGGTCATTGGAATTGTATTCACCGAGGGCCGTCTTTCTCGTTCTGAAATTGACAGGCTGGATCTGGACACTACCGACTCCCTCCCCCATTTTCAACAAAACACATCATCAAACAGGTCACACGAACCGTGGAAAGGACACATCCCAGTGCTAATTTAGGTTCTGTTGAACTGCCACCTCTACTTACCCACCCTTCTAGAAGATAGGTACAGAGAAGATGAAGAATCGTCTCTTCCCTCTCCGTGTCCATGCAGCTTCTACAAAAATAATTATAGAGGAGGCCTAGCCTATTAGCGTGTCTGTTAATGGTGCAGTGTCTCGTGACCACACTCACTATGTAAGAGTGGTCCAGCCTAGACCAGATCCATTTGGTGATGAGGCAGGTGGAACCATCCCTCCTCCAGCGGTTCGTGACATCGATTGTGTTCCTTTTGAGTAGCAACCAGGCAAGTGGCGAGAGGAGTTAACTCTTCTAACCCACACCCTTCGGGAAACCTTTGAAAAATCCTATCTAAGAAAGGACTTAACCTCAATTGGTGGTCTAATGAGCTAGCCCAACTACGACAGCATGCAAGATAGTTGTATAATGTGTCAAAAAGGATGAAAGATCCCGATTATTGGGATCGCTACAAAGAAAGCAAGGACGAGCTCAAAAATATAATGACTTACGCCAAAAGGGCCGCCTGGAAAAATGTCTGCAGAGAAATTGAATCAATAAAAGACGCTTCGAGGTTAAGAAAAGTACTGTCAAAAGTACACGTGACTCCAGGATTCATGAAAAAACAGGACGGTTCTTGGGCAGAATTCAACCTGGAAACACTTGAGATCCTCATTGACATCCATTTTCCAGGATCCCTATGGAGAGGGTCTTGACCGCCGCCAACAGTAACACAACTGAACTGTGTTCGCTATCAGCTCCTTCTACTCATACAAAGCACCAGGACCAGGAATAATGCTGCAAAACACCAAAGAAAGCATCCTACCTGGGCTTGTCTACATTTTCAGGGGTTGGCTTAGCTGCACTCACGCGTTGAAAATCTCGAGAGAAGCAAGCGTCATCTTCATACCCAAAGCAGGGAAGACCAGCCGAACAACTCCCAAAGATTTTAGGCTCATTAGCCTCACGTCTTTCCTTTTGAAAACATTGGAGAGACACTCACATCCGCTCCAAATTGAATCCAAGAGACATTTCACAAGCGCAGCACGCGTACATGAAAGGCAAATCGGTGGAAACGGCGCTGCATGAAGTGGTGGCAACGATCGAAAAGCCGCTCCACTACAAAGAATTTACTCTTGCGGCCTTCCTGGACATTGAAGGAGCCTTTAACAACGTCGCATCAGAAGCTATTAGAACATCACTAGACCTATCCAAACTGGATAAAATGCATGCTCAAAACGAGATGTATAAGCTCAGAGCTTAGAGAATGCCAAATACATGCCTTGGCCTCCCGAGGCACTAAACAGGGAGGAGTCCTATCACAGTTTTTATGAGTCCTAGAGAGGGATACTAATGAAGCTGGAGAGCAGTGGAATAACGGTCGTTGCTTATGCCGACGACGTAGACATACTAGCCACAGGCAAGTTCAGACCAGTTACAGCCAGCACTAAGCACTCTAGGCAACTGGGCCTAATCCGCAGAAAACAGACCGGGTCCTATTCACCAAAACTAGACTACTTTAACCTAACCTAAGACCCTCACACGTGCAATTTTAAATTCAAGGTTCAATCTTTTACTCACACTTAACCAGGTCACCATAAGACTATGACTATGAGAAGATTATAAAATCTCGTCTTGAAAACAGGAGTCTTCCAGTCCACTCTTCGTCTGAGAAGTTTATCTCCCGCAACCATTCCAAACCTCGAAGCTGATCAACGCAACTTTATTCCCTCACCTGAGCAACGCAATTACTTAATTAAACGTTTTTTCCACTCCACAATTCACGCCACAAGAGTGCTGCTGCTCGCAGTCTGTTTTCGGTTTGAGCAAAGCACACGCCGGGAGCCTACAGATACAGACTGCCATTAGTAGGCATTTCGGTTCCAGGTAAATATTTGTCCGTGGTCGTTGTGTTATTTGTGCGCGGTGGACACTCACTCTACTTAGCTTTCCAAAAACCAAATAAAAATGATACGCAGATCGCTCTGAATGTGAATTCTGTGTCCCAAGTGAACAGCCGCAGATGACAAGGTGACAAACTGTCATCCGAAGCGCTAAACAAACAGAATCCGTTAAAAGCAATTAAGCGAACAGCGCAGATTAGCAGACGCCAATAAATTTGATTCGAACATCATCGAGGATTGTCTTGTCAGTCACTTCGCGTCATTCAGACGCGGTCACGGGTTCTTGAGATGAGTCTCCACACAGTGCGCCCTGTTTGCATTCTGCACCGACACCAGCACCACCTCGGCAGAAGCACTTCATTACTCATATTGGATTCGCTGTTTGGTTGCACCATGCAAATAATGAAGTGCACACCGTGCTAACTCAATCTGTGGGCTCAGCATAGACAGACGGTCCTACTGTCATTAGTGGCATTTCATGCGGTTTGTTACACTGCTGGCTGGAGACGGAGCACCACAGATCCTCGGACCCGAAAAAAGTGCACACAATGACAATTCTTTGACTCCTGAATGTTGGGATATTTGTTATGTCAATTAGCAGATTCAAAATGACACTTAATGTGACGGCGAAGACGATAAACTTATTCTTCTGCGCGACAACGACGACGATGTAGTTGGTACCTGTACCTGCCTTCTCTGTGCGCCGGCCGCCGCGTCGCTTGTCGCCGTCGTGAATGCCGGTGAGTTGTTGTTCCCCTTCGAGACAATTGAATCCACAGTTTTGTTTCGAGATTGCATATACAATCGGAGGTTTTGTCCGGAGCTTCGAACAACGCCACCGCGGTCGTTGTCATAGTTGTGTGGACAGGGGTGGACCTATGTGTTTGAGAGGGGGCGCTCTTTTCGTTTTTAAAAAATTACAGCGCTGGCATTTCTGAAGCTTGATTTTAAAGTTTCAAAGACAAATCCTTGGTGAGGTGCCAAGAAAAAATGGTTTCGTTCTTCTCTCTCTCATTCGGCGCCCGTTTCTTTTGAGTGTCTGGAGCACCTGCTTTATGTGTCCAATTGTCCAATCCACTCCTGATTATCTGTGACTTTGATGATATTCCGAACAAAACTGGCATCTTGTTCTATTCCATTGATGATGATGATGACTGTGATTTGCCGGGTGAGGCTCTAATGACCTCCAGCTACGCGGTGTTCATGTTCAATTCAATTGGAAGTCTGTTTAAACTTGGTTCGTTTGTTACATTTGTTTTCAATTGAAGTTAATGCGAGGAGAAGTTATTGTTGGAGACCTGGATAAGTGAGTCATTGGAGAAATAGCGAGCGGAATTTAAGAAAACTAACTTCCTTTTGTGAAAGGAGATTGCATTTCTTAGATTGGTATTAGGAATTCCTGGATTCCTCATGGAAGTCATGGCTTCTGACCAAAACCAATTGTGGACTGTTTCAATATCTCTCTGGACAGTGGACACCAATGTTACAAAGGTTGGCTTAGAGGGGTGACAGAGTGATGCATAGTAAGTCAGGGATCTATTATGTTCGCCGTTATGGGGTGCTTCCTACATGTATGCACGAGTGTGGAGCTGAAGGGGATTTAGTTGTTAGCTACTGGTCCGAATCCAGAATGAGTTTTTGGAATGGCCTTTGGTGGCATGGATTACAGTCCGCCCGAGTTGCTAAAGAAGCTCGCGTTTGTGGTTGTTTTCCTGGTTCTGCTGAAGCTTGGACAGTCGCAGAGAAAGTGCGTCGTATCATCTTCGGAGTGTTTGTTGACACAGCATCTGCAGAGGTCGCATTATTTTTAGAAAGACCTTCAGTAAGTTGTGGACTGGGAGGATGCTGAGCACAAATGCTTAAGAAGATGTGTTGTGGCCACATTTTCTTTGCTACGCAGCACGGTAGGAATGTGCTTCATCTCTAATCGGCAAGCTTCCGGAACCGTGTGTTTGGTTTCAGAACCTTTATAGGGATCAGAACCAAGTGATCCATCATTGTTTGGTTCAGTTCCGATTCTGTTCTTGCCAGTTCGTTGGCCTTTTCATTGCAATGGATGCTTCTATGCTCCAGGATCCAAGGTTCTTGTTCCTTAGGCTTAGGATTTGAAGCTCTTCTTGAAGCTCTGGATGCGACTACTCGGAGTTATTATTGAGGATAGTTCACTTGAGGCCTGGGTTATTGCTAAAACTACTGTTTGGAACACACTGCAGTGATTTAGAAGTATGTGTTGATCGGGACATGGTTAGTAGATTCCGGAGCCTACATCTTTTGAGCCTTTGTCTAGCTTTTATGTCGAGGCCTGGGTACGGTGTTTTGTGAGGATTTTTTGTTTTCATCTTCCAGACTATCTATTGATCCTAGTGTGGTCTATTGAGTTTAAGAATCAAGAGCACTACTGTGATCATATGGATTTGCGGACCAGAACCCAGATTCTCTGAGTCAAATATTTGGTGTGCAGGGTCATATGGCAGGATGTCTAGGAGCTTCGAGAATGCCTAGAATGCTTCGGTTCTCAGATTGTCTTTGAAATTTCCTTAGTTTTAAGCTTTTCTTAATTCAGGTCCCCAAACAAGCGATTCCTAGGTAAGAATGGGACGAACTATGGCAGTGTACATGCAGAGAACCATCTTAGGTTGGTGTTCCTATCTTGTTCCAAAAGTTTTGCTGCAGGCTTAGAAGCTACTCATACTTTCTTGGGGATCAAGAATGACACCAGGGGCAGGCTAGAGGTTTGGTTTTTAAGACGTGGAAGCTTGAAAGGAGGTATTTTGTCAACAACTTGTGGCCCAAGGGCTTACCTTAGTCGAAGTCCCTTCCATGATTTCACAAATGACTGGGGGAAACAACATTTCTAACCACGTCGTCCACATATGAGACTGTCTTGATGTTATCGAATTGCCGATCACCAGGAGCTGTAGAATAGGCAAGATAGCTCCGCCCTGAGGGGTGCCTCTGTCTACGGATTTGGTTATAAAGCTGTTCCCTAGTTGTGACTTAATGATTATGGGTTTTAGCATGGATATGCACCAGTTGCTAACAGAACCGCGACTCAAGTGGCGTAATTGAAGGGGACCTCAACCAACTTAGCGAGCGAAACTGGAGGCAGCTAGCTAAAGATCAAGCTTGGTAAGAGATTCTTGAATGGGTTCAGTGTGCATATTATTGAAGGCAGCTTCTAGTGGATAGATTTCTCAATCGTCTGTTCAACGCCATGCAGGATTGTCTGTGTGGACTTACCTTTAAGGTAAACATGCTTGAACTTGGATACTTACTTACTTAATTAAGGTTGCGCTACAGTCTGGGGTGGATCTGGCCGTCAACCAACTAGTGTCTCCAGCCAGCTTGATCTTTAACTAGCTGCCTCCAGTTTCGCACGCTAAGTTGGTTGAGGACCCCTTCAACTTGCGTGCGCCAACTGAGTCGCGGTCTTCCTCTAGTGTACCGTCCCTCGGGGGTGGATTCGAACGACCTAAGTCGTTGGACCTTCACCCTACAGTACAATTCGTCTTTGTATCACCTCCTCCACTCACCGTCTATGCAGACGGGACCGAAAATCACCCAAAGAATTTTCCTCTCGAAGCATCCAAGAGCACCCTCATCCATTTTTGATAAAGTCCATGCCTCAGCGCTGGTGTCTTTGTCTGAATTGATAGCGGAGCCTAGGCAAACAAAGTCCTTAACTACCTCAAAGTTATATCTGTCGACGGAGACGTTCTTTCCGAGACGTCGGTGTTGAGTGTTCTTTTTTTGTTGACAGCATATACTTGGTCTTGCCCTCGTAACCCATCTTCGCCGCTTCCGTTTCAATACACGCGAAAGCGCCATTTACATCACGAACTTGGTTGGATACAGGACCTCTTTTCAGAGAGAGTCCCAAATATGCATGTCCAGGATACATTTTAGAATTTTAAGCAACATTTTGTTCATACGATCCACAATTCATCATCGACGCAGAAGGTAAGCCTTAATAATGATGCTATCGCCTCCTCGGTTAAGTTGTACTAATAGGATTTAAGCGCAACATTTAACAAGCCTTTTTGGAATAAAAAAAAAAACAAAAAAAGGAAGCAAACTGCCATCAATTTTATCCAATTAAGATAAAATTTATGTAAACTCCCTTTGAAGTGATTTTGAAAATTCTTCTAAATTCCCTTTGGCGTAATCGCTTTACAAAACGAGAGCATTAGGACCGGTAAATCAAGTTCAGGGGGAGTAATAAATAAACCTAACAACCCTTAAATCAAACTCTCTCTCTCTCTCTCTTCAATATTTTCCAATCGTTTGTGCTGTGCTACCCCCACAAAATACTGAGAACAAATAGAAAGATAAAATCTTTCAAAATCCGATTTAGGCAATTAAGAGTTCAGTTATTTAAATTGGATTCTCTTTTCTTCTTCTTCTTCGTTTCTTTATTCACGAAAAAAGGTATAAATACAATATTTTATGATTAGAGGAACGAACGTGTGTTTGTGTGTGAAGTGAAAGACAACAGCAGACATCTTAGCGCCAAAAACAGAGATTTTTTCCAAAAACACACTATCAAGGTGTGCGGTTCACCCTTAGCGTGCAATATTCTTCAAAAAATGTCCAACAATCACCTTTAAGTGGGTGCAAGAGCAATGACAAACGAAATTTAGGTACTATATGCATGTGCAGGGTGCAATAAATGTCCTGTGGTTGGGTAGAGGATCGTTTGGACGAAAACATCTGTCCCGGAGCACAGTGGGTGGCGGTGTTAGTTTTTCAAATTCCCACTTGAAATGTGTAATTATGTGCGTAAGGGTTGAACCTGGTAGCGGCAGACACTATGGGACGGATGTCAAATGTTTCTTACGTTGAATTCCACTCAAACAAAAGTGGATTGTCCAAATATTTTAATTGACTTCTACGCACTTGAGTTTGCGTTCAATATTTGAGTAAGCAGCAGTTTGCGCAGACTCGCAATTAATTGAGAGAGATTTTGTTTGGATTTCTCTGACGGTTGGGGAATTTCCGTGAAATCGTTTGCTTTGGGTGGACACACAGTGGAATTGTGAAGGTTATTATCGTGACGTGGTACCACGGTTAGGTTAGACATGATGTTTATCAGATTGCAGGTCGTTATAGAAGAAGGCTCCCAAGTGAAGTTTTTTTTTTTTTTTTGCGGGAGAGCGATGGTCAGGTACAAAGAAGGTGGAGAATAGTTTTTCCCTGTTCTTCGTTTCAATAAAAATCGTTTAAGTGTACGCAAAGCCTTGTTGCGTGCTTGTCCAGTGTCCAGTGATGATACCTATTTTAGAGCGCATAGAGCCTTGTATAACTAAAATTTGTTCTTTTAAACGTTGCGATCGTTATACCCAAGGTGGCTTTATCTGGAAGAACAGGAATACTTTTGGCATATCTGGCGAGATCGTCAGCCCCAATGTTCCCTGGAATGTCTTGAATATTGAACTGCTTCGCCATCCCTGTGAGAGATAATCGGCACTATGGAGGGAATTGTATTATAGATTCAGCAGTTGCTGAAGAGGGTTCATCTCCAGTCAACGAAGAAGTTATCCCCCCTCCCAGAGTAGTACAGAAGGGGCTGGCCTTCCAGCAGAACTTCTCAATTGTATGGGTGGATGAAAGTATGAAAGTATGTAAAGAACATGGATCCACTAGAATGGCAATCCTATGCCTTGTCCCAACTACCTATCGCATATAGGATTCTATCCAACGTACTGTGTGAAGATCTGAAGTCTTTCTGCGTACACGTACCAGTGTAGCTTCGGACCTGGCAGATCGACTATGGACCAAATCTTTACACAAAGGCTTCACTTCAAAGCCGGACGTTGGCTGAATTTGGGATCGCGTCGATACTAATCCAGCTGTGATGTTGAAACAGCTCTGATACGCGGTTGACAGTTGCTCTCAGTGTGGCGTCATAGAGGCTTTTAGGGCAATCAAAGAACAATCGAAATAAGTTGGCCTTGTCAGGTGGCGTGTTGCCATCTTTCCACCGTCTTGGACAAAACGTCACAGTTGACAACAGTAACTTCTAAGTAGTTAAGGGGTTTACCAACTGCGAAGTAAAACCGTTGCTACTTCAGTTTGGCAAAACAAAAGGGTTCACTCCAAAGTCGGAAGATGAACTGGTCAAACAGAGCTTCACTCCATTTCTCGTTAAGAGTGGTTAAAGGACAAAACCACTCACACTTCCTGCTGAAGACAAGCCTCCAATGGAGGGTGTTAACCAACGGTGCCATATCGAGAAAGATATCGCCGATCTAGGATAAGAGTAGAATAAAAGACCTTATAAACAGAACCCGCCCAGATATCGTCAGAATCACGGCGATAATCAAGGGACAATTGGAGACCATGTGGCCAAACTAGGTATCCCATACAACCCCCACTGCCGCAGTGTCGAGAACGAAAATGAGAAGGAAACTCTCTCCCATTTCCTCTGCAAATGTCCGGCACTATCAAGAGCCAGACTGAGTGCACTAAACCAACCATCTCGTCATCTCGGGTAAAGGGACTTTCTCAACTCCTCGGGCTGGATCTAGGCACCGACTGTCTTACATCCTCAACAACACACATCACCAACCAGGTCACACGAGTCTTGGCAAAAGACAAAAAGGCACATCTAGTGCTACTTGGGTTCATGTTGAGCTGCCACCTCTACCGACCTACCCTACCCGGAAGATGAAATGTATGCCGAGTGCTGGACGATATGCAGGAAAGCAGAGCGAAAGGCTGAACCTCTGTTCTAAGGAACAAGCTATCGTAGATTCTAAAGCGTCTGACTGGAGAACTGGAACCATCGTTCCCATGATCGAAGAGTATGAAAGGTCTTAAGCAGAGACCCTTCAAGGATCGGGAGTTCATTAAGCAAGTAAATTTGACTTCAATGTCCAGAGGACTTTTATGAAAAATTGGACCATGTCGCCTTAGTAAGCGATGGAGATTGCAATTTGGTCTCCCAATCGATTGAGATGCCCTTCAATTTCTAGTTCATAAATCATTTTACTAATGAACCTTCATTTTCCAGCCAAAACAATCGTCTTACTATCATGGGAACAAAGAAATACAAATTCCTCCATAATCCATCAAAAAAAGAAAATGTCCATCGCATCCTTTCTCTGTCAATTGACCAATTTTCCCACAAAAATTTTAAATTTCACGATAATTTTCCCCGAATAGGACCCAATCAATTATGACAACTGCTTCTCTACAAGAATGAGGGATGCGAACCAGAGATAACCATCTCTCTCATTGATGCCATATGGGATATCTAATAAAGCGCGTTCTTATCACCGATTGGCGATCAGTGTTGGAGTACGAAATCAAGTACAGAATAAAGGATCAATTATACGGGCAACGAATCAGGATGCAAAGGATGTTTGTTTAGCATGCATTGTGCAGACCAATGTGTTGGGCAAATTTTCAGCAATTGTCCGAAATTTTGTTTGCATATGGGATGAAAAATGGTCTAAATAGGGGATGAAGACGAACAACAACAGGGGTGGTGATGGTTTTGATTGTTATGGAGGGAGGGGAGATTGCTGAGCTTAATTACTGAACAAACAAAATGCAAACACACATCTCGTTAACTGAGAATTAAGTGATTAAATCCTTGAGATAGGACTAAAGACGATTACAGTTAGAGGGTGAGATTGAAATTGAGAGAAATTATCCTTTTGAAGGTGATTCTTATCAAAAAATCAAAGGGACACTAACGAGCTGATGCTTTGATTGTGCAGAGCAGGGTGGATAAGCATATTGTTGGTACTTTTATCGATTTTGTCATAAGAGGCTTCAAGACGGTGGTTTAGATCACTTAAACGGTCGCAGCTCAAGGTTTGTCAGTGCTGTTAGGATCTCACTTCATGGAGCTAGTTACTCATAGTCCTCGTGGAACAAAAAGAGACACAAAAACTAGCACCTCATGATCTTTGGAGTTCCGTAACAAGTATCAACTTTCTTCAGCCCACTCCCAAATTCGGTTGCAAGTTTAACATACAGCAGTACGTGCTCAACTTCTTTGACAAGTTAGTAATTAATACAGAAGATAGTCGGTACGAAATGTATGCTCGGGTATGCAGAGAGTAAGAAGTCGGCTACTCGTTCATTTCTGATATCTAAGAAGCATATCCTTAAGGGGCCGATCCATACAATCCATCATGTCGATCTATACAACTGAAAGACTGAAAACACGCTTGCTTATGAAAAGTGACCCATAGACAACGCAGAGATTCTTTCTTTAGCCGTACCACACGAATGTGGAATGACCTACATAGCTCTGTGTTGCCTCATCATTTAAAGCCAACGTGCATCGGTATCTCTTTGGTCTTCCTGTGATTTCCCTAATGTTTAAGGGGAGTCATAAACCTTTAAAAAAAAAAATGCCATCCACAATCCAAAAAATACTGAATTCCTAACTTTTCTTTCCGTCGGATCCGTTGAAAGCACTCTCAACAAGGGAATATTTGATGACATTGGGTCACCTCTTCCCGGTATTCTCTGAAAAGTACCTTCCGAGCAACTTTTGTCTTGGGTGGCAGATGCCTCGACAGTGGCAAAGGAAGTGGATTATATCTTCAAGTACTTCTTTCTCACCGTAAATTAAGCCGTTGTTTCAAGTATTAGCGCAGCGTATTATGCCTTGTAATCTCTCTTTAAATGCCGGTCGAGGCCATATTTATCTAGTTGAAGCAAACTCCATCTGTGGTCAGCTTTCTTCGAGTTCAGAGCTGAACTTTTCTTTTCTAATTCGTCAGTCTTTTCATTCCTCGACATTCTCAAATGTCTTATTCTGTTTTCTAAGATTAGCACTTAACAAGCTTGTAATTGATTCTTTTAGCATATGTAGCTTGTATCGCTGCTCGATAGTCGAGTCTCGAGACTTATTAAAAGGTTAAATCGAAAGGTCCAATGTTCTGTCGTACACCAACGGAATGAAAATAGAGTGCGTACTTGGTGCATGAATCTATCACTCTAGTTTTTCATCTTTGTAGAAGATACGTTCCACATGCAAGTCTCATCAGGCTGAGAGCTTGGACTCGGAGTTTATATTAGCTTCTCGATCTAAAGAATGGCTAAAGAAGCTAGAGACAGAGCCTTCGAATACTTATCGGTAGCCTTTCAAAACAATATAATCTTAAGAAACACCTGAAAGACCAAAGGCTTATGACAGTGCACAAGGATAAAGAACCTTGAAGCATCCAATATGCAATTGCATGGCTTCTTCTTCTTTTTTTTTTTTTTTTTGTGGAAATCATTGAAGAACCACGACAATGTTCAGTCCTTGTACGTCGGAAAAATTACGTTCCACAAAACAATAGCACTACTTGTCCCGACTCTGAAGTTTGGGATTGCGTCGATTGATAACCTTTTCTTTCTGAATCCCCTTCATTCAATCCTTCTACACTTTTGATTGCTCCTTAAGAGGCGTTGATACGACAAGGATTTGTCAGGAAGCTTGTAGCATACGCCTTTAAATTGTTCATTGACCAGGAAATATCCCACCACCATCATCTACTACACATTCTACAGGCTGCGATCACCTCTTCCAAAGTAACTAGGAGAATCGATGTCGTTTTCATGTCTCTGCGCCTTCAAATGACAAATGCGTTAGGATGTGGAAGTAGGTCCGTCACAATTCGACGTTCTGATTAACACCAGAAGAAGCTGTCAAACAGATAAGGGAACCCTATCACTGTTAAAATCTTAGATACTTTAGGTCGCAGTTTACTCTTTTGGCTTTTAGTACCATCATAGCTCTTCAGTTTACCTACCTCGAATGCAGTTTCCTTACCAAGATTCCTTTACAATTTTACAATGCCTTGTCGTCCTCGAACCTGAATCACTGCGGCTTGTTACCATCGAACGATTTCATGGCAAAGATAATCGTACGAAAAAGTTCCCATGTGACATCCCACATTGTATCCTGCGAAAAGTAGGTAGTAGCTCCCTTCAATACCTATCAGCACTCAATCTAACCAACGTGCTTCTAATTAAAATTCGTTTCTCTTCGGCCAGCAGCCTGTCCAGTTCGCATACTCAAGTAGGCGCCAAAATCTTGCACCACGAATCGATGATGAAATTTAATTATGAATCCTGATTGGAACTGTGCGATAAAACCAGCAGCATCCCGAGAAGCAACCGGACGTTGCACGACTTCGACTGGACATCGATTTCAGTCACCATCATCAAGGACAAAATATACAACATATAGGAAACATCTGCCTGTTTGAAATTGAATTTCCTTCGGCGACAACGTCCGCCGATCATCAAGAACAAGGATATCAACATTATACCGCATTGCGACATCAATAAACAACAAACTAATCCTCTACACTGTCACTGCATACGCACAGCCACTCATCAGGACATCGATGACCCCATTTAATGTCATGAAAACCACCAATCAGTCACGCAGAAGTGCAGTCCCAAAAACGGAGGACCTCCTTTTCGTCTCGGCTGGCATCTGGACAGCCTATTACGGGTGCGCTTATGTTGGCAAATAAGAAAGGAATTAGAAGATCTTTTGAGGGGGAAACACCTTTCTATGGTCCGATCCGGTTTTTCTCTTTCAGTTCGTTCGATCTGAAGGTCCTGCAGCGCTTGTGAATACGTATAAATTGCATTTGAAATGTCTTTGAATGTCAGTTTGACACTTGAAAATAGATGTTCCATGGGATTTCCTTTTTGTATTGTTACAAGGGAACTCTCTGTGTGTGTTGAGATTTCTCGAGAGTCCTTCAGAATTTGAATTGTGTTGGCATGAGCCTGGTGTGGCAGTCCATTGAATTGTTTTGTTATTGCCGAGTTTATTATTTCGATTTGGTTAATAGGATAAGGATAAGGAGTAGAGTACTGGTGGAGTCGAGTGGAATTCGATGGAATTAAGGTTATTAGCCAATTTAGCGGCACGAGGAATGTGTTTTCTTTTTGTGATTTTGTTAGTTTTGTCCATTTGTGTGAGGATGTTGGAATGTTATTAAGAGTTCCTTCGACACGTGTGATTACAAACCGTAGGTGGTATTGACACCAAGCAGATGGTTGACTTCTTGAGGGTACTTAACTTGTCATTGTTGGAAGTCAAATAGGTTAAGATTGCATGATGGATTGGTGAGTGGTGTGGAAGATTCATAACAAAGCGTGGAAAATGACTGCGAGGGTATTGAGTTGATGAGTGAAGTTGTTGGACAACAGTTTTGTGACCTAAGTAGGGCTTCCATTATTGTTCATCGAATCTGTGAAAGAAAGCCGTCTCTTTTGGGAGGTCTCGGTAGAAAGATGAATAATGACAGTGGTACGACAAGTCATGAAATCGAAAGTCGCGGATTCGTTTCCGAAAGCTATCGAGAATACAGTTCTAGGTCTTCCTTAATATCTTTCACATGGTTCATGGGATGTTCTCATCTGAGTACCACCAGCTCGATCTGTAACGAGTTATTTCCAATTTAGCATTACAAGTTGGTTGAGATCTCTAGCTTCTTGAGTTGTTCCTTTACTGATTCAAAGATTCTTTAGAGCGGACATACCCTTGCCGTTTTAGATGATACATTTTTACCCTTCTTTTCTTCTTCTTCGTCCTCTTTTTCATTTTGCATCGACATGCCTCTTGGGAGTTACAAATTTAACAAACCATTGCAGGATTGATAGCAGCTTAGTGCACTATTTACTCTGGGTTCTCTTAGCTCGATCTTGTCCAGGTCCCACAGATCAAATGACTAGTAAGAAGAAACATGTCTCAACATCTTTCAAGGTCATGTTTTATAAAGAGTTGAAGAAGCTAAAGGGAAGACCCCTAACACAAAGATTCTAAAGCGCACTTCCTATTTGCAAAGCTACAGGCCTTGTGTGTACCTCCAATATGGCTACCGAAAGACACGTTCCACAGTGGATGCTATTTATGTTACGATCGGGGTAGGAAAGAGGCGCTAAGCAATGCGTACTCAACTCAGAGAGCTGGACACATAGCTAAATGGACTACAGAGCTTGAGAGAGACCATTATGAGCGAATAGACATATAATGCGTGTACAGGAGCAAGATGAAGGCATAAACTTACGTACTTACTTAGGTGGCGCTACAGTTCGGGGTGAATCAGGTCCTCAATCAACAAGTCTCTTAAACTGCTGTTTCCAACGGCGAACACCGAGTTGGTTAAGGCCACTCAAAACTTTCGCACAACATGCAAGATGGGGTCGTCCTTTTCTGCGTAGTCCGTCAGGAGTGGACTTCAAGATTCTTCGGGCTGTAGCATCAGTGTTTATCTACCTTAATCTTTGTACACGTTGATGTAGATGTACAACTTGTATAGTTCATGGTTGAATCTTCTTCTCCATAATACCATCAACGCAAATGGCATCAGAACTTTCTTTTCGAAGATTCTTTGTGCACTTTCAAGCGTTTTTGACAAAGTCCATACTCCTTAACAGCGTTTTCTTGACTCTTGCTGCATTATTGTCTGCTAAGGCTAAATATTTGGTGGGACAGCTCGTAAAGCGCCAAGGCTTTTGCAGCCACTCACGTTGTCCGTGTTTTTTTTTTCGCACGAATAGAAGGGACCCGACTCCGAACGTCAGATTGAGAAGATTTTTCATGAAATTGTCTGCTAAGGGGTGATCCTGTGAACAAAAAGTTCATGGGTTTGTTAACTCGGTTCGTTAAGCAGCCCAAAGCACTAACCACTGAGCCGCGCCAATCAGAGCAACCAGCGAGTATAATTCGTTGGATCATTCCGCTGATTTCTTTGGCGGAATCAATAGGAGAGCCTAGGTAGACAAAAGTATGAAACAGTTCCGAACATTAAGAAAAAAAAAATTTAAGAGCTGAAGTCAAGACTCATGAGGCTATGTTACACATTCCACAAAGTAATCGCGAAGCTGCATTGAAGGTACTATCGGGACAGGCAAATCAAGTATCCTTCGGGTTCCATAAGTCATAAGGCTGACTTTCAGAGATCAATGTTGTCGTTTCGGATAAGTTGTGGGAGTGATCCTATCCTCAAGGCATTAGGCTGACTTTCAGGGATCTACGTTGTTGTTTCGGATAAGTTGTGGGGAGTGATCCTATCCTCAAGGTAAAAGGCTGACGTTCAGAGATCAACGTTGTCGTTTCGGACAAATAGTGTTAGGCAGTGTCACCTAGACACGTATGCAATAGCTAGCCTTCAGTAAGAAGATACGAATTGTTCCTCGTATCTCTACTAGTTACAGCGTAATAGGAGTTCACGCTAAATTACTCGGAATTTTATCCCTCCAGCTTCTGAAGTAGTCGCTGTAGGGACAAAAATGAAAAAAAATTCTGCAATAGCCAGTAGAAGATTGAGTTATCTTGGTGGAACCCTCTTTGATGGGCTCGAAGACCTCCAAATCGCTGATGCAGGATTCCTGTCCAATTCTAGGTTGTTCTCAAATAAGTCGTCTTCGTAGAGGCTCCCATGGTTAAATATTTATGGGTACAATGGAGCCGCTAGTGGATCAAGTATGTCTCAGGACACCCAATAAACCAGCCAACTAATTAGTCACCGCGTCTCGAAGTCAGCTCAACTATGCATTCTGCATTGTAATTAACGTAATGGAGCCAACTTCTCATTCCAAGTCTAGTTGCAGTGGGAACTTGCCTGCCGAAGAGCATCGCGAGTAAGAAAAAGCAAGACTGGGATATGAACTTGGTTTTTGCGCTCCTGGTCCATTCCACGATTTGAACAATCAATAGTTCTCGACAAATTGCCACGTATCAACGGAATTGGTTCCGTTTTTGTAGATTCGAGGGGTGCTAACCCTAAGAATCAGTCGTGGAATAGACGTGGACTGATTTTCCCCACAGAAAGCTGGCTATAGTCCCACTCTGGATCACTTTGTAACACCATCTAAAGTCACCCAAAACAAATGAGCATGAGCTCAGTACTACTGTTAGCGGAATTGTTCAAACGAATTTGCTATTTTTCTGTCAAACAAAACATTTACGAACACTGTTCCGAACAAGGCAGACACCTTGTCGTGACGAATTGTCTGCAGTGGTGTTTTGAGTCAACCAATTCTCTTTGCTTCATTTGAAAGTATTTCACAGAATCCATTTGTGACACAATAAACCGAACAAACCCAGCAAAATTCTCTTGAAGTGTATTGCACATGCGCAGTATGCCACACCTTGAAATAAGAGAACCAGATTGTTGCAATTATATCACCATCCGCCCCCTACTGTCAGATACTCGACTCGAGAAACAAAAAACCCAAACAATAGGACGAACAATAGGATGGAACAATGGTCCGAACAAAAGCGGGCAATTTTAAGGGCGCTTCACATGCACTTCAGCTCACAAGTGTCATCATTGTTCGAATACAAAGGCGCAGGCCCACCGCCAACAACAGCCTGGATTCACACTTCGAGATGCGTGCCAAATTTCTAGTTCAAGTGGACCACAAGCCGAATGCAACTCAGTGCCTGCCTGCCTGTGTGTACAGTTACCCAGTTGGCCGGGGTTATTTATAGCTCCTGATTTGTTCGAATAGCAAATCACCTGCAATTATCGCATTAACCGGCTAGAGAGATCCCGTGACCGGCCGGCGGGACGGGTTCCCTTATCTTCTCGCAAAGTAGGCGTTTGGTATTGAGTTCCCATAGAAATCCAATTAATAGAATTTAATTTATCACGACAAACAATGAGAGGTAGCCCAAGCGCAAGCCCACTGGCCTGGCCAGCCAGGTCGCATATGTTATGTTCCACAGGATGTTTTTCACACTCCCAGTCCCAAGCCAATCCCAAAAATTCGTGTAAGTTAATAACTTGGGTGCAACTGCACAGCCCTGTGTAAGACTGGAGTGTTGAAAGTAATTAGTTTGCGTGTTCAGAGGGCTTGGGGCTTGAACATTGACTATACGTTGGAGGTGTTAATTGCATGCGCAGTGCATGCCAACTGTTGTGGAAGTGAGTGGGAATATTGTTTTAATTTAAATTACATCTGGTTTTTCGGAAGTGAAGACCAAGTGCTGCGGAGGGAGGAGCAGTGAACATAGGTTTATTGTGGATTGTAACATTTAAACGCTGAAATTGTAGGCAAGTGTTGATATTTCTTAATTTTTCGATGAAAGACTAATGGGGACTGATTGAGTTAAGGGCCTAATGGATCCTAATGGATGGTGGCACCGTTTACATTTTAGGCAAAGCTGTGCAGTGTCCCTTTACAGAGCATTTCTGCTGAACGGAATCAACCATGACATGGAATATTTAAAGATATATGGGTGCATTCATATGGGTAATCTATAGCCTGAGGTTCATGGTGCCTGCAGTTGTACTTGTGAGAAGCCCAACAATCGAAAGAAGCCCATGTCGAGGATGAAGGTTTTTTCTTTTGTGAAGATTCACCTTCAGATATGGCCATGTTTCCCGGTGTGTCGGACACTAACTGACTAAATTCTTTCAATCTTCAGACAGTCCAGCCTGGGAACTTTTTCTCACATAACTTCAGGGTGATGTCACTTCTCTTAGGCTATATGGTCACCTCGATCCAAAGTTGTTCGTGGCATCACCTCTTGGCAGACAATTTAACAAAAAAAAACTCCTAAATCCGCCGTTTGGAGTCGGCGTTCGACAATATAGTACGCACAACATGATTGGTTGCAAGAAGTCAGAGCCTGTTTCTCCACGAGCTGCTGCGGCAAGTTTTCTATGGCCTTGACGGATTTATGTCCTGTTTTCTTAATTTGGTTCCAAATTTTCTCACTCTGATTCTGGTCACTTCCATTTCTAGTCTTCGTTTCTCTACAAGGCATCTGGTGCATTCGAAGAATGTGTGTTTGGCGTTTTCTTAAGTCGAGTCCCTATACTGGCATGCTGTGCTCACTATTTGTCCAATTCTGTGGTGAAGCATACTTAAACGGTTAAAAACTTTTTGAGGAAGAAATTAACTTCTTCATGCCTACACCTCGTCCAATCCATGATGTTGCCAATCAGCAGTCCGTCTTTCCCTAGTTTCTCTGCTCCAGCGTTCTGGCCAATATTGCATGTTTATCACCTTGGCTTCCGCTATTGCCATTTCTCTTCGAACTTCTGCTTTTCCCTTGTAAATGTTATTTCTGTCTCCCGCTAGGAGACTGATAGGGATTACTTCCATGATTATGAGAACGATTGGTTCTTACACCGTAGAACTCCTCTTCGCTTGATCGCTGCCATTTGGTTTTTTTTCTTTCGTTGGTTGAGTGTAACAGCCCAGATCGCAAAGACACTTAGGTCTTCCCAAGTTTGCGACATTAGTTTGCCCAACGCTGTATTGATCTTTGCCCTTTCAGATTCAAACTTGCTTTGAGTCCAGCCTCACTCTCAAGTTCTTTGATACATCTGTCCCCAGGCGTATCAGTTCCTCAAAATGAATTAGTTTCCTAGTCCGTAGTCGTCGCTCATCTAATTTCCCTAATGCCCGCAGTCTAGATTTTGCATAGAAAGGGACACCTTAGCTTTACGTCAGAGTTAAGAAAGTTCAGGCTTAATTCAACCGAAAAGAAGAAGCTTCAAAGGAAAGTACCCCGAACTAGCGTTGCTCATAAGCAGGAAGTCATCTAAAGCCTTAGCTCCCGAGGAAAACTAGGAACTGAACATCAACATTTTAAGTTTCGATAGGACCTTCAAGATTTCTTGGATGTACACCACCAGGGTGAGTTCTATTCTCACTTTTGGGTGACTAGTCTGATGGTCTGCTCTTAAGTGGAACCTGCAACAAGATTAAACAAAAAAACACGGAATATTTTACTACTGTACTGTGGGCCTGCCGGCGGATGTGCTACTTCACGTTCTTTCTCTTAATCTACACAATAAAACTAGCCTCATCTTGACTAAGAGAATGTGGATGCTGGTCTGCTAAATCCTCTAGGTCTGGTGTTGCTCCCATAAACTTGACAACATTACACGCAAACATCGGAAATGACTTCATAAGAATGAAGGCCATGTCAATGAAAGCGCTCGACAAAGCAATCATTACAGGTTCACTTAATGATCAATGCGGGAGTCTTTCCAGAAGCTCTGACAATATCAAAATCCCATCGACTTCCGGATTCATCCAGCATCTTTTAAGCTGAGTTGCTGGCAATTGAGGAGACATAACGACTATTATTCAGAACCTTGTACCCCAACAAAGCATAACGATCATCAGATAAAGTCAAGCTGCTGATAGGGCCTTAGATTCAGCTTCCTCGTCCTCTAAATTGGTGCCCAATTGGCAAACTCTCTATCGACTACGATGACATTTACTGAATTTCAATTCCTATTCAGCAATCGAATTTGGGATTGCAAAGCCATGCTTAAGTGCTTATTGGGTTTCTAGCTAGGAACTGCCTTATGCCTAAAACTCGAACTCGAACTTTGGGAACCTATAGCGCTCAATGAAGAGCTGCCACGGTTTGTTTCGGGGAGAAAAATAATCGAAGAAACTGAATTACCTGCGTCAAAAAGTCATCCCGAGTATCGAACTGGCCCTTGATATCTACTACCGAGCCTATAAGCTCGGCCAAATACTAGTCGAAATGTTGTCAACTTAATTTACGATCTTGTAGGTAGAAAGATTCTAGAGAAGATCTATGCTCGTGCGTATTACTGCTTAACACACAATCAAATTCTCAAGCGACAGTATCAAAATGTCTTATCCAGTCACAAAAATCTTATGGTCCATCTCCAGGTGAATTTCCTGATGAAATTTCCAATTAAGCCTTGACCGCTCACATAGCAACTTCTCATTTTACATTAACGAATGCTGTCCTCGGCTTCAGGGTTCCTTTTATCGATCGTCTGCCAGACAAGCACACCTCCACACTTAAATTAATTCACCCGACAATGTACAATCAAATCGCATTGTATCCGGATAAGACCGGCCGGCCCCAAGCCAAAGGAAATAACTTCGGTGTGCACACTTGCGCAGTGATTAATGTCCCAGTGACCTGAGCTGAGTTCAAGAGTTAGACCGTGCAAGCTCCACTCTGTCGGACCAATAATTCCACGAGCTTGTCATAAAAGGCTCGTTTGGCGCAATTAGCCACAATGAATGCATGTCAAATTAATAATAAGAAAGACAGATAAATTATCCGATCCGCGATCTTTGTCGCTGTGACGCTTGAATTTATTGCAACGGATAAACAGATGGTCGCCCTGAGGACTGAGACCTCCCTTGGGCCGCAATGCGGGATAATTCCGCACGAGAGTGGTGCATAATTGTCGGCATCATGCACAAAGTCTAAATCGGTAATGGATTGTGACTTTTTGGCCGGGCCAAGCTGCATCGCGCACACACGGCTTTCCGAAATCACCGTGAAATGGGATTAAGGTTCGTGCAGCATCCGTAAGTGTCAAACATATACTTATACAAATTTCCGGACGATTATGAACACCAAATTAACACCACACCATGGATGTCGGGTGTTTTCAATAATAAATAACCCTGGAAGCCACTATTCCTTCGGTGCGGCTGCGGTGGCGGCGGCGGCGGCGGTGCAAGGATGGTGATTTATTGGCTTATAATTTGCGCGCGCACAGATTCGCAGATTCTCCCCCGGGAGCAGTGTCTTCGTGAGTCATGGTCACCGGACCGGAGGCTGTGCGCTTAATCAATGGACGCATCGCCTGTTATACGCTTGACGCTTGATTATTTTCATTTGCATGCGTGCGTGCATTCCATTAGGAAGAGACGGTGATTGCACTTGGGTAGTGCAATGTGAAACATTGTAATGTGAAGACTAATAGGTGGTTGTTTGGGTGCAGGAATTCCATTTGCAAGACGAGTTTGTACACATTGATTGTGCTAAGGACAATCTAAGACGTGCAAGGTTGTGGTGTTGTAATTAGCGTGTTTGACTTTGAACTTGCTTGGGATGACTTAAGTAGCATCATCCATGGGAATTAGAGGAAAAAACAGTCTCAGACGATAAATACACAAGGACAAGAGACCATGTCTGTGTACACCTTGGAGGCCTAGGTTATCATTTTAAACACAGAAGAGTGCGCAATGAAGAGCGTTGGCCTATGCCAGCTGATAGCTCAAGCCAGTTCAGTTTGATGATTTGTTGTTTTATTTTACGGTTAAGGAAAGCTGAAGGGCACATTTCCGCCTCTAGGTTGTTAAGGAACGGTTTGCATATCCATGCCTTCTCTAGTTTTAGCCAGAGCTGGACAGCTGCAGATGAATAAAGCGGGTTTACTTCCTGCCTAAGTCCGGGCAGCTGAAGGAACTTTCTGGTTTGTTCAACAATGGGCCAGTGGCCTGGCAGACCGTTGTGAATTTGAGGTTTTTCTTGGCCAGTTGTAGGTGGTCTGCGTAAAATACCACCTTTAACTGCTACCAGTACATCAGGCATAGATCCCGCAAGGGATACAACCATTCCTCACCAGTTCTACCACCTGAGAACCGTATCAGGGTAATGTGGAGCTAGTGACACAGGCAAACATGTTCTGCTTTACACTATTCGATGAGTTTAGCTATTGGTAACTTGGGATCCGATCCGATGAATAGGTACTTTTCGTCCAAGTCGGGCAGATAGAAGGATTTCGATTAATTGAATTCGCATGAGAAAGCGCTCGCATCGACCCTACGGTCCATCTTGGATCTACTCTTTCGTTCCTCCCTGTAAGATGGGCTGACCAAGAAATCTTTCCGGAAACTCAGTTTCATAAAGATGAAGGTCCAACGACTGAGGTGGCTGGGTCATGTAGACCGGATGGACACCAATGCCCCGGTCCGAAAAATTCTCGGATCCGCCCCCGAGGGACAGCGCAGCGGAGGAAGACCGCGACTCAGGTGGAGCACGCAAGTTGAAGGGAATCTCAACCAACTTAACGAGCGAAACTGAAGGCAGCTAGCTAAAGATCGAAGTGGCTGACGACGTTTGTTGGTGGAGGCTCTGGTCCACCCCGGACTGTAGCGCCACCTTAAGTAAGTAAGTTTCGTCATGATGATTGTGTAGCACTGCCTAGCTTCCACTTGCAAATCTACTTATGATGGCGCTACACTCCGGGGTGGACTTGGGTCTCAATTAACAAGGGTGTCCAGGAAGCTTAATCTTCAGCTTACTGTTTCCAGTTTCGCACGCCAAGTTGATTGAGATCCCTTTCCATTTGGGAGTACCACCTGAGTTACCACTGTGGCGTCCCTCCAGGGTGGACTCGAAAACTCTCTAGACCGAAGCGCTGGGGGCGATGTGTATCCGTCCCAGGTCCAAGTCGTTATATGTCCTCCTCCACTCTCTATCTTTATACAGACGGAACCTTGGATCAACCGAAAGATTTTTCACCCATTCTTGATTAAGTCCCTGCTTCCTCGGCATAGAGGAGGACTGGTATGGTCAGGGTCTAGGTGGTCTTTGCTACTCAATTACCTTCTTAGTTCAAAGTGACAGCGATTGGTAAGAGTTATTCTGCGTTTGATATCAGCTTCTGGTGTCATTGCCTGCGTCAATAACTGAGCCTAGGTAGATAGAGTCCATAGCTACTTCAAAGGTATATCTGTCTAGGGTGACGTGATGTCCAAGATGTTAGTATTGAGTCCAATTTTTTTTTTCTTGGCATCTTCTTCTTTGTTTTGCCCTCCTCGACCGTTAAACCAATTTTCGCTGCTTCCGTCTTAATACTCCCAAAAGTGCTTCCGAAATCACACTATCTCTCTCGAAATGCCATAACCGTGCACCCCACAGAGTTGCCATAGGGGGCCTTAAAATCGATAAAAAGTTGGTGGGTATCGATTTGAAATTCCAGGGTTTCCAGGTTGACTTTCCTGGCCTAAGGCCACACGGATGTGGACCAATCAGATTGGTGTTGTACCTCTGTAGATGGCACACTTCAGAGGGTCTCCTTTCTTGACGAACTTTTTAGACACATATTTTAGAATGAAAACATTATAGGACTAAGAATACATCCTTGTGGAGGGCCTGTCACCAGATTTGTCCAACCCCAACCCAATAATGTGATTAACTTTTAACTGATTGAATTAATTTAGAACGACAGCAGACTGGTGTTGCACTTTCCCACCACTGTCAATTGTTGTCTACGATTTATCTCCATTATCCTCCATTATGCGTACTTATACCGATGTCATGTTCCCCCGCATTATTTAACACCCCTAATGGAAAATTAATCGTCCAAAAACTACATCTAGCTGTCAGCGTAGCTGTCAAGTATCTTAATCAAAACCTATCCGAACCATTTCAAGTGCCAACAGCAAGGAACACCCACCCTCCACTTTGAAGTAATTATCGGATTGCGAATGCGTTGCTCATTAAACCGCGCCATTGAAATTCATTTACTAAATAGATGCTACATATGTCGCCCTTTTCTGTTGAGTTCGCATTGACTCCGCCCGACCGTTTATACACCCCTTGAGTGTACATGAAGGACACATGGGAAAAGTAGCGCGATTTGTTGGCATTCGCAATGCAATTTATCACACTCGAACGATTCGAAACGAGCGTCCTTTGGTAATCGACTACAGATGATGGTGCGTTTATTGCGTTACGATTTGTCTAAGGGAATTGCTGACGAAGCCTTGCAAAAGTCGGAGTAAATTTGGACAGAAAAATGGCTGCTGACTGGATAACTGCCATTGTGATTGCGAAGAATAATGGATTCACATTCAAATGTTGCTCGTTGGATGATGGGTGTTAAATTTAGGGAAACAAACATGCTGAGGGTTTCATTGGCTCTTGTTCTTGTTGACACAATCAGGCTTAGATATACTGTCGTCGGGTGGATGGATATGATAGTCACTTGGGTTTGAGATTGTTAGACGGAGAGAATGAGAATAGGGATGACTTCTTTGAAATATTAAATGTCTGCCTTCTTCCCTGAGATTTCGAATGGTTCTTATGCTCCATCGAAGGATCGCTACTAGGTCGTCTTCGTGTGGTCGGATTCTCATAGTCAGTGTCGGCGTAGAAATTATCTGGAGTTGCTGTTTCCTATCGTGGTCTCTCTTTTGGTCCTTAAACTATTTCAAAAGTTCGGTCTTTGAATCGAAGTAGTTGTGGAACTCGTCTACTTTATTCTCTTCCGGACCGGAGACCAGGTGATGGATGTCGGCACACAAGTTCTCACTACTCAAACCGTTCTTTCACTGCAGTGTCTCTACGCGGAAGAACAAGTTTTTCGACGGACAGGGTTTTCGGTGTCCCGTCAAACTTTAACCCCCACTTGTACACGCCACTTTTCCTCACCGAACCGCCAGGAATAAGTTGCTCCTACTATACTTTGGGAACGTTTATGTTTAGGCATCCAGCGCTGGTTTAGGCTGAGTGCTGTTTTATTCTCGACTTCCTTCGTTAGGGTCCTTTATCGAAAGGGTAGGGGTAAGAGAGGTCGATTTCGGAACCTTTCCCTTCAAGTTATATTGCTGTTGAAATTGTCGTGATCTTCTTATATACTGCGCCTACCAGCAACCTTCACTTAGAGTCAAAAAAAGACCCAAAACAGGGTGACATTCGGCTTTAAGCCTAAGAATGGGTTTCAGGATCTTATTTTCTCTCGATGCGAGCTACTCTACAGATCTTGGTAATATTTGAATGGAGGACTTTAATTGCTTTCTTGGACCCTTATCTTTTATTCCTTTCCCGTAGTCCTTATCAACTACCAGCGTCTTTAAGTAATTAAACAAACATTTTTCTTATTTTATTAAATTAAGATACACCATGGTCACGTTTTAACCCTTGGGGAACGATGAACCCCCATATCCCCAGACGTTTCAGTTCAGTCATCAAACGTAATTACAAGACACAATTCTTTTAATTTAATTACCCAAGACAAGAAGAAGAACAATACGAAGCAATCAGCGGTAATAAAAATTCCAAAATTAATATTTCATTTATCACCATCTCGGCGATAAGACGACATTCTTCCCTTCCCATGGCAAGACCGGTCCCTTGTGGTTATCATTCCAATAAATCACTTAATATTCCCAATCCTCTGGAAGCAATTCAACTTCTCCTATCTAATCAGAGACTATGTACGCGGGTTTTTTGGGGGAAAGAAGGCCCAAAAAGGATAACAAGGTCAGGGGCAGCAGTCTTATCAGTTGGAGGCATAATTGAAATTAATCAGACGGCATAACACTGCACTGGTTGAGGCGTTACGCATTTTAGAATCTGTTATTGCGTCGATTGAGAAGCGATATCGAGAGATTTGTTACTACTGGCGATAAGCACACTTGACCCGTTCGTTGTAACCTCCACGGGCCTAATCGCTTGTATATTGATTGTTAATTGACGCTCCAAGTCGTATCTCATTACAGAAAGTGTCATTATCTCGAAACAATTAAATCGGAGCCGACTTTAATTACTGATAAGCTGGAACGTTTCAATGTCATCCAAGTGTAATCCTATAGGGAACTGTTAGATTTCACGCCTTTTTTGTAGGAAAAACTGGAACCCATCAACCATAACCGCGAACGGCGCCAGGGGTGTGAACATGAACACTACTGTCTGGCAGGGGAGTAAACCGCTCATTCGAAACGCATGCATCTTCTTTGACCAAACTAATCAACCATATGATCCCGGTTCGAGAGCCACTTGAGATCCGATTACCGATCGGCGCACCATTTGTAGGTCCTTCCACGAAGGATACATGTGGCATTGGCGGCGCTTTGCAAACGATCGTTCTCGTTTACTTGCATTTAATGATCCTGTCAAGCGCAGGATCGAGCCGAGTTTGACGCGATGATTTATTTTGCGGTCAAAACATGTGTTTGACTTGACAGTGGGATACATGCCGCAGAAGCGACTGTCTGTCTGAAATGATTAGTTTTCAGCTCGGATTTCCATTACAAGGAATACGACATGGAAAATCCGTTCTGCTTGGGGAGATTTGTAAGACTCAGAGGCGCTTACTTTTGCCGCAGGATGTGGGAGTTAATGATTTGTCAAAATAAGATTAAGGACTTGGAAGAGGATACCGGAAAAAATAGGTGGTACCGCGTTCCTAGGAAATGGTTCAACTAAATGTTTTAGATTGTTTGATGGGTTTTTGAACGGTGAGTTAATTTTGGGGAATTTTTTCCCGAGGAATCCAAAGGAAGTAGAGACTAATTAAGTTCAATTTAATTCAGGAATTTTTTTTTTTTTAAGGAGCTATAGTCGGTGTTCATTAGGACCACAGGAGGGCATTTTTTTTTAGGGGAAGAACAGACTATAAGTCACCATTTGTAGAGCAATAAGAGACAACATGGAGACATTCTTTAAGGATTGCTGTAAGGAATGCCGACTTCCGCAGGATGGTCCTCTATCCACTCTCTTGTAGAAGCAGTCGGTATTCATTGGTAAATTTTCCAAACTTAAGAAAGGCTTTAGTTTCGGCACCCTCATCCTTGAAATTTGTAAAACGGTCAAGTCGGTTCTCTACCATTTGGTCTGGAGCAGATAGGGACAAAAGCGAGACCGTTATCTGCTGTGAATGCCCCGCTCTATCTGACAATAGACTAGGGGCTCTAGTTTTACGGAGCAAGACTAGAAAATGGAATATATAACCGGCGTACGAAGGAGAAAATCAACGCAATACTCGAAGACAAAGACATAGTCCAAAGGATAAGAGGGCTTGAATATTTAGTGAGAATGGATGACTCAAGAAAACAAAACAAAAAAAAACATTCAATGGCAACCCTGAAAGCACGAGAACAAAAGGCAGACCAAGGATAAGATAGATAGATGGTGTAACAAACGACATACAAAAACTAAGCGTTCAAAACTGTAGAAATGTAGCACAAGACAGAACAGAATGGAGGCACGTCGTACAGAAAGCTAAATTCTACCCAAGGATGTAACGCCATAAGAAGAAGAAGAAGAAAAGGACTATTACTAATATCAAGTTGACGAGTTCTTTGAAGATCCTCAATTCTTCACTTGGATCCACTGCATATTCGCCTTCCTAAGTAGTCTGTTCCTCTTTTTACATAGATTATGTAGCTTAGGTTAAGGTTACTGTCTTTACTGAAGTATAAGAACACTTAGACCAGAGGATATCACTGGATCTATCGCTATTCTACCTGTTTGCAGACTAATTGAACTAGTCGGAGCCACAGAAAAAAGAAAAGGATATCACTGACGTCCATATCTATTATAACGCTGAGATCGTCGAAGAAAGAAGCTCCTAAGTCAATACAGGTCTCTGCAAAACCTATATACGAGTGCCCCATGAGGACAACGATGACTGAGCTAATTAGTGGTCGTTTAAGCATTTCTAGTCCATTGGAGTCTTTTTGATCCAGCTAAGGCTAGATTTGTCTCCCATTAGTTGTCGTCTGCCATCAATATAGTATTCAGCTTGAGTAAACGATTTTCTGGCAAAATTCTCAGGATACAGCCCTTTTCAAGATCTGGTAAGCCTTAGAGTTCCCTAAAATATTTCTATGCACCGGCATCCAAAAAAGGTAGAAAGTGAACTGACTTTTGAGTTTAGAGACTATGATTCCAAGGACAAGATGCAGATATTTCCACCTAAAGTCTGGCTTCATAGACTTATCCACGAAATCCGTAAAAGTTTCACAATAGATTAATCATAACCAGTCAGACACACTCCACCGTAAATCTAGATAAAAAAGTGCATCTACAGTTAGAAGACGACCTAGAGTTTCTATTGACAACAGATTGCTCTGTGGGGTTTACATTTTCCTGTTGGGAGTAATCCTCATCTACAAGGATTCTGAAACTTATTTAGATTTATAGGATTCAACTTAGGGTCTAACCACTGGATGCGGGTACCGTTTAAGGGTAATATTTCCCCCATATGGGTAGCACAATGGGTTCTAGAGACCTAAGTGTGGCGCAGAGGTGTTCCTCTTCCTTACCTAGCCTAAGGTCCAACTAAGGGTCACAAATGGTAACTCAAGAATTTCCTACTACGTAAGGAGGAGCTTCTCTGCGCCACACTCAAGTCTCTAAGATCCATTATGCTTCCCATAGGAAGGAAATCTTACCCTTAACCGTACAAACCTCACCTAACCTAGGGTCCAACTAAGGGTCATAAATGGTACTTCAAGAACTTCCTGCTACGTAAGGACTTAAGAAACCCAATCATCATAGGCCACACATTCTAACGCTTCACGATACCCCAATATGTTTTTAACAGCGACTGGGTCGTAGTCAAATAGGCGTAGAACAAGTCTAGCAATGAAGTCTTGTACAGGGCAGGATCCTAATTTTTTTTTTACGGACGCTTCATCAAAGAACAACACATATGCACATAGGAAGCCTAGGAGGACCAAACCAAAGCAGCCAGTAGCGTCCTTTTTAAAATTTGGTCGTGTCTCAAGCTGGAGGCCTTATAATGAGTACCTCTGGTACACTTGAAGCTTAGCTGAAGAGGGTTATTCCAAGAGGGAGTCAATGTTTTTAAAAAGAAAAGGTGATGAGGTATGGATCTTTTACGAGGCAGCATTTGAACTGCTGAAAGACACTACTGACATCGGTATACTCAGCCACTAATACCGTGGTGTCTTAAGGAGAAAGGGCTATTTAACTTGGAAACCCAGCACCGCTTATGAAAAAAAAGGACATTCTTCAAGGAGAATCCAAAAAGTGGATGTCTTGCGGAAGGGTATGACTAAAGAAAAGGACTTGCAACATCAGCAGAAAAGGCATTCGACATCAATTTTGCAGCTCCTCGGAATACATCTTGCAATTTAGTATGGTAAGTGCCACCGACTTAATTCCAGACAACCAGGACACACTCATTAATTTTGAAGTTTGTATCCTTCTGTATTAATTGAAATAAAACATGTGCCACCAAATAGTTTAGAAAGGATCACATCAACCACAAACAATTTACTCCGATTGAATAAGTTCATTAATCACCTCAAATGGAGTCCTGTGAAATTCCTTTGACCAAATATTTTCCCATGATCTTAGAAAGAAGCCAACATTTCATTCACAGAGTCCTTTCATTTTCAAAAGGATAAAACCACAAATAAACTGAATCGACATCAATTTTTCATCGTCCCATTCATTTCGCATTATACAAGTGCACATTGAGTTACTTGAAAAAAAAGGACTACATCACCTCACGATACAAAAAAAAAAAGGACACTCTCGCATTACACGCAATAAATTTCCCTAAATAAATTACAAAAGATTCGCCTATGTATCTTAATTATGTCAAATGTAATGAACTGTCAATAATCGTAACGCAATTCAGCTTTACGCATTTTGACATTGCGTTGTGTCCTTACCAATAAAAAAGAAAAATCCTGCTGAATGCAATTTGTTCGTCCTTTTATACATTTCGAATCAATGAATAACTGAATGAATGAATGAATGAATATCCACCTTGTACTTTTGTGTCCTTGTTCTCTTCGTGAGTGCGTAAAAAAAATACAAAAAGGATGATGGACAGCTTACATAAAAAAGAAGCATGTCCAGCCTTGCCTAATGTCCGACGATCACAGAACTAAATGCCGCCAATTGGCTTCTTGGTCGAGTGTCCTTTTTCACACTGTTCAGTGGCAAATGTAATTTATCACCTAAACAGTGCTCCACTGCTCCGGATAGAATGGACATGCATTTTTACACCATTTCTGTTTTTTTTTTAAGGATACACCACATGAAATTTGATATCGAAATGTGCAGCTTGACACACGGTTGCACGGAAAAGAAAATGATGATCCTTCGCGGATCATTAAATCTCAATCATATAATTTTTCCTTGGAATGTGTCCTCAAAAACACATGGACACAATCCGTGTTGTGAATAGCATACACACACTGGTATACATTTTCGGTTTAATTGTCCTTCAGAATGAATGAAGTGGCGGAAAAGGATTCCACAAGCAGCATCCTCCCTATTAATACCCATTCACTGTCATTATTATGATTATTTTCATGCATCGCTGCGCCGAATTCGATTTAATTTTTCCTCCATTTAATGGCGGAGTTAATTTATTATCCCCGGTGACGGTGTCCTTTTTATGGTGACATTGCAGATGAACTCAATGCCATATGAGTGCCAGAGAGTCTATTAAATATACACTGGTGATCCTGTTTCTTTTCTCCCTGCCGAGGACACTTTAATTTTCGTTTAATTTTGAAAATATTTATTTAAGTGCCTGAGAGAAGGACCCATATTATGAGGACATAGAACAGTCATTAGGGGTAACAAACCTGGCGATGGATTTTAGAAAATTGCATGTGATTTATTGACGGAGGACATACTGGATTACTGAATTCGAATGGATTGGATTGGATTCAATGGAGTGCGGCGCTTTTGTGTGTGTAATGTTTGTTAAGAGGATCCTTGTTGGTGGGAACTATGTGACCAGTTCATGTTTACAGGAATGTCTTTTCAAGTACCTTGTTACATTTAAAGGAGTTTGTCAATTAAGTACACCTTTTGATGTGTGTGTTTGTGGCAGTTAATAAAGGGAAGATTGACTACCCAGCTAAAGAAGGAACTGAGGCAGTACTATTTGGATTTAGAACAAAGCACTCCGAATCCATGGGCACCATCGTCTTTAAAGCTGAAATATGTGCTATAAACAGATGCGTTCAAAGCAGACAGTCAAGCAGCTATCAAAGCACTTAAGACCCATGGAATTCAGTCTAGGCTTGTATGGGAATGCCTGCATAGACTCAATGAACAGGGCAGGAACAACAGAGGTACCCTCTACTTGATACCCGGACACGTCGGAATTGAGGATAACGAAGCGTTGGCCCTGAACCTTAATTGCCGAATAAGAGATCGTATCCTAAACAAGGGCGGAGAAAGAGAGCCTGGAACCACCAAGGTCTGAGGATAACTTAGAAACTCATAGGGAACTACAACCGGAAAAGATTCGAAGCATGCGTCAACTTAAACAAAATCAATCTACGTATTCTCTCAGGATTCCAAAAGGGGCACTGTAGACTCAAAGGAAACCTGAAGAAACTGGAGATGTTTAGGTTAGGTTAGGTTAGAGTGGCAGGGTATATTTGACAACCACTCTTAGACGAGAGAAGGTCCTTTGTGACACCCGCAGAACCAGAGGGCTGGAGGCTGCTTATGAATTAGCCAGTTCGTTTAGACTATGGAAGGAACTGGCTCCTAGAAAGGCTGTTCTTTGAGCTAAAAGGGCTGGACACATACAGAGAAGGTGGAGAATCATCTCTACAAGGGATAATGGAAGAAGACCTTTAAAGATTCTGTGAAGATACCAGTGAGATTCCAGAACACATCCTGGAGTCTTGGGCAAGTTGCAAACGTCAGATAAGAATATACCAACTCTAGGCCCACTTCCCATCCTCAGATCCCTTAGGTAGCTTGGCTCAGAGAAGGTTTTATTGCATGACTCTCAAGTATAACTCTGTAGAGGGAACAAACCTCTCCAAGGTACCAGCAGGCAGACTAACCAGATCCTTCCCGACGTCTGATAGCATTCTTGCTGTTACTCAGGAGAAAAGACTATATACAACTTATTGGCGTTATTACGGGACACTTCTCCTTTGCCAAACATCTCAATGTGACACCACTATCTTTGACGCTTGTAGAAAGGTTGATGATACTGCGGATTCTCCTACCTTTGCTCATATCAGTTGACAGACTTTTGGGGCTGATGTGATGTGTGCTGGTAATCTTAGCTCCTTATCACTGACCCTTTTACTCGTTTTTCATAGAAACACAAATAAAATACAGAAAAAGGGTTGGACCTCTTCTTGTGTCTGAATGCTCCAGTGCAGAACCATTTAGACCCACAGACAAAGCTCTTCATTTTGTAAATATCGAGCTTGGCTGGGTCTCCAAGCACCTTTTTTGCAACTCCCCTGTCCTTTCAAGCCTAAGGAGGCAATGAGGTGCCTTCCTCGTCTCTGTCGTTAGAAGAAGGCGTGCCCGCCTAATAAACAATGCCCTGTGAGGGCTCCTATTATTGATGACTATAAGAACTAAGGCATGGTCTGTTGTTTTTTCTTATAGCAGCGCTACAGTCCGGAATGGATCTAGTCTTGTTTCCTTCTAAGTATCCTCCTCATTGAACTAGCCAAAAAAGGTTCTGTATCAACCTTTTTGATGCCAAGACCATTCTGCGGCCTCCCAAGAAGTACAGCGAAAGACTGTATAAACAATTTTGGCTTAAAGACAAAGCGCAACATTAATGGACAGAAACGGAAGGTAACAGATAAGCCAAAGGTTCTATACCAAACTCTTCCCAAAAAAGAACGAAGCAACTGCTACAACTAACAAGAAGTGAGATTCGAATCGTCACAGACTTTCTAACCGAACACTGCCGGGTTAAAAAACATCTCATGACTATGGAAATAGCACAAGATAACACGTGTAGGATGTGCAACGAGGACGAAGAATAAGCAGAACAAATACTATGTCACTGTAACTGCCTCATAAGAACACGTCATCGTTTTCTAGGTAAACACTACCTCGTGGTGGAAGATATAACCACCAGCCCACCCAAGGACATTGCTGGTTTTATCGCGCATCTCGGCATCATGGAGGAGCTCCCCCAAGTAGGCCTATTGTGATATCCTCTTCATTAGAGCTCCTTCGCGCTAGGATGGTATTGCAGGATTCTTCATCGATAAAGAAGGTGATGGTTTGTCCTCCGCTTTTCTCCTGCATTATCCTTAGGATCCACCATCTAGCTGTGAAGAAGCCGGTGTTTTACTTCCCTGAACGAGCTAGAAAGACGTCCTTGGTCATAACATCTTCAGATAAGAGGAAGATTATGCATTTATATGACTTGGGGATGTTGTCGCCCTGAGTTGCCATCAAGTTTGCCATGGTTTCATCTTCTTTACCACAGACATGAGCCATTCTTTGGTCTCTGTGTTGTGGCATGTGATGGAGAGCCACCCATTTCTTGTGGAGTTGGGTAACGTCTTTAAGATGGGAGCTGTTGTTTTCTGTCCTCTATACTTCATCCAGTAGATTCTTTTTAACCATGACTCACTTCTTGTTCTTCACTAAGAGCTTGGACTTTTGTGTGTCTATTGCGCTCTAGTTCCTTAGCCTTTTCGTGAGTAATGCCGTCCCTAATCATAGCGGATATTCGAGCTCCAGTGAAATGTTCGTATTTCTTCTGGGGTACAACTGTATCGCTCTTAGTTCTGTCCATTCAGCCCTCGCCACGTATTCCATAACATCTTGGCTTGGGAAATTGTTGTCTCTTGGTCCGCGGAGGTTGAACCTCAATCCTGTATACTTAGGTGTGTGCCTAGGTGTACAGGGCTTCCTCTTTTCACCACTTGAGGACGCACCGGGTCGTCTGAGAAGCTTGTGTTTTTCCGTTGGTTGCTTTAAGTTTCGTTCTAGGGACAATTGAGTGAGTGTAGGCATTCAAAGGGTGGTCATACAATCTGCTCCCTATTGCTTACGCCTCCCACATGTCCCGTAGACTTACTATAAGCCCTTCCGCCCCGAGAGGGCGACAACCCAACGGACAGGTCTAAGGGACTAAGGACCACCTCAAATTCTCATCTAATCCTTCTCACTCCATGCAATAATATTTCAAACGTCTTTTTTTTTTTACAAAAGTCTTTGCGGCAACAAGTTACACAAACTTCTATACAACTATACATACACGTCTTAATTGTAAGGAATCAAATAAATCTCAATAAAAACAAATTTGTTTATTATTAATTTATTATAACGTATCAACGACCCAAGAACGCCGCCAGCGAATATAATATTCGCTTTCCAATTGACTTATCTTGGCCGCCTCGACAAATGACCTAAGAGCCGAGAAGTGATTAACGCGCGTTTCATCCTCTTCTGGACTCTCTGTTTCGATGTGTGTGTGTGTTCATGTGCCAATTTACTTATAACCTGCAACTATGGTTAAATATTTAATTGAGTAATTAATATTATTATCGCTGAGCGAATTCTCGCCTTCGGGATATTTATAGATCTTGGGCATTTAATGACGGGGAGCTCTGTATCTAGCAATTCGTTTAGCTGTAAACAGCTTCGAGCTGAGATTGAAATGTCTTATGTCGATGACAGCATCACTCAACTGAACAGAGTGGAGAGCAAGCACTTGACTCGGGTATAGATTGTATAATTGGAACTCGAAATGTCACCGAAGTCAGTTTGTGTATACATAAATGAAATTAATTAGGTAGCTGCTTGTACACGATACAGAGATAAGGCGGTAATTTAATAATTATTGTTGTTTGTTCAAATTGGCTGACAATGCAAATTGTTTTATAGCCAGCCACCCGCCCCCCCCTTGGGGGCTGGTTGTCATTTGCATATCTCTTGCAACGTTTTTTTTTTTCATTTTAATTGTTTAAACAATTTAATTGCTCACATCAGTAAGTAAATAAGTTTTGTTGTTTTGTTTAGTAATTTGTTGTTGAGAAGTCTTGAGGACGTTTATGGGAAATGAATTCGTTTGACAAAGTAAATGGATCAGGATTGGGGGTGCATTTGTATGGATCACTTCCATTTTTTTTTTGGTGGATTGGATAAAGCGGATACGTGCGTATATAAATGGTCTTTCAATAGGGACTTCCGAAGTTTGACAGTTGATAGGGGCCATATTATTGAAGCTACATCTGTCAAATTGGCTGTCATTTATTCAGCCTGTTTTGCCAAATCACCATGGATGGAAATAGCGTTTAACAACACGTGCAAATAATAAAATTGTTTTATCAAAATGGGTGTTCAAAGTTCCGTTCAAAAAATCATCTACAGCAATGAAGCCCATTTCTGGAGGAATGGGTACGTCAACAAACAAAATTGTCGAATTTGGGACGATACGAATCCACATGAGATCCAAGAGCGTCCAATGCATCCCGAAAAAGTCAATGTTTGGTGTGGATTTTGGGCTGGCGGCGTCATCGGTCCGTATTTCTTTGAAAACGACGTTGGCCAGGCCTATAGGTCGATGATTACTAATTTCTTTTGGCCTGAATTGGATGATATGGACACCAACGACATATGGTTTCAACAGGACAGCGCTACGTGCACCACAACTCATCCCACATTGGAAATTCTGCAAGAGCGATTCGAGGGCATGGTCATCTCACGTGGAGGTGGCCACCGAGATCGTGCGATTTGACCCCGTTAGACTTTTTCTTGTGGGGTTTTCTGAAGTCGTAGGTCTATGTGAATAAGCCCTCAAAGCCGACATAACCCATGCCATCGGTCAAATTCAACCTGATTTATGCGCCAGAGTCATGGAAAATTGGACATTTCGGATGCGCGCCGCCCAGAGAAGCCGCGGCGGACATTTGAACGATGTTATATTCCATACATAATGGCATCGATAGGCCTTTCAAACGAATAAAAAATGTCGATGATATCTCACACAAACTTTGTTTTATTTAAATTTAAAGATAGGAGCGCTTAATGAAAGACCCTATAGATCTATTTGGTTCCCTACACCGCTATTCGAGGGTATTCTTGAACCAGAATAGCAGACGGATGGTCTCTAAATAGCAAGCAAACACAATCCAAGTCTTGGAAATGGACGGTCTCGAAGTACAAAACGACAGGCGATCTAGGAAGGGACAAAAAAAACGCTTAAGCTCCGAGAAGAAACGGAAGGTCTCCAACACCGTCATAAAGATGGTGGCCGAGAATCCACCATAAAGACTTCAGAAATGTGCGGAATAGTACGCTATCGTGAAGTCCCTTTTCCCCAAATCTGCGCAAGAGTCCGCCGGAGTGAGGTAGTTTCGCGAGGTAAAAACTGCTTCCTTGGTTCCAATGGGTAGACGCAGTATGGTAGATAATGCCTTGCCACCAAATCCCCTGACAAAACCGCGGTGAAATGATGGCAGAATGCCCAGACTTCGCTAGAAAAAAATCTATCGTTCGCTCGCACGAGTAAAAAGAAAACGGCGATAGGGGCTGAACGCGACCACTACTAGACTCACCTACATGACTCAGCAAGTACATGAATCCACAGCAAGGGTTCAAAAACGGTGGCACACTTCAGCAAAAAAGCGGAGTGCTGTACATGAAGCCGTGATTAAGGCCCGTTGTGGTTGAATAAGTGGGATGCCGAGCGTGTGAGGGTGAGACTAGCGGGTCGAGCGGAACGAAGAAGGGACTTGGGAAAAATCCCAACGTCACTCTTGGTTGACCAGGAAAGTTAATGTGGGCATCGTATTCACCTAGAATGTATTCAGGGATTTCCTCAGCCTCTATGCAGATATTTTTGTCTTCTTCTTTACACTAGCCTTGTCCCATGTTATTTGGAGTCGGCTCTCTTAGTTATGATCCTAGGTTGTCATGTCGCCTACTTGCGCTCTTCTCATATCAATATTGACTAGAGTTGCCGGGTCTTCGACGGAATAACTTTCCGCGTCATGTGCTCCTCTGGTGTTGGTGCGATGGTCTATGTCCTCGTCGATGTTGTTGCTTCTAGAGAGTATCGATCCTAGATATTTGAAGTTTGAGATTTTTTTTAAGTGGGTATTCGGCGTTGGATGATCCGAGAAATCACACCGCATATACTCGGTTTTCGGCCTACTGATACGCAAGCCATGTGATTCTAGAGCAGTCTACCATTCGTCCAGCAATGGTTTTGGTTTCTTCCCCTTTCTTAGAGTTTTTGACCTATGAAGGGAGTTTCTGTTTCTGTCCTTGCCAGTTTGTCGGCTTCTTCGTGGCCCGGGATACCTATGTTCGTGACCTGGTACCCAATGACGTGTGACTTACTGCATTTGTCCAGATTTCGTTAAGGATTGCATATGCATTTAGGGCAGCTCCTGTCCAGGTTTATTTGAACGTTTCTACTAATGTCGTTAATATTCGTTTGAAAGGGTTCGCGTAGTTAACCCATTGGTTGGTGAAGACATTAATTTGAACCCTTTTTCTTTAGCCAATAGTTGTGGTACTGATAGAAAGGACCAAAAGGTTCTCTCTGCCAATAGTCCCAGCTTGAAAGAACCTGAGTACTTACAGAGCAGTCCAGGGCAAAGATCAGGGTGAAAACCAGGATGAAGATTCGTAATAAAAGTAGTTGATTCTACCAGAGTCTTGGAACACCACGCTTCAGTGTTAAAGTAGGTTAGGTAAGGTTAGGAGCATACTTAGGCTAAGATGTAGGCCGATTGTGATACCGCGTAGAGTACCGGAAACCGGTACAAGGAACCTCGCATTTGATGAATTTTCTTGTCAGGGAAGAAGTTATGGGTAACTTTACGATGCAGACCCCCTTCGTGTACCGCACTATGTGCAGAACCATTACGACCCACCGACACAGCTCTTTATTTTGTAAATACAGTCAAAATCGATTATAACGACCAAATTAATCGGTCCCTTGAAGGCCGTTATAACCGATTTTGACTGTATCGAGTTGGGCTAAATCGCTTAGGTCTTCGTAGAAATATTCTCCTAGAGTTTGCCGTCTTTTTTTTTTTTTTTTTTTTTTTTATAATTAGCGCGCGCTAAAGGGGATATGGCTACCCTTAAACTATTGGACTAGAGCACGGGCGTTAGGGAAATTAGAGGAGAGAGAAAGGAGGTACCGGTGCACGTTGGTTTTAAATGCTTGAGGGTTGTAGTGATGAGGAAACACAGAGCTATGTAGATTATTCCACATTCGTGTGGTACGGTTAAAGAAAGAATCTCTATATTTGACAGTACGTCCGAAAGTAGGCTTAAGGGTAAACTGATGTGCATTCGAAGCTTGACGTGTATTGCGGGTGAAATTTTGCAGGGGCGGAATGCAGCTGGCTATTTCGCTAGAGCACTTTTTGTAAAAGAATCGATAAAACAGTGAGAGACAGGAAACATTTCTTCGGTGTTCAAGCGAGTCTATTGACTTCGCAATGTTTCTGTCACCTATTAGTTTTATCGCGCGTTTTTGAATTCGATCTAGAATGTGCAAGACGGTTTTAGGCGCACCAGACCAGATGTGAGCGTTGTACTCAAGCTTAGGGCGAATAAACGCCTTGTAAATTGAAGCCAGATCAGAAGGGGTAAAGTATTTTTTGCATCGTTTAAGGAAACCTAAACATTTCGCAGCGTTCTTGGCGACATCGAATATATGGTCATTCCAACGAAGATCGTTGTTAACACACATACCGAGGATGGAAAGTTTTTCAGTTTCGGCGATGCAGGTACCATTCATGGATAATGGTTCGAGATTAGGGTTTCGCTTGAGAGACAGTAGGCAGCATTGAGTTTTGGAAGCATTAAATTCCACTCTATTTGTAGAACCCCATTTTAATATGCTGTCAAGGTCGGAATTTAATGAGTTTAACATACGTTGCCGCTCCACTACTACATCCGAAGAGCAGGGACGTGAGCTAGGGAACGAATATGAAAAACTGAGAGTACTGTCATCGGCGAAGGAATGAATTGGATTAGAAGTTGCAGACAAGAGATCATTTATAAAAATGAGAAAGAGAGTCGGAGACAAAACAGAGCCTTGGGGGACACCAGCATTTATATGGTGGATTGCAGACTTGAAACCGTCCAAAACAACTTGAATTGAACGGCCCGAAAGGTAGTTTCTAATCCATTGAAGAAGAGATACATCGATCCCATATGCACGCATTTTCGACAAAAGAGCTTGGTGCCAAACTCTGTCAAATGCTTTTGAAATATCAAGCGCAACAATCTTACTTTCACCGAGGTGATGTAAAGATTCGTTCCACTTCTCGGTGAGATAAGCCATCAAATCACCCGTGGACCTGTTGCTACGGAAACCGTACTGCCGGTCATTGAGGAGTTTCCGTGAGTCGAGATATTTCATAAGCTGACGATTTATCAGCGTTTCCATGACCTTGGAAAGAAGGGACGTAAGTGCAATGGGTCGGTAATTGGAGGGAGAAGAAGATTCGCCCTTTTTGGGCACGGGCTGGACAAATGCAATTTTCCATCTACTCGGAAAGAGACCTGAGGAGTAGGACAGATGGAAAAGCTTACGCAGTGGTTTTGCCAGGGTGGAAGAACACCTCTTCAGAACTATGGGTGGAATACCATCTGGACCAGCGGATTTGTGTATGTTGAGACCTCTAAGTACTCCTGCTACTGTACGAGTGCGAAAGTGGACTTGTCCCATGGAGAATTGGACGCTCTCGAGTACAGGTGGAGGCAACGCACAATCTGGGAGCGTTGAGCTGGCTGCAAAGTGTGCAGCAAGCAGATTGGCCTTGTCTGAGGAGCTGACAGCTGGAATGTCATTGTAAATGAGCGTTGGAATTGACGACGAGGCAGAATTCTTGATGTTTTTCACGAATGACCAAAAATTTTTACTACCCTTGGGACATTGTAGTATTTTTTGCCTCAATTTTTGGTCATAAAAGAATTTGACACGTCGAATGTGTACATTGCAGTCATGTCTGGCTTGCTTAAACTTTTGACGGTTTTCCTCAGAGGGGTTGGCTTTAAAATACCGAAAACAAACCTCTTTCTTCCTAATAGCCTCTTTGCAGCTCAGGTCAAACCACGATTTTTCCTTTGGTTTGATGCTCTTCATTCGGTTGGGAATAAAGGAGCTCATACCAAGGAGAATGATGTCAGTTATCATATCAGCGGCGGCATCCACATCGCTATCGAGGAAGCATAGCGACCAGTTAAAACTCCTAAAAAAGCTATTAAGGCCGTCCCAATTGGCTTTCTCGTATCGCCAAACTTTTCTTTTGGGAGTTTGTTCTTTAACTGCGTGGTCGGAGTACGAGAATTTAGCTGATATGACATTGTGGTCTGACCCGCCTAGAGGCGGTAATACATCAATGGTGTATTTATCAGGGTGGGAGGTAAGAAACAAGTCCAGTGTGTTGGCAGTATGACCTTCAATGTCAGGTATACGTGTAGGCTCATTTACAAGCTGAGTTAGATTGTTAATCTCAGCGAAGATTTCAACATACCTTCCTTCGGGTGTTGTCTGTCCAGAATTGCGAAGCCAACTAGAATTGTGTATATTGAAATCGCCCGCAATGACGATTTCAGTATGAGGATACAGGGAGACAATTCTTAAGATGGAATCGGACAGCGCATCAAACTCATTATAAGTAGAATTGCTGTCCGAGCTTGGGCTTCTATAAATAAAACAGTAGTGGATAATTTGCTTGCGGACGATGAGTTTAAGCCATTTGAAATTGAATTCCGGGTTGGAACAGTGGCCATACTGAGAAGGAAAGAAGCAAGCTACGTCACTACGAACATAAATCGCGAGACCGCGATGGGGAAAGAATAAGGGCTCTAGGCGATACCCAGGTATTTGGAGATCCGAATTATCCGAATCTCCTACCACCTGTGTTTCGCATAAAGCCAATATAGCTGGTTTGTAAATTTGAGTGTGGGCGTAAACGGCAAAGAAATTCGTTCTTATGCCACGAATATTAGAAAAATCTACCCTAAGTTCACTCATCACTAAAACACAAAAACACAAAAAACACAACACCAACGCACCGTCTTAGCCTTGATAAGGTAGCACCTGATAAGATCAAAGGCAGGATAATCACAAAGTAAGTGTTCCACAGTATTGTTGTCCTCTTCACAAACGTCCTAACACGTTTGAATGAGACGTCTATTAGTTGACGTTGACTCTTATAAGCTTAGTCTTAATCGGACGGCTCGAAATGTTGGCAAGTTTTTTCTTTACGGAGTTAAAGGACGTATGTAATATTGAGCTAGGAGATCTCTAGAGAGTAGTTCACACCACGTGGCATAGTTTGGGCCGTCATTTGTTCTATTGACTTAACTCCAATGATTTTCGTAGATCCTAAACCGAAAGTCAACCAGGCATACTACAGAAATAAGATTTTAATGCTTCCTTGGGTCAGAAGTCATTGTTCCCATAAAGATTGATTGCTCATGTCTCTTACAATTTTTTGATTAGAATCGAACATTCCCTATCGTACATTAAGGCTTGACTGAGTTTTAGATTCGAGGCTCTCAAGCTGTATTCACAGAAGAAGTGCGATAAAATATTTGTGGAACAGCTGCGTCGTGAACTTTCTCTCCCGCGCAATTCAGGTCGTAGCAATAGTGTACATCCACATTCTACATACATGTCCGAGCCATCTTAAGCTTTAGACTTGTTTAGAGTCCCTCTCCTCTAGTCCATGCGGATGGGATCGGAGATCATCCGAAACATTTTTTTCTCAAAACAACCCGGGGTAACCTCATTCATTCTTGACAAAGTCCATGCCGGCACATCATAGATCAGGACTGATCATTGCACTCACAGATGCCAACGGCTCCTATATTCTGTCGAACATTTGAGAGATCGAACATTTTGGCTCTCATGCTTCCGCTTCAAACGTCAAAGAACTAGTTTCCATTTCCCAAACCTTTTAATGTGTAGTTTGACCCTTTAAAATTGACGGCTTTTCCGCAACTGAATCAAGCGAGGTGTTGTGGTTAATGAGTCGAGAAAGTAGTTCAAAAAAGCTTTAAATCGTTGACCCTTCTGTCGACTTGTAGTCATCACAAATCGAACTGTATCCAGGCCGCCCATCAACTTAAATTGAACTTCAGAAAAATTCCACCTCGATATACTCATTATCAACAAAGTAATTTTCCACTTGGTCAGTCCCTAATAAGAGCTCTCGTTCATTGAATTCGAACACAGCAATCAAGGGCACTCTTTTCCCAATCACAGGAACACTAACCTAAATTAAAAGTCCCTCGTGCGTACATACTATCCGACCTCGTTAAATCTGAAGCGCAAACCGCTAACAAGCAGCATGCCTTGACAATTTACCCTGCCACATCGAGACGGGACATCCTTTTCTGCACTAAAAATCATGTACCAATTAATTTTCACAAAGCACAAACTAATCATAAATGGCCACTTAAGGTGCCAGCCTGCGATGTCCTGTGATGTCGTCCCTGTGCCGTTCGTTTGTTCTCTTGTAACGTCTTCAATTTGGGCCAAAAATGAATTGTTCAATTACGGCACAAACAAGAACTTAATAACAATGATCACTCGTTGTCGAACGCTGGATGGGAGCGGAGCCTTCGATCGATGCGCTGGGATGATCGCGTTGATGACGCTGGGATGATCGCAGGGCGTCAATTCAGGATAATTGCAGGACGGAGATGGTTTTGCCATCAGCATCGATGCTGATATGCGCGATCATCAAGCCACTCTGATCGTTGATCGTAAATATTTAGGTGTTTTTCAAATTGCCGATCATTATGTGCGCATAGGAAGAGTGAACTGGACACGCTCGCGCGAGATCATGTCCCAGCCTAATGGGATTCGAGGGTGATTGTTAAATGGGTTCACTTTGGAAATTGGATTAGTTGAGGTGGTGAAAGGCGGCTGCCTTGCGCGTGGGAAACGACAAAGATTTATTATTAACCGACGTGTAGTCGAATGGATTGCAAATTTCCTAATGATCGTGCGCTAAAAATAGTACTTTTCGCAATGGGGCTCGTAAATTTGTCTTGTCTTTCTCTATCAGGGTTATTCCCGCCGCCGCTGCCGTCAACCTAACAAATTCGATCGTAAAAGTCATTGCTAGGATCTCATAAATTTGGCAGAGTAAGAGAGAGAAAGAGAGAGTGGGACCCACGAGCTAAATGATCTCATATCCTGCGGTCTCTACATGCTCATGCACAGCCCCCAAGTTGTTGTCATAAAACCCGATTGAGTGCGATTTAAATTTTCAGAGTGTGCAACATTAAATTTGTCGCTTTTATGTGGGCCGCTGTTTGTGGAAGTAGACACGGTTCTTGTGATATAATACGAGCGGGGCTAATTTAAATGAAGACGTCAAAAAAATCTTTTGATGGGCGTTTTTCGGTGAAGATCCGACATGGAAGATCGTAAATAAAATTTGTTTCCAATCTGTTTTGTGACGTTTTTCTAGGCCTTCTAGGTCGTAAAAGCCAGAACTTTTCAAGTAATGAGCTGAGATATATAAATAAGAATGGGCTGGGCGGTTTGTAAAATCGTCAAGTCAATCATGTTAATATGAAAGTTTTTGACTTAAAGGTTGAAACAACTTGTTTTGTACCAGCAACGTAAACTTTACTATGTAAACTTGTGAATGATTCAAACTTAAAGGAAATGGGATAACAAGAGGTATAGAGGGGGACCATTGAAAGGCATTGGAGGAAACATGCAACAATGGGAAAGAAGGTATATCTGTGTAATTAAAGCCGTTGTAGGACCTAGTTGTGTATACATTTTCAAAGAACGTTCTTAGGATGAATAACAATTCGGAATGACATTTCAGCCGTCCTTAGGAAAACCGTTTCTGACGGTAGTGGTCTGAAAGAAATCCCACAGTTCCTGCCTTCCGCTTGATTGAATTTAAACAATTTTCCATAGTAGATGTTCCCAGCACAAAGGTCCCAGAACTGGCTACCTCGGCCTGGTTCATGATCTCATTTCTTTCAAGTCTCCTATTTCCTGTCACCCATCACTGTTTTACTCTCTTGTGTGGGATTGTAGTAAGTCTACGCAAGTACCTTCTTGGAGTCTATGGAATAATAGTTCAAGGCCTGACATGCTAGCTAACAGTCTAAGAACAAGCTAATGGTCGCACCTTTGATGCATCTACAGTGCTCCCCAGATAGCCGCCTTGCGAGTTTTTGTGATTTATTAAGGCACTTAAGAACGGAAGTTACCTATCCGTACCCTTATATTCCTGAAAAGTTTTGAAGTCTCAAATTTTTGGTTAGCAATGCGGGGAACGCAGCTAAGGTATGGAGTCCATATCCGGGTATTACTGTATACCAAAGTTGATCGTAGCGTGAATTTCAATCGGAGAATATTGAAACACATTCCCAATTGGTGGTGTTGGGTCCATGGACAAGCAGTAAATGTTGCCTACTGTTGAACCTTTAAGAGGTAATAGGTCCAAGGCCAAGTTTTCTTCCGAAGTCTCCTTAGTTTCCTGAGACAAATTGTAAGGAACTTTGCATGGTGCTAGGAATGTCGTGGCATATTTTCTGCGGACAATGATTGCTACTCCATCAACACTCATTAGCACAGCCATGCAGTTCCACTTGTAGACTTTCGATGACGAAAGCCTTCCCATTGAGTGAGGTTTTTATAGCTGTGGCAGACACTGAGCCATGGGTCGGTTATAGTCTAGAAATTCGTGTGTGTTTGTTCGAGTAATGCATCAAAAGTCACCATGAATTGTGAGTTCTTGATTAGAACGATCTTAAAGGTTGATTTTTTTACATTAGCAACGAATTGAATGCTGTCGAAGCTTCGTGTTCCTTTTCAGTACCGATATGTCTTAAACCTTTATCATGAGAATTTTCATCAACGTCACCACCAATGTTGCCAAATTCACTGGAGCAGTCGAATTCGATGGATATACGAGTTACTTGTCGTTGTTAAGAAAGTACGCCTCTTTATCAATTGCAACAGTGCCTTTGAGAGGCAAAATATCCCCAAGTATGGAGTTTTAGAAGACTGTCTTCAAATTTCTTAATTGGGAATGACTTTTCAGTGAATTCATGTAGTTGCGACCATGGCAAGGCTGGGGGGTTGATTTTAAAAGGGATTCTCCACACGCCAAACCATTGTGATGCCGAGGTGAGAAGTCCTAGCTTTCTTTGACTTTTTGCCTAATCTCTATCATATCCACGCCCTTCGTGTCTTCCTAACAATAAACCTCACGTATCTAATAGGATCGTGGATTTGTGGTTGGACAATACCATCATCTTAGTACATTTGCTGTTGTGTTCACCCATTTCTACAACTTTCTTATAACTATCAGGAGCTCAGAGTTGAGCCTTATTTTCATCAGTCTGGTCCTTTTTACCAAATAGTCAGACCTCGACATTAGTCCATGAAGCTTGCAAAGAATGCTTTCAACTGGTTAAGGGTGAATTCGTTGTTGCATCAAGACTCAAGATGCTTATATCTTGGAACACTTTTTGGTAGTAAACTGAGAATGGGAGACTCTTTCTTTTTTCTCCACACCTTTAGAAATTCCTTGTTCCACTAGCTGCCTTTTTTTTTTCTAAGTTAATTAGCGTTCAGGACTATTAAAAACAGCTAAAGTCTTCCCTAATGACCGTTGACGTTGTTCTGGTCTTCTTGTGTGAGTTCGAAGATTTCATGTCATCATGTCAAGTCCTCTTGGAACATTTTTCAACCAACTCGGAGTCGTTTGCAAATAGCCTGACATGGCCCGTGACTCATGTGGAGGTTAATGGACTTTCCTTCCTCGTCTGGAGTTGTCTTTTGCATGTTCTTATGTTACCATGCGCCCGTATTTAGCTGTCCTTGTTGCATTATGACTCTTGGCCTTAGGTTCTGTTTAGTTCTGTGCAAGGCCACTTTCTCTCACGCCGTGTTTTCATTTGTTAAGACATCATGTACCATAGCGTGCTTCGTTAGCCAGTTGGCAGATCTTGACCTAGTGACGACAGCCATAGTTGCCAGTGAACAAAGAATAACCAATGATACACAGAGAGATATGATAACAGTAAAGTGTTGAAATAAGGCCCAATCCATTCACAAGTGGTGTATGGTGTGGACGTGGTGCAGGCGTGATGCGGACCTGTGCCACCTGCATGTTCTCCTATGGGCCAATACAGAAAAGAATAGTGTGGCGTGGACATGGTGACTCTTGGCACCGCCGCGCCATATAAAGCCCAATCCACACACAAGTGACGTATGGTGCGGACGTGGTGCAGACGTGGTGGGGACATGTGCCTCTTGCATGTTATCTTATGGGCCAAAATAGAGAGAGATGGCGTGGCGTGGCGTGGGCACTGCTGCTCCATATAAATCTCAATCCACACACAAGCGGCGTATGGTGCGAGCGTGGTGGAGACGTGGTGGGGGCAAATGCCACTCGCATATCGCTCGTCTAGATGCTAAATAAACGAAAATAGACAAATATCTCTTCACCGTCTCCTGTCTGTGATTGCACCACGTCCCATGCACGCCCTGACCACGCCTGTATCACGCCACTTGTGTGTTTATTTGGCCTTATATCGAAATTTGGACTGGCTCAAGGTATGTTCTTGATGAGAATGACAGCAGATCCAAAGTTACCGATTGAGGTTCAACCATATAACCTTGATAAAGATTCTCTATCTAAGGTAATGTCGGCTTGAAATACTGATAACAAACTCTGCTTCACCCTTCATTCAGTCCTGCTCCTCACAGACAAAGTCTTGATTGCATCCTTTGAATGGGACTTTACCATCGATAAGAAATTTAAGTAATTGAATTCAAAAAACCGAACAACACCTTCACGTGAGCATTTGTTTCGAAAATTAATGTTCCAACGTTATTATAGTTCAACAGCTTTCGATTTATAACACAAACCTTTCACCTGCCTAATGACAACACATGAATCTGTATACAATTAACCATCTTTCATTTTTCTATACCTTTTTACCAATAAAAACGAAACCTTTTCCGAAAAGAAAAAACCGTTCTATTACTCCCTCGAGTACGACGTAAATCACTTCACTTGGACCCATCTATCCAAACACTCAGAGAACCTATTCTCATCGCCCACTGGAAGCCGAACACTGGAGTACCTACCTACCCTCTTGCGGTAAAAAATCAAAAAAAAAATCCTCGCGCTCTTAGCTGGTAAATTCCAGTATAAGTGTAGCTAATTGAATGTGTACACAATCGCCGATCGTAAGTCAATTACAATCTTAACCACCGTCTCGATAGGGCTTCAGTGTGCATTTAATTGAATCGAACATCAACTACCAGCACTTCGATCTTAAATGCCAGATACCCCTGGCCATAGTCAAGAGATCTATTAACGATTATCAATCATCAGTAGAGTATAAGCATTCGATCGTAATAACGATCACAATCATGCGCGTCCAAGTATCAACATCAATAGTGTTCCTAATTAAATAATAAATAATTTCATTGATCCTTTTCCGTCGCTCGGCGATCGGCAGACATCAGACAGCGGCTCGTCCAATCAGAATCCACTCGACACTCACCATAACGATCGATCGCGTCGAAAATATATAATTGACAAATACCCCCACAATTTAACCGAGGTGTCGGGGATCTCAGATCGAGCGTATAAGAGATTTTTGATTGAATAATGATCCGACATGATCTCACTTGTCCCGTTTCCCGCTGGACAAGTGGAGTAGATACCCGCTAACAATGGAAACAACAATAAATCAATCAAAGGAACGCACTTCGACGATGATCGTGCTTATTAGTTTAAAAAAAAAAAAAAAATCCGATGGCTAGAGGGATCCCTCAAAGCCGTCAAAGCGCTTGGGTCTCTTGTGGGAGTCAATTAAACGCGAGAAAATAATGATTCATACACAAATTGATTACTGAATTGTATGTGATCAGGCGGAGGGTGCAGAGGGGGGTTGTTGTACGAGAATTGTGTGAAGAAGATGCTTCTTCTTCAGTGCGATCATTAATTATGCGAGGTAAATTGAAAGGTGATCTACAGGGGGATTGTTTGGTTATAACCCCATGAGGGCATTAGCATGCTGCGTGGCAAATGGTTGGCCAAATATTGATTCGGTTGCTTGAGAGGCTTTGTCAGTGACAAGATGTGTGGATGGATGAGGAGATGTGGCTGTGGCTGTGTCAGTAACTAGAAAGGGTGCGAGAAGGTTTCAGTAACGATTTCGGTTCAACGGAGCAGTTTTTGAAATCAGTAGCTTTCTCTTCTTTGCTTGCTTTGAGCAATCTATTACCTTGTGCTGTTTGGTTGGATAGATTCTACTGCGGGACACATGGACTTTCTTCGCTATAGGCTATAGTGGCAGCGACCATCATATGTAGAACAAGGGAGGTCCATTGTGAAGGCCATGATTTTTGGGGGGTTACCCCACTAGGATTTTGAAGAAGAAGAAGCTCCCAAATGGAGTTTCCTTTTAAGGGAGAGTGTAGGACACGTGCATTTTAGATGGGGGCGTACTACTCCTCTGCTCTGGGTTGCTACAATTTTTACAGAAATCATTTGAAAAGAGGTCTAGCATTGTTGCAAGTTTGTCTATTAGGTAGTGAAGTGATGTGTGATGAATAGTCTTCTAAGGGAAATCAAGCTCTCAGAGCATCTCAGATCTAGCTTGTCTTGCAGTCATCTGTTTAGAAGGAAGGGCATCGGCTTCATCTGAGAGGTGATGCGATTATCCTTAAACGATCTATAAGGGACCTATGCCATCAACTCCATGAATAACAACCTAGTGGAGGATTCCAAGAAGGCTTACCCTAGGCGAAACAAAAACTCTACAAAACGAAGATCCTGCCAGTTTTGCTATATGGTATCGAGGGCTGGACAATGAGCAGATCCTAAACACTCGATTATTTGGTCGGCTTTACGAGGAGGGTGTACGAAAGAGAAGATACAACCGTGAACTCTATTAGCTGTATCAAGATTTGGATCCAATCCAAAAAGTCTGCTATAATGACAACAATGCTCCTGTCGAAAGGGTCGTTCGAATCGACGAAGAGTGCTTCATCTGGAGAACGGTAAACAGCGTGCTCGGGATCGAAGAAAATGAAAAACCAATGACTTCGTGTAATGCAGTTCGACTCAAAATATTTGGGTGCTACAACCGTAGCAACATCCTGGACACGTTAAGGATATTATTGGTATCACTTCCTACGGATTATCTACCACCAGAGTACACCGAGAGTGATACTTAGAAGACTACGACAAATTAATCTTGAGAATGGACTGCTGTCAAGGTTCGAGAATCGCTTTTCCGATCTAGAAGATGCCAAGGACCTACGAATTACAAAATTTCGCATGGAACTACTGTCAATTTATGAGGCTTAGTGTAGTCAACACCCAAGACAGCATACCTATTGGCACTGATGGTCAAGTACCTACCATCAAGGCTTAGCAATGAATTCTTCTAAACTATTGCAACTTTTTCAAGATGAATTCAAGGATAGATTGAAACGCGGACACTGATGACAAGCCGGGCAAAAAGTGACGCTTGAAATCTCATTTAAGGAGAGGGACTACGAGCCACATGGAGCTTTCCCTTCCCAATTATCTCTCAAAGTCCCAATGAAGATGGAGCAGACTAGACATCTACGAAATCCAGTGCCAATGACAACCACTTCAACTAAGTAACCAACGATGTAATCATTTCACCAAAAATTGGCTCGTGGAAGATTCATTGATTTCATGAATCACTCAAGGATTCTCTGTATCACAAATCTGCGCTTCACTTCTGAAGACGATTGTGTGCGCAAAATCGTTGTCATCCTCATGGTTCTCCAGAAACCTGCTTGGCAAACTGTTGACGTTTCGAATTGTCTGCTGACTTGTGTCAACTGAATTTCGAGGGCATACAGTTGCAGGTCCTTTGGAAAAATATTTTGAATTGTTGTAAACGTTGCTGAATTGATGTTGCGATGTTCATTGGTCAAAAGAGACGCGGTCTCCTTGCATCAACAAATCACACAAACTTGCTCTTGAAACCATTTACGTCAATCGAAACACACGACACATAAAAAAAAACATCCTTCCAACGGTTTTCATTCAATTGAATCAATTCCCTACGCACAATGATTATCTTCAAGATACGGAACATAATAACAAATCAAATAAAATACCATATCAGATCGTTAATCAATTAAAAAACTACTCCACACCAAGGGTTCTCCCCTTCAACCGTTTCTGAAGTACGATACCATCCACATCCACTTTTCTTTTTTTTCGGATTGCATGGAACTTACAATTCCAAAACCCAACCCATTGTTAGCTCATTCGTTAAACGTTTCGGATTTATTGCTGTCACATGGAATCTCCATGCAAGGATCTTCTCGTTCTCACTGCATTAGGACGATTCGTTGCATCTGCATTCGTAATCACAATCACCGGTTTCATGGCTTTGCTGCTTCACGCGGTTCGGGACAATGGAACGCAATCATAAACCTTAAACGCTGCGTTGCATTGTCAGAGCAGTCGGACTTTCAACACCCATAAACTAGGATTAATTTGGTGCTTATTGAATCGAAATCAAAACACGAATAACTCACAGAGTTTGGGACCATATTTTTGTGTGTGTGTGGAGGTGGTACTATGGGGATTTGAAAATTTTGTTCCCCCTTTTTCCATGCGTTGAGCTGTAGAAATCATTTGACATTATATGCGCGGATCGGAGTCGAGTTTTATGAAAAGGCGAAGGTGGTTTGAATGACGAGTTTATTGAACTTTAATTTTAATTAAAAGGAGGAGGCGGTATGAGGTCGACGTTCCTTGGATCAGGATCAAATCACAGCAAAGAAACCAAAAGAATTCCAACTGACGGTTCTTAAAATGCTAGAATCTTTGAACTAAAATGCGATTCTAAGCGTTATAAACTGCCTAACCGACCTCAGAGGAAAAAGATTGAAACCCAATACCATTTGAGTTTCAAAATCACTACACCAATACTAGCTCTGTGTGAATAGCATCAGAAGGGTATTCATAACCCCTTTAGCACTAGTGAATTGTACAAATAAACAAAAAAGTGCTCAACGTTAGGTTTGCCCGTATCTTTGGTTAGGGCTTCTCTATCGATGGTTGGGTTTCTGTAGCTGGCATGACTCGCTAGGATGTAGGCAGACTAAATAGATATTTCTGGAGTCTCTCAGCAGAAAAGACTACAGGCAACTCATTGGCGTTATTACAGGGTACTACGCCTTTGCCAAACATCGCAAAATGTGAGGTTTAAATCTAAAGTGACACCACCCCGATACCGATACCGCCCTCAATTTTGCTCCGAATGTCATATGGAACCTCAATACGAAAATAGATAACGACAACGTAACGACGGCGTTAAGACATGTTTACAGACAACACGGCTATAATGGCGACGAAGAAAGGTTTGTGGACTTCTTTCTGCACACTCAATCGCTTTGTCATGAGGTGGTAGAAGCACAAGGCCTGTCGCAAAGTCAGTCGAGTTTCGACTGAGAGAAGTTCCAACCAAATTAGTTATAAGATGGGTAGCCATGAATTTAAAAATTCTCTTTTGGGTATTAGAGGAGACGACCACCTGTTATTTGAATGAAACAAGATCACCCTTTTATCATAGTTCACTTCCGCCTTTGTAATTACTTACTAAAGGTGGCGCTACTGTCCGGGGTGGACCTGGGCCTCAACCAACAAGCGTCTCCAGCCAGCTCGATCTTTAGGTAGCTACCTCCAGTTTCGCACGCTAAGTTGGTTGAGGCCCCCTTCAACTTGCAAGCGCCAACTGAGTCGCGGTCTTCCTCTACTGCGCCGTCCTTCGGGGGGGGATTCGAAGATTTTTCGGACCGGAGCATTGGTGTCCATTCGCTCTCCATGACCCAGCCGCCTCAGTCGTTGAGGGTGCCGCGTTTGTACTGACATACCAAGGAGCCCACAATGGAAAAATAGTTCAGCGTAGTACCTAAACAAACCTTAATAGCTGTCAGTAGATTTGATCGTAGAACCTTATAAATACAGAGTCACCAAGGAGCTTATAGATAGCAACAGCTTGCGCCTAGAAATGAGAAAGAGACACAGTTTCAGAAGGTGGAAGAAGCATTTTAACATCAATTTCAACTACCTCATGGTTCGAGGTATGTCCTAAAGTCAACATGAGCTGCCATAGGGATGATGGCTCATAGTTGTGATCAAAGCAAACAAGTCTACCGAGCATCAACGGCCCTCTTTCTACTATGGAAGGAAGGGAATAATTGTAAAGCTCCCTTACAGAGTGTGAGAACTGGAGGAACGTGTATCTTGTTAATGAGACGTGGCCTCATCTCATCACCCACCATATTCGCCAGACCTAGCAATTTTCTGTCTCTTAGCCTAAAAAGAAGCGGTTTTCATACCATGACGTGGTCCTTACCGCCGTTTCTGAGTACTCCGTTGTCTTTGACTTTTAGGCCTAAAGTTGTTGTGACTTTCTTAGGAAATAGCCCGTTTATCAGTGGTTAGAGCATTGAATTTCTAAACTCCTGATCTAGGTTCGAGTCCCAATAGCAAGATTGATGAAATGGAACTCAAAAAAGTGGTCCGTTTCGACTTCTCTCTGGAAATATACACACATACCTACATATTATAATCGTAAGTTTTAGGCAAACCTTCCTGAATCTACCCATTAATCTGATTAGTCCGCGATACTTGATGATTCACAGCTTACCTTCTAGCTAACTATAAAAACACTTCAAAACCAGTTACAGCTTTGATTGACAGCCCTTAGACAAAAGATCATCAAAAATCTTCAAGCAAACTGACATATTTCCTTGTAATAAAGCTGTGAAATTTAAATTCAACCTAATCCCACGCAACAATAAAGCCGAACAACAGCTGTGAATCACGGCTTGACGAAAAACAATAACTCAAATTACCCGTCAATCAGTTAACCCATGGCTTCAGTATGAACATATCACCAATTGACCTACACTCCGTCATCATCAGCAAACATTGCCAGACCCATTAGACTTGTGGAACAACGCCTTCCCACGGAGCAAAACCTTAACCAGTTAACCATTCGCCTCTAAGCTTGACTTTTATTCAATGCGTCTTCACTCTTCGTAACTCTCACTCACTCGAGAGACCGGGTGTTAAATTAATATTAAAATGGCTTAATGATAAACCAGGATTGCGCCTGCGCGCACGATCAACGAGGGCGGGTCGATCGGTTAACCCATTGACGATCATTACAATTCCCAGTGATTTATGTACCTAATCCGAAGTTATACACACATACGCACACGGGCATGTAAACACTTTAATCGCTTTCATGGACCGGATCCAGAAAGCGATCTTCTTAGGGCTTCGGCCGGTTCAATCGTAAATCTTCGATTTTTGTCATATCTTGGCAATTAAATCAGAGTAATCGCATTCGAATGATCGCGAGCCACATTGCGTCGTCGCGTCGGTCGTACCGCTCCGAGATAATTGTCGAATTGGTTAATAAATATACGCGAGTGATAGTCTGCTGCTCGATCTTCTAACGGATGACAGCCGGCGATAGGAACGTATTAATCCTCGCGGGGTGATAAATCACAAACGTTAAAAATGTGAGATCGTATGAAGATCGCCCGCCCAAACGACTCAATTCGTAAAAGGATTTTTGAAACCAAATAGGTTGCAGCTATACCCATGTGTGTGTTGTGTATTTGTATGTCTGTGTCTGTGAGTTAGAAGGAAATGTCATAAAAATAATTATGACACGAAGCATGGTCATTAATTTTGAAAATTACTTTTGCCATGTCCGCTGATTGAGTTATTCTTTGATGCCGCAACGAAAAAACATTTTTTTGTGACGGAAGTTGTGAAGGCTTCCCACCATGAGCCAGACAATCTTATCTGTGAATTCATTTGGAGGAATAATAATGCTCTCTTCAAGGATAAGGGACAATAACTCGTCCACATTAACTGTGAATTTTTATAACTTCCACAACGAGCGTAGTCGTTGATCGTTTACACTTCATTTGTGCCAGAATGGCTTATTGCAATAATGACACACCACAAGAGGAGTAGTACTCGTAGAAGCTGGAACACGAGTGTTGAATCAAGGTGCTGTAAACGATTTTTTTTTCTGGTCTCCCAACCCTCCAAAAGATTAACGATTCGTGAGAGACCTGCAATGCAGTCCCACTATCTGTACGGACCACAAAAAGTGATTCGACAAAAATTTAAATTGAATCGCAATAAAAAAAAAAAAAAAGGACACTCCAGCTCACTCGTTGGTGAAAGGAAAATATACTTGCAATTCCACAAGGATTTATCGAAAATGGAACTAATTTCCGGTGGTGGCAGGTTTTAATTGAAAATTTTGCATTTTGATGGAATTTCACTCGGTTTTTTTCGAATTTCGTTTTTTTTTTTAGAACAACTTTTCATTGTCGACAGTCTGTGTCGAGGATCATGTGTCATCGTGATACACACACACAATGGTTTTGGGGGTGCCATTCCTTTTGTGTGGAATTAATTTGTAATATTTTATCAGTTTTTGTAGCGTGTTTTTTCCGTGATACAATTGACGTTTTTCAAATTGAGATTCTATGAATAAAATTTTGGAAAATAAATTGAAGTGGAGAATTTGATTTGGGGGTTGTTTTGTGGTTGATGGGGATGGGTAAAAGGACCATAGCCATTGTCGCCTATAAAATTCTGTAAATTTGTTGAAAATTTCAGCATCAGAGATGGAAGTCTGCTTAAACATTTACCGTGCGGGTGCAGAATTTGGAAAGATAGACGTTTTTTTGTTTTGTTTTTTTATAATTCACTAGCGCTAAAGGGGTTATGAATACCCTTATGATGTATTCACACAGCACAAGTGTTGGTGTAGTGATTTTGTGAGACTCAGATGGTATTAGGTTTCAGTTTTTTTGCTTCGAGGGTGGTGTCCAGAATGACTGGGGCGAATTTATGGTACTGTGTTGCCATTGCTTATAGTTCACAGTATTTTTTTCGAACATCCCCGATGTCATTAACATTTTCAAGCCATATGACTACCCTACTGCCAGCATTATGCCTATGCAATAGAGTTGACGTCCAGTTTTGTTTTCGCAGTTGATCCACTTTTTTTTGACATCGAGATTCGAACCTGGAATCTTTAGCGTGACAAGCTATGATGCATCCAATACACCATGGCTCACCCCTACAGACGTGGGTTAATACGTGCCTCTGAAAGATTATCTCTACTAGGGACCATTTCCAGTGATAGATAGTGATAGTTGGTTGGCCATACATATTGCAAAGGGGACATTGGAATCCACTAACACAAGAAGAGTTGCGTTCAGAAGGAATCACAGCAATTCGGAAGGAGTTAGGGAGTTAGTGTTGCCAGACTTCGTTCAATGACGCATAGGTGTAGGAGAGGCTCTAGTAGAGGTCATAGTCAGAAATAGTTTACTAGAAACCTCGCTGCATTTTTGGTGACTTTGAATATGTGGTCATTCCAATGAAGGTGGTTGTTAATAGACACACACCAACGATGAAAAGTCTTTCAGTTTCGGCGATTCAAGTAGCACTTGAGGTTTGGTGACAGAAGACTCACTCTATTTGTAAATCTACACTTTGTTATGCAGTCAAGTTCGGAATTTAATATGTTTAGGGACGTGAGTTAGGGAACAAATATAAGAAACTGGGAGTATTGTCATCAGCGAAGGTATGGATTGAATTAGAAGTTGTCGACAAGACGTCGTTTGTAAAAATGAGAAAGGGAATTGTTAAGGAAAATAGACTTGAGGCACATTCAACGTGACCTGAAAGGAGTTGATGAATGAAAAATGAAGATGAATGTCGGCTGCCTATCTGCATTCCTCAAGGATTTCGAAATTAATGAGGTTTTGAGGAATAAAAGAGTCGTTCCAGGGCACATCGAAGAAAACGGCCTTTCTATTCTCGAGATATGTACACGATGATACGTGGACCACACTTGACTGGTATACTCTAGCTGCTAGAGTCTAGCAGAAGGTGAACAAAAGTAATGTGGAGAGACCTAGTTACGTATGGGTTAATTCTTTGGATCGCCGTTTTCCAAAACCTTATACAGATTTGGCCTTAAGGATTCTCTCATCCATATGTAAACGGAAATTGAGCTCCCTATCACACAAAATGCCGAGATCGCGAATAGATTGAAAAGAGGAGATAGGTTAGTTATGCAGAAGGTAGAATCGGGGAGGAGATAGGTGCCGTTTATATGAAAAGCTCGAAAAATTGTCGAGGAGGAGTCTTGGGATGAGGAAATGGTTTTGAAAAATGTGGTATCATCCACATAAAGAGAGCCAGACGAGAGTTTGATGCCTAGATGGCTGCCTTGTGGAACCCCAAAGAGGCCGAGTGGGAAAGGTAGTTTCTTTTCCATTGAAAAATAGATATGTACATCGATCCCATATGCACGCATTTTCGACAAAAGAGCTTAGTGCTGAACTTTTTCCAATGCCTTGCTGTTCACCAAAGTGATGTAGAGATGCGTTCCACTTCTCGATGAGATATGCTATCAAATCACTAGTGGATCTGGTGCTGCCAGTCATTAGGAAGATTTCGTGCGTCGAGTTCTCCGAACTAACACCGGCCTAGTCTCCGACCCCTTTTTCGCTAATGCAACTGAGATTTTATTGCCTACAATTGCCCAGGACCCGGAATCCAAGTAAAGCAAACACAGTTTTATGTTGAAAATTCTGTTAAGTTAATTCTTCCATCTTTTACCGATTCGTAGAAATCTCAAGCTTTCTCAGGGTGTGAGATATCTCCAATAATGATCAAACAACGACCTTAAAATGGCAAACATTTTGGATCTGTTAATTCATGAACAATCGTCTCATCAAAGAACTATCCACATTACCACCGTCCACATGGCCAATAAATAGAACACTGAATGGCATTTATTAGACCAATTACAAGCCGGTGGCTTTGACTTTAACTCTAGCTTTCTCAAGTCAAGACCAATTTTCTGTTCACTTTTCCTTGGTCTTTAAGTTCTAATCCCGCTGCCAGATTTGTGAATTATGGACATCGAACTACAAGCCTGACAATCGAAATGACTTATTCAACATGATTTGCATTTAATTTATGTCCCACACAATCTGTTTGAACAATCCGAACAACAAATGATTGCCAATTGTTAATTGTTGATTGCCGGTCATGAAATCGCAATTAACTTTTATTATCGAATTAATATCTGTGAGGTACAACTCATTCTTTATGAAGTCAGTATGCCACCAAGTTGCACAGACAAAAAGAAATGACACCTGTCATATAGGCACACCATTTTGGATACGACATAATGCAAAACAGTTAGAGAATAAATGTCCGTCATACAATATTGTTTGTCGAAAGGAATTATCGATGCAAAATTTATATCCACACCTCGTTCCCGCTTCATCATGGGTTCCATGCCATAGTTCACAACCAACAAATGTCATTTGTTTGCATCTACAGTCGAGTTGTGTGCAGTTGGCTACCGTGGAATTCCTTTTAGAAAAAAAATTTACAATGTATCGTGATTAAGACGTCTGCCAGTGGTTTAGGCCGGGCTTAAAGGTTGAAATAGCAAACACTAGTAACAATATGTGACACACAGTAAGTACAGTTGATTGCAACGTTAATAGATACTATTTGCGACGGCAGTCGAACAATGGATGCAGAATCTGTGGATAGTTTTAATGAACCGTGGCTTAAATGCTGTTCAAAATGTTCTATGGTCTGGATAGAGGGACTCACTTGCTGGGTGATTTATGGGAAGAGTATTGGTTGTTATGTTTTTGTATGGTACGAGAGAGGTACCGCCTTGTTTGAGGGACACAGTACTTTTCGAACTGCATTGATTGACTAACTGACTGAACTTCTAAACTCTGTGGAAGGCTTTGAGAGATATATTTCTTCAAAGTGATCGTCAAATACACCTCTTAGTCTCACCTTCATTCATTGAACATACGTGTACAACTTTAACTGAAGATTGGAAGGTCAGTGGAGGAAGTGACAAAATTCTCTAGCTAGATACTCCGACGCATTAGAAGTTCCAAAGTAAGATGACAGATGAGCCATTTATGAACCAACGACAACATTCTCCATAATGGGATTTGTGGCCTTGGAATACCTCACCACAATGTAAACTTTAAGATTGAAGGTTGGACATAGGAGACAAGTTTTTGTAAGGCACTATCGCTTCCCTAATCGAGAACGCTCAAGGATTTCAATACTGACATCGGTAAGGAAAACACTTGTGTCGGCCAAAAACTTACCGAATCTGTGTACAATGGAATCCACACAGCATACCGCAGCATCACCAGATGATTGCCTTTAATCAGACGCAGACTTATTCAGTCAAACGAATAGATACAGATACAGAACCAGAAGTAGTTGTCTGTTAAGGTCTTACCGGCGCGCAGTCGTTTTGATACCACAACTCACGTTGTTTTTCAGATTCATCCTCAGGACTTCAGAAAGTTAGTACCGGACAGTCACAGAGAAAGTGGAATACGGTTTCCTTTTTGTTTGAACTGTTGCAACTACGGCAGTGGATACTTCAAAATGACTTGGTCCTTGAACTGAGGTTAGAACACATGCAACCATTGAAGAGAACGAAAAGGGGTACAGTAGAGCTCAACCTTTGAGTCTCTTGGTGCTGAACCATTCACTGTAGCCGTAGAAGAAAGATGAAAAAGGGCCCAATGAAGGGGTCTGTTTCAACATCCCACTGTTGTTCTATCTGTATCTGTATTTACCTGCCTTCAAAGTTAAGCACATGTGGGCCATGCTTTTAGATGCTTATTTGAGCTGGAGTAGACTCTTGACGCTAATGTTTACAAAGACGTCGAGGAAGTCAAAGAAATGACTCCCAAGTGAACCCTTTTGATTGTTAAGAGACCTCTCGAAAGGACTAGTAAAATTAGTCGCATTGTCGTCCATCTTATCTCACTTACGAACTTTGAACCAACAAGTCTCTGACGGAGCCAGCACGATCCTTTCTCAGCCGTCCCCAGTGACAGTAAGTCAAATTGGTTGAGGTTACCTTCAACTTACGCAAGCACATCGAAAATGAGGTCGATCTCTTATGTGTAGTCCCTCAGACGTAGATTCAAAGACTCTTTGGTGCTCATCTGGTCGATGTCACTGTACAACTCGTATGGTTCGTGGTTAGATTTTCTTTAGCTTGCACTGTCAACGCATATAATCAAATGCACATTCCTTTGGCATTGCGCCTTAGGTAGGTAGGAGGGTTGACGGGGAAGGAAGGCCTTCCCCGTCACACTTAGGTCAATGTAGACCCATTGTGATGCCGCATTGCAAGGCGAGGATGACAAGGATCTTGTGTCTTCTTAATAGTGGTTTACAGCATTTCTGTCTCCTGAGGCTAAAAATCCACCGAGCTTATGTCATTGGCAGAATAAATAGCAGGGCCTAGGTAGACAAGTTCTTTTACTGCCTCAAAATTCTAGTAGTTCATCGTAACGTTCTAATCAAGACGTTCTCGGTTTTATGTCTTGGTGTTCTTGGTCCTCGTTTGCAACCAAATCTGTTATAGCAGCTCATGATATCCACTTTCATTGACTTTATAGTTGAAAGCGACATATGACAGCGACATCAAGCGCAAACTTAGTGACAGACTCATCTACTTAACGAAATTTCTCTACTTGTATGTATCCCTGGAGCTTGCTACTACATATATCCAGGAAGCTTAGGTCTCCACGTGGAAGAATAACAAGAATCACCCGCAGTCTTAAAGTGGCGATATCCTCTTACACAACTTAGGAAGCATCTGCCACTCATCTATTGCTAGACACAAGGTCTCGAAAGACTAAGTTCCATAGCCACTAAATGCATCAATTAAAGGTTTAAGTGAATCTACAACAATTATACCGACTGTGCCTCACGATCTAGTGACCCATCTGCTAGGCTAGCGACTAAACCAATTAACAATTCCAAAACCGTTCGCATTCAAATGAGTTGCATGTTGAAGCTCCCAACAAATTCTTTCCCCCAAATGATGTAAATTCCTCATTAACCTTTCATTACAAGGAGTGCAAGCCATATCCGATCAACCCACCAAGAGCTCTAACTAACTTCACGTAAATCGCATTAAATGAGGAACAAATTTCATTGTTAATTATATTGTCAACATGGATTCCATGGCGACGACGAGGACGGACAACAACTCCTCCTCTATAGATTCGCATCTAACCCCAAGCAGCACCTCTCTCTACAACGTGCGCTCGTGTTGTGTACAAGTCTATGGTCGTCGTTCTGCCATTTCCATCACAGGCATCAGCAGCAGCAACATGCAAATTTTCCACAATAGCCGCGCATAGGAATTTTTCGTGCGCCATAAATCACATCTCCTGCAGGACTTCTGAACTCGCCATTTCCATTTTTCCCGCTCGTATTTTTTTTCTTTTCTCTTCGATTTTGAAATATTCCCGCAACAAGAATATGAAATGTTCTGGAGAAGTCCTACACAGGCACAGGCAGTACAACACCGCGCACCGGATTGTGTGTTTGTATCGGCATGACATAATCGCCAGCGACACATCGACAACTTCATTTCACATTTTAATATCTTCATCGCGTTTGGATGCAGTTTAGCGGAGCTCCCGGACTCCCATGTGAAAGGCATGACAACACACGGACGAAGACCGAACGAGTGTCCAAAGTGCATTGTTCGAACAAATCTACGTGCAATACGTGGCTTGGATTTATTTTATTTTTTTTTATTATTATGTATAATACATATATTAAGCAGGCGGAGAGTCCCAAAATCGGGTCTAGTGGTCGGGTTGAAGGGATCTATTCGAGGCTAACTGTTCGCTAAATCTTGGCAACTTGTTTGCTTTCTGTGCTCGTCATGTCGTGAAGATTTGGCACGATTTTGTGTCGACGACGAATTCTCAAGTGGAGCTCTTGGAGACAAATCATGGTCGGGGGGGCTTTGGGAGTAGAGGATAAGTCCCATGGAAGCAGGGGCAATTTAGGGTTTATTTGTTAAGATAGGGCAAAGTGTGTTTGTTGAATGAATAGAAGTGCAGAGAAGGATATGCCTTGTTGAGAGCAATTTTCATAAGCTTCACTTGAACAAGCTGAAGAGCTAAGCCGTTTAAATTTTAACGACGATATCCAGTTCTGGTGTATAGAACTGACCTCACCCGCTTAAGCCTCGGGGAAAAACACACGACACCTTCCATCTTTGTGTCGTATCGATGGATTGTATACGACATCCTTAACGATCAAGAAATAGATGTTGATCATGACCTAGTGATGACATTAGAGTTTTTAAATACGCAGGAATAGCAATCAAGTTCAAACAGAGTGCATGACACTTCTAAGACTTGTTACGACGGAAGAGTGAGGGTTTGATTCAAATCGGATTTGACATGTGTGTTCCAACTACGAACAAACATACAAATAGAGAGACAGAAACTTTAAAGTTTTAAAGCAGATATATGAAGCTATCTTCCAAGAAGTACAATGGTATCGGTCGGATAGTAATATGAAGATTGTGGCATCTTCTCTACGGAAAAAAAGGAACAACGTCTTAATAGTTTCGGATTGGTCACCAAAGATACATTTCGCGAATATCAATCTAAGAAGTGCTCAAATCATCGAAAAAAAAAACTGCTTTCACGAGCTAGTCAATAAGACCTTTATGTGTACAAAAGTGGTGTCGTAAGTACCTGCATAATGTCACATAAGATTGTACCCATCTAAAGCTGAAAAAGGAACGGATATTTACCAAAACATAGTCAGAGAAACAGACTTCTCAAACTATTTACAGTCATAGTCTACAGGATCCTATCGCGTGTGAAAAACTAAAGCCTTTTTGCTCCACACTCATTGGCACCTAACAGTGTGGTAGACATACAATTGCTGCAAATCCTGGAAAAGGCCAACGAGTTCCAAGTCGATACTCACCATCTCGTAATCGATTTCAAAGCCCCATACGATGAGATACATCGTATAATTTTGAGTGAGTGAAAGAGTTCATCTACCTCTGGACAAATATAAAGTCCACAAATGACACCAAAGTATCAACCGTTACTACTTCGGTTTGTCCAAACAATAAGGGTCCAAACTCTTAACTCGTGCTCTAACTCATGCCCTACAAAACCTTTATCATGCCTGCCTTGCTTTATGAAGCTGAATGCTGGACGATAAGAAAGACAGCGGAGCAGATCTTGGGATCCTTCGAAAGAAAAATTCTGGCGAATATTGGTCCTATCTGCGAGAAAGGCGAAAGAAGGAGAAGATGTAACCGTGAACTCTATGGCCTGTGGATGAAGTACGGAAGGCAAAATCCCGAGGGAATGAACGAAAATGCTCCAGCTAAGAGAATCTTCGAGTCCCGGCCACCTGGTTTACGAAGAAAAGGAAGACCGAACCTTCAATTTAAAGATCAGGCAGTAGCGGACATCAGAAATCTTGGTTTAGTAAACTAGAAGCAGCGTGCCCGTGAAGGATGGAAAGTGGCATTAATTCATCAAGGATCACATACAATCTGCTGGTCTGCGTTCGTTTTGATGACCTTCATCAAACTGCGACGCAGCCAAACGGTCAATTTTGGAGTAAAGATAGCCACGCTAATAGCTTAACTTACGCAGATTCATGCTTCACTCAAAAGACGAACTCAGTCCTTGTTGTTCGAGCTGAAACCGCCTCGCTGTTTATACTCTTTATAAAGATGCCAGCTTTTCCTACTGTGGCTTCTAATCAGGCCTTAGTGGCTCTTTTGTGATTGCTTAGGTTCGCGTTCATCTCCCGTTCAAAGATTTATATTTTAACAACTATAAGCCTTATTTCTAGACCCTTGAGCACAGATGAGTAATACATACGCGGAGCGGGGATAAATTAAAAGGGATATCATTGGTTTCCAGGGAATCAAAAGCTATTTTTAGGTTGAAGAGGTGGCTATCATCTCGTGTCGCAGCCTTCACTCGGATCTCTATGGATCCACGTGGAATTTCCAATCTGAAAAGACAAAAAGAAAAGAAAGGTCTGAGTGAGTGTGATTACGGTCGTTCGGCCTCCCTGAACCATTCCGAATTCGAATTGTTTTTGACGGCTTCTTCGACAGGTCATCCAGTTCATTGAAATAGTATTTACCTTGTTCTGTGTAGGCTGTGTAGCACAAGAAGTGAGTTCCCATAGCCTCTTCATAATTCATCTGTGCTTAAACGCATTCTTCTGAGGTGGGCCGCCAGTAGGTTGTGGCCTGTGATAATCCCAATGAAGAGTATTAAGTTTGATCTGTTTAGCGCAAGAATGTGTCCTGTTTGTGGAGTGCACTTCATCTCTCGTCAGCTTGTCTTTGGAAGTCAAGTGCAATGCTAGATTTGACGAGTGCTAGGGAGCCCATATCGCCGGCTTTTCACAGATTAGACTGTTTTAAACGCTGGGCACTTTTCGCGTCGGTTTCCTATAGGTAAGTAGATCCGATTGAAGCTGTACATAAGTGCCGCCACCCCTACAACCTAACCTAACCTAGGTAGGAAGATGTCTAATAGAATCAGGACGAGTATTGTTTCCAGGACTACAGTTGGAGTAGGTCTAATGGAGCCAGTGGTGCCTTTGCATGAAAGTCATTGTATCTTTGTGAGTGCCTTGAGATTTGTACTGCTGGCCAACAAATTAAGCATCCATAGGTCAGGATGGTTGCAGGTTTAGGATCCAATATTTTACCAGACATTTTGCTGCATGCGTAAAAGGCGATTGACGCTATCTTTATTATTTCTGATATGTTCCCTTTCCATGTAATTTTACGTTCAAGGATGCACCCTAGGTATCTCGCCCTTTCTCCGAGACTCGCTCTCTGACACTTGGAGACGAACTTCCCTCGAGATTTAGGACCCAAATGATGGTATCGTAAAATATCTTCAGCTTTTGTGGGGGATATTTGATCATCCAACTGGCTCCTGGCTTTGTTATCCCCTCAGAACGTGTGACGAAGCAAGCACAGGAACCCCTACTTGATCCCTGTCCCAAAAAAAGGATACTGACTAAATCATAAAGAGGGAAAAGAAGCGGAGGGATGGAATGGATTGGAGCTTTTCTTACGTTATCAACATTAGGCACGCCGGCTTTTCTTCGGAATCTTGCCAGCGTTTGCCTATCGTGTGTCTCATTGCCACCAGCGCTGAGTTAGGACATAGTCTAATCTCGGAAACGCCAATTGTTGAAGATTTTCTAAAAGTACAGCAAAATGAAAGACTTACATGTGCTGGTATAAAAAAGGATATTCAAAGGCTAAAGGTAGAATAAAAATCTGGAAAGACGAGCAAGAACCATTCGGTGGTAATGACTGTCCATTCAACTTAACATAAACATCCGAAGTAAGGCTAATTCGAACCATGCACCAAGCCCCCACTCAGCCACTGTAGCCACTTCAAAAGCTATTCGAAATGAATTTGAATTTTAAGGGTTGCTAATGGGATTCTAGAACTGAAAAAGATTTCTTAAGCTAGCTTCCCTGTATGTCATCTGGCATCGGATAGTTGTTGCTAACAAGAGCAACAACTCACTTTGTTTCACATCTCCATCCGCTTTCGAATCGATTTATGATTCCACAGTGTTAGGTTATTGGTAATTTTCCATCCGCAAAATGAAATGCAAGACGAGTGTTCCCTTCAATTTCCCACTCGTGATTCTATTGTTTTCAATTCCTGTAGACCAAAGGTATTTTTTTAGAACAAGAAAAGATTTTTGGAAGGAAAGAGTTACAAGAAAGTGGAAGCAAGTTCCAAGAAAATCGATAAAATCGGTGGCGAAAGTGGGTGTTTATGTGATTAAAAGCGGAACGCCCTAAAGGATTAAAAATTTCCATCACATCACCGTCGAACCAGTGTCACGTGGACAATTCAACAATTCACCTGATAATTGTAATCTCCTTTTCTAAGGCGGAGGAGTTCACATGGGCGTTCTGTAATGCGAAACAGTTATTACGTACTCTCAGAGAGATTACCATAACATTCTTCTTGTTTGAAAGGATGGACGCAGGTCCAGGTAGATTCCTCATAAGGTGTGAGTGACTTATGACTTTTGACATCGGCTTAAGGGATTATATTGTACATGGGTGCTTCGGCTGTCATACACACAAGTCGAGGATGGTCATCTCATCTTTGGTGATCTTGTAAAAATATTTTTTAATCTCATTTGGATTACAAGTAAAATCCAATTTGGTTGGTTCCCATTGTATGCCAAACAATGGAACAAGATTCAGCACGTGTATGCTGTAGATGGAGGCTTATGGTTGTTCTGGTTGTTTGTTGATTTAAATTCAATTGGCACTTGTGGATTAAATTAAGGGTTGAAGGGAAAATGAGTAAGGGATATGCAAAGAATACATGTATGGACTGTATGAAGGATTACACGAAGGAATGGTGAAGAAGATTTTCCAAGTGCAACCAGACAATGGTCAAGTAACTCCAATTATGTTGCAGCAATATGCAGGACATTGCGAGGCCTTACACCATCTAAATAAGTTGTAAATCATGATCTAGGATCTTCTCCAATGATTGCCACCTGTTATTTGCTTCTGTTAAGGACTTCGGCGTCTTCTTCGGCTACTTACCTCAACGACGTGGTGAAGACGGAGGGCGATTGCAGTAGGAGCACACAAGCTGTAAGTTCCCTGACGGAGAGTTAGAAGCTAAAAAGTAGTCAACCTGATTCCAGCGGTGGAGTGAGCGTATAGTAAAACGTACCCAGGGATACGAGACTGAAGGTTAAATCAGCCGCTAACGAGCTCCTTCAAGTGTCTTGGCAGTCCGCAAAATTAGCGAGAGATTTGCTCGACCAGCAGAGTAGCCAACCTGATACGGGAGGGCGTTCTGTTGGAACACGCACTGGCCAACCTGATAAGGGTAGGCCATTAGTCAAAGGAGGATTTCGATCCGATAGAGGAAGGACTACCGACGACAGGGGAAAGAGCCTGACCGCAGCGGGTAGGCCTTCTTAAGATAACAGGCAGAGGCGTCAGCTCGAATCGGGAAGGCCCTCAACCAGCTATGCCTTCTGGATTGATCCTGCCTCTAATAGACCCAAGTCACAGGATAATCCTTCAAAAACTCCAAATCCATTCCGGTATCTAGGCCCTTCAACGAGGTGGCGAATCTATCACAGCATTGACCAGGGTGTCGAGGATGGCAGAATTAGTACTGAAAGATGGAGGCTGGTCAAGGTGAAGGTGTTTTTGAGCATCCTCTCGTATTGCTTTGCCAATCCCTCGTTAGCACCACCGACCTTCGAAGATGGTGGTCGTCAACAGATTGGTGCCCAGCTTGTGGTCTGTAGCGATCAGAACTCGGCTGATTTTATAAAGTCGGCAATTTCCCATTGTTTAGGATTTATCAATGCACTGTAATGTTTTTAATTAAATGTCTGTGTAATGTATTTTAAAGAAAGTTCTAATAAAACCAGGTTAGTTTATATTAAATGTGTATATGTATAATGTATTTAGTGTATAATTGAATGTTACCAAAGATCTGCACCGCTCGACGATCAAATACCAAAAAGAAAGAATTTATCGATGATTGAAGTTACAAGCTGTTAGCTGACGATAAACGATTACAAAGTACCGATAGAGAACAAAAGAGAGCATTTACGTTACATGATTTAGATTTACAGTGCAATGCATATCAGAAAATAATCGATGAGAAAATAAGAGCATAATTTAATTTGAGTAAAGTTTAACATAGGGTAAATTGCGAATGTTTGTATGATATTAACAATGACAATAACAATAAGATTGATGATAAGAAAAAATGATTACAAATGTATACAAATTGGATTAACATTAAATAAGATTAATTGAACATTCAACATTCAGCCCCCCCTGGAAGACCAGGTCTTTCAGAAAAAGGAAGTGGGGCCAATTTAACGATTGGTCGAACGTATTCGCCGGTTTGCGTAACTATGGTTGCTACTCTGACACGTTTGTCCGCTCCTGGATGGATGATTTTGATGCGTCCCAAGATCCATTTCGATGGTGGTAAATTTACGTCTTTGAGCATAACGACATCGCCAACTGCAAGATTGACCCGTGAATTTTGCCATTTTGGGCGTTGCTGCAGGGAAGTCAAATACTCAGCATGCCACCTCTTCCAGAAACCTTGCTTCAGCGCCTGTAAAAGGGACCAATTAATATACGGACAAACAGATTGAACACATAAATCAGGACGAGGGACGGATGTGTAAGCTTCGCCGATCAAAAAATGAGCCGGACTAAGAGCGATAGGGTCCATATCGGAGGTTGGCCACATAGGTCGAGAGTTTAACAACCCCTCGATCTGAGTCAAGAGGGTATTCATCTCCTCGTAGGTCAGCTTGTGATCCCCTACTACGCGTTTAAGGTGGAATTTTATGGATTTAACTCCCGCCTCCCACAAACCACCAAAGTGAGGTGTAGAGGGGGGAATAAACCTCCACGCTATGTTGTCCTTGGAGAGGTGATCGATCACAATGCTGTTGTGCTGCTGGCTGAGAAGAAGCTGAAACATCTCGTCGAGATTCCGTTTGGCACCATGGAAGTTCGCCCCATTGTCGCTCCAGATTTCGACGGGCTTGCCTCGACGCGACGCGAAACGATCTAGGGCGGCAAGGAACGCGACAGTGGAGAGATCTCCAACCAACTCCAAATGAATGGCCTTTGTCGTAAAACACACGAAAACCGCGATATACGCCTTGACGAATTTAGGGTTTCTTCCTCTAGCTAAACGCAAAGTTATGGGCCCGGCATAGTCTACTCCGACCTTTTGAAACGGACGCGAAAACTGGACACGCTCCGACGGTAAATTGCCCATAATTTGAGTTGATGAAGTCTTTCTATACCGAAAACAGGAAACGCACTCGTGCACCACTTTACGTAGGAGATTCCGACAACCGATTATGAAGAATTCTTCGCGAAGGAGAGCAAACATTAGCGAAACACCGGCGTGTAGGTTTTGTCTATGGATATGCTCAACAATAAGTTTTGCGAACCGAGTGTTTTTGTCGATTATAATCGGATGCTTTGTAGAATAAGTTACATCTGAGTTCTGGATACGACCCCCGACGCGAAGCACTCCTTGGTCGTCCAGAAAGGGATTTAAAGATAGCAACTTGTTTCCTTTTTTCAACACTTCGCCCTTTCGAATTATGTCTATTTCGGAAGAAAAACTGTTCGATTGGTGGAATTTGATAAGCCTTGTTTTTGCTGTAGAAAGCTCACTAGTGGACAACGATTGTTTGTTTCTTAAGGCAGGACTTTCACGCGTATTCGAGCTGAAGCGAAGAATGAATGCGATAGAACGAATTAGTTTTAGATACCGAGAAGAATTATCTATTAAAGAATCAAGCCCGTTTTGGGTTTTCATATTTGACACTAATACCTGCACAGGCGAATTTTTTCGCTCCTCGAAATTCTCGATTGGAATGTCTTTAATTGAATACTCCGTATCTGGCCATTGACTTCTATCTCGCCTCATCCATGATGGTCCGGACCACCACAACTCATTTTTTAGCAAATGAGAAGGTGGAATGCCACGAGACGCGCAGTCAGCTGGGTTGTGCTGGGATCGCACATGATGCCATGATTTTCTGGGGATTGATGATAAAATTTCCGATGTGCGATTTCCTACAAAAACTGCCCACCTTTTTGGCAACGCCGAGAGCCAGTGGAGGACGATTGCAGAGTCGGTCCAGGCAAAAACTTGAATTTCTTTATCCTGCAAAGAGGTTTTAAGTTTTTTTATTAAACGAGTTAGCAGAACTGCTCCACAGAGTTCGAAGCGAGGGAGAGACATGACCTTAAGAGGGGCTGCCCTACTTTTAGCAGCGACGATGGCGCAAGTAACGCTACCAGCTGAGTCGACGCTTCTGCAGTATACGACTGCCGCATAAGCGTCAAGCGATGCATCGCAGAATCCGTGAAACTCTACATTTTCCCTCGATGACCACATGATTCTTGGTATTTTTAAAGATTCCAGCTCGGGAAGGTCATCACGAATAGAGCGCCAGTGATTCGAGTGTTCTGAGGAGATGGGATCATCCCACTTATATTTGCTACGCCAGAGATCTTGAAAAAGAATCTTAATGCCTATTATAACGGGGGTGAGAAGTCCTAGAGGATCGAATATCCTAGAAGACTCGGAAAGAATCCTACGCTTTGTTAATGGAGAGTTATCGGTTAATGTTACCTTGTATGAAAAGGAATCATGAGCTGGTGACCACTGCAGTCCTAGTAGTTTAACGGAGCTGTACTCTTCGAAGTCCTTTGGTGACATCTCACGCTGATCTTCTGGTAAGCTGAGAAGTACCGGCCAACAATTGGTGGTCCACTTACGCAGATTGAATCCACCTGACTTGAGCAAGGCTACTAGCTCCAAACGAAGAGATTTCAGTTCTTCAATGGAGTCTGCACCTGTCATTACATCGTCGACATAAAAGTCATTCAAGAGCACTTCTGCCGCGCGGGGAAACTGGTCTTTGGAATCGAGTGCCAACTGAAAAAGAGTGCGTACAGCTTGAAATGTTGCACAGGCAGTTCCGTAGGTTACAGTTAAGAGACGAAAAGTTTTAAGAACGAGGTCACTAGATTTTCTCCAAAGGATCCGTTGAAAGTCTGTATGCTTCCTTGAGACTCGAATCTGGCGAAACATCTTTTCGATGTCTCCAGAAAGGGTGTAACGATGACGGCGAAAACGAATAACGATGGAAAACAGATCACGTTGATATGTTTGACCTACCAAAAGCGCCTTGTTGAGAGATTGCCTGCAATCAGTTTCAGCTGACCCATCAAAAACCACTCTAACCTTTGTGGTGCTGCTGTCGTTCTTCATAACAGCATGATGAGGAAGGTAATAACACTGACTGGATGGTAGATCTATCTCACTCGCAGGTACTTCCTCCATGTGTCCTAGTTGTAAGTACTCCTCCATGAAGCTAGTGTATTTTTCCCTCAAATATGAATTGGATTGAAGCCTGCGTTCGATAGATTGAAAACGATTTAATGCGACCTTCATGCTGTTCCCGAAATCTATCTTTTTATCGAATTTGAAGGGTAACTCGACCATGTACCTACCGTCAGGTAAACGAGAATGTGTCTTGACGAAAATATCTTCCGCTTGTTGATCTTCAGCAGACAACTTAGGTTCATACTGAATCTCTTCAAGCCGCCAAAAGCGCTCGAGATCAAAGAATTGCGCATTATCAAGCTGAACGCAGAATGAATCGACAGTATTGTCTTTCGAAAGGCTGTGGCTGGCGATGTTGCCACAAACCACCCAACCGAAGATTGTTGGTATGAGGTCAGGCATTCCTTGCTGACCTCGAATGGCAGAACCGTTGAATATGCTGAAAGCCTTATCAGCACCGATGAGTACGTCAACATGACCTGGTACATTGAATTGGGGATCCGCCAGAGTAAACGAGGAGAAAGTGTTCTTGTCAGCAATGGTAGCTTTAGAAGCAGGTACAAACGAAGTGAGTTTAGAAACAACATAGCAATTAACTTCAACGAACGCACGAGAAAGACGAGAGAAAAGGTTTAGGGAAACAATTCCATTTGTGACGCCAGCTGATGTTGATCCAACACCCATGATAGGAATGCGAGCGTTTTTGCGATTGAGGCCCAAGCGTTGAACAGTCTGTTCGGTAATAAACGATACTTGGGACCCCGAGTCCAGCAACAATCGAAGGTTTTGAGGAGTTCCTTGCTTGTCATGAGCGGTTACGATAGCAGTAGGCAATATTGTTTGAGTGAAACGATTGGGATTGAACGACATGTGATTTGAGGCTACTGACGAGCAAAGCGATAGATTTGAGTTTGTTGCGGTGGTCATGGTTGGAATATTGGAAGAACTTGTAGATCGATTCCTATTTAAAGGGTTTGTCGACGAGGGTTGAAAATCAAGATGGACGAGTGTGTGATGACGCGAATTACATGTTTTGCAGCGGAACGTTGATCGGCACTTGTTTGATGCATGTCCAGAACGTAGACAGTTGAAGCACAGCGAGTGCTCTTTCACGAAACTACGACGCGCGTTCATGTCGAGAGATAAAAAACGTTCACATTTCGTTAACACGTGTTCTTGTTTGCAGTTCGGACAATTTTGGTTTGATTCCACGAAATGGGTGTGAATAGCTTTGGATATTTTACCACGAGATTGATTTGAACGAGTAAGGGATTGGCAAGACTCCAAAGCACTACAACGAAGATCTAAAAATGTCACTAATTCATCAATTGTGCAATTGTCTCTTGAGTTTGTTTCTTCTGCCCAAGCTTGTCGAGTTTCGTGATCCAATTTCTGCAGCAACAGATATATCACCCAAGGGTCTCGGCCTTTGGCTCCTAAAGCATTCAAGCCCCGAATCGTCTCGTCCGCACCGTCAGTGATTTTTCTAAGAGATTGAACACTGTTTGTTGCACTGGGTAACGATAGAAATGATTGTATGTGCGATTGGATAATTAAATTTGCGCGATCGTACCGCTTTTCTAATCGTTCCCAAGCATCTAGATAGTTGGAATCTGAAACTGTTACATGACGAATTAAATCTGCGGCTGCACCTCGTAAGAATGATTTGAGGTAGTGGAATTTCTCCGTCGGAGAGAGATTTGGCTTAGAGTCTATTGAACCGATATAAAGATCCCTAAAGCAAGGCCACTCTTTATAATCCCCAGAGAATATTGGAACTGAGATTGTGGGTAACCGAATCGAAGTTGACTGTTTAGAATCCTTAAGATTTTCTAAAAGTGAAGCTTGCTGATTGGCTAGTTGTTCGATAACGGATTCATTTGCGGTGAAATCAGTCGATTTCTTCCTTTCGCGAATGACTTTTGTAATGGTCGATTGAGCTATGAAATACTTGGACTCATATTCCGAAAACTCAGGCTCCGGATCAATGAAACCATCTGTTTCCGAAAATGCCAATAACTGTACGTGCAACGCCTCGAAATCTGACCATGCTTCCTCTAACTTTTGCAAGCGAATTTCTAGGAGCTCTAATGAAACACGACCGTCAATACTTTCCGCAAAGAACGCCGCCTTTGTTAGACATCCTTTAACATGACCACGTTTCACCTTTATAGCATTCATTTCGATACGAAAATGTAACCACAAAACGAAATATGTATATGTTACACGAAAGTTTTCTATATACGACAAGGAAATTAAATTGATTTGGAGAATCAGAATCTCTCACACCACGTGTCTTACGGAATATACACCGAACAGAAAAAACCAAGCAACTGTCCAATTAAAATTATAAGAATTAATTTAATCAAATAGCACTGAATCAAAATATTTGGCTGCGAAGGACCACCCATATTGAAGCTCCTTGGCCTGATGCCAAACTCAAGGCCATTTTGAAGGCGGAGATACCCGTTCAGCCTAAGGCCACGACGTGGGTACCCTTAGGACCTACTGACCCGAAGGATTTACTCCAACTGCAACAGAAAAGTTCGAGTATCTTAGCATGTCCATACGGATTCGGTTTCCAGTGTTTTGACTGGTTAATTCTGAGGGCACTCTTTGCTGCGCCCTTCTGACGCAGAAAGTTAAAAATTGCTTCCATTCCTGTTGTTGGTGTTGGATTCATCGCATCGGTTGTTTCATGATCTATGTATATAGCTCTGAGTTTCCTCTTCACTACGACCTATGCAAGCATTTAAACCCAACGTGCATCGATATCTCCTTCGTCTCAACTCTAGTTTCCTTAATGCCCATGCCTTAATTTAAGGGTAGACGTAAATCCTTTCAAAAATTTATAAATCGAGCGCCTAAAATGGTTAGGATATGTGGAACGTATTGACACCGGTGGAAGGTACAACACGTCTTGATAATATCCTCAGCCAACTAAGTGTACAAAAATGAAGGCAGTTAGCTATAGATCGAACTAGGTGGAGACGCTTGTCAGTGGAGGCTCTGATCCATTCGTAGAAGCAAATCTACTAGTGTATGGCAGCATGGGCCTACTATGGACAACAGCTGGAAGTTATGCACTGATACCTACAACTTCCATCGGCTGCAACATAGACCTTGATTAACCAACCAAGGTAGCCTAAAACGCGTCTTTAGTCTTCCGTTGGCTGAAGGGACACATTCACAGAGCAACGGCTTACAGTAAGATAGGAATGACACAGTATCCGAGAATGCACCGCATGGTAAGATAGAAATGATTAGGGTCTTTAGCAAACTAAAGTGGATGTTGTTCGTAAGAAAGCTGTGGGACTGTGCTCTAGTTTAGGGAGTGAGCTTGAGTATATCGCTTAAGTAAAGCTACATCAGAACTTCATTCTAAAGGATAACGATGCCATCAGACCCATTAGATTCGAAGAAAAGGCAAGTTAAGTAACGTCTTGGTTAAGCTTCTGAAGCCAATGTTGAAGTCACTTCCCCGAAGGTTGTGGAGAACTTAGACCGTCTGGAAGAAACTGCAGATCATCTCTGCTATAGACGTTGCCCTTTCTTCAATGATGGCTTCTTGCCAGTTCGCGGGGCACCTAAGGTAGACCTTTTGCATCTCATTGGCGACAATGTCGATGAGGACCATTCCGGCTATAACACAGGCAGCTTCGTTCGAAATTTTTCGAAAACTGCTTATTGTTCTAATTGCGCAGAGCCTGTGTGCTAACGAGAGCTTCCTTCTTATTTCCTTCGTTATAAGTGTCCCTGCCAAAATCAGAGTGTGAATGAGAATGATTGAACTGGCAACTCTGGATAGCTGCCGTATCCAGGCCCACCTATGTTTGGCAGCATCTGGGAAAACGTTGCTTACATCTGTGACGCCTTTTTGCTGGAGTACTCGACATGCGTTTTGCATGACTCCTAAGTACTTAAATGCCTCCTTAGACCTGTTGATTTGGTTGCCAACCCGAACATTTGCATATTCCACAGCCTTTTGGCTGGTTATTAGGGCAGCCTCTGTCTGGTGGTTAGGCAGGCAGACTGTAGACAATTTTTGATTAGTTTCGTGTGTTTGGCCACGGTAAACACCGTGCTCTAGGGGAGGGGACTAAGACCTTGATAGCTCTTAGGTTTGAGTCTTCGCTGGTCTTGTGTTCAACAACTAGCCACTGACATATGTTCATTAGATGGCTTCATTTGAGGTCTTTTCAAAAGTGCCTTCTGTCTCTAGGAAGCTACGGAATTCTACGATTTCTATCTCCTTTCAATCTAGCGCAGTCTTGGTGTATCTACCCACTACATATGGATCTTGACACCACATATTTAGCACTTCCTCCCTTAAATAGTTGCTTAACGTGACGCTGTTACGCTGATTTGTCTACAGGATCTCAGGTTTGTTGGGTTCGTTTAGAAAGAACACAACCTTTAGGTATACCAGGTCCAGAGGCAGACTACTTTTTGTTATCCTGACCAAGTGTGGTAGTAAATTGTTTTTCAGTCTTCTTTCTCAGAGTTCGGTGTGTTGACCTTCCTCCACTATTCAATGCTGGGAAAGCGCTTTTGATGCAGTCTTCCCTCGGTAGAATCAACCTTCTGGTTCCAAATTTTCTGAACTCAACATCCATATCCGACAAAAATCGAAAGCTAAGGCTACCTGACATTATATCTCTTGAGGATTATGATCCAAGTCAATTCCTCGATCTTTTGAACAACAGAAGACCACCCATCGCCAATCGAACTTTCAGCAATCAAGACACAAACCAGGTTACATCTCCACTTGATTCACTTAAAAACTAAACTCCTGCCAATCATCAGTGTTGAACTTTCTAATCGACACTCGAAATCAAACACATTAAACTCACCAAACCATTCAATTTCCGTTTCCCAATTCGAACACAGCAAAGACGTTACAAAAAAAAAATCGTGATTGAACATCATTCCAGTCTCTTGCTGAGAGAACCCTCCTCCAAAGCAATCATTTGCAATGCTCCATCAAATTTGCAATAACATTCGTCTCGCTCAAGAAATCATCTCCAGCCCATCGGCAGATCGGCACCATGTTATTTGCGTCAATAAAAAAAAAAAAAAACGAAAAGCCTCCTCCAGCTCTCGTGTGAGCTTGGAAGCCATACAGGATTATGTTGGCACTGGAGGCGTCTTCCTCTCCCAAGCAATGGTGATCGTTTAGCGTTGAAGAGCAAACGTGTATAGTAATTTTGTTGCCATAAAGGAAGTCCATGAGCAGAGCTCTAACAACTTCATTCCGACCAAGTCGAAAATGAGTCAATCAATTCTGACACTAGCAATGGATTGTTTGCGGCCAATTAATAGATATAATTGTGATTCCGTGGAGTGAGTGGAACTTTTAAGTAGGCAACCCCGGCAGCCCCGATCGTCCTTCGGCTAATTAAAAGTTATAACCTCTTTAATGAAACTCTGAATGGAGTCGATAATTGCACATGGAATTTGGTTGTAAAGTTGTTTGGCCAATTGCAAAAGGATGAGGAAACTGTGTTCATGGTTATGACCGGAAGATGGAAATGGGAAAGTTCAAGATGGGATGTGTTTTTGGCGATTAAGTTACTTTATTGCAAAATGTTTTGCAATTACTTTTACAACAATTCTGTGATAGAGCAGCGGTTATTGTGGGGTTCAAGATGGAAGCCATTTTAAAAAAAGGAAATTGAGCCGCAATGGAGGAAATCAAGAAAGTGTCTATGAACCCATGGCGATGTGATGTCTTGAAACGACGTCTTAGCAGCTTTTAAATGCTACATGCTAGGATCAAGCAGTCTTTTGGTACTTTTTGCTTATGAAATTAAGGCCCCAAGAGGGGTAATGACATTTTATTTCAGACATGAATCGAACTCTTACGAGGCCTGCCTGCCACCAGCGAGAATCTTTAGCTCGGATAGATGCAGTGTCTTCTAGGCTGAACCTCTAGCTGTGGAATTTGTAAAAATGAGATCGATATTCGACAGGAATGTCGGTATTTACAGTGACAGTCAGGCCTTAAGAGCTGGAAGTGCAGAGCTGCGGAATAGAGGAAAATTAATTTGTCAACGAAGTGGTAAGAAAGTCGGATAGCTTTGCCACAACGAGGCGAGGGTGTGGACATCAAACTACTCCCGGGCGTATTATTAGGGGAAAAAGCAACCAAGAAGGCAGGTCATAGATGGTCTTACTTAGTAGGACACCGGGTAACAAATGTCTTTTGGCTAGAGCTGGAAGCAATGTGGATCTCAGGAATGTGTAAAATTGCAATAGGCATACTATCTGGTCATTGACTTTTGTGGAAGCAAGTCATGAATGCTTTGAGGAATTGCCAGAGATCACGATGAGCCAATTAAGCTTTCGAATAAGACATCGGGATGTTCAAAAGAAATACTGTGAATTATAAGCAATGGCAACAGTACCAATAACTCTCCCCAGTTATTCTGGACATCACCCTAAAAGCAAAAAAAAAGGCTGAAACCTTATACCACCTGAGTTTCAAAATCACTTCACCAAAACTAGCGCTGTGTGAATAGCATCATAAGGGTATTCATAACCCCTTTAGCGCTAGTGAATTATAAAAAAATAAAACAATTATAGTCGTCAGTTTCGAGAGGTTGTCTCTGTCCCCTTTAGGACTAGAACTTTCCAGAGAAGCAATGGAAATGTGTTAATTTTAAATGGCATAGTGGTGGGTTGGCTAAAGATGTCTAAATGCATGCTAAGTGTCCTGAAAAGGGCATATAGTTCCCCGAAATAGGTATGTCAAAGTGACTAGGTGCTGGGTGTCTCAGCAGAGTGTAAACTTATACAAGAGACACACTGCCTTTGACATATGAGATCTTATGTTTAGTTTAGGCTGCCAGCACACTTACACCAGTAATAGGTCCATTGTGATGAACTGGAGAGATCTCCTAACCTACTCGTTGAACCAATTGGAGCTTCTATTGAAGCGAAGAAGGTTCCTGACATCTGTGTTTCAGATCCAGACCACGCCAGATCTGCGGCAATCGGTATACCCAAGGTGGAAGCATGGGTATAGTTGTTCCGTATCTGACGAGTTCGTCTGCCTTACAGTTCCTTAGAATATGTCTATGCGCTGGCACCCAACAAAGCTAAATATTGAACTGCACCGCCATCGTTATAAGAGTTGATAGACAAAATAGGTGTTATGGCAGCTTGAATGCCGATTTATAACCCTTTATGAGTGACTTCGACTTGTAAATATGTAAAGAGAGTAGAGAGACTCATTTAAAATGCCATCTACATACACTTGTTTCTGTCCGGAGGATGAGTGGATATCAGGAGATTGTGATACAATAGCCGTGTTTTTTTGGGAGCTGTATACCCAGCCCAGTAGAATTTTACACACAAAGCAATAACAACACACCAAGTGGCGATAACTTCCCCAGTAGCAGCAAGTGAGGATAGAACTACATAAGTTGACTACCAGAGCGCGAAAAATTTCATAAATTAGCTTTTAGCCGATCGTATTTGTTGCTTTTCCTCGGTTTTGACATTTACAAACTGTCAAATGAAGAAAAAGAAATCGAGCCGCAAACCAATTGGTTGGTGCGGCTGCTATTGAGTATAAATCGTTTTTTTGACTGAAGTGAGTATTATTCTCAAAAAAACATGACTAATGTCTGTATTTTAGACAGCCTCACCTATGAGTCTCTCCATTCCGTTTTAAAGCAGGTTACTACAGTTATAAGGTTTGACTAAGACAATTTCATAACGCTGGTGTGGAAGAAGTGCAAGTCTAAACAACTCCTCGAGTGCACCTTTAAGCTGCATTACTTTCCTTAAGGAGACTATGCGATGATACAACTCGGGAAGGCTGTACGAATAGCAAAAAAACAATTCTAGGACCTTATTCAGCAGACTAAGAGAAAATCATGGAATCAATTCGATGTTTCAATCACTGATGATCGCTTGGAAACATCGTAAGTAACCTTCACAATAGGTCACCTTTCACCACCTGTTCAGCACACAAAATCCCGTGCCATTGTAAATAGCTTAAGAAGAAAGAGGAAGTGCCCTAGTACCCTAAATAGACAGCAAACGGACAGAGAAGAAAGAAGAGAAAGAGAAGAGGAAAGAGCATTTGTCCAAGGGCCTATGCCAATACCCTGGAGAAAGACAGGAAAATATCTTTGGGATACTACCCTACAAACACTTTAAGCTAAACCTTTACCTTACTATCTTAAGACTATCGTAGTCTTAACCCTAAGAGCACTCCCTTTTCCCGTATCTCTCCCGGATAAGGTTCGTCAAGAACTCGAGACTGCCAGATGTAGATGGCAAAGGTTGGCCAGCCCCCCCTACGTGCCTTGCGACACAAAGAGAGCAAAGTAACCGACTTAATCCTGGCTAGCTCATTCACAATCTTTTTTCTTTCAACAACCCTATGGCAGTGTAACCACAGCTCTGTCCACGAGGAGACTATTGGGTCTTAAGGCAGCACTTGCACATTCTGAATTGTATAGAATTAGGCCAGCCCTGGGTCGCTTGATAAAATTGGGAGCCCAACCACACCGACTCTCATTTGGCCGCGGGCGCTCGTGTGCATAGCTCCATTGCTTTTCTGTATACCCATGCTCCCAAATGGGAACGCGTCCAAAGAGCTCGTGTGGCACTGACCTAAGAGTTCAATGTCTTACGTGGGGCTTGACTATCTAATAGGAATCAAGAAGCTGTTGAGACCCTTATCTGGGATCACTCCTGGATATTTGATCCATTGAAGGAACCTTTTAAGGGTAATGGGTCCAAGACCTAGTTTCGTAGACCGGTCTTACAGGAACTGATTGATTGAGCCTTCACTAATGCACAATTCTGACAGGTTGCTATGGTGTCTGTGGACAATGATTGCCAGGTCATCATGGGCAGATAAACAGAGACCCCATTAAAGGCAAAAGAATGCCCTATTAAGAGGAGGCTATCACAAGAGAATTGACGTGATGATTCGACTTTCAAGTCGGCCCTTAACCCTTCTCTATACGTAACAAACCCTTAACCCTTCTCTTTCACAACAAAAAACATATCCCCAATCCAGACTTTACACACTCTTCTTACCACTACCCCATGCCAATGGGACGATTTGTTCCAGATTAAGTAGCATAAAGTGCAATAGAAGTCATCATCTTCATTAGTGTTAAACCTTAAGCAACAAACTTGCAGCTGCTCTTGTCCCCCCACACCCACAGTCTACCCTAGAATTAACAATAAATCCACGACCGTGGTAAAGTTCTCACATTTGTTCTCTAATCATGTGAACAAAGCAACGCCTCTATTGAAGCTCTTTTTCTGCATTTCAGACTCGTGGTATCAACAAAGTCTTCTTCACTCCTTTTGCATGGCTTCCCTTTGGGCTGCAAGCCCTTTTAAAGTCAAGTAAGGAGCGACAACAAAAACCAGTGAAACACTTTGTTCCAAGTAATTATTCCAAAACAAACCATGACTGCATAGCCAAGATAATCACTTGGTGGAGGTGATTCTCATGTGTTGGGAGTTTCAATGGTGGACCTGGTTGAGCACAGAGAGGGACTCTGTTGGGTACCATCACCAATTTTACATATTTAAACTAGAAGGAGACTTGTGTACAAAAATGAGCAATACAGGGAGTTCGATCAATTTGTGATTGTACACTGAAAGAAAAAAATAGATAGAGGTTATGTTTCGAGATCTTGTAGTTTTTATAAGCTGCAACGAAGCTAGTAATCTTGTCTTGTCGGTTAAACTTGAATTTCGGCCTTCAAACATAACCCCCAAAGCAGATAAAGAGGAGTGGGTTTACAGATTTCTTTATTTTTATAATTCACTAGGCCTAAAGGGGTTATGAATACCCTAATGATGCTAGGTTGATAGATCTATCTAAAAGCCAAGAAATTACCTATTACTTTATACATGAGATGCTTTGGGTCCGGTATCCGATTAAACCTCATGATCTCCTGTCTCCTTCGAGCTAAGGCTAGGCAGTTACATAGGAAGTGCTCGAAGTCCTCTTCTTCTTCTCATAAATTGTTGTCTCCTCGAGCCTCATTATGTGCATGTGTTTCTTGAAGTTAATTGTCGTGTAATTGTTCTCACCATCAGCCTTAAGGGCTCTAAGCTTAAGCCTACTCAAGGAATTATTTGGTATCTGTACGAGCTATCGAGAAGATTGTTAGTGCCTTGGAATTCTAGTTCTCCTTGGTACCTTTGTGACTCGGTAACGAGATTAGGCGGACGTGTTTGTGACTTTAAAGGCTGCTTTACTGTCCCAACAGATTTCTATTTTCTTACCATGTGTACTGCTTCAAGAGAACTTTCACTTCCCCTAAAATAGCGGACTTCTGCTTAGAAGACTCTGCTAAAAAGTTATACTGAAAGTTCTACCAGTGGGTTGTTGCAGTCAGGTTGCAAGTTATCTATAAACCTTTAGGTTAGGTTGAGTAGGTGTGTTGACGTCAGACTTAGGTCAATGAAGATCCATTGTGATGCCTCAGGGGTTGCAGTCTTCTTACTAGGAACTAGAAACCATAAGCCTAAGCTCTATCAAGCCAACCCGCAGCGCTGATGAGTCTGTGTATGTCAAGCACCGACTTGCGAGAAAGTTCTTCTAGATGCTGGAAAAGATGCTTTCCTAGGGTATTATTTCTTGTATAGCAGAGTGCCGGACAGTGGCAGAGAAAGTGTGGAGTGTCTTCATGTACTTCTTCGTCACCGCATCCTCTGCATAGGTCATCCGTGTCCTCACGGAGAGATCGTAAAGGGATTTTGTAACTTATGGAACGGAGAATTCTTTTGACAACCATTTAACAAAGCTAAGTGCAGAGTTGAGTCTTCTTAAGCGTGAACGAAAGTTGAGTTCAATATCGTAGATAACACCTTAATCACATGTTGAAGTGATTAAGGGTAGAAGCTCGTTGAATATGAAGTAATCCCTGGGAAGTGGTTTGGAGGCGTTTACGGGAGGAAGTTAAAAAGTGACATTTGATGATATTTTTCTGACACAAGATGAAGAAGGTATTCAAGGCTTCTTGCAGGGCTTCTATGCGTCTGAAGATTTGCATGTCGTTCGCATAGACTGATAGATCAGAGTCTTTAATGACAAGCTCTGCATCATTGATTAAAAATATAAAGATTAAGGGTCCAAAATGGCTGCCTTGAGGGACACTGAATGTTGCTATAATAAGGTCAGATGTTGAAGATTCTATTCGGACTTTATCCTGGCGATCAACTAGGTACAATTTGATCCCTGAAATGAACCGCCTAGTTAGGTTGGTGGTTGTTGATCTTCTCTTAAGGAATCCACGTTGTTTTGTGATCTAAATTGGAAACAAACGATGCTTCCAAGGAGCTTGGGTAAACGCATGAGAGTATATAGCTATGGGCCGATAGTTAGGTTAGTTCACTCTTGCGCCCTTTTTTGTCATAGTTCAGACATAGCTTCCTGCGAGATTGAAAGTTGAAACTAAGGAAGTTTTGTGTAAAGTTGTTTACGGAGCGGAAATACTCAATCAGGTTCATATACGTAGGTAGATGAATAGAAGTGGTTGTCTGGTAAGGTCCTACCACAACTCACGTGACCTGGATGTTGACGTGAGTGATAAGAGCGTGATTTTTCTGATCCATACTGTGAAGTTTACCTCGTCACCGCAGTCCCTACATAGGTATTCTTCCGTAGTACCGAGCTTCTCATATGGTACTGTAGGGTTTTGTGTCCCGTTATCACTCCTATAAGGTTGGAAAGGGATTTTCTATCATTTTGTATAATTCTGTCGGTCCTTACTTTGTCCTTGTGATGACGCAGATGTCCAGTGAAGACCATCTGTTGTTTGCCTCTTTAGAGCTTTATTCCCTGCTGTGAGCTTTAATCACCAAGGCGGGATGTCCACCGAGAGGTTGGCTTTCTTTAAAACCTCCTGTATGGTATCAGGTTGTGCCGCTTTCAGAACGTCATGACATTCCACATCCGTGATTCCGCGTACTACGTATTTCACCATTGTCTTCTCTTCTAATTGTCCTCTAGAAGCAATCGCTCTCATCTCATATACAAATTCCTCCGTATCTTCCTAATCAGCCTTCCATCTAGCTGGTACATGTCCCTTATTTCTCGAACTCTCCGAGCGTATGCAGCTGAAGACAGACCTGTCTGGTTGCTTGGGTTGAACTCACAGAGCATTCCAATTACGTCCTTTACAGTGTAGCCACCCTTGATCCAGCTTTCTCCTTCACAGAGCTTTGGGGCGAGGGCCCGATTTTTTTCCACATTCTTCTTCTGAGACTTAATTCTTTCCAGCGTCGCCTTCATGGATCGGTTTTCTTGGCGTAGTGCCCTACTTCGCTTTGCTAACCGTCGTCTGATTCCGTCTCCTCTTCGGCCTCGTTTGCCTCTGCACTGGTCCATCGTGTACCAGCAACTTGTATAACAACTGAGACTTTTTCTTTGCCCCTTTCAAGCCACATTTCTTAAGCTCTTCGCGGAGCTCATCTCTGGTGTAGGCACTGAACGACGATAGCATGGGCTACTTCCACCACGATGCGGGCAAGGCGCCAAACATAGGAGGGTAAGGCGTGGTTGAGGAACGTAACACTTGTATTTCGTATTGAGGATGATGGAACCCCTTCTTGTGCAAAATAGTCTCCATCGGTCTAGAATTGTTATGTCCTTCCGGAAACCAAATATTTGGACAATGGTGGACTTCTTGACATAAACCCATAAAGGTCAAGAAGCTTTGTGAACAAACAGCTTAAGACATTCGCAGAATTTTTCCCTTACCATAGTTAAGAGGCTTTTTAAGTTTTGTCACTTAACGGGTTAATACGGCCCATACTTCACCGTCACAGCGGCCATTCATCTTACTTTGTAAAGGTGCATTCTTCAATTGTCAACCAAATCTTTTCCTAATGTTTGCTGCCGTCCCGTAGACACTTAAGATTATTCTATAGATCCTTCGGACACTTTTCCAACAGTGTATCAGCACATATGCATTTAAATGAACTCTCTAAACTAACTATACCCTTACTAATACCCCTGTTTATGTGACTACACTAAAAAGGGTAATGCCAGCGGCAACAATAACCACGAGGACTGCAACCACAGTTGAGATACCAACAAAGCATTGCATTGCAACCATAAATAAGGTCTCCTAAGTGCTGCATAACAAAAACGTCTTAATTTGGTTCCGATTTCTCCACCACACCACCACCACTAAAGAGCGACGACTTTCGTCCTCCGCGAATGGATTTCACGACTTGCTTTGTTTATTCCATTGAAAGCTGAGCCACTTTGTACCGCACTAACTCCTTAGAGTGCATGAATGAATGAATGTCTTTATATGCTTGTCTGTCGCAGGAAGAGCGCGTCCGCTTGTGCCATAGACATAGGCACACATGTGGCCACAAGTAACTCCAACAAACGATGGTTATTAGAGACAGCCAATACCCCATAAATGAGACGACAACAAAAGCAAGGGCAACGTGAACGTGAACGACGACGACGACGATATCCTCGAGTAGTTTTATTTATTGGCCAAACCTAACACTGATTGTGTACTGCACAGCTCTCAAGCCTCAAGGAGCTGAAACTGATTTCTGCTCTAAAAGTTGACTTTTATGTACGATTATGGGGACGTGTGTGGGTTGTATTCTTAGTGTCACATGTCTAGTATAGGAAGAGGAAGAATCCACGAATCAATGCCGGCTGCAGTCGAAACGAATAATTTAGTCACCAATTAGCGAGGTGGGCAGTGAGCTAGCTGCTCTCCAGCGATGGTGGGAAGAGATTCCACTCAATAAATTGCCAACCTGAACTATTTGTATGGGGAAACTAATGAGTACATCGTCGGGGACCAGAGCACATCCACAACAAAATGCCAATTAATGCTTGAACTCTTCTCAGAACCAGTCCTGCTGCTGCTGCTGCATCTCCAGCATCGTAAAACCACTAAAATCGCATTCGCAAAATGTGTTCTACCTAATTTCGTCGAAATTAATTGCCGCCATTAATGTGAGCGGATACAAATATGGCTGAAAAAATCGCCTTGGCCCCTACTGTGTTCCACCTACTGGTTCGGCCAGCCAACCATGTTCAGATCACCATCCATCAAGCGTCGTCGTCCTGAATGATTTTAACGATTTCCTATATGCAGAGCAAACGCCAAATGGCAATAAAATTGAGATACCATCCCAGGAGCCAGACCATTGGCAACACAGAGACGAAGACCCCTCAGCCCTCACACTCTCGCACGCGGGCACTGATTGAGTGAGTGACCGTAAATGCCGGATTAATGGCGACCAGGAACATATTATTAAATGAACATTACGCTCAGCAATTAAATGTGCAAGGCGCTTGAAGGGGGCTCATTCCAAGCAGGACACCATCCCATTGCACAATGAACCAAAATAATCACTCAATTGGGCGCTCGAAATGGGAACCAGGCACCAGTTGCTGGGGCATTCAAAATGCCATTACTGTCGAGCAGTTACGATGCCCAGTAACCACCATCACCACCAGGAGACTTCCAGATCCTTAATTAAGATGTTTCCCCTTCTGGGAGATTTATTTACGACTTGCGTTGTGATTCTCTTTTTTTGAATTGAGATGAGTTGGCTGAGAGATGTCCATGGGCTGGTTGGAGATCCATTACTGTGTAGTCCTTGGTGTAGTTAAAAATTTGCTGGATGACTACTTAACGTCAGCCGTGTGCACTGAATCAAATCGGAAACCAATTAACGTTGGCAATGGACGACCCGGGATTGGGTGGGTAGACGATCGTGGTTATATTGCTTTGGAGTTAACACGTTTTATTTAGGAAGTTGTTAGGTTTCCTTAAAGCGAATTTATGTGGTAGTGATGAAGTGCGTGCCCAGGTGATATTAAACTGCACCTGAGGGGGAGAGAAAGAGAACAAGTTGTTAGATGGATTTATATGCCGAGTCAGAGAATTAATAGTGAAGTTTCCTTATACGCAGCTGTTACGTCGAGGCTTGATTATAGTTCATGGATTTATTTTAAACCGCCTTCGAATAGAAGTGAGTGAAAAGCGGAGTTAGTATGGTCTTGACTTCAAAAGAAAGGAAAAAGAAAAGACTTCGAAAGAAATACTGTGAATTATAAGCAATGACAATCAGAACCAGTAATTCTCCTCAGTTATTCTGGACACGGACCTCGTAGTAAAAAGACTAAAATCTAATATCACCTGAGTTTCAAAAATCACTACACCAACACTAGTGCTGTGCGAATAGTATCCATAAGGGTATTTATAGCCCCTTTAGCACTAGTGAATTATAAAAATAAAACTGTTTTAGTTGCACAACTTTTAGAACCTTCATGTCCTTGAGCAAAACAGCGCTCAAGTACTAAGTTGTACGCCACAGTGGATATGTCGCCGATTGAATGGCAAAACTTGGGGTCTACAGGGCACAGTGACACAGAAGGAAACGAGCGTGCAGATGAACTGGCCAGACAGGGCTCAGTTCTGCACGGTTCTCTCGCGGCAAGGGTCCATATCCCGCTAGGAGCGGTTAAAGGACAAATCCATTCACACTTCCTGCAGAAGGCAAATTCCAATGGATAGGGTTAAGCAGCTGCACCATTCCAAGGAAGATATGGCCTACCTACGATAAGAATAAAACAAAAGACCTAGTTAACAGAACCCGTCCAGATATCCCCAGAATCATGGGGCATTGGCCAATCGGAGTTCATGCGTCCAAACTAAGTATTCTATATAACCCCCACTCCCCTAGTTGCGGGAACGAAAATGAGAAGAAAGGTTAGGTTAGGTTGAAGTGACTGCCAGCTATTGCCAGCACACTTAGACCAGTGATAGGTCCATTGTGATACCACATGGATCTGAAGAAACTCCATGAGAAGGAAACTCTCTCCCATTTCCTCTGCAAATGTCCGGCACTAGCAAGAGCCAAACTGAATGCACCAACCATTCTTCGACGACCTTAATGTCATCTCAGGTAAAGAGACTTTCTTAACTCCACAGGCTGGATCTAGGCGCAGGCTGTTCCACATCCTCAACAACACACATCACCAACTAGGTCACAGTAGTCGTGGTTACAAGAAGGTATATCTAGTGCTACTTGGGTTCATGCTGAACCGCCACCTCTACCTACCTACCTACCTGGGGTCTACAGTCCAAAGTCACATACTGGGTTAACGCCTTGATTGTTAGACCTATCCTTGCCTACCCTACCCTAATGTGGTGCAATCGACGACCATCTTAAAGATACAACGACTTTAAAGATTCGCATGTCTCGGCATCAGCGGGGCTATGCGTGCTCTAAAGGCACGTCTTTGTCAAAAAAAGTGGCAATTCGTTGTGCAGTTTAAACTCCAACGCTCTTCAGGAATCCCTCTGACTTTCCCGAGCTTCAAATTATCATCAGCACGGAATCCGACTTTATACCCAACCAAAACCCTTTTCTTCGACAGAAAGTTCGAGATCGAGGTCCGTAGGTATTGCTGTTGAATATTAAAAGACTAGTGTGGATCCCGATGTTGGAGCCGGTATTTGTGGCCCGAAGCACAAAGTCTCAAAGGCCCTCGGGTATTCAAAGCCGAATTGAATTTGTTGAAGATAATGTCTCCGTGTTAACACCCTGCGCCCTATCTGTTTCAGCACGAGAGTTAAGAAATCACGCGATAGAGAATCTCTTTCCCGAAATCCACATTTCATCGGATGTTTGTCGGCGTCACACGATACAGCTGAATCAGTTTTGCCGGGATCCCCAATTCAGCCATCACCCTGTAGAACTTGAAAAAGGTGGTAAGCTTGGACTTAAAATTCTTTAACCTTTTCCAGAATTTGCTTTAGTATAACGATTTGGTCTATCGTTGATCTTCCGGCCCAGAAGGTCCTATAAGTGTACTGCAGGAGGGCTTCAGACCTTCACACAATACATTGGATAGGATCTTATATGCGACATTTATCAGGGGCATGTCTCGATAGTTGACACAAGACATCGCAATGGATCTATCACTGGCCTAAATGTGCTGGGCTTTAGCTAGTAACCACTTCAACCTGGCTGTAGATTAGGCATATGGAGTTGCAATCATCGGGCATACAACCGTTCACCTATATTTTCTTGATGGTTTGATGGAAAGATGGCAGATTTGTCCAAGGACCTATTCTAGAGAGCTCGCGAAACAAATCTGATTAGCCGAAACTGAAGCTTAACTAGGACACTCCAAACTTTCTCTGCCACTGTCCGGCACTCTGCCATACAAGATTTCAGATCCTAGGAAGGCACCTTTTCCAGGATTTGGAAGAACTGTCCAGCAAGTCGGTGTTTGCCATTCACAGATTCATCAGCGCTGCGAGCTTGATTGATAGAGCTTACGCTTATGGTTCCTTGTAAGGGGGCTGCAACCCCTGGGGCATCACAATGGGTCTACATTGACCTAAGTGTGACGGGGAAAGGACTTCCTTCTATGTCTAAACAATCTTAAGACCTATCTAAGCTTAGACCTAAGCGCGCTCCTCTTTTCCTATATTTCTTCCGGGTACAAGTTCGTCAAGAACTCGAGCCGTGCAAAATGTTGTTGGCGAAGGTTGGCTCGCCTACCCTTTTCGTCTTTCGAAAACACCAAATTGCTATCTTCCATGGCCGATGATGTAGGAGATAAACCCCTCTTGGCCACAAACGGGACGTGTTCTGTACGCGATTGTACGCCGCATGGTCAAATTCAATTTCACAGTCAAAAAGAGTCAAACTCATCTTGAGGTGTGCTCGTCTTATGCAAATTTGCTCATTGGTTCCGAACACATTCGAGACCGACCTCTATTGGCCTTCGCACGATTGATTTAAAGTCGCTCACCGCATACGACAAAATAAGAAGTCTAGTCGACTTTTAGCCGTCTTGTGGTCTGCCAAAAATGCTTCTTAACACAGTTGAGGCGGCCTAGTCATCTCAACCTCTTTATAGATAAGTCTGTGACATGTTGTGGTTCATCTAAGATTCAAACTACTCCTCAACAGTGTCCGCCTCAAATATAATTTCGAAACCACCATTTCACCGGACTAGATTCAACAACCTAACCCTTCCACCATTCTATGCAACTAGTCGCTCATAAAAAGTGGTTAGACCGCAACTTTAAGCTCCACCTCCTGAAAGGCGTGATAATTCGTTAATCTTGATTCCAAATCAGGTTTCCCACTTCACTGCGGAGTAGGAGTGGAGTCATCCCAACCCGCTGTCATGGCAGGTTGACTTAAAGCCCAAACGATGGTCCAAAGAAAAAAAAAAAAAAAAAAATTCAATGATGGACACGATTTAAGCCAACAACATTGGTTGGACGACGATACACCAACGCTAGACAGTGTGCAGATGGTTAAGGTGGGAAAAAATCCAAACCACTACCACTCCACTTCGAGGTGGAACCAGGTGAGAAAACTGGTTATCATTCGGTTCCTCTCCAGTGTGCCGTGCTCGTGCAATGCAAGTAAACAATCCGGACGCTCATTGAAATCGAATGAGTTGAGCATTGGTGTTGCTAGCGAGACCGTCTAAAGGGTTCTCGCCTCGGGAATATAATATATAAGTCACAACAGTTACATGGAAGTTAATTGGCGCAAGTGCATCGATGATACTGACAACTGGCGGCGTCGACAGCGTATCCAGAGTGTGTGTGTGTATTCACGGTCTATTGCCCGGGAGAGTGTGATGCCATGTCCAGCATGTGAGCAGCTTATGAGCAATGCGTACGTAGTGTTTCTTGATTTTCTGATCCGTGTGCGCGTCTTGTTTACCAAGTCGAGTGCCGTCATGCGTCATCCAGATTTTCCTTTGGCCACTTGTCTCATTAGGCGTAAATATGTTACCTCTCGTGGTTGTTGTGTCTAGCCGACAGATGTTGGTGGTGGCTGGGTCGATCCAGATATGGACATGAACATGAAACGGATTAATTTCGAAAGCACAATGTGCACCAGCACCACCATCACGCATTTGTTGCTTATAATTGCTTACAAGACGCGCAATGTTCTACAGTCGCCCGTCAGATGGTAGTCAATATGGCAATATGGTGCGGCGACAGGATTGGAATGTCAAAACATGACTTGGACAGGGAAGATGTATTGGTTTATGGAAAAGATTGGAATTTTGAGTGGAGTGTGTGCAAATGTAACAAAAGTTGTGCGAGAAAATTCGTTTGACAGTTTGGACTTTGGATCGTAGTGCTCATTCGAAAGTTTTGACGGACCTTTGCACACAGAACGTTTTAAAAGCCGGTCCTTAGCCGAGATACTGGGAAATGCAAGGTTACGTTCTGCTGATTTTTTTCCTGAATCGTCCTCTGCAGCTGGTGTTATCTTTTTTTCGAGTGTGGACAGATCTTGTACTTATTCAGCACAATGACGCAGAAGCTAGTCACTTATCGTTGCAATAACGTAGGACTTTGAAGACGATTTAGCAAAACACTGTCTGGAGGCAGCAAATCGTGAGAAATAGACGTTTTGTGTTTTTGGAAAAAAGATTTTCCGAATTCCGCTGTTAAGCTCTATGTTGGGAACAAGTCTTGAACTCATGCTTGCTTACAACTCGCTGCTTAATGGAACAGCAAGACCTAGACCAATCCAAGATCTAAGTCTGATGAAAAAAGACTACTTTACGGGGACTTTCTAAACCTGTCAATCTGTACAGCTTTCTCCAGAATTCATCCTTAATCACTTACCTAAAAGTCGATGCAACAACAAGCCTCTCCAGTTATCCCGGTCTTTAACTTACTGCCACCAGCTTGTCATATGCAAAGTTTGTCGTTGAATCGTCTCTTTCAAAGCTGAGTTTCGGATACAGCCTTTGTTACTGCCAAAAGTGCTACCAGAGAGAAGGTAGGGAAAGTCCCGCACCTACAACTTCGAAGTTAAAGCTATCTATTGTGACATTCTTTTCATTTTATCGGTAAGCTTCCCTTCCTGCTAGCCGCTTTTAACTAAATAATTGCGAAGGCAAGTGACAGTTCACTGAGTTCAGCCAAGCAGTTGCATAAATCTTTGATAGACTGCGGTTCTTGTGTTGGCTTGTGAGTTCTGCACAGTCCTTTTAAGTTGATAAAGGAGCACCATGACAGGGCGTCAACTAGTCTTAATCGATGAGGAGCGACCATTCTTTCACCCCAACCTTCCACATACGGAATATTTTGATTTTTAGACATGACTCTGTTATAGCTCGTCTTTAAGAGGTGGACTTCTTAGCTTATCGTAAGGATCTGTCGAAGGGTGAAAATGTCGTCGATTGTGGACTTTCCTAGCTTAAATTCACACCTATAAGGTTACTAACGAAAGGTTTTAGGTTTTCACATGGCAGAAAACATTTTGAACGCTTTTGAGGAGACTAATGCGTATAGAGTCTACAAGAGTCTCAATATAACCTTGCTCAACTATATTTTGGAAGCGAACGAGATAAGTATGCATTTGGTTGACATCATCCCCTCAAAAGATGGTTAGGAAACCTTCAAATCTCGAACATAAGATCTAGTTTGATAAACTGAAGATTTCAAGGTGAAGAGGTGCAAGCCTTGAAGCTTCCATATTTAGAGAATCAATTTCTGGAAACGTTTCCGTCAGACTTGGTAAGTATTCTTTGGTACTTTAGACAAATGCCTTTGCAGACTTTCGATGGAATGAATCTTACCTCCACAGTCTTACTGACTTCGTAGTACCGTAGGTTTCTAGTGGAGCACAAGGCCTTGCAGATCTCCTCTTTTGCGATTTCACCAAAGAATAAGCCAATGGCTTCAAGATCTTTCTCCAGATTGCGGTCCCATGTGAACTTGAGCCTTGGTCTACCACGTCTTTTGCTACCATACTTGTTCCAATCGAGCGCCTGTTCGCATTTTCCGACGTTAGACATATGTAGTCTTGGGCCACCCAGCTTAAACCAATATTCTTGCAGCATATTGGCCAGGCTGGCTGTCATCAACCACATTTAACAGCCATATAATGAGATTCACTTGATGTTGTTAGGTGACTCAGCTTGTCCATACTATAGCTGCTGCTAAGGCTTGATATAAAGATCGTCAATGCCTTAGTTTCAGGTGCATTTATGTTTAAGCCTAACTTAGACGACTCAGCGACTTTTCAAGCAAATATCATCGGGATAGGCAAGACCTTCTAGGTTGTCGATGAAGATCCATCGTTTGTCACCAGTTCGCATAGTCGATCGCTCTTATAAGGACATCATTCAAGGAACAGTATAGGTAGGTAGGTACATAGGTAAAAGTTATTGAAACTGATGAAGCTGCCAAAGACACAAGTAGCGCGGATGCGGCGTTTTGAAACCACAACTCACGTGACCTGGATGTTGATGGGCGTAGCTAAGAGTGTAGTTTTCAGATCCATCCTATGGAGTTAAAAAAATTGATAAAGTTGCAGAATTTTATGTGGGAAATCTCAGATAGTTCCTTGAAAAAGGGTTTTCCGAGAGTGCGCTGTCGAGAACAGTATAGGAGGCAAAAGGCATCCTTTTCGCGAACGCATAGATAACTTCCCAAGCAAGCATTTAAAATTAACGTGCTTCGGTATCTCCCTCGTCTCTTCTCTAATTTCCCTAATTCCCGTGCTATAGTTTGAGAGTAGTCATAAACCCTTTAGCGAAGGCTAATTGAATAATTTTTTAAGGCGGATGATTTTCGAATTGACTTTAGGAAGTTCCAAATGCAGTCTCTATAGATACCGCCGAATAAGTTGTGTAGCCAAACAAATATCGGATGTAGAGACGCGCCCCATTCGACGGATTTTGGCGTCTTAAATTGGTTCTAGTCAATTTGCTTACTTACTTATCAGGCTAGCGACCTTTGGAGGGTCTGAGCCTGAACCAATGCCGCTTTCCATCCTTCACGGTCCCGGGCACACTGCTTTCAGTTTACTAGACCAAGATTTCTGGCGTGCGCGATTGCCTGATCGGGCTGGGGTTCAAAGATCCTCTTACCTGGAGCATTCTCGTCCATTCGCTCGATGAGACCGAGCCATTGCAGTCGACGGATTTTTGCCTTCCGGATTACATCCACATCTTTGTACATTCGTCCTCCTCGCAGACTGGACCAAATATTCGACGTAGAATTCTTCTAGTCAACACTTTACATAAATGGGACTAAGAGGAGCTCGCCTTTCAGTCAAACTAATCTGAGCTTTTTCCTGGTGTCTCGGTCGTCTCTAATTGTTGCAGAGAATGGTCTAACTCACACTGGATTTCCTGCAATTGAAGAAGCTCATTCAAAGAAACAAAAAAGTGATAAACTTGGCCTAATGGTTACTGCTTTGGACTTCTTAGCAAGCCACACACAACATAGAACAGTTTTCCATGGCACCACCTTTTGGCAGGCAATGGCAAACCTCCAAGAGTATAACTAACTTGTCATGAAAGACTTCAGAATCAGGCAATAAACACTGTAGATCCCTTTTATTCTTACGAAGAATGGTCGCGAGAAGTCAAGCCTTGGCGAAATATTTGTCTAAAAAACATGCGACGGCATATAGTTTGATTCCAAACAAATTCAATGAAGTCTGGCAGCACTCAACCCACGAGAGGCAAACTGCTCCAAGCCCCACCGACTTCTCAGCATTCTTATCGAGCTGCATAATCAATCCAAGATATCTTGCATAACTTACGACAGTCCTATCTCTGAATTTCGCTAACGACCTCCAATTAACGCCATCACGTCAATTGTGTGGGTGGCTATCCAAACATTTCCCAACGCGTTTTTAATTCCCAATTTGTTGCGTCTTTCCTCATTCCGCAGCTAAAACACGCCAAAAGAAACCGAGAAAACATTTAATAATTTTCCAATTAGCAAACTCCGGGGGCTTTATGGTTAGCATCAGTAGCCGGCCTGCCATTCATTCCCGCCAAATACACTCCGATCAACCCGACGACAGATAAGAATCTCTACAATTATTAATTTCGCTTAAGACCCAATCGAGATAAGAGCTCCCACTTCGGTCCGACGACCGAAAGGGCTATAACTCACACAAGTCACAATCGTGTTCAAACTAAGCAGCAGGGAGACGGGTCCAACCATTCGGGTTTAACAAATAAAATTGACAAACAATCGCAGCAGACAGTGGCATCCTCAATGCCGGATTGTGTCCGCCTTTTGTTTGACCACTACCAGCAACTGTGGTGGCGATTATAAGGTATCGAGAATGTGTCTCATTAATTGGAACTCCATTGACATATCTCTCGAGATCTCTTCTCTGTCCACAGTCCGGTTGCCCAATTTATTCGGAATTTTGTCCAGCCGCCAGCCTTTATCCGAAGTTGCTTGTCTTCTTTTTTTTTGTTTTTTTTTTGGATCACAGTCACCAATAAAATTGAACAAAAAAATAATTGCTTGGGGCCAGTTAACCGGACCACAACAGCCCTCTGCCTAATTCCAGCAAAAGTGATGCTAAAAGGTTCGCTTTGTCCGAATACTGGACACCATAGTACCATCGCGGCTGCTATTTCCAAATTAGCAAACATTTTGAATCTGTCAGCTACTGTTTTCGCTAATTAATAACGAGATACGCAGGTATGTATCCGTATCCGTGGCTGTGCCGCAGGACCCAAAACTGTCTCCCCAACGCTCCTCCACCGCGATTTGATATAAAATTCTGAATATAAATTGATTAAAGTATGTTTGTTGTTGTATTGGATCCGGTACCGTGATGCTTTTGGGTGTGGGACGGTTGGCGTTGGTGGAATTGAATGTTTCTAAGAAGTTGGTGCTAGCCTCTGACTGAATGGTGACATCGTGCGACTCAAAACGAAGCTGGATGGACATGGCCCTAATTAGGAGAAAGATTATGAATATGGGATTTCAGTGTTTTGAATTGGCCTCATCTAGATTCCGATCTGAGTGCAACTGGTTTTAAGCAACCAAAACTGGTTTAGGGATGGACGCAGCGGGTGGGATTGCCTTTGATGATGAACTGATAGGAGTCGGGTATTCACCAAAAAATCCTTCGAAGGCTTGTTAGATACTTTGTGACTTCCACGTATGATTTTCGAGGTCAATCACGTATGATAAAGATGGCAAAGTCTCAAACTAGGGATTCTAAAAGTGCCCAATCATGTGTTTAGTATCATGGACCGTGCCACCTGTAATCCAAGCTCCGCACTAAACTATCTGCTTGTTCAGATTGGAAAGACGGATATGAAGACTGAAAGGAATGGCGAGAGGTGACTGAGGCGCAAATGTAAAAAGATTTCAATCAACTAGGCGTCCGAAATTGGTGGCAGCTCCAACCCCTATTGTTCACCGAACCCCTGGGTTGTGTTTTTGATCTTTTAGAGTCATACGACGTGGTTGAGTCTGCTGTAGGCCTATCACAAGCCAGTAAACTATTAAGGGCAATCATCGCACAAAGCACTAAACGGACTTCAGCCAAAGGCAATGTCAAGGCTTAGAGACCAAATTTATGTAGAGATAGGGTTACCAGATGAAAAAAATGAAAAGGGTATGCCGCTACCTAGCTAAGGCGGGGTATGTCGTTTCAAGACACACTGCTGTGATATCTGTAATAAGGGAGTGCGAATCTTTTAAGACTTCCCAATTTAAATGGATCTTGAGTCCACGAATTTTATCGCCTACGATCCACGGTTCTTAGATCAGGACTCCGTTGTCTTCTTTGTCGACTAGTCAGAGACGTAGGCCGGCAAATGGGGTTTTAGTGTGATGGCGGTTAATCTGAAACAGAAAGAAACTGTTTGAAGGCGCTACCATCTAGGTTATTGCTAACGTAAGGTCATCTGTTACTAGAAACTGGGAGACTGGGAGTGGACCTGGTGGTCGTAGCTGAATCAGCTTCCGCAGTATTTTGGTCTTTTACTTGTAGATCTTCCTCATCTGTTGTATTTATATATTTTGAGTGTTATATCTTCGAAGCCATAGCTGATAACCCCGTCGGATGCCACCAGAAGTGCCAAAGATTTGGCGGTCAATAAAGGGTTGGCTGAATCCAACTTGGGATTCCAGCCAAGCCACCACCCTGATGATTGGAATATTCAACGTTCTGTGTGAACGTCTGAAGCCCCTTTGCAGTAGACTTATCGGCACGTAACAGCTTGGCTTCCGACCTGACAGATCGGCGATCGTGATCATGGAATCATGGAAAAAACCAACAAACTCCAAGTCGAGACTCATCACCTTTTCATCGACTTCAAAGCCGCATACGCATACGACATTCTTGGGTCCTAAAAGGGCAAAAGTCTGAATTCGGGATCCCTGCAAAATTGATCCAGCTGGGCCGCATGGCGCTAGAAAAAACGCGATGTAATGTGCAACAGCTGTTGCTCGACGATAAGCAGGAAATTAAAATGAGATCTTAAGCACTTTCGACAGCCTTCCCCTATGCGAGGAGGGCGAATAGAGGAAAAGATACAACCGCCAACTCTATGAACCGTATCAAGATGTGGATTTAGTCCAAGAATTCAAACCACGTCAACTACACTGGTTCGACGTATGGACAATAATGCTCCATCCAAGAGAATCCAGGCGATGAGAAAGACCAAACCTTTGTTTTCGGAAACAAGCTAGGGTAGTTGCCAGAGCTCTTGATCTGGTGAACCGGAAACAGCGAGAAGCTTCTTGAAGTCTGAGGGTTCAGCTGAGAACCAAGATTTCGGTCGCGTTATGCGCCTAACCATACCTCCGATCAACTAAAATATGGCCCTGGTGCCATCAATTGTCGCGACAGGTTGGGGGAAAGCCCAGGTTTTCCGTTGTGATTTGGAAGATGAAAGTGACTGTTCGGGTGCAACCTATAACCAATCCATCAGCACTTTACTTTAACTGGTAGTCACCTTTATGGAGATCTTTGGTCTTTTGGCCAACTGTGTGGAAGTTTCCTTCTGATCTTGGAGTCTGACTCAGCCGGTTGTACAGTGTTTCTAGCACATTCAAGAGTAATTCCGGAATCCCGGACATCGTACCGAAACTCTTGTGTCGTGTCGAAGTCGAACTGGTGCGTACGGTGTCCTCGGACAACAGTTCAGAATCCATCACTTATTTTTATCTTGGTAAGGAGGATTCCCCCCTTCAACATGGCATTCAATCTGAATCGACAGTGGTTCAGAGGTTGATTCGAGGTCCTCAAGTGAAGCAGAGAGAGGCGTGATAAAAAAGCTTAAACAGCTTCAAAACTTATTATGACCCAGGACAGCCCCACGGAGGCATCTTGGTGTAGCCGGGGTGGTTGCACGGCTAGGCTCGCCGGATGGGGTAGTTCTTGTTCCCCTGCTCAAATACTTTTGATTCGTGCCTAACCTAGCTAATAGAAGATAAAGGAAGATCCCTAATACCCTACTCAGACTTTGGACGGACCTAAATAACGATAGGAAAGAGATGACAGTAAATGAAGATCTCCAATTCAAAGGCCTTTGCTCCTTCAAAAGAGAGAGAATGGGAGGGGAAAAATTACGCTAACCTAACTATCTTAATCTAAACCTAAGTTGACCTAAAACCTTAAACTTTAGCTCTAGCCTAAGCCTATTCTACCTCCCCCATACGGGTTCGTTTCGTTCCGAGACACGCCAGATGACGGTTGCGTCGGCGAGGCCAGCCCTCCCAACCGTTACTATCCCCCTTGGCCTATTCACTGGGAGATAGCCCCTTTGCCTAAGGCTGGTTGCTCACGTAACAAGCTGCTCAAGTTCAAAGCAGTATAGGGTGTGGCAAAATACCCCGGCAATAGTGCAAGTCGTGGACCGTACCATCTTCGATCGCAGAAGGTCAAAGTTCTCTGACAAACCCGATCAGTTAAAAGCCTAACGTTGTTCGCCATCTCACCAGGTGTCAAATTACTTGATGTCAACATTTTTCATTCATATACATATTACCAAACTAAACTGTCAACATATGCCTCTTAAAATCGACAGCCCAGGGCCAACTAGAACCCATTCAACACCCGCTATCAAGAGCAGCATACTCGTGTTCGTGTTGCCATTCTCCTCAAAATTTCATGGGCTCACGCTTAAATACTAATTTATTTTGTCTTATTAATAATAAAAAACATGTTCATTTCGAATATTTTGTCGTTCACATTTTTAATCTCGTTCGCCGTGGGTGTTCATGATGAATTACAGCTTTACAGATGCCAAACACTGTGTCCGCCTCTGACATTACTTGTTCCAACAAACAAAAAAACTATTAATTAGTGAGTATAATTTGGAATCTCTATCCGAGTTCCAGCTGGTGCTGCTGCCTCCAGGTGATATGCAAAACATCAAACGTTATTTACGGCGCCTATAAAAACCGCTATCGTACAAATGATCTCGGCTTGAAAATCGAGACTTTCTAGCTCACAAATTGGAAAACAAACTAAGCATCCAAATTTGAATTTTAATTTGCCAAATATGTTTTTTTAAATAATTACCTCCACCTTGAGCGCGTTAATTAAATTTTTTTTTTTTGTTTTTTTCCAAAATCCGATCAAATTACCATGGAATATCGATCACAGAGATGTTTTCGAGGTGACACGGTATCTGAGATAACAAATTGTATGCAGATCGACTCTGTAGACGAGTATCTAACGCCTCCTGCTCGTGGATGGTTATAGGAAATTTTGAATTATTTATGAGCAACGTTGGATGTGTATTTCACTAGGAAGACAGATAAATGTCAGATAATGATCGCGTCAACGATCAGGGATTCCATTCTCTTGTGGGATACTTTGAGGAATCAAAAAAAAAAAACAACGTTTCGACTAATTAACGAAATCTTTTGTTTGGTTTTGGTCTTCGATGATGAGCCGAGATAGGGATGCTGTGGTATTTTTATTTTTTTTTTTATTTTTTATTTCGGTCCCAAGTTTTGAGGGTTATGCTAATTAATATTCCTTATCCAGAGAGTTTAGTTAATTACTATTCAGCTACCGTATTATTAGTGATGGCTACTGCTGCCGGTCGGAGTGTATGTTTCTTTTGGGATTACTCTCGCAGTTAATGAGTAAGATGCTGGCGATTAGAATTTATGAGGAATATTTCTTAATTTGGGAACCAGTAGCTTCTGGGAAATATCTGCCTAACCCTTAAGATTGGTATCGCAATCGATAAAAATAGATTCGAGGCTTATTGATGGAATGACATAAGAATGACACAGCAATTTATTGGTGAATCCCATGGAGATTTAGAGGCAACTGTCCTGGTCGATGGATTCGAAGATTCGACGTTTTAATTTAAAACTTGTTGTCTCTCAAGGTCAAAGCATGTATGTCGTGTTTCAAGCACCTGATTTACACCAATTATAGATGGCAACAGCTTGACTAGGCTTATCTGGTCTGTTCTCGATTTTAAGATATCGAAAGCATTAAATCGTCTTAAAAGAGACTAGGTAAGGTAAGGTTAGGTTGGTAGGTAGGTAGAATGGATCTGGACTTCAACCAGAAATACTACCAGCAGAACCAACCTGAGCCGGCTATGAAGCCCTGGAGGCTGCCTGTGCGGATATTAGCCAATTCTTTTAGGTGGTGAAGGAAGGTGGCTTCTAAGTATGCTCTTCTTCGAGGTTAGTGGGCCGGACGTGTACGTCGTCCATGCAGCTTCTGCAAATGTCATTATAGAGGAGGCCCAACCTGTTGGCGTGCTTGCTGATGGTGCAGTGTCCCGTTATGACACCTACTGTGGCAATCTTTTCTGTCTGATAAAACAGTGAGACTGTTAGACATTCAGCTTTTACTAAATCTGTTTGGTGATGAGGCAGGTGTTACCTTCTGTCTGCCTGTGATTGGCGGTGTCAAGAGGCATACTTATATTCCCTTTTCCGGTAGAATTAGCGAACTCGTCAGTCATACAGTTGCCTGGAATGTCCCTATGTCCCGGCACGAAAGTACTAAGGTGAATTTGAATTGCTCAGCCATCTCGTTAAGAGACAAGCGGCTATTTAGGGCTGTTTCTGAGTTAAAAGAGACAGATTCCAAAGATTTTATTGCGGCCTAACTATCAGGAAACTACAATGGACCTATCACTGGTCTAAGTGTGCTGGATTTAGCTAGCAGCCACTTCAACCTAACTATCAGGCAAAAAGAGACAAGCTTTTGCAACAAACGAACGTCTTCACAAAACACTGCATCCTAGGCAGACGTGCAGACGTATGCAATGATTTCTGCAGGAGCTTCAGAAACGAGGAAGTGGAAGAACACATCCTCTGAACGTGCCTGACCTTGCTAATATCTAGAAAACTTCTCCGCCTGCATGGCCAATCCAAACTGCAGGGTAATGGTTTCAAGAGTTGACTGGAGTTCAAACCTAGCACTCAGTGGTATCACAATGGCCCTGCCCTCTTCTCGGAGGACTACTTCCAAATAACTACGATTTAGCAGGACTGTCAGTGGTTAAGACAAAAGACTGTCATCAAAATTTGTTTGTTTTAAAGCAACAACTTCATGTAGCCTGGGTCTCAAAGGTCGTTTCAAATGTTTTGTGCCGCACAGATAACTTTTTTTAAGTAATGCTCCGACCTATTTATCCCATTCAAGTTCAAGATAGTTCTTGACGTTTTGCTCTACAAAATAGACACCAATGGATGTCTGTCTACATTCAGCATTAAACCTGGAATCCATCACACGTGGAAAGGTGAAACATATCACATCAGTCGCGGCATTCCTGATAACTCGCTGGCAGTGCTGCCACTGATCTTTCGGTCGTTTTCGATTGCTGCCTTTCAACGTTTATCTTCCTCACAAGGGTGGTTCTAGTCGCGACATTATTGGCTATTCGCATCGTAGATGTTCGCACCACAAAATGTTCGAACATCCCCTGAGGTAGTCTGTTGCATCTTTCGCAAAACGATCTATTCGGTTGACGGTGCCACTGATCAGATGCCTACCCCAAGGTGCCTCAATGTTGAGACGTTGAAATTTCGTACCTCAGCCTACCCGCGGCAAAGTCAATGAGCCTTAATTCGTTTCCCCAAGTCATGTCGGACAGGCTGTGTCTTCCGATGGTCTTACCAAAAATGTTCTCCTTTCCAATCTTGGTTTTGAAATACTATTAAGGACGAACTGGTAGAAACATTTCGTGGCATCGTCTTCTTCCTCTGTCTGAGTGTGCGCACAAATGAAGCTGATGTTGCGGAATTGAGTTTTGATACGAATCGTCATCGCTCACTCACTTACGTGGCGGAAGTTTCGGGCTTTATGTCTGAATCTACCTTCGTTTTCCGGATATATGGACAGATGGACGGTCCTGGTTATATCCACTAGTTTAACTAGTTTAACCAGTTAAAATAGGGACCATCCGTCCCGTCTGTTCGTGCATATGGTCTTTTCATGGTTCGAACATTCCACGTGCACATTCTTAATGTGTTTGCTAGAGTCTACTGTGAGCTAGGTCAGAGCCACGGAGGCAGCTTTGATACAGGTGAGGAAAACTACGGCACGCTTGCGGCTCAACTCGTCCAACGGGTGTAGTTCTTGTCCACCCCACCTTGAATCATCTATCTGTTCAGCACACAAAATCTCGTGTCAAGCCAGAAGAGGACAGAAAGAGGTTCCCTATTACCCTAAATTCGGTAGAAGCGGCTGTCAGGTATGACTACCAGAGATACAAGTAACGCGGTTGCACCCTACAGACGGACGGAAACAAGAAAGAGAAAGAAACAACATATCGAGGAGAGAGACTGGGAAGAAGTTCGCGAATAGCTCTTCGCTGCTCATCTCATTAAGTGTCATCGACGCATAACGTGATTTGAACTTTTCATTGGTCCTCTGTGGGCACTGTTTGTCTACGCCTCTACTTCCTACGTGAGCCCAACGCTCTTTAGTTCAACTTCCAATAGGCACTGCATGGAAGCGACGATGAGTTTTCGTAGAGCCAAGACCCAGATTAGGTCAATTCCTTAACCAGGACTTGTAAGGGTACCACCAGTTTATGCCAGCAGCTTGTAACTTGAAAGCCAGAAAGACGCTACGCTGCTACGCTACTACGCTGTCCAGTTCTTTCCAGTTTTTGACAAACTTAAGGATGATAAGCCTTAATTTCACAGAAACTGCCACACAAACATATGTGTTATGTGGTCATAAGCTCCTAAGCAAGAATGCCTTCCAACTCCTGCTTCAACCCTCACCCTCCTTCAGATATTTATCCTCTCTAGAAACAATTCAATTGTTTGTCCTAATCTCTTTGATTTGTTCCCAAGTGAATAAGTAGGTCCTCTCTCGGTGAATCCTCATAAGCAAGATTACCACGGTTTACCAAGGTGCAGCCAACAATCACTAGTAGTCCACAGTCTGGTCTACTTAATCGAAAACAATAGATGGCCTAGCCCACATAAATGCCATCAAAAGTCATTGTTTACGGCAATGGGGACCCTGGCTCCTGTCATCTTCGTCGTCGTCGTCGTCGTCGTCCACATCGGGAATCATCTTCTCCTTGTCACAACAGCCTATTGGAGGGGGATATCTGTGATCTCCTCACGCTGCAGGCCTAGAATGGTCACATAAAGCAGAAATTGACATATTTCCTATCATCTCGCTAATTGGTCGTTCAGAGGGCATATGTGCGCATCCTCCTGCCAACGGAGTTAACCAAGAATTCCAACCAAATCTCTGTGAGATAAAGTCTCCGTTGCTGGTAATGGTTGCCCCATCCTATACGTAGTCATGTCATGTAACGTTGGCTGCTCTCCGCATCTCGGATCAATGGATCTTTAAATCCTCACTCCCCCCCTCAGTCCATGTCTGTGTTCGGGTAACGTTATGCAAACGTTGGCCAATTATTATAATGATTGAGGCCTTGGAGACTTTATCAAATCGAAAATATTGATTTATTGATTGTCCACGTTGTATACGAGTCTACGCACTCCGACAGGACAGCAATTCCCTTTATTTATTGCCGCGACTTTAATTTTGAAATTCATTGATTCGGCGCGGCCAATTATGTGACAGACAGACAGGGACGACGGACCAGCAGTTCTACGAATTGCCCACGAAATTGGCTGCAAAATTTACATTTTCCGATCGACCGACATAATGCGACAGATCGCAGCGGGCCGGTGTCCTGGGCTCCCAAATTGACACTCTCGGAGAAATATAGAAGTAAAACGCTGATTTGTATAGCTTGCCAGGCTCCTGGCAGCCAATTACCCGTTATTATAAACTATTTTACCTGTTGCGATGGCGATAGCATCTTGGACCGGTCCGATGAAAATTTTAGAAACTATTGCACGTACATAGTGTCGTTGCAAGTGTGCTGCCCCACGCGTACCTTCGTAGCCGGAGAGATGGAACTGGAAATGGAATCCTTTTATCACCTCGCTGCCATCTTTAATTGTTAGCAGAATGTGGCAGTCGTTGTCACCTTGATGTTCGTTTTCTTCGTGTTTATGTATGCGTTTGCCGGAGATGCCAGTGCGACTGTTAATGCGATTATTAAATATGCACAAGGGGTGTCAATGTTTTATGTTCGACTTTAGATCGTGTACCTGGAGGCAAACAATGGCAGTCTTGGGTGTCTTTGAATTACGGTTGTAATAAGTGTTCATTTGGCGCGGGAATGGGACGTTAAATGTCAGAGACGGAGGATTATGATGACGATAATGGCGCGATGTTGGTGCGGTTGGCGTAGATTTTAACCATAAATGGAGAAGTTGTTGCAGTAATTGGACGTTTTACAAGGTATGTCACATGGAGGATGTGCGACATTTTCCGCGTAATTGTAGTTTTTCTGGAATAGGAACGTCGCAATGGTAAATTAATTTGTAAAGATTATAAGCAAATGTGACGTGGGAGCATGTGAAAGAGCACAAGTTTGACGTACGCTTGTGATTTTTAGCATAAGTTAGGTTAGGTTGGGCGGCTGTCGCCACTGAGCAGGGACCCATTTAAGCCAGAACGAAGGCCTATTGTGATGCCGCGTGTATAGCAACCGGAAATCAGTCTCAGAAACCTCACATGTGGAATACTCGTTTAGGAAAGAAAAGGAGTGACTCTCGGCAAGTCCCTTATCATCCCAGATTTGCCGTATGGCACGGAGGCATAGACTTTATCAAGAATGCGGATAAGGTTGTCCTTGGTTGTTTTGACAGAAAAGTCTATCGGGTGATCTTGATCTGTTCTGCAACATTAACCATGTCGAAGAGGCAAGATGCAAGAACTGAGATGGCTGGGACTTGTAGAGCACATCAGCGTTCCGGTCCGAAGAATCTTCGAATCTAGACTGGAGGAATGGAACAATAAGGGAAGGCTCTAAACTGGGAAATTACCACAACCAGCAAAATTATAAGCAGCTAGCTAATGATCAAACTGGTTGGAGACGCTTGTTGATTGAGATATAAGCTAACCGCTCCATCATAACTCCGAGCTGGAGTAGTTGACGTGCTTGAGGTTTTCAACATCTGGATACAGGGGATAGTGTTTGTGAATATATCTTCTCCCTTAGAACTGCTGAACGCTGGTAAAAACCAGTCAAGGCCTTTAGGTACTGATCAGTGTGCATCTCTGGGTGCACCTATGAACAATTACTTGCAGGGAAGAGTAAAGGAAATACAGTAAAACCCGGTTAAGTGCTTCGCTCTTAAGTACCCAAACCGCTTAAGTGCCCGAAAATAGTAGGTTCATGTATTCTATATGCATTAAGCGGGTTCGGATAGCTACATCTGCTTAAGCACCCCGAAACAGATGGAAATGTTCAGGAAGCAGTTTTCCGGGTTTTACTATACAACTTTTGTGAGCCTAATAGGCTGCAAAACATGAACGACTTAGAAGCTCATAGGAAGACATTTTCAGAATGAGTCCTTTTTACTTATTTCCTCAGTCCTCCAAGTCCATATGGAGTAGAAAGTCCCTCTAATATGGATACTTTTTGACGGCCCCAGTCAACAGACAATGGTCTTGATCTGCAAGTCGTATTCGGATCCTTAACAGAGCACGTGCAGGCGATTGACTTGCAGAGACCCTAAGCAGCTTGAAAGGAGGCATGACTATCTATGACGTAACCAAACCAAACTTAGTTCTTGAACTTGTACTCAGTCCTCGTGTTGGAAAATTGGTGAATCTTTGAAATCTATGTGAGGCTATGCCTTCCGGGCAGAAAGCAAACTGTCAATCAAATTGATGATATCGTCACGTTATTAAAGCTCGAAACGCTTCCAGTCAACATCGACTCAGTAGTTACCAAAGTACGGACTGTGCGAACGACTTAGAACGAGTCCCCTTTAACTGGGCTTCACCATGTGATCCTTGGCTTGGAGAAAAATGAGGTGATGATTAAAAGTTTCATAAAAAGGCAAAAAGAGTATGAGAAGACTACACGGCTTAAACAGAAGTCTGCAAAGCTTAACAAGAAAAACTCTATATTAGAGCTGAAGTCGGTGCTGAGAATTGAAAAAAAAAACGCCCTCAGGCACAATATCCACTCGGCCACCACCAGTGGCGACGCGTCCTATTGTTCATTTCGTTCATGAACGCCTAACTTTCAGAGAACAATATTTTTGTTTCTATAATTTCCTTAACTGACATCAACCACTCACAAAATGTATTTCCACTTGTCCCCGAAGTCCTAACTTCAGTAAATTTCTCAGTGTATTTCCCAACTCGTGCAAGCCTCTCGTGCACTTGAGCCAAATCATAATTCACACAGAACAAAAGCCGTGTTTTATTATTCCCGGATCTGGATCTAGATCTTCACAGGATAATAAAACAACTTAGATCATTTTGCGCCTTAACTATGGAGGGTTTTAGCCTTTGCTTAACAAAAATTTAAGTCAGCTGTCAATTGTCAGTTTTTTAACAGAGGAACAAAAGAGATGGTTGCTACACCTCTCTTTTGTTCTAACGAGAGCTAGAAATCAGTGCTTCTCAAATTAAGGATAGCAAATGCCATCTACTTGTTCGAACAAAAACTTTTTTTTAGATCAGAAAAATTGATCTTGATCAATAGCAGGATCCTGTGTTGTTGTTGTAATGCATACAAATCAATGATCTATATGGATCATCGGCGATAATAAAATACGGCTAAAATACTCACAGCATTCAACTCGTTCAGTTGAGTTGGAAACGAAATGTACCCATCAAAAATATATACAAAAAAAAATTTAACGCACATCGTATCTATCAACAAATTCGTTCATCTTAGCAGTGAACAAAATCAAGCAAAAGGGGTGAGTTTTTCTCAAGTCAACTTTACATGCCGATATGGAAAATGTATAGGTATAGGTCGTTGTGTGTTTGTGTAGTAAAAACAAAATCATGAGTAATTATATGCCTTTACGTTCTATTCGTTGTGGAAGAATATGAACGAATATAGGATATGTGATGGATTGAGTTTAGTTTCAGTTTTTATTTTGAGTGGAGGTTTGAAAAGGAAAATCATCTCAAAGTACGTATAATTTTAGTGGAAGAGCTGTTTTTTGTAAAGGGTCTTTCATTAAGCGCTTCCTATCTTTAAATTTAAATAAAGCAAAGTGTGTGTGAGATATCATCGACATTTTTTATTCGTTTGAAAAGTCTATTGATGCCATTATGTATGGAATATAACATCGTTCAAATTTCGCACACTCTCACGGACAGCGGCGATGTTTTCGGCAGATCTTGCGTTTGATGTTGGTTGATCGTTTACCTAATCAGTGGACTCAAATTTATCCACCACACTGCGAATAGTCCTCTCGGAAGGACGCTTATGGCGACCGTAAAATGGGCGAAGCACGCGGAACGTTGCCCGAACAGAACACCCATTTTGATAAAACAATTTTAATATTTGCACATGTTGTTGGACGCTATATCCGCCCATGGTGATTTGGCAAAACAGACTGAATAAATGACAGCCAATTTGACAGATATAGCTTCAACAATATGGCCGCTATCAACTGTCAAAGTTCGGAAGTCCTTATTGGAAGACCCTTTACTTTGCGACTATCTATAACTTAAAAAATGGCATCTGGTAGCGAAAAAGTTATAAATAAGAACAGTTATGAATGCATAATTGAAAAATATTTAATTTTACGAACTGAACGCCTACACTCACGCGTCGCCACTGGCCACCACACGAAACCTTTCACTATCCAACCTTCAATCCAAAGAAGAATGTTGAAGTTAATGGTCTATCGACAACAATGGAAGGCGATTTGCTAACCAATTGGCCCGTTCCTAAAGGAAGGAGTCCCTCTAAGCTGTGAAAACTATTTAAACATACGTCACTTGAATATCGCTTATAGGCTCTTGCCTGCTATACTGTGTGAATCCATTGCGAGACGAAATACATATATAGGGCCATGACTTGTTAAGGTTTCTCTGTAAAATTTGTCACACGCTATCCTGTGACTTCCTTAACACCTTAGGTAGGTATAGCTGGTATTGTACGCCTTTTAAGGACCACAACCCATGTGACCTGCCTGTCACTCTTAGGAGAGTTGTTTCAGACACCTACTTTGGAGTTAAAAAGCCTATTATACCAAAGGGTGTAGCAGAGAATGTGAAACAGGACAGGATTCGCTTGTTGGTCGAGGTCCGGAACTGGTCTGAGCTATCATAAGTAAGTTCAAAGACAAGTCGGACCTTAAGCTTGTTGGTTGAGGCCCGGAACTAGTCTGAGCTATCATAAATAAGTAAGAAGACAAGTAGAACCTAAAGCTTATTGGTTGAGGCCCGGAACTGGTCCGAGCTATCATAAGTAAGTTAGAAGACAAGCAGGACCTAAAGCTTGTTAGTTGAGGCCCGGAACTGGTCTGAGCTGTCATAAGTAAGTTCAAAGACAAGTAGGACCTAAATCTTGTCTTCCGTTATTCAAATGTACAACAAAAAGTAAACCCAAGTCTTTCTATTACAAAGAAACCAATCACACTTAACCATTGGCATCGACAAGTTCTCAAAACCATTACCATCGATTCTTGGTAATACGGGCAAACATGTGAAATTATCATTACGGACTTGGTAGTCCAAGGCTGGATATATACCAGGCAAGTGACTCTCGCACCAGAGATGCATTCTCCTGATTTAGCCGCACCTGCTGTCGCTACCGTAGTACGGCGCAATCGGTAGCAGTTTATTAGGTGCAATTTAAGGATGCTACCGTGAGTTAGCTCCTGCACCCACTGACGGACACACAAACTCCCTTTTTGCGATAAGAAAAGGGTTCCAAGTCTACCTCCGTCCACACACAGCGAACAAGAACCAAGAAAACAGAAAAAAAACACTCACTTGCTCCTGCTTCTTCACCAAAAATAATGACATTGTTCGATCCGAGGAGTCCAGTCCGCGCCGAACTATCCTCCTCTGCCAGCAATGGAGGCAAACGCGTCTCTTGTTCGGAATTTTAATTGAGAGCCAACGAGAAATTCATTTACAAATGAGGTGAGGCCATGTTTAGGAGATGTTCGAGAATAGTTAAGATATTGGCCGGGACCGTTCTGGTTTTTTTTTTATGTGCGCAGCGCAGATGCAGTTGCAGTTGCAGTTATAGCTTCGCATGGCCACCATTACTGGTGGCTGGTGTTCTTATTTAGATATTTTTATTTGTCAGCTTCTGGACTCTTATTGCGCGCGGTCCGTGCAGCGTCGGTTATTGTAATTGCCTAGTTAACATGGGCGGACGATAAATTGTGGCACGAATTAAAATTGAGGACAGAGAGGCGCATGCGCACAGCATGGAATAGGTTAAATGAAAATTTAATTTGGAGTCCGTGTCACAAATTACCCGAGGTGGAGCTATTCGAATGTGTAGATGATTCAATTAGACTTTGGGGTGGACATCGAACATGGGCGATCGCTGGAGTGGAAAAAAGTTTGCTGTTCGTTGTCAGAAGTTGATCTAGAAAGGACTGTTTAGTATCAGTGGATGAAGCTTTCAGATTCTGCTAGCAAGTCCATGGATGTATACCTGATTTAAGTCAGAGAACGTCTTTAAAGTCAAAGACGCACCAAGCTTCTGAATCACTCTTGACACTTAGCCCCCTTTTAGCCTGACAGGCAACCAGTGTCTTTTATAGGTGAAGCTTTTGAAAGAAAACTTTTCAGATGATTTCAGGTGAGCTCATGTGATCTCATGTAAGCTCTGACAAAAAGCTTCCATGAGAAACCAATAGATTTGTGAAAATTCTTTAATCGTCCCGCTATAGGTCCCGCCACGTTTAAGTATGACATTACCAGCAAGGGTTGCCACTAGCTGGTCTTCAACGTCATCAGTCAACATATCCTTACGTGAATTTTTACTTGAATTGGAACTAATGGTCTGCTTTTTCTTTTAGCTTGCGTTCAGTTTTGGCCGGGATCTTACGCAAGCTGTAATCACCATTGAATTTCTAAGTGAATTTGTCACTTCAGCACGCACGAGCCCTAGGCAGCCAGCTGATGTTGCATTTGCCAAGTTGGTGGAGATCACACTTTACCCGCGAAGATGAGGTCTTCCTCTCCTGCGTAGTCTCTCAGAGATGGAGTCAAACATTTTTCAGGCTTGAGGATTGGTTTTCATCCGTTCCACAGGACCTACCACTGTACAGCTCATATAGTTCGAAAGTAGAACTTATTTCTTGAAGATTCCATATTCGACAAAGTCCATGCTTTTGTATCATACATCAGGACGTAGGTGATCGAGGTCACGCATGCCATCTCCTTGGTTCTCATTGATAGGGTCTTACTGTATAATTGTCTCCTAAGGCCAAAGTAAAAGCGTTGATTTCGTTGCAAGAACTATTAGTAGAGCCCAGGGAGACGAAATCCATCAAAACCGTAAAGTTCTGACTTAGATCTCGGACCAAACCAGGTTGAAGAAGCTGCATGACAATGCGTCAAACCTAAAACCTCTAGGGATATTGTAGGTCCCGGTGGTATCTTTTCTCACCGTGATGGAACAGCGGGAGGTATCCATCGTTATCCAGTGATCTCTGTTCTCATCCCTATTCCCGATCAATAAATGGTGGGACTAGTCGACTGGCTCTTGTCCTTCTTTAAAGCGAAGTTTGTGGGCCACCTGTGGACATTCAGGGAAAACCTAGCTCATCAGTCGGAGCTGTATAATTGCTGCTGTAGTACAACTCAAGAGCTCTTGGGCATACCCGCTCAACAGAAGCTCTTGAAGTCGTTTGAACTTCCTCACATTTATGATTCTAGATATTCGCATCGGTACCTGCCTATGCTGCAACTAGGTAATAGTCCGAATCCATGTTGGCATTGTGGAAGTGTCTTCCATCGATCGCAGCGTCATCAATTCGGTTGTCAGTGAGTTGATCAGGTGACTTCCAAGTTCGTACTACACACTGCCATGTTTTATTCCGCCGTAAAGTCAATGAGGATGAATCTAATTCCGCAGGTCGGGTCGTGTGGTCTATGTCTTCCGATGGTCCTACCGAAGAGGTCCTTCATTTCCTATCTCAAATTAGAAATCTCCAAAGACGATCTTAAAGTCATACCTCGGACTTTGCTCGTAGGTCTTCACGTGCAGCTCGTAGAAACAATTTTTGATGGGGTGCGTGAGCACAAAAATAAGGCTGATGTTAGGTTAGGTTAGGTCAGCGGGCTGATGAAAATGGTTACATCTACCCATGAGATACCCATGATTTATTTCCTACCGTCGTATCATCGTCTTGCTTCTACCCATCCGGACGACGCCCTGGCGAATTTGAGCAGTTTTAACAGTGATCCATCTGATAGCTCGTTGATATGGTTGAAGAAGAATTTGCCCAGGGTTCTGTTTCTAGAGGCTGATGTTACGGAATCGAGCTTTGATGCGGATCTTAATCATTCGCTTACTTACGTGATGAGAGCTTGGGTCCTTTGGCTTAGTCTATCTCTAACACCAAAGCCGTTTCCGAACAGGCTATGTCTCTGCTTTTGTTGTTTTTCACACACTCGGCCGCCCCATTCCAACGAGCTTCCTGGAGAGAGGTTATAGGGTCTTAAATAGCTCATTAGCTCTGCGTGGTCTGTTCAAAAGAACAAACAATTCACGTGCAGATTTCGAAGCCGTTGTCGTTCATACGTTTGTCGGTCAGCGAGTAATGCCCAAGAGCGACGTGATTTGGGTCAGTTTTTGAGAATATAGCTCAGGTGACACGTTAAATAAGCCGCATGAACCCAACGCCAGTTCGCTGCGTTTTTGCATTAAGAAGATTCAAAAGTGTAAACATTACAGAATAAGTCCATTACTTTAAGCTTTCTTTGCCTCGAAGTCTTCTACAACAAATAAAACACAAAAATGAACAAGTCCTGGGCGTTGTCGTTTCAATACTAGTTTCACCACAGAACTCCAATATTTTGTAACCAAAAATCGATCGGTTCACTGAATTTACATACTTTTGACAGGCTACCCGAACCGCAAAGAATGTCAACGGTGGCGCAGGTAATTTACTTCCTTATTTATGTCCAATAAATTTGGTTTTATCGAACCCATGGAACGCGAAAGATATCAATCTCAATACAAGAAGCCCAAGAATTTGTATACATAAGACCCCTTGTGGTGGCCATATGCATTTCTTTTTTCTTAAGTGTCACACGAAACCCAAAGAAAAAAGATCACAAAATGTCTACCAAAAGTTGTTGGGGCCCAAATCCGTTTTCAAATTTTCCTCCGTTCGTCTCCGCTTTACGAATTAATTAATTAACCCCGACCAGCGACCAGAAGGGAACCATATCGTAGGAATACAAAGTATATTTTCATTCAGCAAACGAATTGTGATTAAAAACAAATAGAGATCGTAAATATTCCAAGATCAAGATTCGGCCTAATTGGATGCCATAATTAACAACTCTGGTGGCTAATTAAATCTAGTATATGGACAACGACCAGGTTCTACTAGTGTTAATGAAAAAATCCCTCTGGTAGGTACCCGAATGCCGAACTGGAAACATCATTTTCAATTTCGAAAACTCATTGGAATTTTAGATTTGTCAGACATTCGAATCCGCATCGAAAGGCGATAAATTAAAGTTTCGACATCTTTTGTGTGCGGGATTGTGGGCGTTTTTTTCTAGCAATTAGACAGCTAAATCGGGAGTCAGGAGTTCAATGGGCGAATGGGATTGTGTATCCTCCTGTTTGGTGGTGGTGAAGTGGAGGAAGATCTATTGTGTTGGAACAGTTAACGATCGTTGGAGATAATTTAATCAATTAAATCTACATTTTCGCCGCGTTTTTTTGGTTTTTGGTTTTTTTTGTCTTGTTGATTGTTTGAGGGAAACGTGATTAATTTGTTACGAGAAAGAATTTTAATCTCAAGACAAAGCCTGGGCGGGCCTGATTTGAACGCTGGCTGGTGGAGGATATTGTGTAATTTGCTGTTATGAAATTGATTTGGATGTTAGCTCAAGAAGACATGAAGCCAGGTATGCCTTCACTCACGCAACTGACATGTTTCGAACTGCATCAACGATTTAACGCAGATTATTGAGTTCGAGAGTGTATTTTCATAGTCTTCCCCAACCGCTTGAGCTAGTCCGAGGATATAACAATACAGCTTTTGAAAACAGAATCAGTTACCATAACCTGTGGAAGGTATCTTAGCGTCATTCTTAACCCCAAACTCAACTGGAAACTTAACATAGAACACAGAGTAAAGAAAGCATGCGTCGGTTTCTACGCCTATAGTAGGATCTTTGGCAAAAGGTGGGGACTAATACTTAAGATGGTCCTCTGGATGCACACTGCCGTAGTTCGTCCAATTCTTACTTATGGTTCGCTCGCTTAACAACATCACATAACTTAGTAGAGTTCAACGAACAGCTGGTGTTGGGACCACATGAGCGATTCGAAGCACTTAACGTGCTCCTCCATATCCTGCCCCTGGACTTACACATGAAATGCATAGTTTCGTGTAGTGCTGTCAGACTCAGAGAATCTGGGCTTTGATCCCCGAAACCTTATAGCCATAGTAAGGCTCTTGACCTGCTGCCTAGGGATTTGGCCTCGACCATAACTGACTACACGACTCCTTCACTTAAATTCAATTATGACATTCAGGTTCACTTTCCGGAAAGATCGGACTGGAACAATAACCTACCCCTATCAAACTACCAAGTATCAATCTTCACCGACGGTTCCAAGATGGAGTGTTGCATTGGAGCAGGTTCAGCGGAACTGAACGTATCCAAATCGTATCGCCTCCTAGACTCTTCGAGTGTATTCCAGGCGGACATACTAGCGATTAGAGAGGACTGCAAGATATTTAGCCTCAGCCCAACTACCTCAAACAGCAAAGGAATCTTTTTTGACAGCCAGGCTGCCATCAAAGCGCTCCACTCACTTACTTCGTCCTTTAAATTAGAAGAACAGTGTAATACAACTTTAACGCAGCCAAACGCTCGGTTTAACATCACTCTCCTCTGGGTTCCCGGCCATAGAACGAAAGAGCCGACTCCTTGAGTCTTTTCCTCTAAAGCCGGTCAACACAAAGGCAGCAAAGCGAAGAATTTTTCACTCAAAACAACCAAAAGTTGTCCAAAATATCTTCGTTTAAAGTGACAACAGGACAAAGATAAGCAAAGTCCCTAGGTTAGGTTAGATTAGAGTGGCAGACTACACTAGATGCCGGGGTGGAGATCATTTATACCTACGTATGTCAGCTCCTAAATGAGATTTTCTTCAAGCAAAAAGGGCTGGGCATATACAGAGAATTTAGAAAATAGTTTCCTCCTCCTCCTCGTCAATAAGACCAGTGTCTCGTGATGACAGCCACTGTGTTTTCTGTCCGATTAGACAATTGGAGCCTTTGTGATCTTAGGCAAAAAAACCCCTAAAGTGGTTTATGTTAATATCATTGAAGAAGACACCCGACCCATTCCCGATTCTGTTTTAAAGCCCAAGATCATCTTTCTAAGCAAGTCTCGAGGGGTTGGTGGTTTCGAAGTTTTTTTTCGAAAAGGATTCATTATGATGGTGGAAAGCCCAATACGTAGACTGAATCAATGCCTTGATGTGTAAGACTGCCACATCTAAAAGTAGTGAGTGGAACAGCATGTCGAGAGCCGTCATTGGACTGATTTTAGCACTGAAAGCCCCGCTGTTCCACTAATAATGTAATGTAAACATGTAGTTCAAAAACTGTGTAGTTTACAAAAGACACAATGACAGAGCATCACCTTGTCTAAATCCTTTTTTGATATCAAGAGCTTGTAACCCTATTAGATGCTCATAACACTTGTCAGTACTTGTAAGGATCGGTCTAGGTCCGAAAACTCGGTCCACTGTCATTCCTCGTTGCTGGTCTTTTCTCTAAATTTAGAGCTACACCCAACACACTTCCTCACATAACAAGTTCCCTTCGAATCGAACCCTGATATCCTAATTCATATGAAAGTTCTCACCGTTTGTCTCTCTCTCTCTCTCTCTCATTCTAATTCGACACCTCGACCGATAGACAAATGAAACGATTTCACAAAACCAACAACAAACATATAATTAACCAAAGATTTACAATGAGATAATCACGTTTCACAGTCGCAAAGGCATTGAACGTAGGATGGCGTATAATTAAGGCTCCTTCTCTCAACGACTCGACGGCCACCGAATAAGGCGATGTCACGATTACCCCAAATCCATGCATTGCTCATAATTTGGAGCCGCGCTCTAGTCCGTCTATCTGTGGCGCAATGCTGGAGTACACCAACAAGAACAACAACAACTCGCCGATGTTTCTATGACAAAAAAACACAACTAAGTAGCGCAAGTGCACGACAGACAACAACGACCAGCAGCCGTTTTGCACAGACAAGAGCTTGAAAGACAAAAAAAAGTGCTCTCCCCGAGCAGAGGACCGCATGTGATAAACAATTAATGTCACGATCTACTCTAAATTAAAATATTTCTCATTAAAGAATAAAATGTTTGCAATTAAGTTAATTTGTAATTGCTTAATACTTTTGTGGTCGTACTCAGGTAAGGTCTCGGAGGTGAGTTCGTGGAATGGGGAGGGGGGTTGGATTTACAGATCGCGTTTGAGTTGTAGTTGCACTGAGCTCATTGTTTGCTAATGGCTATATCAGGGAGATGCACTTGTGGGAAATCATAAGGAGTCATTGTGAATGAACGACGCAACATCGTGTGTGTGGTGTTAAGTCAGTTTACAATCCACCAAATTCTCACAATCCATCCGGAAGATACTGGAAAATAGCCAAGCTGTCAAAATCGATATCCGGCTCCTGACCCATGGAAGGTCTCTGTCTGAGACATCGCAACCTCCTCCTTCGATCCTGGGCACGCTGTTTTCAGTTTTCCAGACCAAGTGCTTTAGTATTTGCCATAGCTTGATCCTTTAAACGAAGCTCGATCCTAAAAGCTGTGATTCAAATATCCGCTTAGCTGAAGCATCAATGTCTATTCGCTCGATGTGGTCGAATCAGTGTAGTCTACGTGTGCCGGCTTTTTGGACTACATCCACCTCTCTTGATACAGCTCATAGAGTTCGCGGTTATATATTCTCTTCTATTCACCCTCCTCGCAGTTGGGTCAGTTTTGCCGGGACCCAAAATTCAGGCATCGCCTTACAGAGCTCGAGACAATGAATGCTATGGTATACGACTTCAAAATCAATGAAAAGTGGGTGAGTCCCGACTTGAAATTCATTCGTCTTTTCTATAAAATGTGAATCCTATCGATCTGACGAGTGGCCACACTCGTACGAGCCGATTAATTTGTTGCAGAAGGGCTTCAGGATCTTTTATGTGACATTTAGCAGGCATATGCCTCAATAATTGGCCCAAGACAAAGGATCTCCTTTTCTGTCGATGAGGCTTCGTTAGCTGATATTCCAGTCACTGGGCATATTTCCGTAATAGTAAGCCAGCAAAGCTGGTCGGTGACTTTGTTCCCTTTATGATTTATTAAAGCCTGCGTTCCAGTTTCATCTGACTTGAATGATTCTTTCTGTCTACAGTCTGCAGAAGTAGTTTTCCATGTAATCAGGACCAAGTATGATTCTACATCAAGGTTTTCTTCCCTTCTTCTTCTCTACAGTTTTTTTGTAACGGAATTTGTTCGTTTGGCACCCTCTTTTTGCCTTTCTTTTCCGGAAGCATCATTTCTTCTTCTTCTTTTGGAGAAGCCTATATTCTTTCAGTATTTTTTTGCTCGTAGAGTTGTCGAGCAGCCCTCGTCCTTCGTTGCAGCGCCTCTTTATGTGCTTATCGACTTTCTTTGACCAACCTGGGTTTCCACTAGTCTTCGACACTTTATTATAGCGGCATAGGAGTTGCTGTTCTGTTCTTAAAGCTGCATTAACCCGCCAGCAAACCATACGATGACAATGTCACGGCCATAAACAGGAACTATTCAAATTTGGAAACTTTTCCCCTACCCTAGCCTCAAGTGAATACCTAATGTCATCGTGAAAGTGATCACTGTGCATTATTAGCCTCAGATACAAGTTGTCACATTGTTTGCTTCCCCTAACCTATCAGTTACCCATATTGCCTTGTGAATCGTCCGTGAAAGTCCGCTGGGATTCCAAGTCGTCTAGGCTGAGCGCTAAAAGTAAATTCTACATTGAGAGAAATCTCTTGACCAGTTTATGATCGAATTTACATCATTTAAGGCTGCAGACTCTACGTTTCATTCAACAAATCTTTCTAAAGTAAGTCCTTCGTCATGTATCTTTTCTTTAAGTGTACTCGCATCTCTTTGCGCAGCACTTTATAGCCTCATCAGCATCACTTTCAGTTGCATCATTGGGTGGATTGGATCCACACCACACCATACCATACCATCACGCCAATCGCCCGGTACCGAGAGCACCAGCAGTAGCAACATCCACCACGAATTTATCGGATCTAAAAAAAAAAAGTGAATAAAACACTTGGCGCGTCGCTCGTATAAATTCAAGCTTCCACCATAGATTTGTCTCTCGTTTAGCCAGCCACGGCTTGAGTAGAGGCCGCGATACAAATTCCCATAAAAATGCTACAACAGCCACTAGCAGGTTGATTGTTATTGCACTGCAGAGGCTCCTCTCTTCCTTTACTGTTGCCCCCTAACTTGGATGCCATTTGCCCATTTTGAGTAAACTTTAATTACGTGCAATAAATTAAGGCAACAAATTCCCGCTGCCTTATTTGCCCCGGTGGGGCTGCATTGCTAAATATGTGCACACGGCGAATTGGTAGCAAATTTAATAGTGCACACACCACCAATCGGATCGTCGTCGGCGAGCCGTGAATGTAGCCGATTGCCGTATTAGCCTTGGGCCAGATTAAGGTATATGTGGAGGTTCTCATGTGCGGGGATTATCCCCCGAAGATGGGATGCCGAGAGCGCACAATGGCATTGGTATTCCACCACTTGGGGCTGGGTTTGGTGCACTGGCATTGCTCCTGGAGCCACATGAACTAATCACACATAGCTCTGCACACAGTTGATTTACATACCATGCTGAGCGGTTGGCCACATTTGGAAATGAATCACCTATTAGTTGGTCGGATGCTCCTGGATGGTGGAGAATCTTTTAACGAATTGAATAACGATGTGCACTTGTTGAATGCGCACTTTAAGGTTAAGTGTGTTGCTGATGAGATTCTTTTTTTTTTTTTTAAGCTTTTCACAGGGTGTACCGGTTTTATTGAACAGTAGGAGGGATCCTGTATTTCATAATTATGCGGAAGTGATACTGTGGAATGAATACCTTTTGAGGATTCAGAACTTTGTTTAGCTCATAACACTCTAGAAGTTTATGGAAATTTACAACAAGTTTCATAACTCATCTTGTCATTCAAAGTTTTATAGGGATGCACCAGTACCAGATATTGTTCTGGTAACTTGGGATGTCTGTTTGGTAGATTCTGCTCACAGTGCCACAAGTTTCAGTCGAATTGAAATCGAATGGACCATGAAAAGTAACTCTCCGTCCTCTCTAGGTTAGGTTAGGTATGTGGCCCGTCGAAGAGGAGTTACTCGGCGCCACACTCAGGTCTCTGAGACCTTTTGTGCTACCCATAGGTACACATTTTACCCTTACACGCTACCCGCATAAAAAGTGTACAAACCGTCAATGATACAAACCATCCTGAGGATTTAATAAAGCTGTTCAGGCCGCTTACCGGTTTGCCAGATAGTTCCTCGAGCTCCCGGAAGAAATGTCGCCCTAGGAATTTGTGTCTCAGATGGTAAAGGCCGGGGCAGTGGTAGAGGAAGTGGGTTGTGTCTTCATGGGCTTCCTCGTCTCCGCAGCCTCTACATAGATCTTCTTCCGTAACACGGAATTTCTTCATGTGATACCGCAGAGTATTATGACCCCAAATCACACCTACAAGCGTGGAGAGGGATTTTCTATCCTTTTGTATAAGTCTGGCGGTCCTAGCCTTATCAAATACAGGCCATAACTTCTTTGTGATGGCCCAAGTGTCTTATGAGAACCATCTGTTATTTGCCGCTCTTTGAGCTTTGTTCCCAGCTTCGAGCTTCAATGAGCAAGGTGGGATATTCACCGGCTTGTTCAAGATTTTGTGCCGAGCCCTTTCTAGCCTCTTCGTCAGCATTCTCATTCCTTGGTATGCCGTCCTCTCTAACTTTGGAAACGTTGTCATCTGGAGCCTAGGGACTGAGATCCAAAACAAGAACTTTATACAGTTCCGTTTATCCTCTTACAAAGTCTATACTCCTACCTTGGTGAACTCCTTCGATCTGTCGTTAGGTTAGGTTAGGTTAGGTTGTAAGAGTGGTTTCATCTTTTAAGTACAGCCTCACTTGGATCTCAAAGGATCCATTGCATTCCCCGGTGTGGGCATCTACATCACCACATAAGTCTGCATAAGTCCTTTGTACTCAAACGGACGCTAGCAGGTTATAACCTGTCATAATGCCTGAAAGATGTACTAGGAGACTTTTGTTAAGTGCGATGATTGCGTTTTGCTTTCCTTTTATTGAGTTCTGTCCAGAGTGTCCTTGAGGAGGGCCATATCGTGAGTTCACTTCATTGCTTGTTACCGAGGTTATGAAATTTCACTGTGATACTGGACTTTTCAAGTTCTAGTTGGTGTGAGCTCATTCACCTTCAAGCCTTCAAGTCACGTTCTGTCGTGAGTGACATTTTATAATAAGTAGTGAAGAGACGTTCTTTCCAAACTGTCTGTACCACGGCTCACAGGAAACACATGATGATGCCCAATGCAACAGCGGGACTGATTCTTTGGAGGCAGTCAGAGATTCAAGAACTCTTTGTCGAAAATGCCAGAAAAACTTTCTAGGTTGCATGCACGGAATCATAGAGGGTATTACAATAGGCCCACTTGTGGCCGCAATGATAATGGACTAGGGCCCACCTCATATCTTAATCTAATCTAATCTAATCTAGGTTGCACAGCACACGATATAAGTTTTGGCTTGATTGCTAGCTAAGCCATTGTCTTGTAGAACTACAAGAGCAATATGCTAGCAGCTTTAAAGTCGATTAAAGAATAAAGTGTCTTGACTTTTGCTTCTCCAGAACTTGTCTGGCTGAAGCCTGAAAGGCACACTGATAAATGTCAAATAGATTGACCCAAAATAGCTTCAGACGTGTACAGAGTACGCTGGATGGGATTTTATAAAAGACTACGGATACCCACCAGGCTTAAAGCTAACGAACACTTGCTGATCTCAACTGAACTGAAATAAAAACAGAATACAGGCAATAGGCGATTGAATCTCGTATAATGCAGCCTTCACTCAGATCTCTATAGATCCATTGTGTGTCCTTAACGTGAAATGTCCGGTCTGAAAGAGGAGAAAGGTCTAGAGCAGGTCTAGGTCTAGCGCTAGAATGTGCCCTCTAGAGTCCTCTGGAGTTGCGGCATGATGAGAGTGTCTATCTCTCGTCAGATTGTCTCTGAACGTCAAGGGTTTTATTGAATTTGACAAGTGATAGGGGAAGGTGGGAGAGAACTGAGTGATCGACCTATCATAGGTCCTGTTTTCCGTCATTTCGTCCCCGTGATCGTCCTGTTCAGAACCGTTTCTAGCAAACTCATCCGTCATTTCATTCACGTGGAAACCATTGTGTCCCGGGACTCATCAGAGTGATACATTGAGGTTTGCGGTGAAAGGCAACGTTTGACAAGTTCTGACTTTACTGACTGCAATAGCTTCATTCTCGGTCTGCCTCGGTGATGGCTATGACCTTTATCCCGGAGCCCACACCTTCTTCGTTTGTTGACCCGTGTGTGCAAATCGAAATTTTATTCAGATTGATGGCCTTTCTGCTGCCCAGTCATGTCTTGAGAAGATGATTGCAATCTTGATCTACTCAGGGTTTCCTTTTTTTTGAGTCTTCTGGCACCATACTGTTCCTTGTTTTAAAGGACGGCGTACTTAGCTAATAGCCTTAAGTGGTCCCTCTAATGCGACACTCGTTATTTGGCGAAAGTAGGCTAGGGGATCAGCTGGGGTTTCTTCCTTGGACAGACGAACTAGGTTTTAAGAAAACACATATGCTTAACAGTGCTGTTATATTCAATGCCAAATTCGGAATTCCATCGAGGCATGGAGCTTCCTATTTTCCGATTCTGCTTGTGGTTTTGTACACTTCTTCTGTAAAAATCAATGGAAACACTGGTTCTTCCTTGCGACGCAGAATGTCATCTCCGTCAAGCTCTCACTGCTTTGAGAATGGATGTACACCAAGTCATGCTATAAGGATTCATGTCACCACTATCACATTTTTCAGGAAACATTTGTTTGTGCCTTGTTATAGGTCATCTCCGAAATATTTGCTACGACTTCTGAGTACAATACCGCTCCCTAGACTCTCCTTCAGCATACAGACTACTCATCGAGTTCAAAAAGATTACAATGTATGCAAATGTCCTCGAGTTGTTCCTTACATTCTCCAACTCCAACTGAGAATTTCAACACAAACAGCAGCCGCCACCCACCCGCATAATACTTAAATTCCAATTAAACTCCGAAAGGCGAGTATTCCTTAACGTCCTCCAACTCCAACTACTCTGAGCAAATTTTTCGCTTGCAAATTCCTAGTACACCACTTAAATCACAAACGACGATCACCGATTGACTCCAGGATACCCCGAGTCAAATAAATCCACAACCAAAGATCAAATGCTAATCGCCAAATAGCAGAAGCGCACCACCACCATCACCACCAGCATCAGTAGAATGTCCGCGTGCAGTAGCTGCATCTCTCTGCTTCGGTCTCGTGAATAATCCTCCGACTGATCATATCGCCGACTGGAGCTGTGGTTCAGATTTATTTCTGACTAATAAAACTCCATTCGATGCCCTTATCAGAGCAGCGCCAAAGATAAATCTTTGATAAGTCCTGCGCGAGTTCTGTGTGTGTGTGTGTGCAAAGAGACAAGGTCCACCAAAGACAGGGGGCTTGGCACAAAAATTTCATCTGGAACCCGTTCGTGGTGAGGAAAGAAATTAAAACCAATTAAATGGGCGCGATCTCCGCCAAAAAGCACAGCACGACAAAACAAAAAAACGAAAAACGAAAAACGAAAAAGGGATCCCGATCGAGAGGAGACCTTTTTGGTTGGACGTTGAACGTTGGACGTTGCAAACACATACCGAGACGGTGCTCCACGAGGGAAGAAACAACGAAAAAATGGTTGTTGCACAGTGGCTCATTAGTTTCGAGTTTTTCTAATTGGCTTCGAGTTCTTAACAAAACGTTTTCGATGCCAATCGAATCGAACACAACATTGATGATGATGACGATGACGATGACGATGACGACGACGATGACGATGGTGATGGTAGTCCCGATGAGGCAGGGGTCAGCCGAGAGGGACTGACAACAACGAAGATTTCGATTTCAGTTTGACCGCTCAGCTTGCGCCATGGCACTTCGGTACCGGTCTCGGTCCCGGTCCCGACCGTCCAGCGATATAAATTTAGTAGTTAGGTCCCGTGTTTTTTCGCTTTTAATTGTTTCCAATCGCTGATTGGAATTCCATCGGCCATTGGGGCAAATGGCGCAAGGATCTGTGGATGGTTTTCGCTTCTGGGAATTATGTTGTTCCACTTAACATAAAGAAGTGTATCGCGGACCGGGTTGTCCCTGTTCCTTGCGTTTACACACATACAGAGCTCTCGTCTAAACGAGTTAAATATGTAAATTCGATTTCGGAAGCCAAAGTAATTAATACTGTTTCTGTTTCTGGATCTAGAGGGAGGGACCGGACAGGTATGCAACAATCGATTGGAATCAGTTCAGCACACACAGGCGAGGTGAGAAGGCTTCGTGGTGATTATGTTGGAAATTTATTGATGTGATATGCCACTGCCACCGTGTGGTTATGAATGAATGGAACGTTTACTTCAGTTTGACCGATAAGGATCTCGGTGATTTCTGGAACTCTGAGCTCAGAACTTCGAACTGCATCGCTTTCGGGGAGGTAAATTGGTTTGGTTTCCCCGTGCTCCATGTAATTGGAAATTTGAAAATGATGCTAATTAGGTCGTGAGTGTATAGATGGGCTGTCTGTTCGAGTGTGTTGGGCTGGGCCCCTTGCCTAATGGCGCTATAATTTTCTTCGAATTATATTCCGTTGGCAGGTTTCTCTCTGATTATGCGTGAAACAAGAGCAGTTGAGATAGCAATCGCTACCGATATCTGATGTTTGTATGGGAAGTAGTTTCAAATGTTCACCGGTTTATGCAAATTAGTGGCATCCGGTGACATTTTTATAGAACCGGCGCAGTTAACGTGGGTGGTTGGTGGTGGTGGTGGTTGACTTTCTGGTTATAGAAGATGTAGTGGCGATTTGTTTAGAATATATCTTGGGAACTATAAGAACCGTTTTATAAACTAGTTTAGACAACTTTCTTACATGCCCACAACTGTGACTTAAGTCGAACGGAAGGAGATTGTAAAAAAAAACGTTGGCGGGCTTACTGATGACACTGCAACTGTGTATGGAATCAAATCACAGATCAGCTGGTGCAGTATAACCCTACGAAGTCAGCATTACCATTTCAGGGTCTCTCTTCCTCGGTTGCGATAACAATGATAAGATCCTTTTTTTTAAGTTTTTAAGCTCCATGAGATGTTCCTGATGCCATCCTACGATTGTCAGAACAATGTGTTTAGTACATTTTTCTATAGATAGATGGCAGGTTAATGGTGTCGATGCGAGAAAAGGTGTCAGCTACTACGTTCTCCGGTCCAGGAACGTAATCGATCGGCCAATTTCCTTGAGTTGTCGTGCAACTCGGTGACAAGCGTGATCTGGTTTTTAGTCAAAAGCGTGCACCAGCGGCTTGTGATCGGTGAGCATGATCAGCTCTCGGCCTTCGATGAGGTGTCGGAAGTGTTTCACAGCTCTATAGATGGCCAATAGTTCACGATCGTGTAGACCTTATGCCTGGTTTCTCTCCGACTTATTTTTTTTGAAAATAAGCCAAACGGTTGAAGTTGGTTACCGCTGCGTTGGTCGGGAGCAGTTCCGATAGCAATGTCTGAGGCATTGCATCGTAACACAAAAAGTAGTCCAAATTGTCTTAATTGTTGAAGGGAATCATGACTGTCGGAGACAAAACAGATCCTTAGGGAATACCAGCATCATAAACATGCAAATGCCCTTATCGACTTGGAGCCTTTCAAAACAACTTGAAGCGAATGTGACCTGGAAGGTAGTGAAGACTTTAGGAAACACTGCGAGATACGTTTTGTTATGATATTGTGTTCGGAGGGTTGTTCACAACCCTTTTCACTGCGGCTTCTCTTCTAAATCCTATAACGTCTTCCATTATATTTTTCTAGATAAGTTGTTTCACTCTAGAAGATGTCAGGAGGTTTGGGAACTTCCCAGGGCAAGCTGTTTCATTGGGACAACTTCTCCGTCAAGGATTTCCTTTTTGAATTGAAAGAGGGCTGGACATTTCGTTAGGATCTGTCTCTTTACTCTCAAAGCAGAGTCTACAGCTTGAATCTGTTGTAAGGATGTAGGTGCTGTTCAGGCGGCCATGTCCGCTGAAGAATCCTGTAAGTGCTCTTAGGTTGTTCCTATTGAGATTCACACTGAAACTGGACTTTCTTTGTGATGGTATCAGGAATAGCAGCTTTCTCTGGATTTTTGCATGCTTACCCTACAGAAGGGTTCGGGTCCAATGAACGTTGTTCACTCTTGTTTGGATCTTCTTTGTTCTTTGGATCCCTAGACACAGCAACATATTTGAAAATGAACTTGTTAATGAATTGATCAGAAGGAGCTCAGTACATGACAGCTCACTCGTGGAACAAGTGGATATTTCACTGTGTATCGGCAAAGGCACATCCCATCGCTGGCAAACCTCAGATGGAGTAGGCTGAGCAACTGCTTAGTATCCAGAATAATGTGGCCAACATATGATAAGCAGGAATTGCTTGGACTTGTCAATTGGAGACTGTGTCCTCATGCCACGCAGTGTCACAGCTACGGAGAAATACGAATGTGAAAACTCGTCTCAAGCTTCTACTCCCCGACAACCTTTAGGGAGATCTCCAGTAAGAGTACTGGGAAACTGATGGATCTGATCAAACATCAATATCAAGTCACGTGAGATGCACAATCAAAAAGGCATCTCAGCGCTAAAAGAGTTTCTCTTACGAAACATCCACCTCTACCTACCTACCTACGTCTACCAACCTAAAGTCTATCGTTCGAAGGAACCTTTCTAGACAGATCTAGGCAAGATATCGTTAAAGTACCATAAGCTCTTTATAAATTTCAAGATTCGCACCTAGATTCGAGTATTTGAATCCTTGATGCTGCTGTTTAGACCAAAATAACACTTTTCTCCGTTATTCCAGCATAATGAGATGGTTCTTCTTATAATCTGCAGCCAGGCTTTAAGTTTTATGAGAAATCCTGCCAACATCGGATGAAATCTAATTAGAAATAAGCTTTAACGACCTCCACCAGGCATCCATTCTCTGCTCCGAGGCAACTTCTGTCGTCGCTCGTCCCCGTTGCAATTTCTTTCGCGAGACGTTTTCATTTCCCGTGGAATTCCAAACACCAGAAAACAAACAGCTTGTTAAAATTCCACAATCCCTCTTTGATTTTTCGCTTTCAATCATTCCAGTCGATCCCCCACCTCCTCATCCTCATCCTTCGATCCACAGAAGATCCATCAAAAGAAACAGCAGCCATACCCAGACAGAGAAAGGGCGCGACAATGTCAAAACCAGTATGGCTGGCCGGGCCAATTAAAGAAATGACAAATTATAGCCGAGGGAAAAACTTGGAAAATTCATTGCAGGACATTCGCTAAGCAAGACTGTGCATGTGTCCATTGGAGCAGGAGGCCGCTCGGAATGCCGCAAATGCGAGTGCGTTAAATAAAATCGCCATCGCTGCTTCCTTTCGCGAAGACAGATGATGATGAGTCGCAATGGTGGAATACACAATTAGTCCGGGCGCGCATGACACGGATCCAGCGCCGAATTCATGAACCCATTTCTGTTGTTCAGCTCGGAACTGTTTCTTTTGGCAGCATCCCCCGGCGAAGGACCGCTGTACAAAAGTTATGCGATTGAATTAAAATTGTTGTACTTAGTTTTTACCGTCATCTCTATATTAGCCGCAAGGTGGAGTGTTGTGTGCGCGTTTTTTTTGTGGCTAGACGCAGACACAGACACAGTCCCTGTGTGTGGATCGATGAATTTGGGACGATCAACAGTTAAAAATAATTAATTGCAATTCCTTAAATGGACTAAATGCCGATGGAGGGGCGTGCGGGACTTTTCGTGTTTTGGCCGACTTTATGTGCGTTCTTATTGTTTCGGGAGCAATTCGGCTTTTTGGACAAATGGAGTTGACATTGTGGCCAATTTTGGTGGTTTCTGTTGACTAATGATGTAGCGGTTTGACGAATTCGCCAATATGGACGCAACATCAGTTTTTGTCGAGTTTTTAATGAGGAGCGAGAAAGTATGTCAGAGAGGTAGGATGTTAGACAGGTTGTTGCGGTGACTGCTTGGTTTTGTGCTGCGGCAACATGTTGACAGGGCCACCTGCCAATTGTTGGGCAATTAATTTTGGGAATTTCTTAATTTATGTGCGAATAATTGGAAATGTTCGTTAACATTTTTGGAAAGAAATACATTCCCTTGGTCTTGGGTAATCGAATGGAAACAGGGAGCGAGACATCTTCATTTGATTACGTGATCGACCACTGGGTATCTTATGCAAAACAACGCAAAATGATTGGGATGAGGAACCTCAAGTCTAAATTAACAAGCGTCTTCAGCTAGCTGAAGGCTCACATTTGCACACCAAGTCCATTTTCACTTCAGTCGCTGTCTTCCTTTATTAGTGAACCCTGGGTGACAAGCACCTCAACTGTAAATTGGGTTTCAATTGCTTTGAAAGGTTGTTTGGGGCAGCAAACGAGTGAACATCCCATCCCGCCTTGCTCATTGAAGCTCGTAGCAGGGAATTAAGTTCTAAGAGAGGCAAACAATAGATGGTCTTCTCTGAACACCTGTGTCATCACAAGGAAGCTATGGCCCAAAGCTAGGACCGACAGAATAATACAAAAAGATAGAAAATCCTTTCCATCCTCATAGGTGTAATTACGGGACACAACACTCCACGGTACCATATGAAGAAGCTCCGTAGTACGAAAGAAGAAGAAGAAGTTCATGAGGATACAACCCACTACCTCGGTCACTGTCCGGGCCTGTACCATCTTAGACACAGATTTCCCGGACGTCACTTCTTCCGGGATCTCGGGGAACTATCCGACATACCGGTGAACGACAGGATGGTTTGTATCGCAGCAGACGCAGTAAGTAAGCTTACTTTCCCCCTATGGGTATGGAAATTTTACCCTAAACGCTTACAGAGTATAAAACTGTTCAGCTTACTTACTGCGTCTGCTGCAGTATAAACCTCTTCGCCAGCCCACGTACCTAACCTTACCTAACGCATCTTTTCATAGACGCACTCTTCCTTTTCTAGATGGAATCAACGGGGGCGTCTTCAGTTCCAGTTAGGTTGAACTACTTACTGAACAATTTATACAGGCTTCTTCGACCTTTTTGGAGCTCAGGCTTATAAGGACCGATTTATTCGGCTCCTCATCCTAGGAGTATACGTAAGGATTTGGCCATATCACGATTAAAAAAAAAGTTTCAAAGCAACTACTAGCCTCGGATACGGCCGGATATATTCTTAACGCCCCCCTGCAAACGAAACAAGGACAACCACCTCCGGATCTGCACGTGAAATGTTAGGTCCCTTAACAGACTTGTATATTTCAGCAATATCCGTCGCATTGTACACTTGGTTATCACCGGTCCGGTATCACAGTTTCCGGCGTCAATTTCAAAAATATACTCTTGGTTCTACTAAGGGCAACATCAAATGGAACTTTCCCCATGCCCTGAGAATAAGACCACTTTAGTATCGAAGGCTTTTACAGGAGTTCCTGCCCAAACATGCGACTTGTGGACGAATATAAGTTTTGAAGGTCGTAGCTTATACATATTTTGAGGTAAACGAGACATTCAGCAACTTCTTTAGGATTTTCTGATTCTTTTCCTCAATATCAAGTCCATTTGGATTTGGTTTGACTGTCCTTCTTCAGAGATAAGGGACAACTATGACGAAAAGAGTCCACAACAAAGTCTCTTCTGACAAGTATTCAGCCCATTGAAAGCCCATATGCTTCTTCAGTCTATCGGCGTCTGACTTTTTCGTAAGAACGACGGAGATAGTTTTTCAAGATCACTAAATGGCTTACGTTCCAATGAGGTCATATGACTTACATATAACGCTTATAATGCTAAGTTCCACATAAAAGTGATTCACAGTGGACCTTTATATTTCTCTTTGATTTCAACACCTAACTGACCTAACTTCTGTAGAGTTTCTAACTCTTCTAGTTCCTCTGCGCGTTCCATTCAGATCCACTTTCCAAGATTACACCTTTGAATCTTATTTCCACCCCCTAAAAGATTTCCATAAACAACAATTCATATTCAAGTCGAGCTCATTATTTCCAAAACAGAAGATTCCTCCGACCATTAAAGTCCAAAGCTCGCTTGCCAAAGTAACCACAAACGAATGGACTTTTCCCAAAGATGATCGCATTTCATTTCGCCAAAGCGAAAAACTCCAAAAGAGTCGATCCCCCTGTAAGCCTACGCCGGAGACAATAAGTCTCATCGTCAAAGACTTAACTAACAAGCCCCTCTGTGCACTTTATAAAAGGTCTATCAATTTAAAATCAATATGTCACATAAATTGGAAAGAAATCATCTGCGCGGCAAGCGATCCTCGGATTGCTGCCAGCGATCAGCGATAGCTTCGAATACAAGGTCTTAAAGGCTCCCGAAGACAGAGAGAGTGTGGCATTTTACCTCTCCTGGTCGCTCGAAAATGGTAAAATCCATGTTATGTGGCAAATATCCAAGATGATGATGATGATGAGGCAGTCTGAGCCTGCGAACAAAAGAGCAGCCACCATTATATTCGCCTGGATTTGTCAATGATTCGCCAAAGTGATAAAAGTTACTCGTAAATCCTTAACGAGATCAGAAGCACTGGTAGCTAAGGCATTGTTGCCGCAATTGTACAGTGTACCACCGCATCGCGCAAGGAGGAGGTGACTTGGTTCACCAAAAACGAAAAACAAAAAAAAAAGACACAAACGAAGACGACGACGACCAGCAGCATCAAGGAATGCTCCTTTTGCTGGTGCTGCCATGGAATGGCCATGCAATCAAATGGTGATTACAGCTGCCGAGAGATTAAGCCTGATAAAAGTGTCAGTTTCCTGCAATCATATTTGCCATTTTTGTAAATAGGTGCTGTTGGGGGGATATAGCTTCGACGACAACGACGACTCCTCAGCCCCGATTCGGCTACGGAGGTGAGTTAAATTAGAAATTTACACAATATATTGCAATTGTTCGAAAATGGAATAAGTGGTTAACGAGCGTAGAGGAATGGGGTGCCAATGAGAGTCACTGGAGAGTTTGCTCCTAAATGCATATCTTGAGCGAGGATAATTCCATTTAAGGAACAATTTAACAGGTTGGCTGTGATGGGGGGACACAGAATTAATGTGGAAGCTGTGGCAAGTGTGCGTGTTTATGTGCATTTGGCATTTATTTATCTCTGGACATGGTTCTGGGGATGGAATTGAGTTTCGAGGCAGGTTTAGACGAAGCGAAACTGGGCAACTATAACTGTTAGACTGTGACAACGTTTTTATTTAATCTTGATGGAGACGAAAGCCCTCCATGTATTCGGCTGAAGACAAGCCTGACTTAAAATTAAACTTGAAATTCAAACTAAGAATAGTTAGGGTGGTGACGGAGATCGGATTTAAGGCAAGGAGTGGTGCGATTGAAGTCAAAAAGGGCTCGAGTTAGTCTTTTGAAGCATATAGGAGATCGGTTCGTTGGAGCCATAGGAGGTGTGGTGAGTTGGTAGATAGAAGAGACGAGGGGTTCGTAGACTTAAACTTGAACTTCAAACTAAGAATAGTTAGGGTGATGAACAATATCGGATTTAAGCCAAAGAGTGGTGCGGTTGAAGTCAAGAAGGGTAAGGTTTGAGTTAATCTCTCGTAGCATATGGGAGATCGGCGGGTTCGAGCCATGGAAGGTGTGGTGAGTTGATAGATATAAGAGATGAGGGGTTTCGTAGACTTAAACTTGAACTTAAAACTGAGATTAGTTGGGGTGGTGAAGGAGATCGGATTTAAGGCAAGGAGTGGTGCGATTGAAGTCAAAAAGGGTTTGAGTTAGTCTCTCGAAGCATATGGGAGATCCGTTAGTTCTAACCATAGGGGGTGTCCCAAACGAGGCGGAAATCATAGGCTTTGCCGATGATATTGCAATTGTTGTAGTAGCGAAACATCTAGAAGAAATAGAGGACATTGGCAATGAATGTATCCGAAAAGAGAGGGAATGGATGGCAGCAGTTGGATTAGAGCTCGCAGAACATAAAACAGAAGCAGTACTAGGAAGTAGTCGCAAAAAAAGAGAAACAATTACCATCAGGGTAGGCGAGCATAATATAACATCAAAATCGGTTATTAGATACCTAGGTGTGATGATCGGCGCTAGACTCGCATACAAGGATCACCTTGAAAGAACGTGCGAAAAAGCTGCTCGGGCGAGTGGTGCCTTAGCCAGAATAATGACAAATATTGGAGGTCCTAGACAGCAAAGGAGACTAATACTTTCAAGGGTGGTGCAGTCCATCACAATGTATGCGGCACCAATATGGGCCAAAGCAGTGAAGGTTAAGTGCTACGCAAGAAAGATTAACACCGTCAACCGTCTATGTGCGCTGAGGGTGTGCTGTGCATATCGGACAGTGTCAGATGATGCAATCTGTGTCATAGCGGGAATGCTGCCAGCACATATCTTGGAGAATTACAGAGGACCTACGATGCCAAAATTCGGGAACCTCAAGCCTCAGTCCAAGGTATTAAGCTAGGAGAAAGATGGCGAAGCATGAGAGCATGGCAGGATAGATGGAACCAAACTTCAAAGGGAAGGTGGACCCACCGACTTATACCGGATGTCAACAAATGGGTAGACCGGCACCACGGAGAAGTAGATTTCTACCTCAGCCAGTTCCTAACCAGACATGGTTGCTTTCGAGCGTACCTGCATAAGTTTGGACTAAAAGATTCTCCTTACTGCTTAAATTGTGGAGATGCCAGAGAAGATGCGCAGCACGTATTTTTCCAGTGTCCTTGTTTTCGTTCAGAACGCAGAGAATTGGAGGAACAAATTGGAGAAACATCAACTCCCGAGAACATCGTGAACCTCATGATAACGTCAAGCGCAATATGGGATGCTGTGAAGCAGGTTGCAGCGACTATCATGAAGGAACTTCGACGGCTGGAAAGAGTAAGGGAGAGCACCAGTGAAAATCAAGCCGAGACGGCACGTCTGCATCAAAGAACGGCAAACACCAAACCAGACAGAGCATTAATTGCTTACCAGCCCCGCGACGTAATGCCTAGCGGTAGTCCCGCGGGGAGAGTGGTTGTAGAGTGTAGGGTATGGGTTAGTACGTAGGCGCACTCCTGTAATCGAGGTTTGCGAATCGTGCATGCAAGTAGCCCGGGCTACTAGTATCTTTAGAAGATTCCACATCCGTTGGCGCAACCAAAAAAAAAAAAAAACCATAGGGTGGTGGGTTGGTAGATAGAGGAGACGAAGAGTTCGAAGACATAAACTTGAACCTCAAACTAAGATTAGTTGGGGGGGGGGTGAAGGAGATCGGATTTAAGGCAAGGAGTGGTGTGGTTGAAGTCAAAAAGGATAAGGTTCGAGTTAATCTCCCGTAGCATGTGGGAAATCACTTCGTTCGAGCTATAGGAGGTGTGGTGAGTTGGTAGATAGAAGAGACGAGGGGTTCGTAGACTTAAACTTGAACTTCAAACTTAGATTAGTTGGGGTGGTAAAGGAGATCGGATTTAAGGCAAGGAGTGGGGCGGTTGAAGTCAAAAAGGGTTCGAATTAATCACTCGTAGCTTATGGGAGATCGGTTCGTTCGAGCCCTAGGAGGTGTGGTGAGTTGGTAGATAGAAGAGACGAGGGGTTTGTAGATTACGGGGGTTATTTTTGAGGGAAATAGAGTTGAGACCCATTCAACGCGACCTGAAAGCGGTTGATGAATGAAGATGAATGTCGGTTGCCTGTCCTCAAGGATGTCGAAATTAATGAAGTTAAGTCGGTTTTCATAGAGAGGCAGAATAAAATGGTCGTTCTAAGGCAGCCCTCGAAGAGCAATTCGAAGAAAACTCCACTGGATGCTTTCCATTCTCGAAATAAGCATACGATGATACGGGGACCACACTTGACTGTTGTACTCTAGAAGGGGGGGCAAACAAAGGTAGTGTAGACAGACCTGGTCACGTTTGGGTTGGTGAATTCTTTGGACCACCGTTATGCAAAACCTAATACAGAGTTGTAGATATGTAAACGGAAATTGAGCTCACAAAATGCTGAGGTCGTAAAGTGATTAAACGGAGGATATACGTAGGTTGGTAGAGTCGGGAAGGAGATTGGTGCCGATTATGTGAAATGGTGATGGATGTAACGCCATCTCAAGTGACATTACACAAATGACTCTAACAAAGCAAGTAGAACTGGTACAGGTTAGGTAAAGTTAGGTTAGACAGGAGTGGCCGGCTGCAGATGCAGCCTAACTTAGACCAGATAAGGTCCTTATGGGTTATCACTAGGATCTGTACTTCACCAGAAATACTACCCGCAGAACCAGCCGGAACTTACTATGTAGCGCTGAAGGCTCCCTTTATTGATGTCAGCCAGTTCACTAGTAGCTGTTAAAGAAGCTGGCTCCTAAGTATGCTCTTCTTCGAGCTGAGAGAGCCGGACATGTACAGAGAAGGTGGAGAATCGTCTCCTCCTCCTCCTCGTCCATGCAGCTTCTGCAGAAGTCGTTGTAAAGGAGGCTCACCCTATAGGCAAGCTTGTCGATGGTGCAGTGTCCCGTTATGACACCCTCTTACGTGCTTATTAGTTATCTTTTCCGTCTGATGAGACAGTGAGAGCGTTTGAGATCCAGCTTTGGCCAAATCTGCTTGGTTATGAGGCAGGTACTGCCTGCTATCCATCTGGTACAGGTTGGTTTAAGGATGATATTTCTATCCTAAGTCAATCACATAGTCTAGACTCTAGAGTGTCAAGGTATCTATGACGACAAGAAAGGCGAGGCCACTACTCATTCTACCACTGAAAGCAATTCTTAAACTATTTAAGCCAAGTCCTAATTTTTGTTTTTAATTTTCCCAACGAACTTCCTCCGTCAACTAGTCTGCACCAGTCTCAACCCAAGTCTGCACATTTCCCACATTTACGTGAGCAGACCGCTCTATACATTCGCATTCGAATCGAATCATGGCTCGCGCTTCTCATGTACCCGCTCTCTTGTAGGTTGTGTCATTTATAATTGCAAATCGCAAATTATGATATGCAGCAATTATATTTAATGATATCTGTCAGTGGGCACCTGATTTATGAATCCAAGGTGATCTTTCGTTTTGCTCGCGATCGTGTGCGCAAAGTCCATGCCAATGCTGGACCATCTACGATGCCACTGGTTTCCCACCAGGAGCTCCGGGTTGGCAATAGCAGAACAAAACAACCGGAGTCTCAATCTACCTTAGCTACTCTCGATGATTAAGTGAATTGTTCGATTAATTGGATTATGGATTCCGTAATTGGATTTTAATTCTTGTGAAACACGATAGTATTCTGAGGGCGGTTCTCAGAAGTCTCAACCTCATTCGAGTCAATTAGCAAAATGCGATTTCAATTTTGTGATTCGAAAACTTTTGCTTTGGCGTGTCCTTTTGCGTCGGGAAATATCCTTTTTTGCATTTTTATTCAACAACCGCGGCCATTCATCAATTTGACAGTTTCTTTTTTAATTTTCTTAAATCGCTTTTGGCTTCCTCTTTTGTTGGCGGCACATTGTACGCACGGGGATGTGTTCAGAGAGCGTGCCATGTGCCTTGTTAGACATTCCCGAAAGGGTTTCGTTTGATTCTACCCCGGTTTTGTGTGTGTGTGTGTCATGGGTTGACAAAGAGCGGCATACCTGCGAAATAAAGAAATTCATATTAGGACGCACATTTGAATGCAATGAATCAAGTGTGGAATTTTGATGAGGATCACCAGAAACAACGTTTGATAATGGCAAGGATTTGACAGTGGAATGTGAGTGGCGATTGGGATTAGGAAGGCAGTTTGTGAGGGTATCATTGTAACCACATTCCAAATTTGTAGCTGTCCTGGAAGTGCTTGAAAAATGGTTACAAAAATTGTGTTACACTTTAGATCCTTTAGACTGCTGAGCATTTAATCCTCCCAACCATAGTCAACCCTTCATCCGTACGCACGATCCTGATTTTCATCCATAACCCTGATCTTGCTTTGAACCACAATATTCTCTAGTTCTAGAAGAACTTTGCTCGACACTTGTTCTTTTAGGTCGCAGTCCTTTTTTGATCTCCGTTAGGATAGGTAGTTCAAGTATCCCCACGAGAGGTGCCTTTCGACTTAGTCCGGGAAGATAGCAATTCTAAGCTTGAAAAGTGTCAGTAACTGGTGATAGGAGTGAAGACAACCTCTGGGAAGAATAATCCTCTCAAAACAGTCTCAAGACTTTCAGGTTTCTTAGGAAAATAAAGTTGGAAAATGTGTTCTAATAAGGAAGAAGGAAGCTACATAGATTCGTGTAGGACAGCTTTACGACAAATGCAATACAGGCTGTGCAAATCGTAATAAAGAAGTATAGAGCTTGAAAGCACAACCTGAACGTGGGCTTCATAGACCTGGAAAAGAAATTCGAAAGGGTATCCAGAAAGCTTATGTAAACAACGCACTCCGCGTTCATGACGTGCCGGAATCCTACTAATATTATAAAAGTGAAATGTTGTCTGTTTGTTTGTTTGTTCCTCTGTAACACGAAAACTTAGGAACCAATCAACTTCAAATTTTGCACACAGAGTGGCCGTACCTCGGGTCATAGTATAGGCTACTTTTGGTTATTAAAGTGTAACTTCGCAAATTATAGTTGGGAGAAGCCGCGGGTAAAACCTAGTACTGCATAAAGTTGGTAGAAGATATGTATAACACAAGTACGACCCAAGTAAAGACCCCAGTAGGAAAGACTAACGAATTCTCTATAACTGCAGGAGTACATCAGGGCTCAGCCCAGAGCCCACTCATTTTGACCTCCAACATCAAAAGGAAAACGCCCTGGAACCGTTTATACGCTCATGACATCGTCCTAATAGAAGCATCAAAGGAAGAATCTCTCGGGAAAAATGGACTACGATTTGAAAAAGACTCATATATGTCCACGACCAACCACTGCCGATGACGAATTCCTTCAAATACCTTGGAAGAGTTATAGTAGCCGCCAGTAGAATTGATGATGATGTCAAAAGCCGAGTCAAGTCGGGATGGATGAAGAAGCGGCCACTTACAGGTGTCCTATGCGGTCACAAAATGTCCATTAAACTGAAGGGAACACAGTCTTTGAACAAAAACAACATGTGCAAAGACTCCATGTAGCGGAGATGCGAATACTGACATGGGCATGCAATGTTACCAGAAAAGACAACATTTGGAACACCTACCTATTCGAAAAGTTGAAGAAAGCAGACTTCGATGGTATGGACATGTAGCCCTAAGGAACCCAAAACACGCTGTTAGGCGTTGAATATATCCGAGCCAGTAAACGACCTGAGGAGGAACAACCTTAAGCCAAGACGAGCCCAGGATAGATGAACTTGGCAGAAGGCAGAAAAAGGAAAAGGATGCTCCATAGATCACCTCCCACTTTAATTGGTATAAAGGACTCCATCAGATGTAGGTAGGTAGGTAAGTTGAAGAGATTGAAGAGATGTATCGCATAATGCAGCCTTCACTCGAATCTCTACGGATCCATTGTGTTCCTCTGACATGGAATGTCCATTCTGAAAAGACAAAATAAAAGGGAAAGGTCTGGGTGTGTGCGATTAAGATCGTTCGGCCTCCCTAAACCATCCTGAATTCGTAGCAAATTTTAGAATGGCTTTTGGTGGCTTCTTAGACAGATAGCCCAGGTCGTTGAAATAGTGTTCACCGAGGCCCGTCTTTCTTGTTCTGTATAGGCTGGAACATTCGCATAGGAAGTGGGTTGTGTTCTCTTCCGCGTCTGTATTACCGCAGCCTTTGCATAGCTCGTCTGTGCTTAAACGCATTCTTTTAAGGTGGGGCCGCCAGTAAGTTGTGGCCTGTGATGATCCTTGTGAAGACAGCTAAGTTTGATCTGTTTAGCGCAAGAATGTGTACCGGTTTGTCCAGAGTTTCCTGGAGATGCGGCATGATGAGAGTGCGCTCCAGCTCTCATCAGCTTGTCTGCGGAAGTCTTGTGAAGAACTGAGTGATCGACCAGTGATAGGTCTTATTCCGAGCCCTTTCTGGCTAATTCATTCGAATATTTAATTTGTGTCCCGGGATCAACCAGAGTGTTACGTTGTAGTTTGCAGTGAGGGTTTTAAGCTCTTGGAGGCACTGACCTACTGTGGATAAATGGCTTTAATAGCAGCTTGGCTATCTATGTAAATGTCGATGGTTTTCCTAGAGACTGTCTTCATTGATCACTCACGGGCTGCCTCAGCGATGGCTAGAACTTCCGCTTGGAACACACTCCCGTGGTTCGGAAGTCTTATTGACCGCTTTATGTTGGGTTCTAGTGAGTAGATCCTAGAGCTTACTCCTTCTTCGGTTTTTGTCGGATTGATAGCCTTCCCGCTGGCCCACTCGTCTCTTGAGGGGATGATCGTTTTTATGCTAAGACTGAAGTCAGAAGTTGGTATGAGGTAGTCCGAGTCAGTTTCTAATTTCGCCCAACTTGCTATCTTTCGATGTTTTTTAATGCAGGGCACTTTTCGCTGCTGCTTCCTTTAGGTAGAGGCCTAATGGAATCAGAGCGAGAAAAGATGTTCTCTTTCCATGTAAATTTGCGGCCAAGGATACACCCCAGGTACATATCTCGCCCTTTCTGAGACTTGGAGGGGGATCCCATCGAGTCTTAAGGGCCCGAACGTTGGTATTGTTCATTTGTTCGTAAAGAGAACGACCTCTGTTTTTTAGGGATTGACGTTAAGTTTACATCCTTTAGCCCAGTTGTTCAGGGTGTTCAGGACTGACTGTAATAGCTTTGTGATAGTGTTCAAAAATTTGCCGGTTACCAGGATGACAACATCGACGATTTGGACCCCGCTGTGCCCTGGTTACATTTGTATGTCATTAGCAACAAGAATTCATAACAGGGGTGATAGGACCCCTCCTCCCGGGATTCCCCTTGAGGCCAAGGCGTGTACATGGCAATCTCCCAGTTTTGATCTTATGTGCACTCTATCCAGTCTGAGAGGGTAAGGTTGATGTTGAGTTAGTCTAGTGCTATTCTTGTTGCTTCAGATTTCACATTGTTAAAGGCTCCTTCTATGTCCAGAAAGGCCGCTAGCTTGAACTCTTTGTGGTTGAGCGATATCTAGATTGTCGCTGCCACTTCATGTAGGGCTTTCTAAACAGAACGGCCTCTAGTGTAGACGTACTGAGGTGGGGAAAGGTCTATGGGGCGAATGTGTATATCTATAAGCCTGTCTTGTGTTTTCAAGAGGAAAGAGGTTAAGCTTATGGGCCTAAAATCTTTGGGGTTTCCTGCCTTTGAATATTCATTCCAGGCAGGAAACCCTGACTTGTCTCCAGGCTTGCGGAAAGCAACCTCGAAAAATGTTTACAAGCCACGAGGTGATATACCCTTGCTTTCTTTGTATCGGTCACAGTCTACGGGCCAGGTTGTATAGTTTTCTGGCGATTTTGCGTAAGGTCGAAAGCTCAGTTAACTACCTTGGGGGGTTGAGTTTTCTCTCTCTACTTAGGGGACAGGACCTTTCGAAAGCTGTTTGGAAGGCCAAGGTTAGTCCCTTAACTTCTTTGTCAAGGGGGTGGTTGAAGCCCCCGGACACAGGCTTGATTGCTTTAACAGGCGCTCCAGCTTGTTTTCTTTGGTTAGCGATAGGTGTTCCATCAGGGATCCATCAGGTGTTGTCAATTCTAATTTCAATTCCATTAACCCACTTGTTGATCCATCTAACGTCAATGACTCATTTAATTTCCAGAAATACATTGCCGTCCAACGATACACCGACCACCTCGAATCCAATGAACCCCACAATTTGCACCACAATCCATTCCCGAAACACTTGAAAAATTAGAAAATAATTAGAATTGTTTCCCCACTGTGTGTGTGTGTGAATGGAATGCAAAGTAAATTGGGATCGTTGACACCGAAGACAGACACACACCCAAACAATTGAAATTCATAACAAAACAAATTTTATACAATTGAATTCGATTGAACCGCACACACCCGTACACCGAGCTTATTGCTCCTTTTGCCTTTCACCACCTTCGGTATCTCGGTACAGCAATTTGCGGTGACCAATGTGCGAAAGGTGTAATTCCAGTGTTAACGACCGAACAATTCAATTTCACAGTCCCGCGCAAAACTATTATTTCTCCTCCGGCCGTCACATGCGTCGCGTCACAGTCGGGGTAGCGTTTCATTTGCACTACTTGTATCCGATGGATGTCAATGGGTTCATTTTCATGAAATTTAATTAACTGATCGACAAACGGTCGTAAAATAGCCGAGCAAATGTACTAATAGTTGGACGAGGTGTGCAATGCGGAGGCATAATTACACGTCGGCTTCCCTGCGACCGGTTATGTGGATTATTTTTGAATTGATTATGGATTAATGGCATTGTTCGTATCTGAAATGCAATAGACACGAGTAGACAGCGAGGATTTGGAATAATTATGTCTGTCCGATGGCAATCAATTGGACGGTGTTAACACCACAAGTACGGCTTACAAAAATAAATGCAAATCGATGGTTCATAAAAGGCCGAAGGGTTCAATAGCCGAACGAATGTGGGAAATGCATTAAAAGAGCTTGACCTTTGGCTTGCACATGGGTATTCTGGCTTTGTGGGGTTCTTGTGCTTTGACAAGGGTTGACCACAGTTGTCCATAGATAAGTGCCTGGCGGTTGCAATCACTTTGTTGTTTGATCCTAGTCGAGGTAAAGACTTCAGACCTCCAGAAAGGAGGTTTACTTTCTACGATACCATTGGGAATGTAGGCTTTCGATACTTCAGATATCCCATTCTTAGGAAGCACGGTTCTTGTTCCCTTCACCACGATTGGAACAACATCGCCTGTCCGTTTAGGTTCGACCAACTTAAGATACGAATTGGCCTGTTGGTGGTCATCTGTTGCCCTTTCGGTGGCTGGTCTTCAATCTTCCACTTTACCTCTTAGTTCCGGCAATCGATGCATGAACCGAAGATGAACGTTCGATATTCCTTCCAAAGAGTTTGGAGTTCTAGGCGTTCAATATCAAGAAAAATCTTTTTAATCTCCAAACGAATTCTTTGTGAAAAGGACTTTCAAAGAACCCTCTTTCACAAGCAACACGTCTAGTTGCCCTTTCCTTTTTTATCTCTTCGAACTTGCAGTCACCATCCTGACTTATGTTTTGTGGCGTAACCACTTCACCACGAGTCTTTTCAGTCTCCATTCGAATTCTTTGTGAAAAGAACTCTCAGAGAACCTTCTTTCACCAGCAACACGTCCAGTTCCGCTTAATTTTTTATTTCGTCGAACTTGCAGTCAGTCAGTCGTCATCCTGACTTACGTTTTGTGGTGCCACCTACGCCTTTCTGTATGCATGCCATTTGTACTGTAGTAACAGGATCAAACAAGCTATACGACTATAAGAGGCTTGTTTTGGCTTTTCTTCGCACTTTTAGCCTGTCTAAGCCCTGAGTGTTGTTCCAGTGAGATAAGAAGTTTCGTTTTTCTCAGCTGTCCAGCCACGTCTGAACGCGGAAGTAAGTATGCCGCAGAAGGGTTCGGCACCACTATGTACATGTACATTTCTGAAGAGCCTTTCCTAGCAAGTTGATCTGCAATTTCATTGCCTTCAATTCCTCTGTGTCCTGAACCAGAGCTTGACTTTATTTCGCTTTCAGAGGTCTTGAAGAGTATTGAAGCAGTCTAGAACGGCCTTTGAGTTACAGTAATGGAAACTCAGTGCTTTGAGCGCTGCTTGACGAAATCGAGAATGATAGTGTCGCAGGTATCGATGGCATGTAGTTCCCCTGAAAGACGCTAGGACACATTCCAAGGGTCATGGATGCCGGCACCAACACCGGAGTCGGTCTTTGAACCATCAGTACCCTAGTACTTTTATGTTCAGCAACGGGTCTCCGGTATCCTAGGAGTAACGATTCGGGATCTCAATCTCGAACTTTCTACCAAAACAGCGTAACTTTATGCCCAATAAAGTCCAATACCGTGCTGATCATTTCAAACTCGGGAAAGTCAGATAGGATAGCCATGGGACTGCTTGGTCTGCTTGGCTAGATACCTGTAGAGCGTTGGAGGTGAACTGCACTACGTATTGCCACTTTTTTGACAAAGATGTGCAGCGGGGTAAGTCCAATCAATGCCTCAAGGGCTGCCGTAGGGCAAGTTTGCATGGCCACGGTGATGCTTTATGATGGTGGATTTTTTCTTGATTTTGGACAGGTTTCCAGCAGCAGTTTTTATGACCTTGCACAAGGATTTCACAGAAAGTTCGTCCAAAAGGACGGTATATTCTTGTGTATTCTCTTCTCTTATCGATGGTGACGTTCCTCATGACTAAAACTTCCTCACCACAAACAAGGAGTCTATAAATGCATCTCCAGATGTTGATGCCAACACCCTTGTTATGAAAAGAGTGGTGTTCCCATTAGAGTCCTTGAAAGACCGCCCAGAGTACTGCAGGAACTGTTGCATGAAATTGAAGGTCGTCTGGTATCCACAGTTTGACTAGTGTATCTCTTGGTCATGAGTCCACAGTCGTTTGCGGTTCCATCCTTGGTAAGAGGTTTTGAAAGTGGATCCTTCCTAAGCTAGACAGTCGAAGGCCCAAAAAGATCACACAGTTAAGATTAGTGTCCCTAGAGTAGATTAATGTTGAACCACTCAGCGAGATGGCTGACAAAAGACATTCTAGGGCGGTCTTCGATTTGAAGGAGACCAATTCCTTACTTTAGCCATGAAATCAGGACCTCCCTGCTCACTGTGATCTCCTCCTGTAAAACACTGCAATGATGTGGGAGGCAGAAGGAGATATTGATGATAAGTTCCTCGGAGAAGACTCCACCTCCTCCTAGCTGGATTGCTGAGATGTCAGCCCGGGTATAACAGTCGTTGTCAGGTGATTGTCTGATTGAACCAGTTGCTTAAAGAGCGCCCCCACCGACCTTCCACCCATAAAGGTCCACTTGTGCTTTCGTTAAAGACTCTTACGAGACAAAGCCTCACTAAACCACGATCATGGAACCGAAAAACTTCATCCCAATTTGCAACATCCTCATACCATCCTAGATTTCCTTATTATGACCGATCTGTGTCACTTCTCAACTTGATTGATAGACGAAGGTCTATCAGCAGCTGCGACAGCATTTCATCTTGACAAGCAGCAAGGACAGACAAATGACAATATATATTGAAATCCGTCTGCCCGACGGCACAACTTATGGCATGACAAAAACCCACTTACAATCACTCGACTTTGACTCCATTGTGCGGCGGTTCGGACTTCGAAGACGAGCTGAGGCAATTATTTTTATTATATTGGAATTGATATCCTTTCGATCGACTCTCCTTCCAATTATCTTTGCATTCTATCCCCAAAAGAATAATTAGGTAGTTGATTGACATGCGGGATAAAACGACACACACTCGGAATGCTATAGCAAATTATCGTATGTGAATGGACCAAGGGGACCCCTGGAGGCTCCTCTGTTTCGAGCTCTGCAAAGCATGCATTTTTGAGAACCCGTTTCGTTCATATATTCATCCAATTACAATATGTTTTTATTAAATTGGATCCCGCGATGAAATCCATTGTCCATGTCACCGATTAATCCTTTTATCTTCTTCGTCACTTCTTTTATCCGTTTGTGTGTCGTTTAGGTTTTTTTTTTCCATGGTTTCTGACTTCATTCACAAGAATCCGCACCACAAGTGGCAGAGGCAGGAGAAGTCTGCCTCATTTCAGAGGCCATTAGTTGGGTTAAATATATTGGCCGAGTGGAGGCACCCTGCACGTTTTGTTTGTTTCATGTGGCAGCGATTCGCTGAAGATTAAGTTCTTATTCTTGGTTGAGTGTGTCCCGAAGCAGGTTAAATGCATCACTTGCATGTGCACAGTGAACGCATAGTCTTATCAGAATCTTTGAAGGACTTTTGCAAGAAGCAATGGAATGAGATTCCATTTAACAGCTTCCATTGGGCTACTGGTCATGTTTATTGCCTTTTAAGGGGTGCGATCTGTGCAGAGTCTTTGTGATAATCGCACCTTTTTTTGAGAGAACAGAGGAGATAGTAAGTGTGTGCAGTGTTTGAAGGGCTGGTTGTTCTTTGTTGGTAGATCAGAGGAGACCACAGCATGCCTCCTTAGGAAAAGTAGAGTTCTGATAGGGAAAAGAAGGTCTGTTAGCTATCATAAGCGTTGGCTTCACTTAACATACTTTAATTCATCAAGGCAGTTGGAATGGACGGGTTACATAGACCAAGTTACGTGAAGAGCTGACTTCAGTTGGAAATGGTTCATGCTTCTGCACTACAGGTTAGCATTGAAAGGTTATTTGTTGCCACTTGCACTTGTAGGCTTTAGAGATGCACATTTGTGTTCTCCCGATGACATCTAGGTCGTCTGGATATCCAAAAAGTTTCATTATATCAGTGGCCACAAGGAAGAAAGCATAAGTCACACACAACACAATACGACTTATGTTGTTGTTCCTTGTGACCACAGATATGTTAGATCTTATTTTGTAGAAGCTGCATGGACGAAGAGGAGGAGGAAACTTTTCCCCATCTTCTTTATAACTGCCCAGCACTCTCCCGTAAAAGAAGGCTACACTTAGGAGACTTCTACTTTAGCAACCTAGACGATCTGATAAACACAGATGTCAGAAACCTCGTTCGCTTCATCAGAAGCTTCAATTGGTTCAAGGAGATCTCCCCAAATCCATGTGGAATCACAATGGACCTATCACTGGTCTAAGTGTGCTGCCAATCAGCTGGTAGCCACTTCAACCTGACCTACCTAACCTAGATCTAATCCATTGGATGCATCACGCGTTAATCGACGAATTTTTCGAACTGGTTTAGGTTAGGCTAGGTAGGAGTGCCAAGGCATAGGCGAACTTTGACCACAAGGATCTTGGTGTTTCCTAGAAAACCAGAACAAGTTAAAGGTTACTATAAAATGCTGGAGGAACCTGAAATCCACATTTGCTAGATCCCCAAGATTACTGAAGAAGTAGCTCCCAGGTGAAGTTGTTCCTTACTCCTCCTTGTCCTTAAACCTCAGAAATCAAAAGAGAAGTTATGAAGCCTTAAAGTGTGCCTTTCAATGTGACAGTGACCAGATAAGCAATCTTTTCAGCGAAGCTAGGCTACTAAAGAGCTTCTCACCCAGCTCGGGTCGAATCTGTCTAGTAGGTTGACAAGCTGGCATATCACACCTCGCGAACTCATCAGCCATTCAAGTTGTCTCTGTTTCCAGCCACCCAGAGTAGATAAATGTTGAACCACTCTGTCAGCTCGCCTAGAAACAAAAGGCATTCTAGAGCGGTCTTCGAGGTAAATAAGACCAATTCCTTACAATTCCTTACTTTAGACATGAAATCAGGTCCTCCTCGCTCACTAAGATCTCCTTCTGTAAAACGCTGCAATGATGTGGGAGGCAGAAGAAGATATTGATAATAAGTTCCTCCAAGAAGACTCCACCTCCTCCTAGCTGTCATCTGTTTGCCAACAATGTCAATGGGAATTGAAATCAGATGAGATGTCGAGAGTAGCTGAATAGTAAGTCCTTAGAGCACCACTTTTGCAATGGTTCCTTTCCTAAATGGTTCCGCAGTGAAGCTTACTCCATGACCATCTTCCATACTTAGAAGTTGTGAATCTACGAAGAGAGCGAAGAGGAGGATATCAACAAGAAAGGACACCCAATATCGACGAATAGAACAGAAAGTCATAATGGAACTTCGAGGTAATAAGGGACTTTGCCTGCCTTAGTTCTGCTACAAGGTTCACTTCTGACAACGACATCTCATCTGAAATCAGACGACTAATACGAATATGTCTTGTTAGACTCTACTTATCCCATTCTCATTCCTACGCTATAGGTCTGAAGCATGAACTCTATCGAGGGAACAAATTGTTGGTCCCGTTCGTGTTGACAGGCTCTGAAGCTTCACAGGAACTCAAAAAACTCCGTATTGAACATTTTAGATGGTCAGGACAAGTAAAGTTAATGGACACCAACACTCTGGCCCGCAGAGTCTTTCAAGGGACAAGCAGTAAAGAATAAAACCGTAATGAGAAACCTCTCCTTAGACGATGCACAATAGATTAGAAGCGAACCTCAACCAACTTGGGGTACACAGCGGGATGCACATAGCTTAGGTTGGTTGAGGTCCGTAGCCCCACGTTCCCCATACGTGTCATCATGGGCATCCAGACAACACATCACAGCACGTCAACTCCTACGAAGAGGGTAGATTTAATCAACAACTTCCTGCAGCCCAAAAAGTGAACAAAACAGATCTCGTCTTGGAGGTCCCGTACATGATACCATGTTCCAACGGTTATCTTGTCCTCTGACTTAACGATTCACTTTGTCTGATACAATTTCTCATTTTCTCCGAACAGGGCTTTCCCAAGCTCCCCACCGACAAAAGACGCTCAAGCCAACCTCCGACTGCTGTTAGAATCTCACATATCCAATGAACATGATCCCGCGATATCAGTTACACAAATCACGAATGTACCGCAAATGACATCCAATATCCAATTACTCATAAATAATTAATCTTTAATTCACATTAATCTCATTACGAAATTGATTTATTGCCCCGGCATGCTTAAGCGGCAGCACCTGGAACTGGAACCGATTTCGTCCATGCAAAGAGCCACATGGTACTCCGTATGGCCATCTGTGTAAGGGAAAACTTTGATGCTTTCTCTTTGGGCCGGCATACCCGTCCGGCTGAGAGACTTCAAAGTGGAAAAACCTTTTAATTAACGTCTTGTCAGCGACTTATCGATGTTTTGTCTCCGTCCTTGTGGTCGTTGTCGTTGTGTCGATGGGTGTGCTTCGACTTGGGATTCGATTTGTTTTGGGGCGGCGATACTGTGTGGTAGACTGCATTCCATGTACGTGTTGTTTAATTGATTCATTAAGAGCCGTTCGGTTGGCCTAATGCGAACTTTTACGGTCGTGCGAAAAATCATCGGCCCCGCGACAACGTTGACAACTTAAATCACAATGTTATCGTTTTTGAGATAGAAATACTGATGCCCGTATTGGGGAACTTGTGTGCGGTTGGTGGTGCTGGAATTGATTGTGATCGACGACGGGGTACTTAGGCCGCAAGTGCAAATTGAAATGTCAACATAAAAGGAACTGTACTATCTTGTCATGTTTCAACTAGAATTTATGAAAAGGAAAGCGCTGTTGTAGGCTGTCGACCATCAGCAGATACAACTCCTTCAACACTCCACACATGAACCACTGTTTATGGTTTGTGCGCGACGACGGTTTAAGGGGATGATTGTGTGATTGTGCATGCAAGATTGTACAGCGTCGGGTTTTAAAATGGTCTTCACTGGTAGTCCGATGTGATGGTGCTCCATACTCTCTTAGTCCCTCGAAGAAATCTCACTCTATTTGTAGCACGATTTAGAGTAGTCCACAGATAGAGAGGGAAACTCTGGACCGGAGCAGGAACAATTGGGTCTTCTATGTTCTCTGTCTGTCCCTTCTACGTTCATTTAAAAGCCCGAATCTTTAAGCCTACCAGCACGAAGCCCATTCGTACCAAGGACCTCGATGTAGACAGACCTTTAAGTTTTGGTAAGTTTATGAAGGCCACCTAGGTTATTTCATAGACGGTGAGTGGGGGAGAAAATACGATGAATTTATGAGCTGCACAGCGACATCGCCCTAGTCAAAAAGGGACATGTAGACGTAGAGGAGATGAACACTGACGATTCGGCCCGGAGAATCTTTAAATCATCGCTGTAGAGGAATACCCCAACTCAGGTGGCCAAAGCAAGTAAAAAGGGATCCCAACAAACTTGGCAAACGAAACTAGAGGCAGCAGGCCTTACACTGTAGCGCCTCTTTATGTACATAAGTTAGTCTGAAAACTGAAGACTTCACAATCTTGATTGCTTACTTAAGGTGGCGCTACAGTCCGGGATGGACCTAGACCTCAACCAAAACGCGTCTCCAACCAGCTCGATCTTTAGCTAGCTGCTTCCAGTCTGCACGCTAAGTTGGTTGAGTACACCTTCCATTTGCGTGTACCAACTGAGTCGCGGTCTTCCTCTACTACGTTGTCCCTCGGGGGCGGATTCGAATATTTTTCGGACCGGAGCATTGGTGTCCATCCGCTCTACATGGCCCAGCTTCCTCAGTTGTTAGACCTTCACTTTTCTGGCTAAGTCGATGTCGCTGTACAGCCCGTACACTTCGTCGTTGTATCACCTCCTCCACTCACCGTCTATGCAGACGGGACCGAAGCAGCCAAGAGCACCCTCATCCATTTTTGATAAAATCCATGCCTCTGCACCGTAGAGCAGGACTGGGATTATTAAGGTCTTGTATAGGGTCACTTTTGTTGCTCGAGAGAGGGCTTTGCTAGTCAATTGCCTTCTTAGCCCAAAGAAGCAGCGATTGGCAAGGGTTACTTTTCGTCTGATCTTAGCGCTGGTGTCGTTGTCTGAATTGATAGCGGAGCCTAGGTAGATAAAGTCCTTAACTACCTCAAAGTTATATGTCGAGGGAGTCGTTGCATCCGAGACGTCGATGTTGAGTGCCCTTCTTGTTGACAGCTTTCATACACCGCCCTTGGTTGTGCCCTTGTGGACAAGTTTGGTTGGTACATAGTGTTGACTAAGCATGGGGACTGTCTATTGACTAAGATACTTCCCAAAGCCCAGTCCAAGAAGAAATTCGTGAAAAGATTTAGTATTGACGTTGTAAGAGGCTCCCTCTATATCTAGGAAGGTAGCGAATAAATTTCGACTATTCAGACCACCTAAAGAGCCTTTTTGGTGGATTTTCCCTTGAGGCATGCATGCTGGGATTCAAAAACTTCGCATGTGCATGTTTTAGACCCGCTCTGGGCTGATCGATCTAAAACCCTTCAAGGACGTGTGTCTGCTTTTGCCTACATTCGGTATGAAGACCACTCGGAGCTTCTAAAAATCAACTTTAGCCACGGAACTACTATGTCCTGCAGTCTGCACAGCATGATGGATAGAATGTCGTTCAGGCCTGGAGATTTTAACGGACGAAACTTTTCTTCGAAGAATTGGACTGCTTACTTATCCCTGTTGCTTTAGCTGGAATATAAGTCTTCTGGTTGACCTGGTTGTTGGAGTTATATAATAGGTTGTACTGGTACAACCTTGGCACCCTCCCTTGCTGAGGAAAACCATGAAATTGTCAGGGTAGTCATCTGACAACTACTGATGCCAACTACTTCAAGTGCTTCAAACACTCTTGGTGGATCAGGAACAGGAAGAATACTCCACACAGCAACATTGTTACGTCGGTTTTCTAGTTGTTACGCGCAACGAATTAGCCTCAAACCACATCGACTGGCATACCAATCGCACTTCGATGTGAGAAAACTGAAGAAATCCAGTGACGAACACTTTCAATGAGAATGCTCATCCAACCCGTTTAACCCAACCAGCACATCCGTCATTTCTTGCTATTTTCCCATGCTTATACATTCTCCCAAGTCATTACAAAAATTACAACATCGTAGCAATAAATTTTCCACTTATTAACAAACGGAGGAGCCTCCGAACCAGAAGTGGAACACCAGAAGGGAACACGAAAGAAATGCCTCCAATGCCCAACCAATCGTTTTGTAATAAATTAATGAAACGCTGTTCGAATTGGACTCTTCTGCACAACACCAGCCACAGCTTGACAGTGTATCACATCTCCAACTGGCACTGAAACCCGAACTGAAACCCCTCTTGATGTCTAATTTCCTGCCAATCCAAGTCCCTCCTGACCACGGATCACCAGTCAAAGACAGAGTGAAGACATTTTCATTTTGAAACGAGCGACAAGCACTGCAAGAGGGAATTAATTAAAGTTACTCCGGATCATTAATAAATTTCTAATTAGAGAAAGATAACTTCTGGGCACAGGGAGGAAGGATGATTCCAGGATTTATAGCCACCAACAATGGACAAACGGCAACAGAAATAATTGTCAGATGCGCAGCTGCAACTTAAAGAACTGTGCTGACATCTAACAGTCGAACATGAAACCAACGAGAAGCAATCACAATCCCGATTAGCAGCTTCTGTTGATTTGATTCCATTAATGCGACGTCTTATGCACACCGGCGACGACGTGTTATGACTCCACAACATGGATACAGTCTTGTCACAACACAGCTCGAGGCCAGCACAATTTATCCGTAGATTACAACTCTGACTGCGGTAGCGCTATCCCATCGGCAGATGCGAGGACGTTCTTGCACTTGACGCCTTAGCTGTGGCACCAACCGGTTTCAATGTTCGCCATTCACGCTTAATGATTGAATAATTATCAACAATTGACGGTGTTGTGCCAAGTTGAACGCTTTAAATTCATAAAATACAATTAGGCCTTCGATTTGTCATTAATTTGGAATTTTAAATGATGCCATCGCCTCCTCGTTAAACAGGGAAATGTACGATTTGGCCTTATATGGTGTCAGGGGCTGTGCCGGAATGGTTGCATGCTGATTAATTAGGAACTTGCTGCTTTGACTTGGAGAATATTTTTGCAAAATGGTGCTGTGAAAAGTTGATTGGCATTGTACTCGCGTGACTTAGTTGTAAATTGTTGTGCTGTACGAGTGTATTATACATGGACGTCCCTTATACGGAATTTCGCTTGTATGCACGTGGGCATTTGTTTTTTTAATTTAAAGAACTCGGGGAATCCATGCAATTTTATGACATTTTTGTCGGTAGATCGAAAGAAGTCCCATTTCGGCGCAAATTTAAGGCTTCACTTTGAAAAAGGCGTTAGGACTTGAATTTTTGAACGTCAAATTCGTCAATGGCTCCAATTTTCTTGAAAGATAACCGAACTACCGGACTATCTATGCTCTCTGAATTTTAGTTAAGCCCCCAAGGAGCCATTCTCTAAGGACATGGATAGCTGCATCTGCTTTATTTCGTTGAAGGCATGTATCGATTTTTTGGACTAACAAATGGAATCTCTAAAAAGCTTATAACTTGAGGACTCAGGAAAGATGGATGTCCCTGGATAGAGTGGAGAAAGAAGCCTTTGTAAGGAGTTCGAGACAAACAACGACGAATTGACAAAATTCCTTGACAAAACCCGTCTTTACAAATGGCAAATCACTATAGAAAGTATTGATGTTGCTGATTTGAACCGCGAAGCATGGAGCCTGCTTAGAGCATTGGATACTCATCAATCAATCGCAACTCTATTACCAACCGCATACTTGAAAAGTCCAGAAGTCTCAAAAAGCTAAAAACAAAGTGCTCATCTTCAGAAAAGAAAAACAGTTGCACCATCCTCTGTTAAAGCAGCTAGCTTCGATAATATCTACCCGGAGTTCGAGGAGCACGCAGGACTCAACAATTGCCTCTTGGGTTCCACGAAATGTATCCAAGTGATGCACAAAAATCGAATTACGGGCGAGGAACTGCTCTGCGACGATTTTTTTTTTCCTGAAAAGGAATCCACGACGTAAAAAGATTCGGAAGGGGGACACAAGACGACCTTAAAACCATATAAGGCGAGGTCATGCCAAATTAAAATTTTAAGACTTTGCTGACCAAAGCATTGGTTTCCATTCGTTCAACTTGTCCTCACCATCTCAGTCCTTATCAGCTGTATATGTGGCTCGCATTGTTCGCAATCGAATCTTATCCTCTAAAGCCTTTCAACGCAAGGGTGACTGACTATCCCACGAAGAACTTTTTGCTGCAAACGACTAAGGATATTTTGGATGAGTTGGTCTATGCTGTCTACGAAGCCATCTCCAGTAGCTTTGAATAGGGACTCCACAGTCGAGACTCAAGAACAATGTTCAAGATACGCTCGGTTACTGCTAGATTCTGGCGTTGGGTTACTATTGCGATACCGTCAGTTGGGGGAGAACACTTATCCTTGTAGCCGACCGCTGTTCACTTTTTCTTCCTACTCCTAGTATCGCTACATCCACCAAGACAGCATATTGTTGAAGGGATGAGGCCTTTAGAAACCTTAAGATTAGACCATTTGTCATTCTTTCAAATTCTGTCTTTACATGTATGCATCGCTCGTCAGTACGGCTGCGATTGTTCCAAAAGTCGGCTTTATCTATGGAGATATGCTCTTTCAGTATTGGACTTATTCCCGCTTCGCCAACTCTTTGAAAGATGATCGGCAATCGAGAGCTGCTATAGAGTTTAGAAAAGATGGTTTCAAGAACTTGATTGATACTTCGGTGTCCGAAAAGAAGCGGATAGCCATCATTTCCGTCTGGAACACACGGAGAACAGAAAGAGAAGCGTTTATTTTTGGTCCGTTAGTAAAGAAGTGACCTATCTTCTTGAAGTACAACTTTCTCCCAGAATGATCTAGAAGGGATGGTTCCTTGGAAGTTTAATTTTAACTTGGGTATAGTGAAGCCTGGGTTTTCTCGGTTTCTGAAGAGATTTTGAAATTTGGAAGTTGTGGCGAAACTCTTTATTTTAAAAGATGTCGAAGGGTGTCAGATGAAAGAGCATAAACAAGCTCGTCGTTCTAATCTTAAATCGAATCTAAGGACTCCAAATCCATCTAAACACACTCCGCTGGGTCCCTGGTCACAGCGAGATACCAGACAATGAAGCAGCTGATGAATTACCCAGAAAGGCCTCAGCAAGCAGATGGTGCGGGTAAACCTCCACTTTGCAATCTCAGGACCAAAATTGAACAAAAGACCCTAGTCAGCAGATCAAGAGCCTTACTATTGCCATATGGTTTTGGGGATCAAAGCCCAGATTCTACTAGTCTGATAGCACTACACGAAACGATGTATTTGATGTACAGGTCCAGAGGCAGGATATGGAGGAGCACGTTAAGAGCTTCTGAAGGGCTCGATCAAATCGCTCCTGTGGTCCCAATACCAGCTGTTCGTTGGACTCTACTAAGTTTTATGATGTTGGTGTTAAGCCGTGCCACCACACGAACGAACCATAAGTAAGGATTGGACCAACTACGGCAGTGTACGTCCAGAGGACCGTCTTAGGTTTGAGTCCTCACCTTTTTTCAAAGGTCTGACTACAGACGTAGAAAGCGACTCATGCTTTCCTTACTCTGTGTTCTATTTTAAGTTCCCAGTTGAGCTTGGGGTCAAGATTGATGCCAAGGTACCTTATACTGGGAGATAGAGCAAGTGACGTGGAAGCTTGTAAGTCAATATTTGGTCGGATTAACGCCCAATCCACAACTTGCGGCCCAAGTTCTTAGCTTAGTCAGAGCTCTCTCTGTGATTTCACTTATCACTGAGAAGAACATCCCTGACACTAACATAACCACGTCGTGCACATACTGCCTTGATTCCAATGGAGTCGTCAAGATATTATTAATGACCAGGAGCCATAAAAGAGGAGAGATGACTCTCTATCTTCGGATTTGGCTATGAGGCTGTTCCCCAATTGTGACTGAATGATTCTAGTTTATAATCCAGTTGCTAACAAAGTCCTCCGTGCCAAGCTTGGTAAGAGAGTCTAGGAAGGTGGCTAACGTATACTGTTTGTAGCGAATCGATTTCTCAATCGTCTGCACCACCTCATGCAGAGTAGATATTCAACTAACAAAACAAATATCCATCATAGCCAATTAAAATTGCACTCAAATTAAAGCCTGTTTCAACCGTTAACAACTTCTCCTTCGATTTCAAAAAGAAAAAAATGAATGAATCTCCTTCAAGTCATTTAACACGACACCTTATTGCCACCCATGACCGCGGATTGTGTTTGCACGTCTGTCTGCCATAATACCCTTGCGCACTCATTTGTTTCCTAATTAATATCCAACATTCACAATTATGTAGATTCATAAATTCTGTTAAGCAAAAACATAAAAACAAAACCACCAAACACAAGTTTAAAACAAAATTAAGTCCAAATTAAAAGTGATCACCTCCTCGAGAGCGAAACTACATCTCGTTTGTCGTCTGGCAGACCAAACCCGGTTGTGGAACATTGAAAGATCCACCCCAGCACACGTGAAGATTATAATTAAAACAAATTTGCATTCGAATTCCAACTTGTAGAAGACTGATGTAAAATAAAACCGATACAGGAGCGACTAAGACGATTGTGTTGTACCCTATTGCAAATGTCACATGACACATAACGACGAAGTTAAGAAGGGTTGTACCTTATTTTGTTTTCAACTAAACTTGTCAAAGAAATAATTGCCTCGCAAGCCTGGTCCGGGTCCTTGCCAGTACTGGACGTTTGCGGAGTAGGTAGGTAGGTAGAGGTGTCAATTCAAGATGAACCCAAGTAGCAGCAGAATGTGCCTGTTTGTTACCAAGGGCTCGTTTGACCTGACTGACGATGTGTATTTTTGAAGATGTTGAAAGTCGTCGAAGAATGGTTGGCGATATCTGAGCGGGTTCTATTTAGTGCGTCTTTTGTTGTACTCTTATGTAGGTCGGCGCTCAGTTGGTTAGCCCTCTCCATTAGAAAGTGGCCTTTTATAGGAAGTGTGAGTGGTTTTGTTCTTTAACCGCTCCCAGCTGCGAGTTAGCCATGTAGAGCTGAGTCCTGCCAGGCCAGTTTATCTGCACACTCCTTTTTTTTCTGTTCCTCTGCTTTGATATCGGCTTGGCTATCTTTGAGCATAGCAATACTTTGTTTGTGCGTTGTGCAATGGCCAAGTTGTGTTCAAGCCTCTCGGATTGCCAGTTGTTCCGCCTGGAAAACGGAGGCAAAATCCGGCAAGTGGTATGATACTTTCAGCGATTCCGAGTAGACACCAGCCCCCACACCACAGTGCATCTCTAATCCGTATCAGTTTAGATGACCATGTCGAAGTCCTTTACTGATTGGTCTTTCTTTCACAGAGTGTGGAAGTTTAGTTTGGGTGTGATGTAGTCGGTAATGAGTCCAAAATGTTGCTGTTCATTGAGTTTGAATGCGCTACAGAAGACAGAAGATGCAGGAGCACAGTAAGGTCATCCGTTGGGGCCGACCTTTATGCGCCGGTGATACCTATATGAGTATAAGTTCCTTGTTCGCTTTCATTCCTAGTTTGGCTGCATTATCTCCTATAGCTCAGTGCCCTGAGGTGATGGCATCTATTCTACCGATCTTTATTCGATACTTGCTAAGGAGCTCGTGTAGCTTGACTTCATATTCCTTCGCCATCTGTAATTCTCCGTTAATAAAAGGTGCGAACTTTCACATTTCAAGCGGAAAGTCGACTCTTTTCGCATCCGCCCTGTAAATGGCTAATCCTTGCCTGGCCAAATTGTCAGCTTTTTCATTTCCATCTACATCGCAATGACCTTGAACACCCATAGCAGGCCGATTTTTAACTAGTCTCCTTGAGTGGCCAGTTCACTCTAGCACTGCTTTACTTATTTCCATGACGCAGTTACCGAAATAATGGCTCTTATTGAGGCTTGACATATCTGGGGAAAACGATCCCAGGAGTCTTTGACTGTACTAAGCCCCTACACTGCGGCAAGGTAGGTAGTCTCGTATAAGAGCGATGAAGATAGGAACTTTTGTTGCAGCTTTATGTCATTTGTGATTGTATGACATGCCTCTCGAATTGTCAGTAAATCCGCTTGGAAAAACTCTTGCTTATGTGAAGGAGCCAACCAGAGCTGGCTTACCAACAGCTCGTCTCAGGCCACGGCTGCTTTGTTCCCTTGAATTGGTCTTAACCGAAAGATTTAATACCTTGAAAGACCTTGATACTCCATCTAAATCGATTATGACCTCACCGAGACCATTGTAAGAGACTTTGTCTACTCTGGTTTTGCTATCACTTTTTTACAACGACATCTCCTCAAAAATCAAAGGAAGTATACCTTTTGCCAATCATTGTTGTTTCTTTAGGCTGAGAAGTCTCTATCACGAGCCTTCGTGGTTCGAGAAAATTCTATATTTGACCCTTATGATATCAGTTCTCAAAGAGTATAAGTACTTTTGCGCTATTCCGTGGAACGAAACGTTCTTCACTGGAGATCCGATCCCGTTTGCATTGACGCATGTCAATGGAGAAGGAGATTCAACGCCGAACTTCACGAGCGACACCGGTCTAGTCAAAAACTGGGACATGTACAGAGAAATGACACCAACGCTGTGGCCCTCATAGTCTTCGAACATACTTAGAGAAACAACACAGAGTAAAAGAAGACTTCTTTTTAGGTACAAGGAGGCCTCAAACATTTTGAAGTGCGCTATTGAAAAACCGGGTTGATAATGAGCCAGAAGGCACCTATTCCAGAGTACTAGAACTAAGTAGGTTACGAGGTGCCTCGTATCTACCTGCCGAAGGCCACAAAATCATTGCGATCTAGAAGATATTTTGTGCTGGACCGTTCTAACTGAACTGAACACTTATTGTTTGACGTCCAGGCTCACACTAAACTGTAGCACCTTCTAAGTTAAGTAGTAAGTAAATGAAGTTCCTAGAAACTATTAAGGCTGTGATATGGGTAGTAACCAACAGAAGGCTTGAACCTTAGTACTCAAATTCAAGACAACAAGGAAGGTACACGTCTCCTTTTAAGGACTTTGCTGGTCAGGAAGGGGTCATTAATACTAATGGAAAAACAAAATTGGATAAAGTATCAAGTCCTGTTGAACACCAGTGGCACCAGACCGGTAAGGCAGATCATTTAACGAACCCTAAAATACTAACTTTTTGATCAGTTATTTGTAGTCCATCTTTAGTGGAACGGTTTTTGTAGGAAGTCAACTAGTTAGATTGCAAAGTATCTCTTGTTTCGATCCTGAGACTGTAACCAACACAAGATGAACTCCTGAACACTACTATAGACCATTTGTCATGTCATCAAAGTGAGCTTTACCCTATAAATTCGCGTTAAAAAAACCGCAATGTATATTTGTCATGGGAAATGTTTGCACCCCTCTCTCACCAGAGTCAGTCGTCATCAGTGCAACCACCACACAAATGAATATGAACACGAATCGGTTAAGGAGCAGCACACCTCTTCATAGGCTATCTGTACTAATGACTTGTAGCCAAGTCTATTAATATCTGTAAAGCATAATGATGTTACTCACGGATATGAAGAGAAATGTAAAGATACACGCCTACTTATTAGCTGTACACTCGGTGCCGGAACGTAATGCGGTTGCAATGAACACCTACTGCGTGTGAGGCTAGCATTAAGTTATTACTTTGCCCGATAAAATAATGTTTCAATGGAAAAGATGCCTCCGGGCTACTGTGGATGATTAGTTTGGATTCAATTAAAACAGGCGCCAGGCTGGGAATATGTTTATTAAACGGTTCAGAGCTCAGATGTGATTGATTGGGAGCTAATTCACAAGTTGTGCGCATAAGCATAACTAGGTCGTTTGTTGATTTCTCTTGATATGCTTTGTAATTAACTTTATGTTCTCTAAGGTTTGCATCTAATGAATGGTTACAGATACAAGATAGGAAAGTGCTTATTAAAATTGTATTCGATAACAATGCCATTAAATTAATGATTTATCTACAGAACCCACCATTACATCCACCGCTAGCGCCATCTATTGCTCTGTTGGCAATGAACAAGTATAAGCCTTGTTTCGAATATTTTTATAGAACGCCCTTTCATTCTTCATTCATAGAGTCCGAGTGTGAGTACATCACTACAGACCGATAGATGCATTAAAAAGGACACATGCCTACACAGGCCTTCCCAAACCAACCTACGTATGTAGTTCTACCAACTGCAACTTTCACTTTTACGGGGCAAACCTCAGGTTTCTAGCATCTTGACTGGAAATAGAGCTCCAACTACTGTAGAAGATTATTGCAGCTGACAAGAGAAGGATAGGAGAAGTATAAACACTAAAGTACTCTTCTTTGAATCCAACCGGTAGCGGAAGAACTCCCAAGTTAGAATCTACGGGCGTCTACAGTTCTATTCATGGTGAACTATCAGGCGAGTGCCACATAAGCTTCCAAATGGACGCGCGCCTATTTGGCCTCTTGATGAAAACTTCGAGCTCCTAAACGGGAGCGCGTCCATTTGAGAGCGGGTCCATTTGAGAGCGAGTCCATTTAAGAGTGCGTCCATTTGGGAGCTCGTGTGGCAGCCAGGAAGTTTTCACCAAGAAGCGCGGCCAAATTGACGCGCTCCTATTTGAGAGCTCGTGAGGCACTGGCCTTAGGCCGGAAAAGTTAAAAGAAAAACGTCCAAATGGACACCCTCCCATTTGAGAGCTCGTGTGGCAGCAACGATATAAAACAGCACCTCTCAATTCTGGCGCCCTTGGGGGAAATCGCTTGATAAAATTGGTAGCGCGCCCACACCGATTCCCATTTGGCCGCGGGCGCTCTATTGCTTTTTTATAAACTCATACCGCGTGGCCAAATGGGAGCGCGTCTAAAGGAGTTTGTGTGGCACTGGCCTTAATAAACCTTATACGGGCTGCTCCGACGTACACAGGTCAATAAGAATCGGTTTATACGAATAGGACCGGGGACTCCATTTGTGATGCCGTTGGCCTAGGCATTGAATGATGATTACCTTCGAAAGGAATGTACGCACGTGGTATATACAGGGGTAGCTCCAACAGGCAACTGTGTTTACGCAGGAATGGATGGTCAGGAAGGCAGAAAAACCAAAGCTTTTATATTTATTACAGCTGCCACAAGAGGGTGTCAAGAGGCAATCAAGAGCTATGAACTCTAAGCCGATAAGTGATTGCCTAGCTTTGATCCGCATCAATGATACTTTTTACAATTTCAGTCTGATATATGGTCACGCTCCTGCCGAAGTGACTGAAACTATCAAGAAGACATTGTGCAACCTCTTGAACGAAGCTTCCTGATCCCGTCAAAATTGTACTCGCCAACTATACTAAAGATCGGTAAAGAGAGCTTCTTTGACAAGTCAATCGGAAAGCAAAGCTAAGATCTATAAGTCCCGCGATAGGAACAGCTTCTAGAAAAGAAAACCTATCAACTTGCTTCTGACTTCTGGAACCGAGAACCTCGGAAATACTGAACAAAACCTAGCGCCGTCTTGCAGAGAAATTTTCAGTGCTAAAGATGGATCGACGAATCTTTGAAGACAAATCAAAGAGTACAGAGAGCCTAAAGACACCTAGAGTAGGCTTACTTACTTACTTAATGCGCCCTCGAACCGTGAAGAGTCGAGTCGAATCTTAGACAGAGCCCTAAGACACTGAAGCCTATCATCCTCTTAAATCCCGGGCACCCTTTTGTTCTCCACACTAATGACTCTGGCATCCGCCAAAGCTTGGTTCTTCCCTCTTCCTTCTTGTTTTGAACTCCGTGATGGGAGCAACCGAAGATGTCGAAATTGTCTAAGTATCCCAACAGCTGAACAGATTTGTTGAAGATAGTTCCTTCCTTGTTGACATTATTAGTTGGACATGTTTTGATAACTGCAGGAAGCAAGCTTGAAAAAATGTGTGGCCATCTCGAATCCGACTGGTGCAAGTCGCAAAGATGTGAAAAGAACGGTCCTCATACCATTAAAGACGCTAAACTGTACTTCAGACTTAAAGACATTTTGACGAACTGACTTGATAAGTTCAGCTTCATCTGGTGTCTTATCTCTTCTTTGACATAACACTTATCGAATCCTTTAACTAGTTCGTTCTGACACATGAAACAAAAGTTCTGGAACTAGGATCTTTTGAAGATGCATCTTTATTTACAGAAAAGTCTGTATGGAGGGGTTTAAGGACAAAGAAAAGTACGGCAACAATAAATCTATGGCAGGCCACACTCATGGATATTTTCATTCATAAACTCAACAATATTTCATATTTCACCGGACCACCAAGGGGTGATTTTCTTCTTTTTTTTTGCCAATGTCAAGTCCCTGTGACATGGGTGCTCCTTTATTTCTTCGCAAATTCACCTGCGATCAGGCAAAGATTCATTCATAAAAAAAAAAATTTCAACGCAATTGAACTCAAATCCAATAAATCAACACACCCGTCCTCATGCACATCCATTATCCTCCATTACCCGACCTTAACTCGCGACACAGTTAATTGTCCTTTTTTTTCCAGTGTCGTCGTTCGTCCTCGTCCTATCAAAGCGTGCATCTTGCTGCATCTACTGAAGTGGCAGTTTCCACCAATTTATGTGTTACACAATTGAGGCCCATTACCTTCTATTACCCGTACCTGTGTGTCCAATGAATGTCTTTATTACTTGTTCCTGCGGACCATTAATGTGCTGTTTTTCCCCCGGTCATTCGGCTCTTTGAAAGTCCTATCTCTCTCCCTCTCTCCCGTCATTATTCAAAAAGTGTAATAAATTTTCGACAAAAATTTTCCTAGTTTCCACAGCATACTCAGCACATTAATCCCCGATAATGGGCAATTGTGGGGTCCTATCCTTGTATTCCTCATTTTCTACTTCTCTTCTTCATTGATTCCCTTTCAATTCTACATTCATTGAGATATTTTATTGCAAAGATTTATATCTTATAGATCGAGGTGGTTGCCTCGACTGGAACGATATCACACTTTGGTGGGCAAACAAAAGTCAAAAACGACACAATAAATAAGATTTTTCCAATCTTTTCCTTTTTTTTAAAAAAAAAAAAAACATTTTTCCCCTATAAACTCGTGTTGCTGGAGATAACTTATTTTTCCAGAGCTCTGTGGTGTTTTCAAGACGATAAAACATGCTAAGCTGATTTTAATTGAGTTTTGCCGGTGATCGACGATCGGTAAATCTAAATTAATGCTGGTCCCGCTCCAGCGGGAACGGGGTTATATTTAATTTTTAATTATTATTTTGTAATATTTATGAATTGGTAATATTTATGTTTAGGGAGGACACACTGAGTTTTGGATTGAAAATGACTTGTTTAGAGGGTTTAGGTTTCCAGGTGTAGGCAGGGCTCACATCGCTATAAAGTATGTCAGTCTTTATATTTGAATGGGAACTTAAATTTTATTTTAACTCTCGGTAAACAGTTTTGAATTGAGTTGTTAAAATAAAGTTATGTGAGGCTTTGATTTGAGTCAATTAAGTTGCTCGGTTGGTGGTAGGTATAGGCTCGTTTCTTATTTATTTGTAATCGAACTTGTTATGGATTATTGTTATTTGGAGAAGAGACTGAAGCTAGTTCAAGTTGGGGAAAATTTAAGAAAGGAATTGAAACGATTTATTTATAACATAAAACACTAGGATGGGAACATTGAACTTCTGTCACTCTCCGGAGAGTTCAAAACTAATGAAGCCAACTTGTTTGTCTTTTGTTGCACTTAAAAAGTGAATTCAATGTTTCCAATATAAAGGGGGTTCCCATTACTGTAACTCAAAGGCGGTTTCAGGCTGCTTCAATGCTCTCCAAGACCTTTCTAAGCGAAATAAAGTCAAGTTTTGGTGGATACCTGGACACAGAGGCATTGAGGGCAATGAAATTGCATATCAACTTGCCAGGAAAGGTTCTTCAGAAACATACATAGGTGCTGAGCCCAACTGGGAAAAGAGGAACTTCTTATCCAACTGAAATAAGATCCAAGAACTTTGACAGGCTAAAAGGCCCATCCGACTCTTGAACAGAAACACAAAAAATATTCTCAATCACAAAAGAGACGATATCAGAAGACGGGCACTGGGGCACCGGTTACTGCGACTGCAGTGTCAGATTTCACTGAATATAGTCCAGGAATCTGAATGCCGAATCTGCTTAGAGGAAGACGAATCAGCCGAACACGTACTATGTGAGTGCGTTGCTGTCTGCAGAAACTCTTCCTCTACAAGGAATTCCTAACTCTGGAGGACATTTGTAATGCTTCGACTGGGTATATCGCCTCAACTTCATTAGGAAGATAGAGGATCTCCTTGTAGAAGTGGCTCCAGACACAATAGATCTTTCAGGTCGCAGATCCTAACTTTAATAATAAAAAATTTGTTTACCCTAACCTGAAATAAGAAATTTTGCAAAAAAGAATGTCAAATTAACCCGTGTGTTTTCACCTTAAAGTTTAAACGATTGCACCTGTCATACAATTTTGAGAACAATTTGTTGGCATGAAACTGTTCAGTAAGTTAGAAGCTCCATATTTGGCAGTTGGGCTCACCACACCAAGTCTGGCTAGGCAATGTATCAAGTTTAGGTTAGGTTGTAGGGGTAGCTGCACTTTTATGTACAGCCTTACTCGGAACTCAAAGGATACATTGTGTTCCCTGATTTGGCAATGTATCAAGAGAGGGACAAATTTCTAGAGCAAAGCTACCAGCAGACGGTATGCAAAAGTCGCATATATATGCGAGTCTGACGTCATTTTAGCGTCATCATATGCGATTTTTGCTCGCATATCGTCTGAACACGTCTGTATATATACGAATTTGCGAGCACTGGCGTACGTATAGAATTAACACATTTGCGAGTTTTTTCGTGACATCAGCACTCGCATATGTATATATGCGAATTTTGCATACCGTCTACTGGTAGCTTAAGTTCTTTCTAGTCCCGAATTAAGCAGCAGTTTCAAGGCAATCCTGATAAACCAATGAGCAAAGCTGCAAGTTATTATCCTATAGCTCTTCTGAGTACGTGTTATAAGCTCCTGGGAGACCTTATCCACAGCAGGATCAGCCAAATCATTAAGAAAGCAACCCCAATCGAACGAATAGGCTTTAAAAAAGGACGAATCTGTATAAACCAAGTGCTGTCTTCAGCGACACACATTTTCTATGATCGCCTGAAGACATCAGAGGCGTCCATGGAACCGAACAGGCTACGCCCGAATTCATGTTAAAGCGAACTGAGCTGCTTTTATCTTACAAACCAGCTTGCTAAATATAAATTAAGTGTATCCTTGGACAACGACTGAAGTGGCTGAGTCATGTAGAGGGGATAGGCACCAGTGCTCCGGTATGAAAAATCTTCAGATCCGTCCTCGAGAGACAGCGCAGTTGAGGAAGACGGCGACTCAGGTGGCGCACGCAATTGGAAGAGGACCTTAACCAACTTAGCGAGCGAAACTGGAGGCAGGTACCTTAAAATCGAGCCGGCTGAAGACGCTTGTTGGTTGAGATCCAGGTCCACCCCGAACTGTAGCGCCACCTTAAGTAAGCAAGTATCCTTTGACAATAATATGCTGACCCACAACCAATTACCGAGGGACCTTGGAGTAACGCTTGACAAATCACTTATGTTTGGACAGCATCCAGATAGCGTAGCGAGTAAACTAAGATCGTGGAAGAATGTCATCCAAAAACTTGCTGGTTCTACTTGCGGTGCAAAGCGGGCCTAATTCGCACAGCAGCTCTTGGACTAGTACATTGAACTTCTGACCATCGTGTTCTGAATATCTACGTTGCACTAAAGACTACAATGAGGCTTATAACAGACACGATCAAATCAACACCGACGCGATGGCTTCCACGGTTTAGCCACATAGCCCCGCCAAAATCATAAAATATCCCCAAACCAATATCAATTTTACAGCGAAGAACCCACAGACCCTGACTCCGTTGTCCACCCATAAGAAAACCGCACTAACTAATCCAGAAAGAGTTTAACATAAATGAGGAAGGGTCAAGGACATGGGAATAACCATAGTCACCCTTCTCAAGTTCTAACCGTCCACGCCACTTTTGGTTAACTGGATCGGGGTTGAAATTCTTACGCCATCTCCTGAAGATGATGGAGTTGAAACCCCTCTAGGAGATGACATAAGAGTTTTAACCACACTCTACCCTAAGCAACCAGGATCTTCCAGTTTTAATGCTGCTTGCATCCATTTTTGGTGAATCTTATGCACATACTCCTACGAAGCAATACCGTAAACTGTGCGTCCTTGCACTGTGTTTCTTCAAGAAATTACTTCTTCTCCATGCCTGTGACTTGCAATTACTCCACATTTGTGAACTCTCGATCTCAAACACCTAATAACAACTTAAGTCGGTCACTCACATCCCTCAACAGAACAAACAAAGAAAATATCCAATTCCATTTCCTTCGACTCTCTCACTCTCTTTCGCTGTTCCTTGCCGATTCAATTACAGTTTAGTCCATAAAAGGAATCAATTTCATCAGAGATTGCTTTTCCATTCACTTCGGTCCACCAGGAGGTAAACACTATAAAAAGCCTACATGAGGTCTTAATCTTCCATTCCTAAGCGCAGTCCAACACCTACTCGCTTCGCCAGCCAATTTCTTATGTCCACAGCGCAAACGGCAGCAAAACAGCGCCAGACCATCGCGTAAATAATGTCATTAGCTGATTGCATGTAACTGTAAGTGCGCTACTACATTACCCGCTGCCACCCCAGTCCCAGTGTCCCAATGGAGCGCCATAGTCATTCTGCATTACACACAAATCGCGACCAATTAATTCGGTCGGTCTTTGAATTTAATTATTTCGTCTCCCGGCTGGAGTGGCGAAAGAAGAAGGATTTGTCGGAGGAGATGTGTGGAGCCTTGGGAATGGTGTAAATGAATTTAACCCTTGTGGTGTCCTTACTTCGTCATCCTTTCTTCATTTCATCTCGTACCTACTGTGTGTGTGCTCCAATTAAATTCTCGAGTTCTTGGTTTGGTGGGACCGAGATTTCAAAAGCCACACTAGTGGGTTGACTTAATTGAAACACATGACCTACTGCAATCCTTGTTAGTTGTTAGTTTATTGCTGTAATTATCGCACAGAGAAACGGACACTTTGCCAAGTCGCCAACTTGTGAAGAAAACGACGAAAAAGAGGGAAAAGACGAACGAAAAAAAAGAACCAAGTCACGTAAAAACGAAAAGCATGTCGTGAAGCTGTTTCCTATCGCAATTGGCGGACCAATTAATTAGAATGTCTGCCTTAGTTTGCTTTGAAGGATTTTGTGTGGGAGTTGTGTTTACAGTTGGTGTGGCTAGAGTGACAAGTGGAGTTTGGGTGATTCTAATAATTTTAGGAAGCTACACGATGGTGTTCTGCAAGTTCGTCATGATCAAAGGTACATCAGTCTCTTTTAAGTCGAACAGAACTAAGATAGACAACTTTGACAAGAAGTTCGTTCCATTCGAATAGTTCAAGACCAACAACTAATAGTACTTTCAACATTTTATAACGGATTGGAGCCTGATTGTTGACTAGGGAGACACTGATACGATCAGACACCACTGGACGAGCTAGACAATATCCGACCAAAGCTGGAAAGTTCAATGGACTGAGTACATCCCTTGTCGCTTTTTATGACTCAAGACTTTGCGAATAGGTTAGGTTAGGTAAGGTTGAGTGGCAGCCCCGCTAAAACAGGGACACACTTAGGCCAAGATAGGGCCCATTGTGATACCACGTAGAGAAACTGGATAACGAGCATCAGAGACCTCACATGCGGAATTTCCTAAGAGGAAGAGGCTTGGTCATTGAGGTCATCGAAGAAGTACGCTCATAACTTTTTGATAGGACAGGGCAGGTGCAAAGACAGTGTGAGATCGTTTCTTTCTTCTCTTTGTCTCTGCAGCTTCTACAGAAATCGTTAGAGGGGACACCGATTCTGATGGCATGCCTGCCAATTAGACAATACCCCGTAAGGGCTTCTTCTATAATTCTTATAAGTTTCCTGTTCACGGACAGAAGTCTTCCTCTTATTCATGTTAAGCCCGATCTGTTTCGACAGAAGACAAGTATTGATGCTATTCCACCAGCTATAAGCACTTCTTACAGCTTCAGTGTCGAGGTGAGATTTGATCGATTCGAGAGAGGTGAGCGTTTCCCCTCCATTATCGAAGAGGATCCGACCCGTGCCTTCCTTTGCTTGTTCCTCCGCTTTGCAGTTGCCCGGAACATCCCTGTGTCCTGGAACCCAGCACAGGAACGCGTCGCATCTTTCAGCGATCTCGTTCAGAGACCTGCGGCATTGACACCAATGGGTTGAAACTGTGCTGCGTAGCTGGCGAAGCAGCTGGTAGGTAGGTAGAAGTTTCTAGCCTGGCTATGTGTCTTTTTGATTCCATAACTGATGTGACTTGGGTGTTGATGGGTGTGATCAAGAGGGCCAGTTTTCAAGTCCATCCTGTGGGGTTGAGAAAGTTAAGAACGTCGCAAACTTGAATGCCAGAGAAGATCCCTGATAACTTCTTGAAAAGGCTTTGCCAAGTGTGAGTTTCCTGGTTCCAGCTAATGCCAAGCAGTCAAAGAAAAAGTGGAATAGGATTTATTTTTCTTGTATATTATTGCCGTAGCTGTAATGAGTGCCAAAGGGTTTGCGTAACTTGGCAGCTTGTTAACCAATTAGCCAGTGACCTATGCTTGTTGCTACAATTCTTGCTGTCCCAGTGCGAATTCGTCCTATTTTGATTGTAGGTGGGCTATATCTGTCTAGATATGGCACAGTCTTCTAAGTTGTTTCACCTAGAGTTGGCAATTGAAAGAAAGTGCTGAAAATTCTTCCCTTAACGATTCCAATCGGGAAGCATTAGATGCGATAGCCAGATGTGGTTCAACCTTTGATGATCTAAATCTGCTAGCCAGATGCAACTCAACCTTTGATGGTTTTAAGGTTGAGCCACGTCTGGCTAACGTGTCGCCTCCCTCATTACCGGGAACCCAGAGGAGAGTAATGCTTAAGTGAGTGCTTAGCTGGCTTAACTACTAAATTAGGAGACAAAGTGTTTGAATGGAGCACTTTGATGACAGCTTGGCTCTCAATAAAAATTCATATGCTGTTTTTATTTGTAGAGCTGATCTTGCAACCCTGTCTAATCGCTAGTACCTCCCCTTGGAATACACTCGAAGAGTTTGGAAGGCGATCGGATTAGGATGCTTTTTGTTTCGCTGAAAAGATTCCAGCTCCAACGCCGCACTCCAGCTTGAAACTGTCAGTAAAGATCTATGCGTGGTATTTCCAATGATCCATCTTAGGTTGAGGTCCCCACTATTTACCAAAGGTTTTGCTGCAGGCGTAGAAAGCGGCACATCCTTTCCTAACCCTGTGTTCTATATTAAGTTTCCAGCTAAGCTTGTGGTAAATGATGGTACCACGGAACCTTGCGCTGGGGAATAGAGTAAGTGTGGTGAATTATGTTTCGGGAGAGTTTTTCGCAGCCCTTTTCATTGCGGTTCCTCTTCAGAATCCCATTATGTCTTCCCTTAGGTTTTCTGAGTTGTTTCACTCCAGAAGATGTTAGGAAGTTAAGGAACTTCTTTTGTTGGATGGCAGCAGGCTCTTGCATTGGGACAACTTCGCCAACCAGAATTCACTGTCCGAGTTGAAAGAAGGCTGCGTTTTCCATTCGGCTGTGTATAGAGGTTCTTCACTGTCAAGACAAGATCTCCAGTTTGAGTCGGCTCGTGAGGTATAAATGTTTGTTTAGGCGGGATTGTCCGGTGAGAATTCCAATCGAAAGGCTTTTCTAGATTCTTGCATGCAAAGACCCACAGAAGGGTTTGAATCCAATGAATGTTGTTGATGAGCCAATGAGTCGGCTACAGTGGAGAGTTACGATATTGTTAGTAGATCATAGCTACATATGTTGTCTTCTGCTTTTCATCATCTTAACCAGAACCTGTATTTAACATTTTGACAGCTTTCATAGCCCCTAGGGTACACTTACTTCATTCCTAAGCCATCATTAAAACTTTCCCTCAACCAATTCCCAACTAATTATCCATTCTCACGCCATCACACAGTCTCCAAATCTCAAAACAAATATGTGTCCAATGTCTATCCAACTGGAAGGACACCAACTTCAAGAAGCGCCAACCACAATTCATTACTCAAAATCGAATCAAAATATTTTTCCACCGAACTGTCAATCGAAACAGATGAATCTCAAGATTGTCTGACTGATGAATGAACTTGCAGCTCAAACGAAACATAGAAGCGCATCTTAATTCGAGATGCGTGATTAAAAATGAAAAAAAATAAATGCCAACTGTCAGATGCATGCACAGTCGAGAAGTGACATTTCGTTTATAAGCCGCATATTTCAATTATCGCGCTCTGATTGATTGTGTGCTGAAAACGGAGGCTCCAAGAAGGTCTCGTGGACTTGTGATGAAGATACATATTTCCAAGGTTTAATTGCAGCTAAGAAGGGTTATCTTGTTTTTTCTTTTTCGAAAAATTTGTCTGCCTTTTAATTGAATTAATTATGATGCAGGTGAGTTTAAACGGTCAATCAAAGCAAACTAATTGTAGGCTTGAGATGTACCTGTGGCTTTGAATAATGATCACCTGTTGGAAGGGAATGATTTTTTAATTAATTATCCATTTAGCAAGGGATTTTGGTTTTAAACTGATGAAGATATTGGGAAAGTGGTTTCGACAAGCATAACAAGATGAGCATCTTCAATTTTTGTTTACGAAAAATAGGTTATGTAAGACGATTTAGTTGCGACAAACTCTGGGATTGAGTAAGATGTTCACTTCCATAAGCAGAATTGGTTAATCTAGAAAAGTAGTCCCACAAGACATTACATATATTTCTTGTGCATTGGAAGACAACTCAAGCTGAAGTCAAGTTTATCATAAATGATTTCTGGTAGGGTATGCAGACGATATCGCCGCGGTGATGACGGCAAGAAACACCGTTAGTGCGCAAAGAAAACTCAACCAGGTTATGAGACGGGTACTTCTCTGGACGGGAGAACATGGCCTACGTCTGGCCACAGAAAAGACGGAGATAGTCGTTCTGACTAGGAAGAGGATCCCGACTTTCGTCGACTTTCAAGTTGGGTCTGAGGTGATAACCAGCACAGAAGCAGTAAAGTACGTGGAGCTAGCTATTAATACGAAGCTCACTTTCTGGCAACAGATAAGGTCCGCATATGAACGAGCTGCGAGGGTCACAATGTTGCTGAGCAGATAAATTGCAAATGAAGGTGGACCCACAGGCAGCTTACGAAGGCTCCTAATGGGTGTAAGATATGGGCTGATGCACTGCGACAAGAGAAATACAGGAAGCAAACGGCGGCAATATAGAGACGCTGAGCCCTACGAGTCGCACGCTCATACCGAACGGTCTCGGAACCAGTCATCCTCGTAGTCGCCGGTGTGACCCCTATCGATCTCCTGGCGATAGAGAGAAAGTACGTCTATGACAAAAATACGGAAATAGCAGTTAGAGGCGGCTACAGAAGAGGCAAAAGAGCTTACAAAACAGCATTGGCGAGTGAGATGGAGTGCAGGAAACAAAGGGCGATGGACCGCGAGGCTGATCTCAAACGTTGCCGAATGGAAGGGACGGAAACATGGTGAGGTAAACTATTAAGTCACTCATTTTCTAACCGGACATGGGTACTTCAACGCGTACCTCCACAAGATGGGCCAAATAAGCAGTCCAGCTTGCCAGTACGGTGACTCAAGTGGACGATACAAACTATACGTTCTTCGCCTGCAGTAGATGGCAAGCAGAAGGAAGAGCACTGGAATCCGTGATTGACATTACAAGCCGATGAAAAGCCTCACCAGCAAGAAAGAGTCAACCCGCAACAGGAGAAAAAAAATATGAAAAAGCCGGTCCCCTGTGGGGAAAGAAAACGGCATCACTCTGAAGTAATGCGCAAAGCGATCCCAGAGTGGATGGAATCAAAGTAGAAAAAAAAGGGTTCAAGGTGGTTTTTTAGTGGGCGGGACTGTTTCTCCTGCCCATTGGCGTTTCTCCACCACCCCCTAGGCAAATCAAAAAAAATCATAAATGACTAAGAAGACACAATCGTTGTTCAATGGAAGACGGTTTGCCAGTTTCCTTACCTTTAAATGCGGATTTGCTAAAGAAGTTGTACATTTTTTGGGTAGAAAAATCATTCCCAACCAAGATTTAGAGAATTCACGATGACCCAGCTCCTTGAAGGGTATACCCTGGAGATCAGAGGATGTATTTTGCGATCATCCACCTATGAACTGATGTGCCTTGTTTTTTGGGGTTTCTAATAAAGTACCCTTCTTTGGATTGGGACAGCATGGGATAGAATTCAACAATTCCAGTCAAAACGAACAACTTATTGAACATCGGATAATCCGGCTCTCCTCGCTCTAAAGCAAAAGTATTTGCGAAGCGATATGGACGAATTTACTGTTGACAACCCCTGTGAACGAAACAAAATCAAGGACCTTCGGACCTGACCGCGTCCAGCTGAAAAACTTGCAGAGGTGCTAGACTCCTATAAAGCAGATATAGAAGCCACTGTAGGGGTAAACTTAAGCAAGAATCCTTGAGTTTCAAACATATGAAGGGAGTATCCCTAGCAGTATATACTGATTGAAAGTATTGCTTGCATGACACCATCAATAATAACGGACACAAGTCTGTCTACCGGATTGATCTAATTGCGATCGACACATGATACTCCGCCAGTAAAATGGATATTCAAACGTTTCGAGGGACGAACATTGACTCGGACCACTACGTTGTGGATATCTTGTCGTTGCGGGGTTTTATGTCGCACGGCTATAATCACAAGAGATCACCAGTTCGGTGAAGTGCCCCTTAATCTCTCATGCGGTCTTATACATCAAGTATTGTAGACCAGTGCCGAAAAGCCATCACAGATGACACCTCTGCCAACGGAACCCATAGTTCGAAAAATAATGCCGGCAAGCACATGAGGCGAAACAGGAAGCATTCACAGCGGCGCTGCAAAGAAGAATCAGAGCTGTTTGGTAGCTCTACGAGTAGAAGAGTAAGGATCAGCTTTTTAGAAGGAAAAAGAAGGAGCAGAAGAGACGCGCGATAGGGAAAAGACGTTAAGACATTTTGACAAAATTAATCGGCTCCAAGGAGCAGTAGTCTCCTTTTTTTACGACTCCTGAACCTTGCCTAGCGAGCTCATCGAAGAACTCTTTCCGCTGTTCCCAGGGACCCATGGAAGACTTAGCAGCAGATTCAGTCTTCCAACCGAATTCAAATTAGTCCTGCATTCTCGAACTATTTTCGATCCAGAAATAAAACTATCGCTGCAGTCGCCAGATACCCCGTCCCCAAACGTTTTGCATAAATCTCCGATTAAAAGAAAGACGCGTATATACACACATATCTAGGGGAAAGTTCAGTCTTCTGTTGCCGCTTTCCACAAAGGCTTCAACACCCTAGCCCTCACTAGTTTTGAAGCCATCTGTGAAAATTCGACAACATTCCTAGCCAAAACCAATCCTGTGCACATGGAAAATCGACCGTAAATCTGAGCTTCAGAACCATTGAATATCCAAAAGATTTCCGTCAAAAGACATTCCTCTGGCAAGGTTCTCAAAACTGTAGTGGGTAATCTAACAGAAGACAAGTCTTCTTGAATGGAAGATGGCTCTGATTGTTTCGCACGTGATGTACACTTCACTTTTGAATCTAGAACAGACCCAAGTGTGCTGGAAAAAGCCCCGGTACAGCCGAGACAAACCGTTCTTCGGAGTTTAGTGGAAATAGAAATCACGCATATGCTAAGGACGAAGGACGTGGCACCTTATAGAGCCACGAAACTCTTTTCGGTGATAAGTCCCATGTCTTGCCAAAAGCGTCCTTACACTGCCGCAAAGCTGATAATCCGCAAGCCGCTTTAAACTCGACATGTTTCGACCAAAGAAGTTTCCTATTCAAGATTACTCCTAAATATTTCGCCTAAATAATTCGGACGCCTTTGAGCACTGTTGGGGTCCGTCCAGCCAATTTCCTCTTTCTAGTGAAGATCCAATACTCGGATACGAACGAACTTACTGCAAGTGAATCTTCGAATCTAGCTTTTCAAGTGGCTTTCACTTTTTTCTATGAAGGAGCCGAAGTTTGCTATGAAGGACTGGAGGCTGATGTAAGCCTATTCACCAAGATTGTATAAGAAGCTGACTCCTGGATAGGCCTTTCTTCGAACTTAAAGGGCTGGACACATACAGAGAAGTTGGAGAATCATTTCTTCTTACTCCTTGTCCATATAGCTTCGGCAAAAATTATTTGAATAGTAGGCCCAACCTATAGGCGTGCCTGCTAAAGGTGAAGTATCCCGTGATGGCACCCACTATGCTGCTAGTAAGCAGACTTTTCTCTCTGATTGGACAGTTGGACCGTTTGTGATCCAGCTTAGGCCAAATCTAAACGTCAATCCCCAAAATACAGAAGTTGTTCTCTTTACGGACAAAAGAACGATACCAACGTCCGGGCCTCCAAGTCTCAGAAAGGGCGAGATACCTGGGGTCCATCCTTGACCGTAAATTGACATGGAAAGAGAACATCTCAGAAGGAATAAGGGAAGCGTCAATTGCCTTTTACGCATGCAGCAAAATGCTTGGTAAGAAACGGTGTCCTAAACCCGCCATCATCCACTGGATGTATACAGCCATTGTCAGCCCCATCCTAACCTACGGATGCCTAATCTAGTGACCTGCAGCAGAGAAAACGTGATCAAGCATGTGAATCTCATCCATCCAACTGCGGTTGGTGATGCTTTTAGCGTTTGTTTTGAAAAGCAACCTAAAAGTAATGAGTCGCATGCCAAGTTTCCCCTTTTCCTGCAACCTGGCAAGTTCGTCGGCCATAAAGTTACACAGACTGTTTCTATCCCCTGGCACCCAAATTTTGATGTTTTCAGCCATCTCCTTAAGAGATAAGCAGTCAAGAGCGGTTTTTAAGTTGAAGGTGATACAGATTGCAAGGACTTGATCGCGGTTTATATCACTTTGTACTTCAGCCACGATAGGATTCTCTTTGATTGTTATTACCTCAGCTTAGAAGCCGCTACAATGGTCGGCCTAAGCGATGGATGTAGAAATTTCATTACTATCCCACATCCTCAAAATAAAAAATGTTTCAAACAATGGTACCGGTATTTTCTTGTCATCTTTGGAAAGAAAAACCGTTTCCAATAAAAGAACAGAGAAATCCTTTTTATGTCACAATTTTTCTCACTTGAAATTGATAGTTAATGATGACCGTATCGATATTAAAGATCCCTTTTGAAGACATAAAAACTAAAAACACACACACACAACCACTTGGGAATTGCCACTTCAAATAATCCTTGCAGAATTGTCCTTTAAACGATCTCTTAACTCTAATCCTGCTGTTCTTTTGTCATTGTCACTTACCGCATAGAAAAGAAAACATTTCATTCAGCGAAAAGAAAAAAGATCATTGAGGGGGGGAAGAAAAGGACATGAATGGATGGAAAAATGTTCACATTAAGGACTTTCAGTTGTTTGGTTGTCACGCATAAATATGATTTTTCAATTATCTCATCATTATATTGGAATTCCTTTTCAAGTGCGGCTTCATAGAAATCAAAATAGTGAATGGATGCTAAGGATGTTGACTGGTTCATTCTAAGGTCCTGAGTGGCATGACGAATTCAATATTCGATATTAATTTGCTCTTTAGCACCTGGTAGGTCCATTCTGAGTATGAGTTGGATAATTTGAATTTGGCACATGTTCAGTATCACAACAAAATACTGAAGGCAAGGCTTCATTAATGTGTCTAATGATCCAATGATTAATAATGTCACGAGGTTCATGAAATATGACAATTGATCCTGTTGAAATTGTATTTGTAAGTCCTGGTTCATTGCTATTAGTTTCTTCATTTCGCAGGAACTACTAGACATCCAAATGACCTTCAACACGCTATGGACATTTCCTTTAGAGACCGGGACCTGAGGATGGGCCCTGTCGAAAATTTGGTCCTATCTACGAGGAGGGCGAATGGAGAAGAATGCCACATCGAGCGAATGGACGAGAATGCTCCAGCTAAGAGGATCTTTGAATCCCAGACACCTGGTTCGCGAAGAAAAGGAAGACCGAACCTCCGGTTTAAAGATTAGGCAATCCCGAACGCTAGGAACCTTAATCTAGTAAACTGGAAGCAACGTGTTCGGAACCGTGAAGGCTGGAAAGCGGCATTAGTTCAGGGTCGCTGACCTAATAAGTAAGTAAGTAAGAGGATGGGCCCCAAAGAAAGCTAATCCCTGCAGGAGCAGTCCAGGGCTCAATCCTAAGACCAGACCTTTGGAATATGACTTACGTTTGTATTCTTCGCATGGAGATGCCCAAAAGTACCTTTCTATTGGAGAACGCAGATGATATCGGCGCGGTAATTACAGCGAAGATGTACAGAGAAGGCTCAACTTAGTAATGACACTCGTGTACACCTGCAAGGAAGACCATGACCTCAGGCTGGTAGCAGAGAAGATAGAGAGAGTCTTACTGACTATAAGACAGATCTCGGCGGCTGTGAAGGGTCAGAAGTAATAACCAGCCCTTAACTCCAATCTCACATGTTGGCAGCAGATAAAATCCTCATCGGAGCGAGCTACAAAGAAGACTTCGCATGCCATTCTCCTGTACAGCACTGAGATCTAAGACAATGCACCCAAGCAAAAGAAACAGATGGCAGCAGTACAGAAACGTGGAGCCCTCCAAGTGTCGGAATCAGCCGTCCTCGTAGTCGCGGGAGAGACTTCCATCGATCTCCTGGCGACCGGGAGGAGATTCATCTAAGAACGGAATAAGAGTGGAATTGGTGGCAACAGACGCGAAGGAGCACAGCAAGCAACAGTGACAAGAGCGATGTTCATAGTTCTGAAACTAGGTGCAAGACTGATTAGAGACGTGGCTGAATGGACGGAACGGAAACATGGCGAAGTAAACTACTACATCACAACTTTAATGCAAAGCTCTATAAGATGGGAAAAGTAGGGAGTCCTTTCGTAAATTTGTTTACCTGTAGCAGATGGGCAGCAGACAGGCAACATCACTGCAGAAAATATTGAGGGAATGACGCTCTCGAGCAATGACAGATAGAACCAAATAAGCTCTTTTGTCGAATCAGTGTTGCAAAGGAAAAAGAGAGATTCTTGTAGAATCTATCCACCACTGTTAGTTGTGAACTTTCAGGTGAATAAGTAGAGCTTCACATTTTGTGAAAACTTCTGTCAAGAATCCAATTGATCCCGTTGCTTGCTTTCGACAAAAAGGGACACCAAAAATCGACGAATCAGGCAGAACACCACAGTGAACAGCTATAACTTCGAAGCAGTACGGAACTTTGTATAGCTTGACTCTGCTATCACGTCTGACAACGACCAACGGAAATTAAAAGAGAATAACTCTTGTTGAACACTGGTTCTTTGGCCTCTTAAGGGTAACCTAGGAGAAGTAAGACCTTAATCATCCTAGTCCCACTCTATTGAGCTAAAACATGGACTCTATCGAAGTTGAAAGGTGAAGATAGCTTGGTCGGTAAAACGGATAAGCTCTTCGTAGAATATTCAGTTCCGTTTGCGTTGCCGGCTTTAGAGGAGGAGAATGAACCACAAACTATAAGAGTGAGAGATAAAGGACGAGGCAGTAGAGGAAGACATCGTCTAAAGTGTCGCGCACAGGTATCTCAGCCAGATTAAGACGCGAAAATGGAGCTAAGGACTGGGCTGTGGTTGAGACCCAAGATCGACCCGAAACTTATACAAAACCTATGAAGAATTTCATCTAAGGAAAAGACTGTCCAAGATGTAGTCAATTGAAACACTCGTTGGCAGTTGGACATAATTTACTGAGCGACTACTTCCCTGGCTATTCATACCTACATACATATTTGGGGCAACAGCTCATAGAGAGCCAAGACCTAGCTTCTTACAACCATTCATGTTGTGCGTGTTCTTTTTTTCTCACGAATAGAAGGGATCTACACTTTTATTGCCGACTCCGAATGGCGGATTGAGAAGCTTTTTCATGACAAATTATACTCTTGCAGGTTTGTCATGCCTACAAGGACGTGATGCCGAACCTGTTTCCTTTCGCTTAGCAATCCAACGTAACCACTAAGCCACGGCGACTACCCTGGTTATGCAGATATCAAAAAGGAATTAAAAAGGCGCTGCAGCATAAGTAACTCATCCTTAATGCTTTTCTTGCTACGGAGACGATCTCCACAACTTAAACAAGGAAAGGGACTGGAATCTTTAATGAACTTCTAGAGTAAAGCTGGTCACAAAAGATTAGATATGCCCCTAAATATGGCTGCAATTCATCCCTTCGTATGTCCACAGCCAGATAGCCAACAATCAACTCAAAGCTAAAAGAATTCCTTAAATGAGACTTGGCAAATCATTTCCCTGTCCTTTCCTTTTTATTTGTTCATAAACGAGTTGGTATATCCTGCAAACGTGCCTAAAAGCTGCATCACTTTGACCAATCCTTGATGAGAAAAAACCCGTTTATCTATCTTTGCGAATGAAGGTATTCGCCAATGAAGCCTGTCTGGTCTTCATTAAAATGGAAGACGTACAGATTATTGAGCTGACGGACCTTCTGGGATTTCTGTCTCAATACGGGTGGTTTAACTTTACAACTGTTACACAGTAGACCCCATTGTTGGTGTAGAAGGTAAGCAGCTACAGGGACTATGGTCGAAAGGCACCGGTTTCAAGATATGAATTTAGGCGTGTGCAAAAAAAAAAACAAGAAAAGTTGAATAAGACCTAACAAGACAAGCAGTCTCGTCGAAGATATCTGTCCCTGACTTGGACAGTCAGTTGTGCTTACCACATACCTATCAGTAGGCTCTATCCCCAGTTTTACTAGCAGTAATTGACCATAATGCCTAGAAACACGAACACTTACTGAAGTCAACATCTTTGTTAGGTTACTCTATTATTACCATGCACGCAGGTCACGGGAATGGCCGTCAACCTCCCTGTTGAAAATAGAAAACATGATTTTTCCAGCAATTATCGTCTCATAAACTGTTATTGCTACGTTAAGCCGCTACAAGAAAACAAACACAATTATACGGTCCCATTTCCTTTTCATTTAATCCTTGACAAAAACATTCTCCAGAAATTCCTCTAGTAGTCCTTAGAAAAGGATTCCAAACGTCATATATGCGTGACCGCGTAACACCAGCACCAGTTTCATTTGAAATTACAACACAAATTCAGTCCCGTCCAGACCAGTATACACGTCCGAGAGCAGCTACACATTCCTCCATCCGAGAGTAATTTATTCGTTGGCATACGACCAAGGAGAATGCACAACACCCAACCCAAGGCATCTCCAGAGCACTGCGACAAGGGAACGTGTGACAAATCCCCGAACGCGATAAAACGGGGTTCACCTGACACGCAACCCCCAAACACACACACAGAGAGTTCGCAAGGCGACGCGATGTATGCAATTAGATAAGCGTTTAATAATAATTGCTGCGGAATTAATAGAAATGTTTTATTACAATAAATTAGCGGGCCAGATAAGTGCAATTCGACATTTTGCTGGTAGCTGAACGCAAACTGTTTCCTATTCCGAGCTCGGATTCAAATTGCGAATGCGTGCTTACGGGTCCACAATCCACATCCCCTACCGGCGCCTCGTTGCTGCCCACTACCGACACGCCATCGTATTTATTGTGGTTAATTATTTGTTTTCGTGACATCAATAATTAAACACTTGAACCGGCCGGCAGTGGATGCAGCTCTGCAACCAGGAATTGAGTTTACGCCGCTAATGAGTCCCGGCTGACATCGGTGATTTATATATATTTTCGGTCGCAAGTGCCTCGGCTTATCTCTGGAAGTGAGAGATACAGATGTGGCAAGTGGCAACCTTTTCTCGTAGATTTTCATCCGAATCGAGGTGGTTTTCTTTATTTTGGAATGCGGCGGCAGATAGCTCCTGCGGTGCACACACCTCATTAAATGTTCCGCATTATCTCTGGGTAAGTGAGACGCTTCCCTGAATTGCTAATGCGCTGGTGACTGCGGTGTGATTAATTTTGTGCGATCAATGGACGAAATGAGAAGATGTTAGTCGTATAGATAAGTCGATTTGAATGGATGCACATTGGTTGTTGTCAAGGTAGGGAACCATATTTTAGTTGTATATCGTATGGTCTCATGCTAGGCAGTATCTGTGCTTCAATCTGATACTGGGCTTTTGAACTTTCTTTTCTTTTTTTTATTGGAATCGTGAGAAAAGTCAAGTTTGTCTTCCATAAATGAATCTGAAGTGTTAGGATTGCAAGAATACTGCAACATGGTAAGGAAGTAGCGAAGTATTTTTTAAGATTAAAGTCTCCAATGACGAAACGTTTAAAAATTCTGCCACGTCTATTATAAGCAAAAGCGACAGGAGCATAGTATTCACGTCTAGATGAGCGCCGCGGCATTCTCTGACATCTTCTCCTGGGCACGCTGCTCACGTCTTTTTGATTTTCCAGAAGCCTCCGCTTAGCAAAAAGGGAACTTTGAGAAATTTTCCAAAAGCTGCGCCTCAAAGCACCTGAAACAATCAGCAAGCCATTAACGCTGTTCTTAGGCTAGTAGACACTTATCAGTGGAGTGAGCAAAGTGCCAAAATAACTTCACCGCAGCCTTCCAAAATCAGCTGATACGTAGCTACAAGGACACAATATTGGATAGAAGCGTCTTGAGTGAGCGCTCGATCTATACGGATGGCTCTAGGGAAACAGAGATAGGCGATCCTTGGCATTCACCACTTCTCCAATCTCCATAGTGATTAGAACGTCTTTTCAGCCGAAGTCACAGCTTTGCCGCATGTCACTGAAGGAGCTTATAGCTTGCATCCACACGATTTTGAGTCCAAGGTCATTATGACCTTCCAGGGAACTGTCTAGCTGATGAACTAAGACCTTTCGCAAGCTAATAATAGATGGCTACATCCAGTTTATTGCAACGCTCAGTCTCTGAACAAGGGTAAGATGTCCATGAGATAATAAGCGATCGCGTGGCTGTGATCAGAACCATTTTTTACAGCATGAAGCTTACATGATTGTGGTCATGTTAGGGCACAGCTTCACGACACGATATCAAGCCGAGGCTTTCCATGAATCAAATTTACAGTGGCAGGTCGTAAGTAGCACCAGGTTTCTCACAAGTTTCTCATATAGCAATCTGGCTTTCCTGAGATGGTCGAACGGCCACTCTTCAAAGAAAAAAGGGAATCCACGGCAGAGGCGCCTATAAAACCACCACCACCTTGAAGTAGTTGCCAGAAACAAAGCGCATCCAAGGAATTGAGGAATGTTACAGCAGGTAAAAAGATCTTAAACTTTTAAGACAAGTCAAGGTATCACTACCCAAACAGGAGCCTACAACGACGAAAATGGGAACACCTTGTTAAACGGTGATAAAAGCTATAAGCCTGCTGTCAGGCAATCTGATCGTCTTAAACTTAATGGATTACCAAGTCCAACAAAGCCGGTGTGTCAGAAGAACTAAAAGCAGAGCTATTTAAGGACGGAGAAGCTGATAGCAGATAGCACCATCTGATCCTTGAGAAGACTCGAGTTCAAAGAAGACACGTAGATTAAAAGCAGAATTACTCTTGCCAACCCCTGTTTCTACGGCCAAAGAAGACAGATGAGTATAGGAGCCCTACCAACTAAAACTTGAGAGAAGCTCAATCATCGCAGCCCCAATATAAAGCGTCAGATGTAAGCCTAACCGCCCTTAACAAACTTTTAGTGAAAAGTTCTTCATACGATCTGTGAAGACAGTAGACGAAGAAGAAGATTGAATCACGAACGGTAGGCTACACAGCGATATCGACCTAGTGAATAGGACAAGCATTCAGCGCATTGAGTGGCTAGACCAATCGATGGCGTGTGTAAGTTGAAAAAGACATTTACCAACTTCGAGAATGCGATTCAAGAAAACTGGCAAGGGATCGTGCTAAATGAAAAGGCTAACTAGTTTAGGCCGAGGTACATTCCGGACTGTTACGCATGGCAAAGTAAATAGGAGTAGGAGCGTTGTATATGTGATTCGTCCTTAATTTAATAAGGATTTACACTGTCTTATAAAGATATTATCGTTGTTGCAGTACTTTAAGGGCTAAACGAGCTGACATAGGTTCGAGCGTCAATAATACAATCAAAAGTTGTTCGCACATAAGAACCTTTTCATAAAACTAACCTAAAACTTACTTACTTAACCTTACTTAATTCCCTGTTAAGGGATTACTGATTTTGGAAAACACCTAGAAAAAGACAACAAATTGAACGATATAAAGGCCCTCCAACAGTTAGGTTAGGTTAGGTAGGAGTGGCAGGCCGCAGGTTGCAACCTCGCTTAGACCAGATAAGGTCCTTTGTGTTACCACATGGATCTGTATTTCACCGGAAATCAGCCGGCCTCCAGCCCTTAGTTACAACCTAAAGTACTCAATCTTCTGATGGCTAATGCAGGACTCATTATAACATTTGAAGTTGAGGCGAAAGGTGTCTTGGAACAAAGTATCACTGTCGAGTGCTACCACTTTGTAGAAGTAAAGGGAAAATGCAACCTCTAACAGCACTCAGATTCGAAGGAGTTTTCGTTCCAATGAAAGACTAGCCAAAAGTGTCGGAGAAGAGCTGATTAAGTCAATTGATATATGTATATCCCGAGTAGATCATTCCAGTGAAGGGAATATTAAGTTCTAGAAGTTGGCTCTGGGATTCATTTTTCTCCGCTGAAAAACCAAGACTCCTAGGTCATCACAATCATAACCACCCACAGAAATGTACTTTCTTCCAAACCCTGCACAGCTGGACTTCATCTTAAAAATGTTCCACTACGACATAATGCCATGCCAAATGCAATCGCGTGCAGTAATTGGCCTCACCTCGTTCGACTGGAACGCGTCCACACAACTCCCGGTCACAATGACAAATCCAGAAATTATCGGACAATCCTATCGCGAATGTGTCCCGCTTAACATGCGCTAATATGTAATTTATTTCACAAAACAATTTCCATTCGGCCAACGTCGACGATCACCATAAATGTTTCGATATTGTATGCAAAATGCGTGTCACAGTGTTGCCTTTTCAGTGAAAATTGCTTATAAATTAGCATACCTATCTCGGAATTGGCTTATTAGCTGGAACACCTTCCCTGCACGCATTCTGTGATCTTGTTCAAGTTTGACTGAAAAATCCTTGATTTAATTAATTTCAAATGACAATTCGCTGGCACTCGGAAAGTTATGGGCCTAATTAGCCTACTAACTGATTGGGAGCTTGGCTTTGGAGGATAATTATTTTATTACTTTATTTATGCACTCTATGATAGCACGGGGGTGTTTGTGCTTGTGAGTCGCAGTTTTATTGCTTGTATAAGCAGGAAACCATTTAAATCAATTAACCGCTTGTTAATTTAATATTTAAAAAAATAAAAAAATATTTTAACTATTTTTATTTTATCCTCACGTTTAGCCTTGAAGCTTTAACATTATCAACATAAATTATTAGTAATGAAGTTCATTATAAGAAGTTTGAAAACTTGACTCATGGTCAGAAATTGAGTTTCCATTGACGACAAACTTTGGTCATGATTCGAGGTTTACAATATGAAGGTCCTACGTGACTGTATACCTTGACGCGATGTAGGGGCTAAGAAGTGTTAAAGATTCTCGGGAATCCACTCCCCAGATGAGACTCGAAGCTAAATAATTATAGTCATATCACAACCCATCATAACCTACAAACTCATACCTCCCCCAGAGGACCCTGACCTCGCCAACAGGGACACCGACGTGGAGAACAGCATCGACTCCAGCGAAGTGAGAAGAATACTGGAGGAGGATGACTTTATGTCATGCTCAAGTACCGAAGCTGATGTCACTGCTATCGCAAGAGGGCCGACATACAGTGAGGTCGCTGCCAGACCGATGAGGGCCCAAAAAGAAGCCATCTCGACTTCTACACCCATTTCTGAGATTGTAGCCCATAGTGAGGCCAGTACATCCAGGGCAGTAAAAGTCTCCCGCCCAGTGGAAACCAGGCCCCCAGGCAGATACCCAGGGTCGGAGGAGAACACTCTCATAGGAAGAGAAGAGATCCGCAAATGCCTACAGAACGATCCTAAGGTTCGGTACGGTAGGAGAGACCAGCCTAAACATAAAGAGACCGAAGTCGCCTTCGGGGGACCCAAAGTCTAATCTCCACTAGAGAGAAGCTCAAGAACCCTAAAGAGAGGCTTAATGAAAAGAAGGCCAGGGAGATGAAGAATAAATAGCACCTTAAGCCCAAATTGGGCCCGCCCAACGCTCACCCTACCCAACAGTCGAACTGACCATCCATCAAAACAGTCGCCGAAAGACTGACCGTCAGACCAGCTAATAACGCACCTATAGCGAGCGGTTTGAAGAGAGCTCGCAACGATTCAAAAAACCCCTCCGAGGGCAACGTGCAAAAAGCCAAGGACCTCAGGTCAAGGATCATTTGCAAGTTGTCGTCATAAAGGAGGCATGGCCGGAACAACGTCTGAATGGCGAACAAAGGGCCTTGGTTGAATCGGCGGTGCATTGGTGCAACTAGCACAATGAGAGCCACACCAATAACGCAGCTTGAGATTGTTCTCCCTCTTGACCTATTTATACAAGTGGCTGCAGCTATAAATAGACTTAGAATAAGCCAATCAAGAGACAGGGCACTAGATCTAACTGGACACACTCAAATCTTGAGGAAATTCATTGGCAACGAAGTAATAACAGATTACACAACACTCTACCTAGACCTTAATAGACCGTTCTCTAGCCATTTTCCGGGCAGAATGGAAACCAATAAAACCAGTTATGTCCCCATCTACAGTAATAAATTCAAAATGAATGTGCGATTACGGACAATATCTATCAGGCTTCCAGACCATAGCAGTGTCTTGCAAGCTGAGATTCTAGCAATAACTGCCACGCGGAAAGCCGTAAAGAAGCAGCAAAGCTGCAATAAAAGCAATTTCTTACGGCTTAAGGCTCTTGACTCTGGGTATTCAGTCATAAAGGTATCTGCAGCAACGACTGGCTCAGCACTAGAAACAGATCGGGTCCACTTCGCATGAATAGAATAGAATAGAACTTCACGGGCCCTAAATCTTCTTTGGGTTTGCCCGTGTCTTCGATTAGCGCTTCCATCAATTATTGGGTTTCTGGTAAAGACAGCTAGCTATAGCATAATACTCCAGGATACAGGCAGACTTAACAAATAATTCCCAACGTCTGTAAGAATTCCGCGACATTCTTGTTGTCCCTCAGCAGAAAAGACTTCAAGCAACTTATTGGCGTTTAAACGAGCTACTCACTACGCTTTTGTCAAACATCTCAAGACGTATCTCAAGACACATCTCAAGAGTGGCATTACTGTCTATGACGCTTGTGGAGAGGGCGACCATATTGCTGAACGCTTCTTGTGATTGTACTGCCTTTGCTCGTATCAGGTGACAAATTTTTGGAGCCTATGTGATGAGTGCTGATAACCTAAGCTCCTTATCACTGTAAACAGTGGTTTTTCAACACCGCGAACGAAAAAATAGATTGTTACAGAACTTCAAACAATAGGGCGCACATGAGTTATTGTCCCCCAAGGGGTGACAGGATCTAATGACACAAAACGATAACTCGTAGTCGATATAAAAATTTCGACAGCTATGTAGGTTCTTCTTTGATTACCTAGCGGAGGAAGTCAAGTTTTGCAAGGACATCACATACCTTGTGGAACCGACTTTCAATTCAAAATCTTTTGCAATACACACCACAACATCCGGTTCTTTCATAATTTCCAACACAAATTTACAACAAAATGTCAGTTTCACACGAAAACAATTAATCTTGTCATAACTTTTCCCCAAAAATAAGTTCACCTCTCCCCCATCAAATGCGGACTCCTTTTTCTCGTCCCGATTTACAAGTCCCAACAAAACATTCCACGTCCCTCAGTCAATTAAAAATCCCATCCATCTATGCATAACCGACTGATAAACGTCCACAAAATGCACACTGGTACAACAAAACAAAGTAAATTAATCAAATCTCTCAATATCCTGCGCTTGCATAAAATATGATCACTCCCTTAATTACTAAATGAAATACCGCACGCCTCAGAATTAAGTGCATCCCATTAATTATCCTCCCGAGAACTCACCCAAAAGCATTCGAAACAAACAAACGAACAAAAAACTGTTCCTGTTCCTTGTCTTACACCAAACTAAATTGACACATAAGCCAAAACTGTCAAAGGAGCATCTCCATCTCCATCTTCATCTCCATCCACCATCGAATCAGACCCATCTTCACTCACTTCCTGAGAGGAGGGAGTTGAAACATAAAAACATGTTTGTTAAACATGCCCAAACAAACTGTGGGTCGAGGAACCCCCGAAAAGAAGAGAAGATTCATGGATCATGGCAAACGAATGGCGCTTTAGCAAGCGCACTAAATATGAAATGCCATGCTGTGACTGTATAGCGCCTTCTACAGTGTCACACACACATGGTGTATGGGCTTCCATCCCTCACCGCTGATCGTTTGAAGCAAAATAGAAGCAATTAATAATCCGTGATGCACTATTTAACAGCTGGGGGAAGCAAACCCATCGTCCATCGTTTAATAGGATCTTAATAGTTCTATTAGTTCGACTTGTAAAGCGGTTCCGCCGTCTGTGAGTTCTATGAGTTGTGTGAGTTGTGTGAGTTGTGCCGCCGTCGCTTTGACTTACGGTAGAACAACGACGACGACGTTGATGGCAATGATGAAGGAGGAGATCACTTCACTGTGTTTGCCACTCTTAATTTATTGACTATCCCCGAGGATGAGATTTTTATTTATATGGATTTACTGGTGCTCTCCAACCTCGTCCCTAATGCATTCTCAAGTGCATACGCGCTTTGAAGCATCTGGCTGCGCTCTGTGAAGAGGGTGGTGGTGCATGGTGATGATGACGATCATCAACAGGAGCGTTTAGTGTGCATATTAAGATGTTCGCTCATCCTGGAGAAAGCAATAAATTTTGTGGTTAATGGAAGCGACACTTTCAGAATTGGCCTTACGTTACCATTTATCTTCTTTTTTTTCTTTTTGGGAGAGAAAAGTCGACCCATAGGCGTGTGCATTGGAATGGAAATTTTAACACCGGAAGGTGACATTTAATAGGAATTCTTCATTTAATGCGGTATCGTAAGTTTATTGCGATTTTAATAAGGAAAACCGCCCATAACAGCGCAGTAAACTAATTTATGAAAATCATTAAGATTGTTTTAAGACACTTGACAGGTATGACATCTTTGAGTGACATCTTTGAAAATTGTGAGTGACAGAACGATTTTGCAATGACAGTAGCCGTGTTTTTTTGAGAACTATACTCACTTCAGTCAAAAAAACGATTTATACTCAGTAGCAGCCGCACCAACCAATTGGTTTGCGGCTCGATATCTTTTTCTTCATTTGACAGTTTGTAAATGTCAGAACCGAGGAAAAGCAACAAATACGATCGGCTAAGAGCTAATTTATGAGATTTTTCACGCTCTGGTGGTCAACTTATGAAGTTCTATCCTCACTTGCTGCTACTGGGAAATTTATCCCCACTTGGTGTGTTGGTATTGCTTTGTGTGTAAAATTCTACTGGGCTGGGTATACAGCTCCCAAAAAAGCACGGCTAGTTCGGGGATGTGAGCGCTGCTGTTGATCCATTAAGAGCTCATCCGCCTCCATCTCTTTTCCAAGACCCTGACTCAGTCTTGAAAATCCTTACCGGCCTGAGCTCGAAATATGTCGGAGTAGCTTGGATAAGGTTTTATTTGTTTTGTTCTGGGATTTTTCGTCCCCGTTGATTCCATCTGGGGAATTCATCCGCCGTCCCGCTTATAGTGCTGCTATTTTTGTCTGCTGGTCAGCACTCGCGCTTATAAGTTTGGCAAGTCGTGTCCGGATGGACATCGACCAGTACCCGATGGTTACTACTGGGAGGTGAAATAAGCACAATTGATGTGTAAAAACAGTTGCAACACTGGGCATCGCCAAGTTGACACCTCTCAGTGCCTACCCTAATTCTTCAACACCCAACCATAAGTAGGTAAGTGTCATACGTAGATGTCGCTACTGACTTACTTACTTAAGTTGGCGCTATAGTCCGGGGTGGACCTGTACCTCAACCAACAAGCGTCTCCAGCCAGCTCGATCTTTAGCTAGCTGCCTTCAGTTTTGCACGCTAAGTTGGTTGAGGTCCCCTTCAACGTGCGTGCGCCACCTGAGTCGCGGTCTTTCTCTACTGCGCTGTCCCTAGGCGGCGGATTCGAAGATTTTTTGGACAGAAGCATTGGTGTCCATCCGCTCTACATGACCCAAACACCTCAGTCGTTGGACCTTCACTCTTCTGGCCAAGTCGATGTCGTTGTACAGCCCGTACTGTTCGGCGTTGTACCGTCTATGCAGACGGGACCGAAAACCACCCGGAGAATTTTCCCCTCGAAGCAGCCAAGACCATCCTCTTCCATTTTTGATAAGGTCCATGCCACTGCGCCGTAGAACAGGACTTGGTCTTATATAGGGTCACTTTTGTTGCTCGAGAGAGAGCTTTGCTAGTCAATTGCCTTCTTTGCCCAAAGAAGCAGCGATTGGCAAGGGTTATTCTTCGTTTGATCTTAGCGCTGGTGTCGTTGTCGCAATTGATAGCGGAGCTAGGTAGACAAACTCCTTAACTACCTCAAAGCAAAAACTACTGAGACATATCCCTGCTGAATGTAGCCTACAAGATCGTATGCAGTATACTGTGCCTTTTTGCATCACACTCATCGTGGCTTCCGGCCCGACAAATGGACGATAGACCAAATCGTAACACTGCGTCAAATCCTGGACAAGTCCAAGGAATTCCCAGTCGATACTCACCATATCTCTTCATCGACTTCAAAGCCACATACGATAGCATTCACCTCATCGCATCGAACTATACAACGAGAAACTGATCCGGTTGTGTCGCGCCACGCTACAGAACACGCAATGAACTGTGCAGCTTGGAAGTAGAACCTCCGAATTATTTAATCTTGTGCTGGAGCAGATGGTGCGAAAGATCGACGTAAATCCGGAAGGCACTTTACTTAACAAATCCATTCAGCTGCTGGAATACGCAGGCGATATCGACATCATCGTTCCGTTCCTAGCATACCGTTATTGAAGATTTTAAGGCGATGGAAGAACAAGCTAAACAGCTAGGTTCCAAAATCCTGTTGGGAAACTCCGGTCTTGCCAATTTTGCTTTAGGGAGCTGAATGCTTGAAGAAAAGTCGGACAGCGGAGATCACGAGATTCTTCGAAAGTAAAAGGCGAATGGAGGAGAAGATATAACCGCTCCGAACTCTATGAGCTGTATAAAGATGTAATGTGGAATGCACGGGCTCCGCTCCAGCTTAGAGGGTCTTCGAATCCGAGCCAGTTGGTTCACGAAGAAAAGCAAGACGAACGTCCGGTTAAAAGATCAGGCAATCCCGGACGCTAGAAGCCTTGGTCTTGTAAACTAGAAGCAGCGGGTCCGGCATCGTGAAGGATGGAAAGCGGCGTTCATTCGTCCAAAGTTCGACTGCAATGCTCACTAGATAGAAATGTACCAATCAAATGCAAAAAGGCAATAGGACTTGACGGCATTTCTACCAAAAACCTACAGAGAATCTAAAGAGCAAGCAAGACTACCTTTTTTTCTGGTTCAAGCGCATCCAATAGCATCCTCTAGATGCAATTTGTCTTTTTACCTTTGCAAGACCAACACTCAACTGAATTACACTGTCAAAGGATATAGACTAGACTTTTAATTGCCCAATAAATTGTCTACCCAATTGGATTGTCGGCCAATTATTTCCCAATCCGGCACTCAATAAATTTAAATCATCGCGCATATTGTCCCGAATAGTATTGTTCCTCCATCTCCTTGGTGTGTTTCCCGCCGAAGAACAACAACTTCAAGGAATACCAGATCGAAGCCTAACATCCGTTGTGTCCTCATCAACGTCGTCGTCGTCGTCGATGTCGTGCACAAGCAATTTGCTTCATTCTTCATTCGGTCGGTAATTCCTACATCCGAGTGGCATCTCAGTCTTACTGACTTAACCCCAGCCACCAGTGGAAACTTTCGTCGACCAATGATTAGAGATACCAATCGAGAATAATTTCCAATCCAATGATAGACAAGTAAAATCCAATTAACTCCAAATAAGTGGCATGCACTTGTTGCCTGTGTGCTTCCTCTGGCCAGAGTCAGACCCAATGCCACTTGTCCTGAAGAACTGGTGGGGAAACACACATAAAAACCTCCGATATTACCTCTTAGCACGCATGACATGCAGCTCAACATTGCGTACAGTGTACAGCAGCGAATGTGTCTGCAGCGTGCGCACCCTCCAAGGGGCATCTATCGAGGTGATCTATAACACCAACCGTGCCCACTGAATGGCGATGCAGTCCAGAGATACCGTCGTCGTCGTCGGCGGCTTCCTGCAACCCCACTAGCAAATAGATGTTTTCATTAAAAAGGAAACGGCCAAACAGTTAAATGGCTATTACCGCAGTTTAGATTTGCTAAAAGTGCCACCACACAATTTACCAAATCGTAACCTCGACGACGACGACGAGGATGGTGAAGCTGGGATCAGCATCATCATCAGTTTCGCGAGACGATTTATCGAGACGTGCGCAACCAGTTGGTGGATTCCCTCTGCTCTGTGTGAACCAGTTGAGTGACTTTCAGGGTCCATGGTGCTTATGCTATATCACTCATGCTCGGAGTCAATACAACCATGTTACCGGGGACCAAAATGGCACCAATGACGACGACATCTGCACCAACAACAACAAATGTTCATCTTGATATGTGTTTTGCGCGCCATTAATTAGTCATTTCGCTATTTGTAAATGGAGACGGGTGCCTTGCATTAACCAGATTCCGAGTAAATTGCGCCAGCAGCTGAGTTGAGAAGCCACAGGAGTCCCTCTTGGGTTTGATACTCTTTTTTTGTTTGTTATGTTGTGGCGTGTAGGCTGGTTTCACTGCCCACAATCGGCAGCATGGTACTGTATGAGTGCAACATGTGTGTACATGTATTGTTAAACATTAAGTTGGAGATGTTGGAGCTTTTTTTTTATGCTGCCCATCTGGAGCTGGTAGACTGGCTTCTTATTATAGTGATTGTGTGTGAGTGTCCACCATTGGTAGTGGTACGAGTATTATATCGTTCCCCAGGGATCAGTTCTTTGACACACTATTAGTTTTGTGGTACGAGTACGCGAACTATCTCCGGAGAGACGAGGATTTTATTGGAATTAATTCTTTGACGAAGTGGAATGGTGCATTATATTAAACCTAAGTAGTTGGGAATTAAATATAAATGGTGTACATTAGTACACGTTAGCACGATGTCACGACTATTGACACTTCTGTCACATGCCAGTGCAGGATGAAGTTGGTTGATTTCTGAAGTGATGGCATTTGCCGGTGCGAAAAAAGAAACTTTGCGTGATGATGATGATGGAAGCTGTGGAAAACTGCCTTATAATGACGTTTCTCGGAGCATAATTACATCTAAATGGAAGCGTCCTTTTTAGGAGTGTTATGGAACATGTTAATAGGTGGAGTTTCAAGGAATTTGAATGGAGTCAAGTTGGATCATGGCTTGCAACAATGATTTTCTAATGGGACGGAGCTTTTAGTTTGACATTTAGAAAGCTTTTACATCAAATTTGACGTTTTACAAGCTTTCGTTTTGAAAAAAATGACTTGGTTGGAGGTTGATAGTCCTTACAGCCATGCCAAGGGCGAAATATAGGTAAGTAGGTAGAAGTGGTTGAAACTGGTGAGCCTGTCAGAGACACAAGTAACGTGGATGCGCCGTTTCGATACCACAACTCACGTGACTTGAATGTTGATGGGCATGGCTTAGAGGGTAGTTTTCAGGTTCATCCTGTGGAGCTGAGAAAATTGATAATGTTGCAAAATTTTATGTTAGAAATCTCAGAGAGTTCCTTGAAAAAGGGTTTTCCGAGAGTGCGCTGTCTGGCTCTGCAAGTGCCGGGCAGTCACAGAGAAAGTGGAATAACGTTTCCTTTTCGTGTGAATTATCGCAACTGTGGCAGTGGGGGTTGAACGGGATGCCTTACTTGGCAGCGTGTGGACCATTTGGACGGTTACACGTGCTAATCGCTGTGATTCTTGCTGTCTCAATGTGGTTCCATTCGTTCTGTTTTTATTGTAAGCGGGCCATATCTGTCTGGATATGGCACAGGCTTCTCGCGATAATTCATGTTGTGTGTGTAATATTTTTCGTACGAATGGAAGGGACCTACAGTTTAACTGCCGACTTTCATGGCAGATTTGTACTTTTGCAGATTTGTCATGCCGCGAAAAAGTGTTTCGTTGTTTTGAGACTCGACTGTGACTGTTTAGGTCACATCAACAGTGCAGAAATGCTCCTATCCGCGTTCGAATTCGTCCTTATTTTAAATATGCTTATTTTAAATATTGTCTTGTAGGAAAGTATGCAACAAAATTGCACATAGAAGCTGAAGAAGGAAGCCATTCTCTCAGCTCTCTCTCGCAAATGAAAACTTGACTTAGGAGCCTTCTACTACAATGATCTAGGCGATCTGATAAATGCAGATGGCAGAAGCCTTCTACACTTTATTAAACGCTCCAATCAGTAGGATCCTAATGTAAGAATCCATATAAACTCTGCACAGGAGGGGGTGTTGGTCCTCGGTTTCTTGCTCGGAGTTGCAGGGGAGTTGTCGCCTGATCTATGCCGTTTACCGGCTGGGTCTCCTTTGCCTTTTGGTGCCAAAATAGCTCCATCCAGCGCGGTTGCATATGGTAGACCATCGGCTAGCAACCTTCGCAGCGCCTACCTCTGAGACGTCGTGAGGCGATGTCTCCTCATCGACAGGTACTCTAGCTCCAAGGCTTTCTATTCGGTCTATCTATTCGCCACGAAGGAAGATTGCTGCAGATGCCTGTGCGATAACAGGGATTTCGCTTCGTTCTGGCAATGGACGTTCTGTCCATCCAGTGCAGGAGTCCGTCTCTGCAGATGGTTGACAACTGGTGTTTGTGTTGCAAGGGGTTTCAATTGCAGGATCGACTGTCCGTCGGGCAGTAGAACTGGGTTCAGCCATGGGCTGAGAGATGGGATCTAGACTAGCCAAATCACCATCCGAAGGTTTTTTGAAATTATAGTTAGAAATTATGTTTCCACGAGTAGATAGGGAAAAAGAGGTCCAGGCTTAATAAAACCGGAGGTCGCCTGGTTTCCGGAGTACACCGTTCAGGACTGAGCTATTTACGGGCCCTCAGCCTAGTGGGTCCTTAGCACCGTTCGATTGACACCTTGACCCGGCCCGGCACCTTTAATCAAGGTTGGGTTGCTCTTGATTTCATACGTTCAACGTCCAAGTAGTATAAGTAGATGAAGGATGATCTGTCTTACGACTACTCAGCTCACCAGCCAAGTCAAGACGACAACCCGTCTGGGAGACGGACTATAACAGGGCATTGCATCCTAGGCAGACATGCTCAACGATTTGGGGGTTGTCTGTACCGATTTCTGCAGGACCTGTACAGATAAGAAAAAAAAATCTCTCGTTCGTCAGAACTTGTCAGCATCGAAAAAACCAATCCAAACTTTATCCATCCCAGCATCATCTTTCCTGTACAACCAGCCTGGCTACCACTTTCATGACTCAAAAAAAACCTTCCTCAAGCCGGCCTGCTTTCCAAATCAAAATGTTCTCCCAAAATGTATCTTTTTGCAATAAAAAATCGTTTTCATCGATTTCCCCTCGTTCACCGCCTTTGACTTTACACACTCTCAGTAATCACTATCACTTTCGACTCATTGAACTGGTAATTCTCCTCTTCCCATCGTTTTCCTTCTTTTTGACATCTTTACATGGTGTTAAGTGATTTACTATCCGATTACCCTGCTCAAGTGCCCTAGGGTTGACAAGTGAACATCGTTTAACAGCAACCAGATGACGATGTATATACCTCACACGACTGCTCACACTTATGTTGGGATAGAAAATACTAGCACAATTGTAATTCCCGATTTTAAAGACGTCCTTATCTGTAGATGGGGTTATTCACTAGCCGACCGAGCTTGTAGAATCTATGAAACTATGACGATTGACTTTGCTCGCATTCTATGGAACGTACTGTGCGCCCACAACTATTTATACATCTGTATCTTCGAAGTTTTTTAATAGTTCGGATTGGTTATGGTAATTTTAGAAATTTAAATAAACAAATTCAAGAGATGTGATGTGATGAAGAACCGATCAAGACGGTTCTATGGTGTAATGGTTAGCACTCTGGACTTTGAATCCAGCGATCCGAGTTCAAATCTCGGTAGAACCTTAAAAGATACTTTTTTTCAACAAAAGAAGAAGATTTGAAGTTGATTTTTCTCTCATTTACCCCGCCACTGTTTTGAAGATTTTATTTATTTTTTTTTTTTTGAAGCATACTTCTAGGGAATGCGATACGATATATGCGGTTAATTTATGGCATCGCGATGGCATGCATCGAGGGAAAGCAATAAATATTTTTGCAGACGTTACACTAGGAATACTGGGAGCAAACAGTATTTTTCAAGCGAAGGTCCATGCAATTGGAATAGGAAATATCGCGGGCAAGACATCCCGATATTATCAAGTTCCATCTCACTAATTAGAACAACACACTCACTCTCTATTGGGCACCAGGGGTCGTTGGAGAAGACAGAAACAAAGCGAGTTCAGATAGGTTAGGTTAGGTTAGATAATGGGGTTGACAGGGAAACGAAGTCCTTTCTCCGTCACAATTAGGTCAATGTAGACCCACTTTGTTATCCAAGGGGTTTCAGCCCCCCTTACTAGGAACCATAAGCCTATGTTCTATGGAGCCAGTTCGAGGCGCGGATGAATCTGTGTATGTCGTACAGTTTTTCTAGATCCTGAAAGAAGTGTCTTCCTAGGGTTTTGAATCTTATTTGGCAGAGCGCTGGACAGTGGCAAAGAAAGTGTGAAGTGTCCTCATATACTTCTTTATCGCCACATCCCCTGCATAGGTCATCCGTATTCAATCCCAGTCTTCTAATGAAGATCCTTCCCTTGCCAGCTCATAATATCATCCCGTGATAGTACAGCTGTTGTCACTGCCAGGAACTCCGCTTGGAAGACACTGCTGTAGTCCGGGAATCTGATCAATCCGGACAATCCGAGAGTCTCGGCAAAGAATCCAGCACCCACTCCAGTGTCCATTTTGAGTCCACCTGATTGTCCTGCCATTCATCCCTGCTGGGAAAACAGGTTGAGAATGGTGGTTAGGTGTCATGTAGTCTGTGCATCACAGTTTCCAGATACCGCGTTCATTAAACCGGAGCCCTTTTGGGTATTGGAACTGCACAAAGTAAGAGAGCTTCTGAGAAAGGAAGAGAAAAAAGACGATTTCTATATGTTGAACTCCCTAAAATGGGACAGATTGAGGAGATTCTCGAAATAGGAATAAGGTCTGCATATCAGAAACTAATTTCGTAGGTCGACAGCAATTTAAACGAGTCAGTGTGTCAAACATGCACCGGATTTCGGCATGGAGACGCGCTGTCCTGTGATTTCTTTAATCTTATGCTGGAGCAGATAGTGCGAAAGGCAACAAATCGACATCATCGCCCGTTCCCAGCGTGCCATTATTGAGGCTTTTACGACAATAGAAGAACAAGCCCAACGAGTTGGTCTCACGATGAACGAGGATAAAACAATGACACCCCAGTGGAGATTCGACGAAGGATAACCTTAGGCAACCGCTGTTACTTCGGTTTGTCCAAACAACTAAGGTCCAAACTCCTAACTCGAAGGTCCAAAATCATGCTCTACAAAACCCAGATCTTTCCAGTCCTGCTTTATGGAGCTGAATGCTGGACGATAAGTAAGACAGCGGAGCAGATCTTGGGATCCTTCAAAAGAAAAATTCTACGTCAAATATTTGGTCCTGTCTGCGAGAAGGTCGAATGGAGGAGAAGATATAAGCGCGAGCTCTACGAACTGTACAAAGATGTGGATGTAGTCCGGAAGGCAAAATCCGTCGACTGCACTGGCTCGGCCACATCGAGCGAATGGACGAGAATGCTCCAGCCAAGAGGATCATTGAATCCCAGCCACCTGGTTCAAGAAGAAGAGGAAGACTGAACCTCCGGTTTAAAGTTCAGGTAATCGCGGACCCCAGAAATCTTGGTCTAGTAAACTGGAGCAGCGTGCCCGGGATCGTGAAGGATAGAAAGCGGAATTAGTTTGTGATCAAATCCTCCAAGGGTTGCTGGTCTGATAAGTAAGTAAGTAAGTTGACTCAGAGAACATTTCAGAAAATTGGAAATAAATGAGAATGGTGATTGAAGAGATGCGGATGCTTGTGAAACCTCGAAGAACTGGAGGAGTATCCCATATATATCAGAAGGAGATTTTCTAACATTTGATACACTACAGATACAGCGGTTCATTAGGGTAGTTGGACTGGAATGGAGCACCTCATCGTCAAGTCGGCGAAGTACAATAGATCGCAGGAAATTTACTCACCTAATAATAATCAATCGTCAATCTACACGACAGTTTGAGGTTGAGCCTCTGTCAGGCGAGCTACAAGACAGAGTCCTATCCCCCCTGGAACCTGGCAGCTCTGCTGTTGGAAATAGCGAGTCGCAAAAGCAATTGCATATGCGGTAAACATTGCGATGATGACAGAGCTCATAATGACTTGCTATGCAAACTGGCCAGTCCACGATTTCAAAAATTCCTTTCCCGATTACACACGGCCATCATGCAACAGCGCGAGGCTTCTTCTCAACTAATTCCTGTAGAACTTGTAAAGAGCAAGCAAAACACGGCCTCGACTTACAACAAAAAGTCTTGTTCTCATTTTGAAAACATTTTTTATTTCATTTAGCAATCACGGATTGAAATTTTGAAACTCTCGTCCAAATTGACTAGAATTTTGAATTTTGAAACCTCCCTAGACGGATCACTAAAATCAGCTAAAATCAGTTGTCCATACAAAAGAATCTTTCTCGGGTAGTGCAACAAATTTACAAGTGCAACTTTTTGGTGGACACGCACAAAACGGTGGAACCATACAACTACACGGACATCCTCCACACTTGCAGTTACCACTTTTCGACAGAGTCTGCCATCTCAATAGTTCCAATCCACAATAGTCTCGATTAGTTTGGGCATGAATTCTTCCCTCTTGTATGAGTCTCTTTTTGAACTCATACGTATCTTTATTTTCCATGGGTAATTCTCTCGTCTGGAGCTTACTGCCGCTGCTACTCAAAGTTTTACATCGACTGCAGAAGCAGCAAGCACATCCCCGTTTCACCTTTTCTCGAGCTTCTTGAGCCTTTCGAATGAAGCTACAGTAAGCGCATTTAATGCGATTCTCAAGTTTCTTCCTTTTATTCTCGGACATATCTTCAGAATTGGCATACATTTCGGCCGAACTTTGAGCAGCAAGCATCCATTGGATTTCATCGATAGCATCTAGATTATACGTGTCTGGATTTTGATTGCAGTAAAATGCTTTGAAGGCTTTCCTAATGATGATGTATGCCAAATAGGCCTCAGCACGATTCATTCGACATTTTCTTCCTAAGTCATGAAGGAGATCCTCCTTGAGAACTTTCTTTTTAGTTATATCACTCACTGGGTCTGCTTTGGCGTCAAAATGAAGAAAGTTGAATACAATGACATCAGAGGCTGCTTTTGCTTTGCACTCATGTATGCCACATATACCAAGAACTTCCACTATTGCATCCGTACAAGCAAGAATTCTCTCGACAAACTTGGTGGACCTGCTAATTAGACGGATGCATTTGCATGGCGGTCTCTGTGGTTGATGGAAGTGTGCACATTCTTCAATTTGACATTGGCAGTAGGACTCGACTTCATCCATTTTTACAAGATTTGAAAAATGACTGTTTTTTTTTATTTTTTATTAGTTTTTGACTGACGTTAGTTTCAAGGACTAACTTATGAAACAAGTCTGAGAAGGGAAATGAACTTGAGCTATGAAGGAGAAAACTACAGCAAAGCGAGTAATTTGCGTAAGAATTGTAAGCGTCATCCTCATGACAGAAGACTGAAACAAAAATATACAAAGTTGAGTAAAAAAGTGAAAAAGCAAGTACAGGAGAGTCGAGATAAATATTATTGTGAAAAGTTTGAGAAATGTAAAGGAAATATTAAAAAAGAGTGGAAAGTGGTAAACAGCATTCTAAATAGAGAAAAGAGTAAAGATGCTGTCTTCGAAATTGAAGTTGAAAATACTCTAGTTTCTAATACGGAAGATATTGCTAGTAACTTTAACAATTATTTCGTTTCTGTTGCCGCAAATTTAAAACCTTGCGCCCCTAAAAGTAAGTGTATGTGCGACCTATATCCGGACTTAGTTGATGACGTTTCCCAAGCTAATAGTTTTGCTTTTGAGCCTGTAAGCGCGTTTGAAATTTATAAACGAATAAACAGTCACGATAATAAATGTTCCTGCACATCTGATGGTGTCACCAATTTTCTCCTTAAGCAAATTGCTCCATATGTTGTTGACATCTTAGCTTACATAATGAACTTGAGTGTAGACTCTGGTATTTGTCCATCTGCGCTGAAAGTTGCTGAAGTTATACCTGTTTTTAAAAAAGGTAATCCAAAGCTCATGAGTCAATACAGACCTATTTCGCTACTTTCAACATTTTCAAAACTTTTTGAAAAAATAATGAAGGATCGTTTCTCATCCTTTCTGGACAGAAATTAATATTTCAGCAATGATCAGTTCGGCTTTCGTGAGGGCAGATCTACTGAAGATGCCATACTTAAATTGTGTAGCGAAATATATGATGGCTTTAACAATAGCAATAGCGCTATAACCTTGTTCATTGACATGACCAAAGCTTTTGATATGGTCAACCATAACCTTTTGTTAGATAAACTGTACAAAGCTGGTTTAAGGGGCTCGGTACACGGTTGGTTTGCGTCATATTTAAGCGGGAGATCACAAAGGATTAAGATTAATGGCAGTCTTAGTGAAGAGATGAAAATAACTATTGGAGTACCCCAGGGTTCTGTTTTAGGTCCATTCTTGTTCCTTATCTATGTGAATTCCATATTTAAACAAAGTTTTAACAGCAACATTACAGCTTTTGCCGATGATATGGCACTAACATTTGTAGATAGGTCTTTATTCAAATCGGTAATAAATCTGCATCATGACTTGCAAATCTTAAGACAATGGTTCGCAAAACACGAAGTCTTGATTAGCGAAAAAACCAAGGTTATGGTCTCCAATTTAAAAGGTGATAATCTGGTTGACTGCGATGTGCTTTTTCACTCAACTGCGTGTGCTAAATATAGTTTTTCTAACCACATTTGTGGTAAAGTGAATTTTGATGAAAATGCTTCTTGTACTCCAAATTGCTTTAAAATTGAAACTGTTGAGATTTTCAAGTATCTAGGAGTCTTAATAGATAAAAATTTAAACTGGAAGGCACACGCAGCAGAGTTACAAAAATACATGATGGCGATTACTCGCAACATATTTATGTTAAAACCATACTGCTCAGAAAAGGTGCTGTTAATGATTTACTATGGGCTTGTAAATTCAAAGCTGCAATATGGTATCTCAAGTTGGGGAGGGGCTTACTCCAATACTCTTGAACCTTAAGTGGTAGGTCAAAAACACATAGTAAGAATCATAAGCAGAAAAAGTAGGCTAGCTAGCAGCTGGCCTTTGTTTTGTAGACTTCATGTTTTGCCTTTAAAGCACCTATATGTCTACAAAGTGCTCAAAGTGTTTTTTTTTTGCGAAGCGGATATAGAATTATTCATAGAAACTCAAGTATTTTTAATTTGAGAGTTAATACTCAGGCACTAGTAAATGTTCCGGCGTCAAAGAAAACAATTTTTTCGAACTTTTACACCGTTTCAGCACCTAAGCTATTCAATCAGTTGCCATATGAGATACGAAGTCTGCAAAAAACCCCCCTATTTTTGAAAGAATTAAAAAAATGGCTTTTCACCATGGATTGCTCTCTGCTAAAAAATCTGTTCGTAAACATTGTTTAATAAACTTTTGAATAAAATAGTAATATCGTAATTAATTATAATATTCTTGCTTTTTGTTAATATTCTCGTTTCTACCCCACAACAAAAATAGAATCGTTATTTCGATGGGGGTCGTTCGCCTCTAGCACTTAATGCTACAGATCGACTCCTTATTATTTTTTGTTTTGTTTTTGTAATTGTAATATTTAAGAATTTATTAATTGAAAAAAAAAAAAAAAAAGCTGCAAGCAAACGCAATCGAAAGTCATGAATTCACCAAAGAGCTGATAGGTTGTTAGATACTACGTAAACACCCAGTACCCAGATTGAAAGGATCAGCTAAGAATATCGTTGTAAACCACATTATAGATGAAGAGCTGTTGTTGGGATACCTCACCGATAAGACGGTTCGTCAAATACTACCAGCCTGAGATCGCATGGTAAAGGTTCTGCAAAACAAGGGTTACATCTAGAACTTTATGAAGGAGTATCTCATCGACCAAAACTCAAGACGGGGAAGGTTGCAGTACATTTAAATCTTAATAATCAAACGACAATTTAAACGACAGTTTGCAAACTGAGAGTTGCAAAAGCCATTGCAGTTGACACTGCGAACGCAGTCTCCGACAAGCACCTCTGGAAGCTTTTCAAATATACTATGGCAGCTTGAGCCGCCATTGAACTAAAAGCTATCTCACAAAGGTTTGGTATGCTAGTCCAAGATTTCAAACAGTCATCCCTTTCCCGAAAGCACCGAAAACACTTACATTATACAACTTCAATAAAACTTTCCAGGCCACCATCCCTTACAGATCGTTTTCGAATGATAGTATCGCCACGGAGAACGAGCCTATATCCTTTTATACCAATGGCTATACGACCAAAAGAAAGGGAAGGAGGGGTGTTTTTCTCCGACTAGTTCCATCAACGTTCCAAACTATTCCATCGTTGCTGACAAGCAGCTCTTAAATCTCTGTAATCCGTCAAAATTCACCAATGCTCGGTGGCAGGACACAGACACATACCGGGAAACTGTCCCGCTGATGACCCAATTTAGGTATGCCACTTGCTACCAACAGGATCAGCCCTAAACAATTAAATGGCACCCCGTGTCAAAAAGCTCTAGCTAAAGCTTGATCTAAAATGCTCTAAGAACTTGATCTCGCTTATAGAAAATGCACATTAGCACACTGCCATGCAAGAAAGCAAGGGCTCTTCTCAACTAATTTCGGTAGAACCTGTAAAGATCAAACAAAACAAGGATATACCCCCTCATCTTATTGTTAAAACATTTTTTATTTCATTTAGCAATCACGAATTGAAATTTTGAAACTCTCGTCCAAAATTGGATCCGTATTGACTAAAATTTTAAAATTTCGAATCCTTCCTATGGTGCCTGCGTAAGCGGATTAGTAAAATCTGCCATAATTACAGGAGCGGTTTGCCAATCAACATTAATATTTCCAGGTATTGTAATTGGTTCACAACCGCAACAACTTATTGGTGGCTTTTCTCCACACTTGCACCTACCTGCAGATTTCATCTGAGTCTGCCATTTCAATATATCCAGTCCACAATAGTCTCGATTAGATTCGGCATGCATTTTGCCCTCTTGTATTAGTCTCTGCCTGAATTCATATGCATCTTTGTCTTCTGTGGGTAGTCCCCTTGCATAGACCTTATAACCACTGCCAGCAAAAGTTTTACATTTACTACAGAAGCAGCAAGTACATCCCTGTTGTAGCTTTTCTCGAACTGCTTGTACCCTCCGAATGTAGCTACAGTAAGCGCATTTAATGCGGTTCTCAAGTTTCTTCCTTTCGATCTCGGGCATACCTTCAGAGGTCGCGTGCACATCTGCCGAACCTTTGGCAGCAAGCATCCATTGGAATTCATCGATGACATCTGGATTATACACGTCTGCATTTTGTTTATAGTAAAAGGCTTTGAAGGCTTTCTTAATGATGACGTATGCCAAATGAGCCTCAACACGATTCATTCGACATTTTCTCCCCAAGTCATGGAATAGATCCTCTTTGCGAATTTTCTTTTTACGGATATCACTCACTGGGTCTCGTATGATGTCAAAATACAGAAAGGCATATACAATAACTTCGGCAGCTGCTTTTGCTTTGCACTCATGTATGCCACATATACCAAGAACGCGCACTACTGCATCCGTACAAGCAAGGATTCTTTCGATGAACTTGGTGGACTTGCTTATTTGACGGATGCAATTGCACGGCGGTTTCGGTGGGTTATGAAAGCGTGCACATTCTTCGTTTTGACATCGGCAGGGGCACTCGGCTTTGCTCATTTTTGCAGAATTTCAAAAATGTTTTATTCTTTTTAAATTTTGACTGACGTTTGATTCAAAACTAACGCAGGAAGCAAGTCTGAGAAGGGAATACAAATGTAATTTTCTTTTAAAAACTCACCCTGTTCTATTTAGAGACTTTGATGATGGATTTAAACTCTATTGTACCAAACTCACGCACTTAAAATATAGAAGCGAGCTTGAGTTCCAGTACACTTTGACAGAAGAAAGTACATCAACGCCTCCTAAGCAAACCGAAGAAGTTGGAAGTAAACGTGACTGTGGAACCATTTACGTATGAAGTCCTGAATTTACACATCAGATCTGACATAAATATCCAGTACAAAGATTGTTCAGAACCATGGAGAAGCATTAGCTGAAGTCACTTTGGCTCAAGAATTCAAATCGTGGTTTCCAATGAGGATGAGATCATTCCCACGATGATGATGAGCATTAAAAAGTTACAGGTCTTGACGTTCCCGTGACCATTTTAGACTCCTTGAGTTTTGTGTTATGATGACTGAAAGATTCTTATACTTCGACACATTCTCCAAATCTTCATTTCCAACTTTTCTTCACGTGAGTACCTCTCTCTATTCATTACGAAAAACCATTATTTTTAAATTTCATTCTACGAAGGCTTAGGTAGCGAGACTGAAAAACCATCCAGGAAAAGTGAGAAAAGTAAATGCGGACTTACGGGACAACCTTGCTTTAATCCCATCTTCGATTCGACCCACACGTGATTCGTTCACAGAGACTTCTTCGGATGACATTGAGCATTTTTGATGACAGCCCTACGTTAGCTTGTCTTAGAGTCAACGGATCAGGTATGAACACTGTTGTTGAGTACTCTTTTCTGAAGCCTGGTTTTCTCCTGTTTAAGTATCGCGTGATACATGTTTTTAGCGAGACTTGTACCCAGACTTCCGACCAATCGCGATCGCAAGTATGCGAAAAGCTTTTATGTGGCGCGGGTCGGATCCTCTCTGAAAATGGAGGGGAACCATTCGCCTCTCTAGGATCGATAAAGTTTCACCTTGATAGTGAGGAATATCATCAACACTTGTCTTCTGTCGAAACAGATCTGGCTTAACCTGGATTTGAGGAGAACAGGAAGACTTCTGGCCCAGGTCCACCCCGGAAGAATTATAGTATTAGAAGACCTTACGGGGTATTGTCTAATTGGCAGGCATGTCATCAGAATGGGTGGCCCTTCTAACGATTTTTATAGAAGCTGCAGAGACGAGGAGGAAGGAAAAACGACTACACTGCCGCATAACCTAGGTCAGGTTAGGTTTAAGGGGTGGTTGCATTGTGTATAACCTCACTCGGTTCTCAATGGATCCATTGTGTTCCCAGATGTGGTGTGGGATACCTAAAATTAAATGGAATAATGTTATTATTTTCAGTTGGCCTCCCTGAACCGTCCCGAGTTCCGAAGGAATTGCAGAATGGTTCTCGGTGGCTTGCTTGACAGTTCGCCCAGATCACTGAAGAAATGTTCTCCGAGGATTGTCTCTCGGTTTTTGCTAAAGCTAGGGCACTCGCGAGGAGACTCCTCGGCGTCTGTGTCGCCACATCCTCTGCATAGTTCTGTTGTGCCGCATAACCTAACCTAACCTAAGAGAATGCATCCATCGCGCTGACTATAAGAACCAATATAATTTTGTATCCTCGCAGGTGACTCTGGTCATACCTCCAGTTTTTTTCCACAGATAAGGAAAGGTGTTCCAACGGTTCTTACTGTTTGAACATAAAAAGCCTTGTCCGGTTAGTTCATCAGCCTCAGAGTTCTCTGAAATGTCGCTATGACCTACAGAATGTCACCATCTGCTTCAGAGACATGCAGCAATCTTTCACTAATTTGTATTTCCTAAGAACAAAAGACGTGACCGGAACCTATGCTTGATACTGTACTGATACACACATGATGCACGACTGCAAGTCCCAGCTGGAGCGTGCCTACTAAGTAAAGAGGCTTCTAAGGGCTTACTAGCGTGCGCTGCAATATTTTGTCTCCACAAAATTTCTCGTCTAGAAGCCTGAGCTTGGGTCGTTAAGTACCCGCTTCGTTTTAGACGGATTAACACTTAACCCACAGCTGTTTCCAAAAGAGGTCAGCTTGTTCGGAGCATATATTGCTAAACATCTGCCAAATGTGTTACACAGAGATTGCAACCCAGCTAAACCGGGCATTCCACCTTTAGAAGTAGTTCATGGAAGACTAGATTTCATAAAAGAGGAGAGCACACCTTCCCGCAGTGTACCTCGATTTGGCTTCTTTCTAGCTGAAGTGCCTCAGCGTTATTGAATGCTTCTTCAGTATTTAGACCAGTTCTTTGATCAAGTGCAAAGCCATTTTAACAGATTTGGGCATGCTCTGATCTTGATAGGCTGTTGCATTTGGTGTCATTCACATGTAGGTCAAGCCTATCGGCCTGGAATCCTTAAAAAGTTTGTGTAAGAGATCTTACCATACCGTGGAAAACCCCTGCCCAAGCCACTGCAAGGTCTTTTGCGGTGCACAGAAGATTTTCGAAAGTTTCGAGACAAGAGCTCACGCTAATGATAACAAACCCTTAATCAAGCAATCATCAATTGAAATTTATTTGAAACTTTCGCTCGAAATTTTTTCATTTTGACGAGAATTTTGAATCTTCCTCATGTTACTTCGAAACCTTGGATAAATTCAGGAGCATCTGCCCATTCAACAGCAATTCCCTCGGACATTTCAACTGGTTTACAAAATGAATTCCTTGTTGATTCTTTCGCCTCAGTCTGCCATTTCAATACATCCTGTCCGCAAGCATCTTGAGGAAATTGAGCATGCATTTTTCCCTCTTCAATGAGTCTCCTTTTGAACTCATATTCCTCCTTGTCTTCTTTGGGTAATTCACTTGCGTAGATCTTATAACCGTCGCCACCAAAAGTTTTACATTTACTGCAGAAGCAGCAAGTACACTTGATTTCTTCATCCTTATCTCGAGCTTCTTTTACCCTCTCAATGTAGCTTTGATAAACGCCTATAATTCGGTTCTCAAGTTTCTTCCTTTCATTCTCGGACAAACCTTCAGAGATGGCACGCACTTCGGCTGATCTTTGAGCAGCACGCATCCATTGGGCTTCATCGATGAAATTTGCATTATACATCTCTGGTTTTTGTTTGTAATAAAAGGCTTTGAAGGCTTTCTTAATGAGGGAGTATGCCAAATGAGCCTCGGTCCGATTCATTCGACATTTTCTTCCTAAGTCATAAAAAAGATCCTCCTTGCGAAGTTTCTTTTTGAGGCGATCACACGCTGGATCTGGAACGATATCAAAATGCAGAAAGGCGAATATAATGACATCGGAGGCTGCTTTTGCTTTGCACTCATGTATGCTGCATATGCGAAGGACTCGCACTATTGTATCCGTACAATCGAGAAGTCTCTGTATGAACTTGGTGGACTTGCTTATTTGACGTATGCAGCTGCACGGCGGTCTCGGTGGATTATGGATTTGTGGACATTCTTCGTTCTCACATTGGCAGGAGCACTCGTATTTGTCCATTTTTTCAGGATTTGGAGACATACTGTTTTTTTATATTTTATTTAATTTTGACTGACGTTTGATTCAAATTTAAGTCCGAAAGCAAGTCAGAGAAGGGAATACAAGTGTAGTTTTTTTTTTATAGAAACTCACCCTCTGCCACTCAGAGACCGATGGTTAAGGTGTCAAACAATAAACTTTGATGAATTTAAGCCCAATTGTACCACACATTGGTACGGATACTTTAAAAGAAACCTGGATCAGCAGCAACCCATGTAAAATATGAGTTCCAGTACACTTTGACAGAAGAAACTACATCAACGCCTTCTAAACAAGTTGAAGAAGTTGCAAGTAAATGCGACAGAAGAACCATTAAGTTGTTGTAAGCCAGGGTAGAGCCACGGAGGCAACTTCCGACGAGCTGAGCCGAGCAACGACAAGCGTGCCGCCGTCTTCCTCACCTGTACCGAAGTTGCCTCCGTGGCTCTACCCTGGCTCACAACTAAGTCGTAGATTCACTGAAGAGCTGATAGTCAGATCTTACGTAAACACCCAGTACACAGATTGGAAGGATCAGCTAAAAAGATAGTTGTGATGCGGGCTTGGAAGGTATTCCGACACCAGCCATGTTTTATCGGCGCTGGGAGGCTATGGTGCTATGGTGTGGGAGAAAAGAGAGATGTAGGCTAAATTTCGCAAGAAAATACGCTCTAATTTCACCTTTGGTTGTTGCGTTGTACAGTAAAACCCGGTTGAGTGCTTCGCGATTAAGTACCCAAACCGCTTAAGTGTCCAAAAATATTAGGTTCATGTATTAACTATGCATTAAGCAGGTTCGCATAGCTACCTCATCCGCTTAAGCGCCCAAAACAGATGAAAATGTTCACGAGGCAGTTATCCGGGTTTTACTGTGTAATGAGTACAGTAATACCCTGATATGTACTCCCACGTTTAGCTGCGTAACCCGCATAGCTAACCCAAATATTGCAGGCTTCAACAATTTTCAACAATGTAAGCGGGTACAGATAGGTAACTCTCCCTCTTAAGTGCTCAAATAAATGAGAAAAACTCTCAAGGCAGCTATCCGGGGCGCACTGTAGTCAGAGATCCAGGGATGTTAGCATAAAGAAAGTTAGCATAGATAAGGACTATGTGTTCACTGCGTTCAGTATGGTGGACAGGGAGGTAGCATGGAGCACTATTTTCAACTCAGTGGCTACAAAAGTCCGGCCAGGATCATCTAGTATTTAACTACTAGCTCCGGATTTTGAAACGCCATCCATGACTTTTATTATAACCTCTCAGGGACGAATATCTGTCTAACGCTATACAAATCATCCATTTGCGCGCAATTCAGATAAAAGCGAGTTGAAACCCTACGCGACATTCTATTCCTAAACTAGGTCCCCTGTCCCCATACCCAGGGTGGAGGAAAACAAAAAAAAAAGTTAAAAAAATTGTTTTTCACAGGTTCTACCGAGATTTGAACTCGGATCGCTGGATTCAAAGTCCAGAGTGCTAACCATTACACCATAGAACCAGGGTGAGTTGTATCAGTTCAAAGCTAATGTTATTCTTGGAACATGCAAACAGTAGTAAAAATGAACAAGCATTTTAAGAACATACGGTAAGCAAATTTTTTAACAAGTAAAACGTGATGCAAAACTGCTGCATATTTACTTTTGCATTACACTAATTGACAATAAGGTGGTTTGCAGTCTGTACAAATACTGAACAAAATATTTAGCTAAACTATTTGTTATACATTATGGAATGAATGCAAGTTTACTTTTGTAAAATACGTCATTAGTCTGTCCAACTTTTTGACTTTACGTATGAATGTATATTTGGCACGACAGCTCATAGAGAGCCAAGGCCTAGCTTCTCACACTTTTTGACAGTTGAATCTGTCAAATCAATTCAGCTAAATGCCTCCAAATGAATGAAAATGAAAACATAAACCTTGGCAAACTCATGCTGCACGGCGATGTCGGGTGCCCGAGAAGTTGACAGTTGTGGCTCTGAGGCTGCTTGAGTCAATTTTTTTGAGCCAGAAAGCGGAACGAATCTCATTTTGGTGAAAGTGATTGGAAAAGACTACCCTTCAATTCAAATTGTTTTAAAAGGTTTAAAGTCGGCAATTCACTGTACAAATGCTGGAGTTACCTAACTCATGTCGGTTGTAAAAGAGGAAAGGCAATATATGCTGAACTCATTAAATTCTTACCACGACAGTATAATAAAATGGAGAACAACAAACAGAGTGGAATTAAAAGCTGTCTTCTGACACATAATCGAAACCGAAACCTTTGAACCATTACCCATCAATGGTACCGAAACCGAAAGACTTTCCATCCTCGGTACCACATATTCGGGATCTCCAAAATGCCACGAAATGTCTAGGTTACCTTGAAAAATGCAAAAGATAATTTACCTCTTCTGATCTAGCTTGAATCTATAAGGCATTCATTCGCCCAAAGCTTAAGTATTGTTGGGAGGAACATCAGAAAGTCCTTAGATTCTCTTGAATGTTTTCTGTCTCTTACTCCTTTATCATATCTTCCACAAATAGTAACCCAGCTGATCTCCATCTGATTACCAGTTCACCCCACAGTACTTATCACGCTACGAATGCACCTCAGTTCACCCTAACGCATACCTTCGAATGTACTTTGTCAAATATAGCGATTCTCCTCTAAGTCGTACAACACGAATGTGGAATGATCTACATGAAGTAGCTGTGTGTTTCCTCATCACTTTAACCCGCAGGCATTTAAATCCAACGTGGATCAGTATCTTCTTCTTCTGTCTTCTACTTAATTTCCCTTATGCCCGTACTCTAGTTTAAGGGCTGATCTTTTTGATTTCCCAGAAGCCTTCGCTTTCTTTTTAAGTTCAGCTCCTCGGTATCTATTGTATTTTACGTTGCATTTCTTTGACATTTTTGACATTTATATACTACTGATCCGCCTTCAAGTGACACCCTGTTGCGCCGTATTGAATATTCACATCCATACTCTGACTACAACTGAATGTTGGCTGAAGGATTATCTGGGTTCAATCACGCCATAATAAATCTGTTTGACGGTTTTTTGATCTGCAGGCAGCCCGAAAGCGCACAACCACGAACAGTATATAGGTACTACCTTTTCCAACTTAAAATCGCCAAGTACTAGTATAAAAGGTATGTCCTGCAGCAATCTTAAAATACGTCCTCCTTCTCCTTACGACTGGCCGCATCCATCGTACTTCCTGAGAGTGACAGTGATGTCAGCTTCTACGCACAGATCCTAAGGTTATTAGCCATTTGCAATGGATGACCTTACAACCATCCATATCCGAGGTTAGTTTTACATTCATTGTGGGATTTCCTATATCATACGGGCTAGGAAAACCCCAAAAAAGCTTCTGAGGGCTTCTAGTTACAAACCTCTAAAATGCATATAAATGTATTTTAGCCGATCAGGCCAGCAAGTTATCAATGGGACATTCATAGGCTCACGTATATATGAACACTGATGAGTAACTTAAGCTCTTGCCTGATCCTTACCATCATTTTAAAGGTCAGAACCCTATGATCTGCACCAAAATGTAGAAAAGCTAAATCGCCTCGATTACACCTGTTAGGACATATCGATCGAATGGACAATAGTGCTGTAATCGTAGCCCTCAGGCTTAAGGAAACAGGAAGCGCCAAGCTATCAGGATGATTGATCTGACAAACTGGCAGCAACATGCAGAGGATGGCAGACTGTGCGCGTTAAGTAGATAAGTTCTAAAGCTCAACCAGATATGCTAGCGCAGGTCCAAGTGTTTGACCACACCAAGGAACATAGATACTAAGCTTCAAAACAGATTAAAACTGATGAACGTTTGTGTTTATATCACTCTCACGGAATGAATCCCCTCCTGGTAGAGAGACCCGTCCAATGAACCAATTTTATTTCCAACCAACTTAAAACGAGTAAAAACATTGATTTCTTCTTTCTTGAAAGTTCCATCACGTTAACCCACTTCTTGGCAAATCAACTCCTCCGGATAGGATGCCAAGGTGTCACCTCACATATCAGCATACAAATGAGCCTGTTGCATCTTGGATCAGAGATCCGGTGCGCAGAACGCATCTACCGCAATATTCAAATTGGCTGACATATGTCATGAAATTATTCCCCACACACACACTCCGCACGTACTCTTCGGAATGATGTGACTTTCTAAAGAAACAGTGGCAACACACATATCACTCATCAGACACTTTGTCAGTCCGCATGAAGAGTCAGAGGCCTCCTCCAGAGTCATGTATTCTTCCGATGCAGGTATGCGCTCGAAAGGATCAACTCGTCGTCATCAAGAGTCAATTAGTTTGTCAGTTGGAATCAGTTAGAGTAAGAGTGGTCATCGCCATCTTAACGTACACTCACACTGAAGTCCGGATACCACAGAGATACCACAGCCTGGTGTTGCCTTTTGTGGACTCTGCGCACTTGTCCACCACCGTGCGAGCGCACTGGGGGCACATTATCAGAAATGGTGATGCTAATTTCTATTCTAATTAGCCATATGTCACTACTGGGATGTTTGCTCCTTTTGCGCGAACGTTTGTACAGACACCCGACGCTGGCCTTAGATCGAAGGAGAGAAGTCTGCACTTTGCGACACTAAGTGGCCTGCGGTGATTGTTGGCATAGACGGCCACGACAGAGTAATGGTTCGATGATACTCTGTAAGGCAGTTAAGACACAATTTCGTGTCAATTTGCAGTCGGATAAACATTTATGGCACTAGCCTGGCAATTAGGTATTAGCTGAGAATGCTTATGCTATGTTTGGTTTTTTGTGTCTTTTCGACGTACCTACCCGAAGACTTTTTGCCAAGTGTTTCGATGGAAATGGACTTGTGTAAAGGTGTATAAATTTAAAGACTAAATCTAAAGTTGACACTAGTACAGTACCTCTTGACGAGTTTTCTAAAATTAGGCTCAGAAAAACCAAGAAGTCGTCAATGATGGGAAGTTTTCTTACAAATCTGGCCCGAGCAACCTGGAAACTGTTGCCAAATTCGCACTTTTCGAGAAGCGTAGTGAGGTCTAAACCTCAGAGGTAACCCTGTGATAGCAAAGTCAGTAGCACTGCAGGAATTTTCGCAAATAAATTGACTCATTCCTTTCCCTTCAAACATTCACTATCCACGTGTCCTAAACCTGAATTGTCGATCCTTTTCCTCTTCACCATGTACAATTCCTCAAAGAGACGTACTTACCTACATTCATTTGATAAATGCTCACAAACTTACATAAACAAGTTCTTTACTCTAAATCGTGACCGTCACTCAAAGCCGAGATCCCTATTTCACCCCGACAATCCCCAGCTCCAGAGATTTGTGTGTCGCAATTGGTTTATTTATTTGGTGATTGCATTTAGATGCACAGATTCGCCAAACAACCTGCTTTTTGTGTCTTCATTTCTCAGACGATTCCTAACTTAACTGGGTAAAACGATCTTCAACCGATAGCCGGAGAGATATGCCTGTCGTCGCGAGGAGCGTACACTCTTCCGTCTCGTCGACCTTCGATACAATCCAATTGATTGGATTCTTCTATTTGCCAGAAGAGTTTTGCACAAAACTGCTGCCATAGAGACTGAAGGCAGTACAGCCTTAGGGAAATGGAATTTTTATTACCATTCTCGGAGAGCGCGCACTGCCAATTAAAATTGTTTCCACCAAAACCCAAAAGGGTTCTTGTGTTCCGGCTAATTAATTGGTGTGCTCACGTTACCAGAGCTGCACACAACACTCAGGAGGCTCCAATAGGCGGTGGCCGTGACGGTGGCGGTGACGGCTACTGTGGCGTTCAACGGCGGCATTTCGTGTTCCTACAGAGAAGAGACTAGCGGGAGAGCTGTACGGAATCCATGGAATCGAATTGAACTCTGCATGCCCGATGAAGTTGTTGCCGGTGATTGCAGTAGGCCGAATTGATGTTAAGTAATAGCTGTTGCCTTAATAGATTGCCAATTCGGGTAATTGGAGGAACTGAATGTTGTCGGTCTAATGGAAAGTTAGATAGGAGAGGTGGAGTAAGAAGACATGAAGTTGTGAGTTAGAAGTGGAAGGAGAAAGTGTTTAAAGCGATAGAAGCATTGATACGGGGTTGAATTTATGCTTCTTTTTGGCTCGCAATAGTCAGGTTATGGTGACTGTCTAGCAAGGAAAACTTCTTCGAAATACCTAGCGTTACAGTTCGGAGTGAACCGCGGTCTTAACACAATAACACAGACAAAAACCGTTTTAAAATTGATGTGTACCCTAATACACCAGGCTTTAAGAATCTATAAAGAGAGAGTCATCCAGCACATTGGACTACAAATTTTCCAGTTCATGGAAGAAGACAGCTCACAAATGGAACAGTTTTCATTTGGAGAAGGCCAGCAGTTTCCGCACAAAATCTCACTCAACATTATGCGCGTTCAGCAATTTCATCCGTTCATCTGTGACTAGGTTCCTTTTACTGATTCAAATTTCCTACATTTCGCCTTTGAAGTCACCTGCCATTTACTTGATCTTCCTATAGAACTGCTGGATGTTGTTCCTGTCGCATGACTCTTCGATTTCCATGGTTGTCTCTCTCATAACGATGTTTGTTTTCTACTTGGTAAGGAAGCTGCCCCGACTCCACGGTTCCCAACCTAAGGAACCAGTTCCATTGCCAAAAACCCTAGGACGAGGAGTCGGCTAATCTGATGTCCGTAACTTAGTTAAAGGATGTGAGCACTGCAAAAGATGAGGCAGGCAGTGGGAAACAGTTTATCTGGAATAACCACTGGCAAATGTGAGGATTACTACTTATAGCTAGCTGAAGCATTTTTTCTCATCGCCGCCGCCCTACTGATAAAACCTTTAAACTCATTCAGGTACAAGCTCATTACATGAAATAAGCGCTCCCAAACGCTACACTTAATGACAGTGTGCTATTTGCCACAGAGCACGACGATTTTCACGCAAAAAGGGTGACTTTGTTGAATCCTCCTCCAAAAATCTAAAGTCTACGACCACTTCTTCCTAATCCCTATTGCTGTCATCCTGATAATCATCTCATGCAATTAAAAAAATTTCTTTAAATTTCTCTTCGATACAGACACCTCTACTGTAAGAGAAAATACTTGCCACCTAGCGTACATTAGTCTAACCATCACACTACCTTACCATCAACAAACACAAAAATAACCATCTCACTCTTTTCTACACGTCAAAACTCACAATCTGACAGTCAATTGCAACAACAAAATACACCAACAAACCGTAAAAACAAGCAAAATTTTCTCTCTCAAACGACTCCAGCGCCCCCGGGCAAACGAACTACGCAACAAAAAAAAATAAAACATCGACCGAGGCAGAAAGCAAAAATGACTCCGCGAATTGTCAAAAATTTTAGTGCCCCGTAAAAACAAAAAAAAAAAAAAGAACTAAGAAAGTGCAAAAAAGGGTTCAATTTCATGCAGTAAATCCGCCCTTATTGGGCTGAACACGGGGAACAGTAAAATTACTCGTAGTTATTAATAAATTGTTCGTGTTGCAAATCTAATTTGTCAATCGAATCTTCTACGACGTCGGACGTAGCAGAAAAAGCAAAAAGCAAAAAAAAAAAAAAAAAATATATAACGAAAGACCCACAGACGGTAGTACAATGTCATTCCGCGCGAAGGTTCTCGGTCTGGTCGACGTTATAATGCGTGTGCCACCCATTCTAGTCATCGATGAAATTCTTAAAATTGGAATGGGTTTACCCACACGCTTCTATCCGAGTCCACAGGAGAAAACAGGATTCACAGACGATGCAGTAGTCGACGTTAGTGGAGGGGGCGATGGTGGTGGTAATAACGTCACCACCACGGTAGTTTCTAATTTAAACACCTCTAGCAATTTAACAAATGTACCTGGCCTTGCATCAGCGGCAATAGGAATAATAATAAAGAACGCAACTGAGAAAGGCGGAGGAGCAGTGGAAGATGGTATCGAGGCAGCAATAGAAAGCAATTTAAATGAGATTCTATCGATTACGGCGGTGAAGTTTATCATTTGTCTAATAGGTGAGTGGATTTAGTTAGTAAGGATGCGCTTCTCAATGTCAATATCAGAGTTCAAACAAAAGATGAAGAGTAGATGATACAGTGAAGGGGCAGAAGCTACGAATTTGGACTTCGTGTCTGGTGAATGGCCTTGTTGTCGGTTGTTTTTCTGCAAAGCATGCGTATGTTGTAGATATAGCGAATGAATTGCTTTTATTTAACAGGTTAACAAGATAGACGTTGTTATCGTCTTTGCGTTGAAGCTTTAACCAAAAGCTTCTTTATCGTCGTTTTTTTCAGGTAGTGCAGATCAAGCCACTGGACTGGTGACGTTAAAGAGCCTAAGACCTAAGAAATGTGTCGGTTTATGAACCGTATGTCGATTGACCCTGTGTTTGCTCAATGGTTCGCTAATCCACGATCTAAAGGATGTTTTATGGACTATAATTTGAAAATGAGAGCGCATCTAGCGGGATGAATATTGCAGATTCTAATCCCTTGTCTGTGGTAGTTTGTAGTGGCACTCTATTCTAACAGTTAGCACTTCATAAGGATATTGGCGCTAAGTTCTGGACTACACGCACATCACCAGCACAAATCCAAGAACCTTCCGATGTTCGATTAGAGGTTAATTTCACATACTAACGTCGTAGAACTGAAGACTGCACACGTTGGAGACGTCTTTTTCTAATGGCACTACACGCCGGGGTGGATCTAGACATCAACCAAAAAGCGTCTTCAGCCAGCTCCCTTCAGCTTCACACATCAAGTTTGTTGAGGTCCCTTTCCACTTGAGTAGCGGTCTGGAAGCTCCCAAGAGGCCGTGGAGCTACTTCGACCTAGTCCTTCATATTACCACTATTTTGAAGGTTAGAGTAGACTTTGATGGACACATCACATCGATTTAGCCCACAATATCCTCTTGAATAAAACATATGCTATAATGCATTGGAGCACCAACTGTAAGTCCTTACGAACTCCGAAAAGCCATCTATTTGAGTCCTCATAGTAGACCAATCTGGCCTCCAATAGGACCCCAAAGAGTTTTTCGAGCTTGTCATATTCAGTGCCCTACTCCTGGTGCATCGTATAGAGTTTAGAGAATCCACCATCTCCATCTTCTCGTAACGTTGCTGAAAAATATTTCCATACACTAGTTCTCCAGTAGCAGGTTAGTTGAAGTGACTATTTGCGCTAGATTTCGCCATTTTATTACCACGTCTCTCTGCCTATTTGATGTTGATGCTTATTGGCCTCAAATCTAGAGCAGAAAGTCAGCAATTTGTTCCCTTGAGAGAGCATAAAGGTTATTGAAGAGAGCTTTGTCTGGTGTACAGTGCTCTATCTAAGGCGGGGCACTTAAAAAAGAAACTACCAAGGGTTTCTTTCTTGTTCATAGCCTTACAACTGCTTACGGTAGTGTTTAATTGAATATCAAGCTAAGGGTTCATACTGTCTAATGACCCGTGCAAGTTGCGTAGACTCGTGCAATGTCTGTGAGAGTTTTGCTGAAGAGGTCGTTTGTTCTTTGATTATACGAGCCATTCGTATGTGGGCCATCCTTGTTTTTGCTTTTGATAGTTAATGTGGCCTTCTCTGCAAGAGAGCTGTAAAGGTCCAATTCTCATACAGCTGGTTAATCGGGTTTCTCGTTTCTGTATATGAGCTATGACTTAGGACCCTGACTAAGACGATGGAAAAGCGACTTTGTCTCGATACTGTTTCACCAGCTTAGAGGATGTGTTTGGATGTTCGGTCCCTGCACCGCGAATCTCGAGGATTATCAGCAGTTCCGCCAGAAAAACACTGGCGGAGGTAGAGAATCTGTTGGACTTTGATATCCGAACCAATCATTTTTAAATATTTATGTATGACTTCCATCACGACTTCGTTCTTCCATTTGGTAACAAATCAAGAATAATGCTTTGTCCGTACAGCTTAGCAGTCTAACTGCACTGGACGATGTCCCTGTGTGAGTTTTTATACACAAAGGTTATTTTTAAGATGATAATAGCTAGATTCGGGTCATATGATTCCACATCGCATCTGCAGAGCGAGCTAGAATATCCGCTTCGAATTACTGTCATTGTACCTACCTTAACTGTTGGCATGCTGGATGTTTGGATGTTCTTGTTAATGGCTTGCTAAGAGAAATTGTTGGGAGAGCGAACTGCTTAACTAAGGTGTCCAGATGGGAGCAGCATTTTTAATCATGGATCGAACGATGGCTTTGTAGATGGTTGCCAGCAACTCTTTGTCTTTGTCCCAATGGGAAGCTGCTATTAATTTAAGCACGTTGTTGCACGATCTAAGATGGCTTTGAATGTATGGAGAAAGTCATTATGCTATCAAATAAGACGCCGAGTAGCTTTATCTATGAGATGGTAGGTATGTGGCGGCCTACAATGTTTATGTAGAGTTGCGTCTTCACCTCTTTATTTTTAACGATCAAGTGGTTATAAATACCCTTACGATGCTATTCATTCAGGTAGTTTCGGTCCTTGCTCCGAGGGTAGTGTGCAGAATGACTGGAGAGAATTATTGATTGCGATCGTTTTTCATTCACAGCATTTATTATTATTACTCACTACGACTAGCACCATTTGGCCACCCTTCTGCCATTGTGTTTTGACATCAGCTTTTCACAGTTGGTCGATTTTCTTGACACCAAAAGTTGAACCTAAAACCTTCAGTGTGACAATTGATGATGCTAACCACTATACCTCGGCCACCAACATCTTTTATTCAAGAGGTGGCTGACAGTTGAAGGTTACGATCCTTGAAAAATATGTCCAAGGTGGATGGGTTTAGCATCGAACATAATTCAGGCATAATACTTATTTCGGTAGTTTGGCAATGTAGTAGTTGAAGAAAATAGATGATAAAAAACCCCCCGCAGGATACGCTGTTTTACTTTCTCGTACCGTGATCTCGTTTTGGAACTCGTCGTTGTTTTTTTCTTCACAGTCGTCAACAGTAGATATTGACAATTGCCTACCTATCTAGGATACTAGTTAAACCAGTTTTTTTTTTTTTTTTACATTGAATCCAGCATGTAGTGCCCCAATTCTCAACTTTAAACGTAAAAAATACATCTTTGGCTTAAATCAAATGGTCAATATTGTCAAAATCAATTTTATACCGTTGAGATCGCTTCTCCTTATACAACTAATTTATTCATTTAACACATAAAAATATTTTCTTCCTATACGGAACAAAAATGCACAACAACTTTATTTATAACTCAACTGTTATGACCTAATGGTTTTCATAAAAAATAAAAACCATCCAACTCAACGTGCATCACCATTTCAATATAATTTCGAACTTCCTTGACCCTGAAACTGCTCGTTCACTTAAAATTCGATTTCCATGTTATAGTTCTTGTGCAACTTATCGTAATAGGCCCGCTTCAAAGCATATTCATGTGAGAATTTGTTTTACAAGAAACCATACATAGCCCACTTCCTCAGTATTGTGCTAATTATTCAAAGCTTGTTTTTTTTTTTGCAACTTTTACTCCGGACTATTGCCTTCGCTCTCAACCTCGCAGTGTTTGATTGCTGACTAGCCACCAGCGCACATGCTCTCATGGTCGACTACGCCGCTCACAAATCGTTATCATATCGCAGTTTGACTTATCGTTTTTGTTTTGCAAATTTCTGTCGTAATTAAATTTTTTTGATTAGTCATTGTAGTTTCTTTTTATTTAGGGCTTTTTATAACACGCGTGTTATGCGAGGTAATTACCTTAGCGGATATTGTCAGAAGCTTTCATAAGAACAAGACGGTCATCAACGAGACAATTCCATTTCTATTCGTGCGAATGAATCTGCTACACAGCCAAAGGTTTTCTAATCTCGACCTTTGTGAGTCTGAAAAACGCTGAAATGATATTTGTATTTGTAAACAAGCTTTTGGGGTAATGGGATGCCAATGTTGGAGCACGCAAAATGTTTCAAGTAATTGCCGGGTGTATGAACTTGCTTTTCTTTTAAATTAACACGTTCCATCCCAGAAGATGTTGTTTTTTCCTCAAAATTTGTGGACAAAGAAATCAAAAATTTGGTTTACAAACAAATAACGTTCTTTTGCAGTTTAGTTCTAAGTGGTGAGGTCATTCAGATCGAATGCAAGGTTATCTTTTGTTGTGGCTACGTGGTCGTTTAAAGATATGCCTATGTTGATACATGCGTAATCACTTTAGGAATCGAACAATCAATAAATAAAAAAGTGTAAATTGTTTACTAGGCAATTTAAAATTAGAATGTGTCGGTTTTCCCACTGAGGTACTTTCCATTGAATCCAGATGACAGCGAAATAATTATCCAATAGAAATCAGTGCCAATGAGAATAGACTACTTGGGGAACACCTGTACAGGCTTACAAGTGTTCGCGCTCCAAGTTGGTCAAGGTTCCCTTGTAGTTGTGCACGTTACCTAAGGTCAAGACTTCCTTTACTGAGGTTAGATTCAAATACTCTGTAGGCATTGGTATTGGTAGGTTGGTATTCATTCGCTCTAAATGTCCTAGCCATGTCAAATTTCCACTAGCCATCTTTTTGACTAAGTTGATGTTGCTGTACAGCTCATATAGTACAGCTCTCCTATAAATCCCCTCGAATTAAACGAATCCAAATATCTTATAAAGAATTTATCACCGGAAATTATTCGGAACATCACCATCCGCTTTCTATAAAGCCTATCCTTCACCGCAAAGGAGCACTATTAAGGTCATATGTAAGATCTTCTAGTCAACTCCCTTTTAAGTCTTAAGAAATAGCCGATCGACAGGACTTATTCTGCATTTGATTTTTGATGAGAAGTGATAGTAGAGCCAAGGTAGACAAAGTTCCAGACTACCTCAAAATTATAGATGTTCTGTCCGATTGGTGGACATTGCGTCTCTTCTTATTGTCAGCAAATATGATACTTGGTTTTGCCTGCGTTCATCTAATTGCAGCGGTGCTGACAGCTCACTGAGTTCTACGAATTCTCTTCGTCCAGACGGAAGAACGGACATTTGGAAAAGTGTGCCTCTGGTGTTCGCTTGTGAGTTTTCCGCTATCCCTTCAAGAATGTTGTTAAAAAAGTCACATGAGCGTGACAAAGCCTCAATTTTTTCTCGGTGAGGTCGTTACCGACTTTGATGGAGCAGTGAGTATTTTTCATCTTCACCCCGCACGGGCGGATGAATTTGGCAAGTCATCTTCATAAATACTGTCATACAACACTTCAAAATCGATAAAGTGATGGTGAGTATCGACTTGAAATTCTTGAGTTTTCTCAAAGAGCCCTAAAGTCACGCTAATATGAACCAATAATGTAAGCGATCTGAGGAGGCTTATTCCTCTATAGTTGGCGGAGTTTAAATGGTTCATTTTCAGGATAGGGCAAAGCCGAGGTTCCATTCATCAGGCACGCTTTCGTCCGATCATATTTCGCAGATGAGTTGTTACATGCTCCTTACCAAGCCATCTCGCGATACTTTAACCACTCTATCAATAAGGCCGACAGCTGCAGCAGCTTTATTGGAAATACGTAGCTATATTTTCTACGTCCATATCTTTCTTTCTACCTTAAGGTGGCGCTACAGTCCGGGGTGGAACTGGGCCTCAACCAACAAGCGTCTCTAGCCAGCTCGATCTTTAGCTAGCTGCCTCCAGTTTCGTACGGTTAGTTGGTTGAGGTCCCCTTCAACTTGCGTGCGCCACCTGAGTCGCAGTCTTACTCAAATAAGCTGTCCCTAGGGGACGGATTCGAAGATTTTTCGGACCGGAGCATTGGTGTCCATCCGCTCTTCGTCCATATCGGGCAGGCGAAATTGTTTACCTCACTGCCAAGTTGAATGTTTCATTCTGCAAAATTTGAATCGTCATGAAGGTTATACTGCAGAAATAGTCCTTCCATGACTGCGATTGTTCTACTATGTTTCCTTGTTTTTCTTTGTGATCTTCACTGCCAAGTTGAATGTTTCATTCTGCAAAATTTGAATCGTCATGAAGGTTATACTGCAGAAATAGTCCTTCCATGACTGCGATTGTGCTACTATGTTTCCTTGTTTTTCTTTGTGATCTTCCATTCGGGTGTTTTAGCCTTAACATGTTTTTTTTTTTACTCTTTGCTACAACCTCCGAATCTCATTCCTACAGAAGCATCTCTCTATTATCTCGATAGCGGAGATCTCATGCTCCTTTTTTCTTCTGCCGATATCCTTCTTTACACCACTGCTGCTCTGTATGCGGTGCGGGATCTCGTGAGGGATTAAAAGAGACACGATCAGAGAGGCTCTGACGATTGTAGCCGTCCGACGTCAAATGGCCAATTAAGCGTAATTGGAACCACATTTCTTTGGCCCTCTCGTTGAATTCAATGCCATTATAAGCAGCTAGTTGCTGTACTAGATAGTTCCAGGCAAGCTAAGAACTGAAATCAAATGAGAACTGAGCTTTTATGCAAGCCTCTTGTTGTGCTAATCCTAATAGACGTAATTTCATATGCTTCTGGAAGTTATGCTTCTTGGTTCATTTACCTGTGTCCGTAAATCTGGAGAGTATTAAAGGGATGCTTCCTCTTAGTATAGTTCTCGCATATCTTTTGCATCCTCAAAGGGCTTAGTATACACCCAAGTCGTGTATGCACTCGATGATTTAAACAATTGAGAAGTGTATGGGTAACTCTCTTGTTTCCGTCACCTATTGATCTTATTAGAGTACTTCCATACCAGTAGAATCACAACCATTTCATGCGATAGTTATCCTTGGCCTTTAATAGATATTGTGTAAGTGTTCTTAGCTTCCCCCTACGCAAGTATCTGTCTTTTTTTCATGGATTCGTATGCTTCGTTTGTTGCCATTGTCGAAAATTACCGCACTTGTTTATACGACTAAGCTCTTTTATGATTGTTATGGTGGTTTGTAGTCAAGCATGATTTGACCACCCTGTTTTAAGAAAGTACTTCAGTGAAATTACTGACCGACCATGAATCTGACTGCAACCAAGAAATGTAACTGTTGCTTTTTGATAAATTCACACATCAGTGTTGTTGGATGCGCATCTGATCGTTTCGTTTGTATACAATTTGTTCGGTGTCAACACTTGTGTTGTCCCCATGTCCCATTGAACACCCACATAACACTTATAAACTTCCTTTGGATGTAATTTTTTCCTCATTCACTTAAATACATTTCAAACTTAACCAACGTCTTTTAATTAATTTCAGGTTTTCTAAGCGCAGCTTGTATATTTATGCTATGGACGCGGCATTTGGTTATGGTCTACTTGTTCATAATATCTGTTGGCCTGACGTTTCTTTCGTACTGGAGCAATGTTTCAGCATTGGCGTTAATGGAGAATGGACCATGCCTTCTAGTGGATATTCTGTCACTTAATACGACACGTCTACTAGATCCGGGAGGTGTTGTCTTGTCCCTGGTACCGCATCTAGTAGCTCAATGGTTTATGGGAATGTTATTTGCATACATTCACCTAGGTCCGCGATACGATTTTCTTCAAAAAAAGATGCCTTTCATATTCGTGAGTCCCATCCTGTTGGCAATGTTGCCATTCCCTTCTTCGTTCCTTAAGCTAACGCCAGCATTCGCTGGAGTGATACCATTTATACTGACCAAAATCACACTCTACACAAGTGCAATGGAAGCGGGTAAAACGATCTTCAACGGTTACGAATACGCAATGAATTTTGTGTCAAACTTTGGTCTATCGGCGTTAATTGAAAACGAATGGCAGAGGCTTAATGTGCCCTGTGTGTTGCGTGTCTTCTGGTCATTAAGGTGAATATTTACAATTGAAATCTCATGAATCTGTAAATGTATTTTTTTGTTACAGAATCGGTCAAGAGCTGGTGTCGCTTGTATTCGCAAAGGATGTGACGCTCAATCTTATCGGAACCGTTCACAAATTGCTTGCAGATGGTTGTGAAACACTTACGGCTGTCCTTGGAATGACGAGCGTCATATCGATAGTTTGTCACTATATTGGCAAAATGTTCCAATGGTTCTTAATGTCAGGTGAGACGGACGAGGACAAATCATTGGGCACCGTGTCTGCAGTGCTTTTTTATATTCTGGCATTGCAGACCGGTCTGACGTCGCTCTCGCCTGACAAGCGATTTATTCGTTTGTGTAGGAACTTGTGCCTTTTGGTAACGGCATTGCTGCATTTTCTTCATAATATCGTTTCTCCGATCCTTATGTCACTAAGTGCGGCCAGAAGTCCATCGCGGAAACGTCACACCCGGGCGCTTACTGTGTGTTTGTTTTTGTTGGTGGCACCAATTAGTTTACTTATTGTGCTTTGGTCAAGACATTCCCCTTCCACGTGGCTCTTAGCCGTTACTGCCTTTTCTGTTGAAGTGATTGTTAAGGTAAGTCTCAATTAAGAAATGTTATCCCTAACTAAAATTGATTTGTTTTTTTTTTCAGGTGCTTGTCAGCTTAGCGACATACACACTGTTCTTATACGATGCTCGTCGGGATACATTCTGGGAGAAACTGGATGATTATGTATACTATGTACGAGCTTTTGGCAATTCTGTAGAATTCTGCTTTGGAATTTTACTGTTTTTCAATGGTGCCTGGATACTGTTCTTCGAATCAGGTAAGTTCGCAAACACCATAAAGTAAAAATATCACTCATTGTATGTTGAACGTTGAAAGATCGTGTTTAGGTCTATTCTAGTTGTGTAGTTTGTTTGTTCTTTAGTTTCGTTTGCTTAAAGCGTGTGACATTTACACATTTATGAGCCTTTTGCGTGCAACCTAAAGTTAGGCCGCATTTCACCGACCATCGAGATTAGATTTGAAGACTTTTCTGGAATCCCACTGGGACACAGTCGCTTGTAGATTTTCTTTGCCCAAGGGAGTGCGAAAAACGCAGTCCCTATGAAACTCTGAATAGCTTTACACTCGACAAGGAAAATACGTTTCTTTTTGTAGTAAAAACCGGAACGCATATATCGGAGTTTCTTGTACTGGAAACAGTCACCATTTCAGTGAACAAAGATCTTAGAAATCCGCAAACTCGGTTAAACTAGCGACCCATCGCACTTACAAAAACTTGTTATAAATTTCTTGAACGCATTGTCTACAACCGAATGAAGCCTACCATCAATGAGCTCGTACCGATTGAATCGGTACATTGTATTGCTACATACAACACCATTTGGAAGGATAGATTAATCTTTAACCTACTGAAAGCAATTGCATGTCATCAACAATATCTTATTAAACCGACTTCTTCACGTCTTCATCTACAATAAAGAAAGCTTAAAGGGGAAGCTTAACAATGGTTCACAATTACCCTCGCTCCAGTGCTTTTTAAACTTTATGTACTTTCTTAATTGGGTGGTGCTTCAGTTTGGGATGAACTTCTCTATTTACGCACTTCACGATGGTTTAGGTCCCTTTCTACTTGTACATGCCTCCTGGCGCGCGTTCAACAACGCATACAGCTCGTGTAGTTCGTTGTTGAATCTCCCCTTCTAAAGCCCGTCAACAGAAACGAGAATTACTTACAAAAATCCAATTCACTGCCACTTCCTTTTGCTTTAATGCTTCTGCTGCTTACATCCAATTCGGTGCCATCGTTGTCTTGGATCAAAGAGAGCAGACGACTTCCAACAATGTTAAGTTGAGCGTTTGTGTTCGAAAGTTGCAGAGCCTTTTTTTTCGCCGCATTTTAATTCAATCCTACTCTGCTGATCTTAACACACTTCATTAAACCAAACATTTCGTGAGCCCCTCCCCCGCCTTAAACTTTGTATTTAACAAACAAGTCATTTACATTTTTGTTTCTCGTATTTATTTGATGCTTCGTTTACATTTTCCAATGTATTTTGGTTTTCTTTTGCACCAGTTGCAGTGCCAGAAGTATTTTTTTTCTTCTTTTCTTTATGCTTTTTATAATTTCTCAAGTTTTTTTCGCCGTAAAGCCTTTCATTCATCTCTTCGCTTCCATTTAAGTTTCACGAACAAAATTTATTTATTTTTTTAAAACAAAAGAACAAAACAAACTGTGTGCATGTATTTTTATTTGGTTGATTGGTGTACCGTATGATATAACTTGATAGCACAAAATGCTACAGGGGGCGCCATCAGAGCTATTATGATGTGCATCCATGCCTATTTCAATATCTGGTGTGAGGCTCGTGCTGGATGGTCCATATTCATGAAGAGGAGATCGGCTGTGGATAAGATTTCTGCTCTGCCTGAAGCTACGGAAGCCCAACTGAACAGTTTGAATGATGTCTGTGCCATTTGCCATCAGGTAAGACTGATCTCACAACAAATGATGTAGCTATTCTAACTTTGTTTATTTCAGCAAATGGAATCAGCTAAGATAACTCGATGCAGGCACTTCTTTCACGGTGTATGTCTACGTAAATGGCTATACGTGCAAGATCGCTGTCCATTGTGTCACGAAATAATGATGTATGTGGATAAACCCGACGAAAATAACCAAACTCCGGCCAATAACCAACAAGACGAGCGACCAAACAATGTAGAACTAATTCTCTAGTCTCACCTTAACATTTTCTCGCTAAAATGCTTTTACTTTTAAAGAATAACGCCCAAGACTTGCTTCGAATGGCGACCGGACACGAACCTCGTCGAATAGCAACTGCTCCTGAACCTATACCAAACCGAATGGCAGCCGTAGCCTCAATTGGAACCTCGCTACCGATAACAGCAAATGCATCGACAATGACGGGGACACCGTCCTCCAGCAGTTCCATCGACGAAGATAGTAGCAGCACTGTAGTTCACAATTTCCGACTGCCACTAGAAACCCAGGAGTAAGTACTTACCATACAGCCCAAGTTGAATGCTCATAAAAAAAGGAAAAAGAAAAATAAAACAACGACAACCTGATGCCGTAAACGCCTCATTCACATTAAAGTAGCCTCCTGTGCGTTGGGCAGAGACCGCCTGCGAGGAACCCGATGTAAATTGTAAATAGATCTGCTTCGCAACTCGATCAACACTCGGAGATTCTCGCGCCGAGAATGTCCACCACATCTTTGCACCATTTTACCGGTTAAACAATTTTTTTTTTAACAAAAAAGTCAACCATCCTTATTTCCTGTTCATCTGTTTATCTTCAACTTATTGTTTCTGTTTCTAGATTTTTGTTTCCTCTTTTCATTTATACTTTTTTTTTTTTTTTATTTTGTTTTTATAGAGATATTTAGTAAAAATTTAAATAAATTTAAGGGTGATTATTATTGTACTATTTTATAAAATTTAATCGTAGCCAACAAGAGAGGGGAGAAAACAAAAAGTGATGATTTATTTTTGTGAAGTCTGAACATGATGAAATCGCTAGCAAAAAACAAATAAATTAAGGAAAAATTAAAAAAAAAAACAGAACACAATTTTAATGGATACATAAATAAAACATTATTATTTAATAATACAATTTGTATGTATTTTTTTTTTTTTCTCTCTTTATTATGTCTGGTCTTAATATATTTCGTTGTGATTTTAAACTAAGAACTGAACACGTTTTTATTTACAAAACAACAAATTAAACAAGCAAACAATTTTGACTAGTACATATAAGCAAAGAATCTTCGTGTGATATCACTCATTTAGTTGAAAATTAATTCGTTGTAATTTTGCAGCAAGTGGTATGGGGATACCCGACAACAGGTTGTTGTGCGAACGACTGTGACACGATCGGCACGCTCGAAGTTGGCTTTTACTGTTTCGTAATATCGACCGTCGCTGTAAAGTAGATGAAAATTATTTAATAAAAATCGATAGTCACGCCGCCATATTGGCAGTCTCATTCAAAACTACTAAAGAGGTCACAATGAGCTTAAAACCCTAAGCTTAAAGTACAAAGTATCGCTTTTCATAGTGGCATCGATAGCAATGGCTGATGAACTAATCCAAAGAAAGGTAGATCACTCAGTTCTAACTAGAGCTCTCGATCCCATCTGTGTATTCAAATACACGTGTACCCGTGCTAGTACACGCACATTTTAAATACACGTGTAGTCCGTGTTCACGTGTAATAAAGAGCTCTCTAGTTCTGACACCTGGAGAGGTTCTAAAACAAAACATACGGTTGAACTTTTGGAAATTTGCTGATGAGAGGTGGAGCACGCCCACACTATGCCGCATATCAAAAAAAAAATGTGGCCACAACACAGTAAATGAAGGACTTACGCTGATCAGATCATACTTAGCACTAGTGATCAGTATCCTTACGAGTCACAACCTACTGGCGGCCCACCTAAAAAGAATGCGACTATGTACGACCATCATTCTAAAATACATACTGGATTCGACGTGCTTTAGGAAGGCAACCAATAGATAACAAATAATCCCTTCTCACTTCCAAACAGGAAGTAGAACAGAGTGGATCCATGAAAATCCGAGGAGAAAGATTGGGTGGAACGCGAACGGGGAGAAGTTGTTGGCCTTTTACTTTGCTATGCCTCTGTGTCGGCTATTCGTATTCTCTGTCTCTAATTTTTGCGTTTGGTATTCGCAAGAATAGCCAACATAACATAACAACAGCCAATGGAGATGGGCTGGACACGTTGTCCGTATAACAGGTAATTGGTGGACCAAACGTATACTACAATGGAGACCAAGAGAAGACAGAAGAAACAGAGGGCGACCACCCACCCGATGGACCGACGACATCAGAAGGATAGCAGCAACGTGGATATATTTAGCCCGAAATCGAAACCAATGGAAACATTTAGAGGAGGCCTATGTTCAACAGTGGACACAGACGGCTGATTGATGATGATGGCTTTGCGAAATAAAAAATTCGGAGTCTTCAGCAAAAATCGGTGATAGATTTCGCCGTGGTACCACCATATGTGAAAAGAACGATTCGTGATGTTCGTGTATTAGCTGGAACCAAATTGTCAACTGGACACCACTTAATGATCTGCAAATTGTATCTTAATGATAAAGCCCATGCGTAGGCCAAAGATGGTGACACGCACATAATGAATGAGGTTACAAGGCGAGAAGCTGAGGGAGAAATTTGTGAGGCAATTATCTGAAAGTTTTGAACGAATTCCAAAAGATCCATCAATTGTAGGAGAAGAATGGCGGCTGTTTCCAACAGTGGGAAATTGCCTCTGCGGGTGATGTTTATGGACTCAAGCGTGGGGTGTGGGGTTTGTGGTGAGAAAAACGCCAGGAGTTAGAGATGCAATCAGAGAGAAGAAGAAGATCTTAATAGTGTGGATTCACTTGGGGGACTCCGATACTCAAAACCGGTTAACTAAGATGCGAAGAAAATGGCGGAAAAGGAAACTTGGAACCAGAAATTGTAACAAAACCATAAATTAGCAAACAAGATGTTTTGGCAGGTTGTTTGATCATCCTGAGGGTCTTCCAGACCGAACTCTAGCCATCTGTGGTGATGTTGAAATGAAGATAAATGTGAACAAATCGAAAGTAATGGTTGTTTCCAGAAGGCTTGTGCCCATGTTAGTGGATTCCCATCGAAACAGGAGAAGAAGTTCAAGATGAAAACGAAAAGAAGAGAACCAGCGCTCCTCCGTGTTTAAATCTACTCCACAGGAACAACGTACGAAATAAAAACCTCACTGTAAGAGGTGCCAGGACTCAAACCAACTAAGAGTGTGAAACTAGGGATCGGTCTTTTTGATGTCCACTTAATACATTACTTATTTATAATTTAACTTACCTCAAAACCATGCACCGCAATTTCAAGCACTTAACACGGAGTAAATCGATTGCCTTTTGACTCTTATCTGAGAAACGTAAATTATCTGGATCCCATCTTAATTCTAAGCGCTCTAAGCTTCCACAGCTTGAAGCAATTGTATCCATCAACTGATCAACGTGTATATTCACTCCTAGTTTTTCTGAAGTTCCCATCACGAGGATCCTGTAATAAATCATTGGATAAATGTGAATCTCTATAAAGAACTCCAGTCAAACCAACTTTGCATTAGTAAGAAGTGGAAGAATGCTCATCCACAGTTGATCAGTGATGTGTGGCATTCCTGACAAGGAGCAAGCAATCAATTGGGATCCATGCCGTGAAAGGAACTTCTGAAGAGCCTCATCTGTTAAGTTGTCCGATGCATCTAAATCCAGGGAAATAAGTGATCTGAGAAAAAGGAAACAAAATTTGGTATACTCAATTCAGATGTGATTCCTTTGAACTTACCTCGACATTCCAGATTCCATCCAAGCTTTTAGCACCGAATCAGTAAAGCCGTTGATCTGTCCAGCGCATAAGAACTTGAGTGCTGGAATTCTAGTGAGCATGTCGATGAGACACTCTGCCGATAAGTCAGTTGCAGTAATATCTAATTCCTGGAGAGCACATTTCTCCCAATCGGTCTGCATTACGTACTCCGACTTAAGACTAGTTCCGTTCATTAGCAGACACGTTAGCCTCTTCGATCGTTGGATTAAGGTCTTAAGAGTAGATCCAGTGACTTTGTTACAGAAATTCACAGCTAAACATTCAAGCTGAATACAATTCGAGCTAAATGCATCAATGTGAGAGTCATCGATGAAGTTGATGCCATAGAGATTGATCACTCGTAGATTCGGAGTTGCTGACTTAAGTTTATGTACATTGATGACTTCGTAGATTTCCTCCTCCTCCTCTTCGCATTTCTCATAGGTACCAATCAAATGCAGTACCTCCAGACCATTGATGAAATTATAAATCTTTCTCATGAAACCTTCCATGAAGATCACCTCGGACAAACAAATGCACATGTAACGCAACTTTGTGGGGAAAGCCTGCATTTCGCTGAAATCGTGAAGTTGCATAGCTACGACGGAAAAGATTTTATCAAGCATGTCTTTTCAAAAAAAATTGCCACTTACCCGTGGAAAAATCCAACAGCATATGAGTGAGGTTTGGACATTTTCCTGAGAGTTCGTGGAGCACCGTATGTGTAATCAATTCAATTGGAAGTTCAATGTATCGTAAGGTTGGTCCAAAACGCACCGAAATTAAAGCCAATAATGATTCCAGGGATCCAACATGAAGACCGGAAACCTCTGGTCGTAATGAGACATTTTTCCACAGTCTGGTGTCATAGGCGACTTGCCTCCAACGACGACAGATCCTAGCCAATCGGCAGATTTCACGGTGTGACAAATACGAGAAGATGTGTAGTAGGACTTTGTCGGGAAGTTTTTCTACTGTCTGTTGTTGAAGAAAGAAAAGAAAGTTAAAACGGATACATTGAGACGTTCTAGAATACTATAAAGGTACATTCGTTTCATAGATGGAAAGTTTAATCGTAAATGACAAACTGGGCGAATAGAAAGAACATTTAGGCAACCTTTGATAGACTAAGTTTCAATTAGTTTCTCTGACAAAAAATATGAGCCTTTAATGCATACCTTTTACCTGTGTAGACACATTATTCCCTCTTTTAAACAAAATTATCTTGAACCAAAGTCTTTTGCAACTAAGATTAAAAGATCGTTGAACAGGTAGACAACAGTGTTAAGATTCACATCTTACGACCCTAAACAAATACCTATCCTCGTCGTCGTCGTATCTTAAACAATGAGCCACTTCTTCAGTCTTTGTTAAGAGCTCGTTCTTAAGCAAGGCTTCAATTAAAGTCAAAGTCCTCACCTCCGCACAGTTGGCTGAAGCTGATTCGCAAGAAGCTGCAGACAGCGATAAAAGGGTTGGAGTCCCCGACAAAACGATCCAAGATGGTAAAAAAATGCCGCAGGTTGCTAAGTGATATCACCGACTGATGCCATAGGGAAACTTCGATAGCTGGCAGTGGAAGGGATACGTCAGAACCTTTCTGAAAATAGTGAAGAAACGTCTGCTTCCCTAGGTTTGATACTGAAGCCTGAAGATTAGCAACTTTCAGGCAGAATAACATCAATACTTGTCTTTCGTCGTGGCAGATCTGACCTAACCTAGATCTAGAGAACGGAGACTTCTGTCTATTAATATGAAATATTTAAGCACTGTAGCAGGAGCCCTCACAGGGCATTGCTTGATAGGAAGGCATGCCACTACGAAGTGGTGTTCCCTCCAACGAAGAAACAGTAACTTAGCTTCTGTGCACCTTCCCTGCCCTATAAAACTGCCCACAGTATGTTTCTTACGAAAGATAGAGTATTCCTCATGCGAGGTTCCTGGTGCTGGTAATCCGGTGATCTACGTGATATCACAATGCACCTCCACCTTGTTGTCTCCCTTCCTAAGAGACGACAGTCTTTTAACCTAATCTAACCCTGACTTCTCTTTTTAGGGTTGCCATACATCTTTTGAAACCATCTTTCTGAGAGTATTTTCATAAAAGGTTTTTTTTTTGTATTTATCTGTTTGTTGGACATTGGACAAAGGTCTTGTCCTTAACTTTTCTTAACAGCTCTGACGCTTATATTATTTTTCTAATTGTAAATCAAAATTTAAAGGTAAAATATGTACCCGCCACAATTTTGGACACAACTCAAGTAATAACATTCAAAAATAGATTATTTTTTCTTTTTTTTTTTCATCAAAAGCATCTCACTCATTGCCACTCCCACCCACATTTTATGCACTAGAAATGCACCATTTTTATTAGCAAGTGTCTAGCATTTTGTATTTATGTGCAATTCCCATGTGACTTGCATGAATTGATTTAATTAAATATGATAGTTCCATTACCGTGTCAGCAAATGGACTGCGCAATTGTCCATCGGAAAGATACACTTGAGAAGCCTCTACTGCCAATTGGCCCCAAATATCTGTAGATATATCCATTCTGAATAAAAATTTATTTTTTCCACCTTCACTTCACTTTCAAAATCGAAAACAGAAATTTCTTCAAAAGTATTCAAAATTTGTTTGCATAAATCCTGCACAGGATAAATTCACTACATTTATGAAATTGTTGGAAAAATATTTTAAAAATTACACCCGCAAAAATATATATATTTCTTATTACTTTTGATTGTTCTTATGTAAAACTCGTAGAATAACTAAATTAACTTTTGAGAGGATTTTCCAAAATAACCCGATCAAACGCATGGGAAATTTTATTTTTAGCCGGACGTTGAATAAAAAAGAAATTTGTCTTTACTTCAGCTGAATTGTCTCTGCCGTGCCTGATCGCAGAGTAAAAGCGCTGTTCACACCTTAAAGTATCTAAGAATATTCAAGTGAAAATAAATTCGGCCAAGAGTGTTTCTATTTCTATTGATCTATAATCGGAAGGAAACTACTGTGGGTCTGGCAGCACTAACTTTTAGCGCAATGGCTTGACTTTGTTAATGCATGGCCTGATGTAGAGAGCGTGTAATTTGTAGGAATGCTATAGCACCTATTGCCATTGTCACGGATTTTATTTTAAAGAAATTTTGTATAAATAAACAAATATTATTGTTTCAAACAGTAATTTATGTGATTCGCACCTGTTGCAGAGCTGAATACTCTTTTGCTTAAAGTTTATTGAATGCTCGCTTTGTTCGCGTCTAAGCAAGCGTTTGTTTCGTTTATTAGGCGTTCTCCGATAAAAATAAAATGTTTGCTGCAGCTCATCCTTAAGTAAGCCATTCAGTGGTCCACACTTGTAGTTTGCAGGGTCTATCGCTGTGACTTGTTTATCATAAGACTAGAGTTTACTTCTAGAACATTTTTATTATCCTTTAGCTTAAGGACAACAGGAGCAACAGGATCCACCTATCTTCACCGTCTTGTTTAATCTTCCTCTTCTTCAGCTGCACCATTGCCTCCTTGTGTCTTCTTCATGCTCTTCCTGTTCACGCGATCTGGACAGCCACCACCGAAGGGCGGTTTCAGGGAGAAATCAATGTGTTTCTGGGAGTCCAGACGCACAACAAACGATCGAATGTTGACCACCTGTTTGCGGATACGGATATGTCTCTGACGGATCAACACACGTGCATGATGGATTGGACTTGACCAATCCTAATTTGAAGACCTGAGTCTGAAGACGACGTTCCAAAAAGTCCTCGATTTTCAAACCCAACACGTAATCGAGCTTCATGTGGGACTCATCCAACATACCAATGCGCACCAAACGACAGAGTCGAGCATTACCTTGGAACAATCTCTTCTCGTCCTTCTCATCTAAAGTGAGGAGCTCAGGAACAGCTTCACGCATCTTGGCAAGAACATACTTGACCCTCCACACCTCACGCTTGTTACGGAGATCATACTCGCCAATGATCTTGCCTTTTCATAGGGACGACGTGGAGTCACATAAGTCTTCGAGAAGACGGATGGAATACGCCCGTTCACCATTTTGTCACTTTTCTAAACCGATTTGTTCGATTGAACTGTTTCGCCATGAAAAAGCAGAAGGGTCAGTCAGAAGGGGTGTTCTTCCACGCTGTGGTGTAAAAAAAAAAACCTTCGGGCTGTTCAATTCAAGTTGATTTTGGACAGTTTCAAGTCTACAATTCACCGTATATTGGTATCCAATCCATTCCAAAACTTTGAGGGCTATGGTTCTAGAGCTCTAGCTGATCTTAAAATTGATCCAACTGTGCCACGTAAAATTTGAAAACGCAGTACACTGTGCAGCTTGGACACAAATAGCCAGAATTTATCCAAACCTGCACCGGATATGAGCAAGGAGCAAGGCGCTATCATGCTCTTAAACCCTTTGTGCAGAGCATGTGTTAATACAGAAAAAATCTGACCAGCTACTGGGAAACGAAGAACCAGTAAACCATTACACCAAAAGAGTAAGTCTTAAAGCAAATGAGGTTAATTGATAGCACAACGTCTACAACTTGGAGATAGTCGATGAGTTCAACTATCTCACAGAAAACGATATCGTCGTGAAATTCCGATGAGATTGACTGTAGGAAACCGTAGCTTCTTCTGCAAATGGCTTATCCTATATTGTACGTAATGTTACACTACAAGCAAGAAAGCAGTACAAGTTTTGAATTCCTTTTAAAGAAATATCCTCCTTCGAATATTCGGTTCTGTGTTAGTGGAGAGCGATTGGAGAATAAGATGTAACTGCGAACTTTATAAGCTGCACTAAAATGTATACCAAGAAGCCAAGCAACGTTGACTACATTGGCTCCACCATATCGAACGAATGGACAGCAGCGCTCCAGATACTAACTTGCTTAACAGGCTCCCGAGTGTCTCTGCCTGAGACACTGGAACCTTCCATCCTTATCGACCTCATGCACGTTGTTTTTAGTTGTCTGACATCCGTGATAGATTCGTTCTTAAAACGGTTTTTCTCGCTGAGGACTGTAATTCGAAGATCCTCTTGGCTGCAGCATTATTATCCATCTGTCCAATGTGGCCGAACCAGTGTAGATAACGGGTTTTGGCTTTTTGAACTACATCATAGAGTTCGCAGTTCAAAAGTGCTTTATATGTTCTCTGCTTTCCCGCTTATTGTCCAGCACTTGGCACAATTACATTGATGGATTGAAAATGGGGCTGGCTGGCTGTGGATCCGATACCAGGTTGAAATCCATGCCACTGTTATCTACGTCACGACTAACTTTCATAGGGGCATCAGAGGTGCAATAATCAACGTCTGCTGAGATAGTCAAGTAGCAATTATGGCATTCAAATTGCACTCTAAGGAGTCCAAGATGATTACGCGCTGCTTCAACTAATTGCAATCCTTTTGCAGACCCAAAGTAGCCAGGTTTGGATCAGCTACCGATCTCTTAGGTCCGGACAAATGAATGTCATCAATAGCAGCGCCAACCTGGGAAAATGTTCCAGGAGAGGACACTTTAAATTCCATAAAAAGGATATGGACTTTCTCCTCTCAGGTGGCTTGTGGTAACATCTTTAACCTATCTTACGAGACTGTGTGCCAACGATAGGGGATTCTTTGCAAAGAAATTATTTACTCCAAGGACACAATTGGAGGATGACATTTTTAGAAATTTTACAAAAATGTATCACCAAATAATTTAAACTATAATTCACATTTGCTTACACAAAAACTCTGATAAAATTCTTGAATTTCCATTCTTCGAATTTCGAAACAAAATTCAATTCGAAACAATCACGAGAAACACCGCCTCACAAGCAAGGATAACACATCGAAACAAACTGTTTGAGGCCAGTTGGAAATAAAAAAACAGTCTCCAAGTAAATTTCAACAAAATAATTATCTATCCAACAGGTGAATCATAAACCACTAATAGTCTACAAGATGTTTTTAATTTCATTTCGATATTGAAGTATCTCAAATTGCCGGCACACACTTACCAGTTTTTCCTTTGACACGGTGCCCAGTCCATCCCTGCCAATCGCCGATGACGTTGTTTGCACAGCAAGAACATTCCAATTATCCATTTTTTTATTTGTTTATTTTAAATTATTTATTTATTTTCCTTTTAACTTATTCACTGTCAATCACTGAATAAAAGTTTTAAAAATGTTTTTAACATTTCTTTTAAATTTACATACATATCCTAAAAGTATGCAATGTTTTTGTATATTCTTTCGAAATTAAATGAAAATGTTTTTAAAAATCAAAAATTTCAATAAGTTTTCTAATTTGTTTACTTGTTTTGAAGCATTGAATAAACAAATTTATTTATTTACTTGGTTTAACACCTTTGGTTGGTGTTCGGTACTAAACTTCGATTCACAATGAAACATGTGGATTATCAAAAATTGTTAATTATTTGTTTATATTAAGTGTACGATCAGCACGGTATTAGATTTTATGCCTTTGTTTTTGCAAAAAGTTCGAAATCGAGATACCAACTCGCACTTCTTGGGAAACTGATGATTCGTTGCTAAGTGTAAAAGGACTAGGGTGGTATGTTGTCCAGTGTACTGTGTGAACGACTAAATCCGTTTTGCACCACATTCATCGACACCTATCAATGTAGTTTCCCGCCCGGCAAATCGACGATAGACCAAAGCTTCACACTGCGGCAAATCTTGGAAAAGATCAAAGAGTTCCAAGTCGATAGTCACCATCTTTTCATCGACTTCAAAGCCGCATACAGCAGCATTCATCGCACCGAAATATATAAAACGATGGCCAAATTTCGATTTTATCACGCAACGTAAGAGAACTCGCAATGCACCGTGCAGTTTGGAAACAGAACCTCAGAATTATTCCAAAATTGCACCGGATTTCGGCAAGGAGACACGCTGTCGTCTGACTTCTTTAATCTTGTGCTAGAGCAGATACTGCGCAAGACCAGCATAAACACAGAAGGCATTATATTTAACAAATCCATCCAGCTACTGGGATACACAGATTAAATCGACATCATCGCCCGTTCCCAGCGTGGCATTATTAAGGCTTTTACGGCAATAGAAGAACAAGCCAAACGAATTGGTCTCACGATGAACGAGGATAAAACACAGTACATGCTGTCTACCAAAAACCGATCCGTCGAACACCATCTAGGTCAAAACCTTACAATTGACAGCTATAATTTTGAGGTAGTGAAGGAGTTTATCTACGTCGGGGCAAATATCAACTTCACAAATGACACTCTAGTGGAGATTCGACGAAGGATAACCTTAGGCAACCGCTGCTACTTCGGTTTGTCCAAGCAACTAGGGTCCAAACTTCTAACTCGATGGTCCAAAATCATGCTCTACAAAACCCTGATCTTGGGAGTCTTGCTTTATGGAGCTGAATGCTGGACGATAAGTAAGACATCGGAGCAGATCTTGAGATTCTTCGAAAGAAAATTTCTACGACGAATATTTGATCCTTTTTGCGAGGAGGGCGAACGGAGGAGAAGATATAACCGCGAACTTTACGAGCTGTGGATGTAGTCTGGCAGGCAAAAATCCGTCCACTGCACTGGCTCGGCTACATCGAGCGAATGGATGAGAATGCTCCAACTTAGACGATCTTTGAATCCCAGCCACCTGATTCACGAAGAAAAGGAAGACCAAACCTCCAGTTTAAAGATCAGGCAATCGCCAACGCCAGAAACCTTGGTCTAGTAAACTGGAAGCAGTGCAATCGATGATAGATATGGGACCCTTCTGCGGCATCCTTGATTCCACATTTGAAACAAGTCTAGATGGAAAAAACGGAACAACTTGTCGTATTGCGATAACATTTAGGGACTTAAACAGGCCAAAAGAATCATCCGACCCTTGAACTAGTGGTACATCCTTAATCACGAAAGGGTACCCAGTTTCCTCTCAGATATCACTTAGATAAACTAAATATAGTTCAGGACTTTATCTAGATTTAGAGGAACTCCAATCAGTGGAACAAGTACTGTATGATTGAGTGTCTTTCTGTTACATAGGTTAGGAGGCGCTCTTCCTCAAGCATATTCTGACACCTGAGAACATAAGAAACGCCTCTACTAGAGACATTCTCAACTTTATTAGGGAGATCAAAGATCTCCTAGTTCAACAAGCTTCTGGCTCAATAGATATTATAAGTCACAGTACCTTATGCGTCAGTCGCAGAGCCAATTTTAATAATAAATAAACAGCCTCAATCTTTACCGAAATCTTTTAATAACTCCTACTGCCGCCAGATCTGCTTGGTGATGCGGCAGGTGCTTCCTACTGTCTATCTGTGATTGGCGATGTTGATCGCGTTTCTGTTAAGTAGCAATTTGCAGGTGGTGCGAGACATGCTTAAATTCCCCTTTTCCGGAAGAATTGGTAGAGAGAATTGCCTGGAATGTCTCTGTGCTTCGGCACCCATATAAGGTGAATTTTGAATTGCTCAGCCATCTCGTTAAGAGACAAGCGGCAATTAAGGGCTGTTTTTGAGTTGAAGTCGACAGATTCCAGGGATTTTATCGCGGCCTGACTATCAGTAAAAATTGTGATATCCCGAGAAGATAGTACATTATGCCTCAGCCACGAGAGGGCTTCCTTGAGTGCCATTATTTCGGCTGGGAAGACACTGCAATGGTCAGGCAAACGGAAAGCCAATGAATTATGCGTGGTTGTAGGCCCCACCTTCTTCCTATTGTTTTTTTTTTCCAGAAGTACAAAGCTGTGGTGGTGTTGTGGTTAGACTTCCAGCTGAGCTGGCGGTCACAAGTGGAAGATTACCTCAACCAACTTGGAGGCAGTTACAAAAGGTCGCAGGCACAATAGATCTATTAGGTCGCAGTGTCATATTCGTCAGTCGCAAAGCCAATTAATTATAGATTAGGACGGATCTATCTGGAGAGTCTTTGACCCCGAACTGGCGAAAAAGTTTCAAATATTAGCGTGACGCTTAAGGCTTAAGAAATAAACGTTGAGTGCTTAGTAAGTTTGTGTCAAGACTTTTCTTTAGGACGTAACATACGACGCCGTTTTTTTTTACACCTTTTTATGTACATACATAAACGGGGGCAAAGTCACGGGCAAAAACTAATTTATTTAATTCACTATAATTTCTCAACGGATGTACTCAAATAAACTTAATAACGCACTTCTAATTAAATTCTATTTTTAGAATTTTCACCAAATTCTATAAGCAAACATGTAGGTAAACTTGTTTTAATTGTTACTTTCGAGGTAATTTTCACTGTAAACCTTAAAATCTATAAATAAATTTTACAAAAATTACTTTCACATTTTAATTATTTGTGAACAAAAGAAAAATTGCACAAAAGATTAAATATTTGGCATGCCAATCACTTTAATTTGAAAAACAAGAACACACCACCTTTTAGAATTTTAAAAGTGACCAACAAGAAATTCCATCTTTTACCGAAGATGTACCTCTCGCATCGAAAATCCCGACTGACTGAAGAATTTTCGCTTAGCAAAAAGTGTTATAGAATAAACATAAATAAATAAATAAATAAAATTAAAATATTTCTTCACATATGTGTATAAACCATATGCTACTTCTTGTGTTAGATGCCCTTTGGCATACGTTTTTCAATTTGTATCTGCTGCAACGAAACTGTGTGCGGGATGCGCGAAAATTGACAGAAACTCTATAAAAAGATCAGAAGCAAATCTCTGGTGGTTTGATGTAGACGCCGCCGCCTTCGTCGGTACCGGCCGTTTGCTGTCGAATGGTGCATTTTTGGCAAGAACCCTGTGAATGCACACCAGGAATACCAGATTAAGTTTGAGGGTCACGACATCTTCTGACAGAATGATCAATTTTATTTGGACGGTTTAACTTGCAAATGGTTTTGGATCACACGGTGAGGGCATTTGTCCACTTGGCGGATATTTAAAAATACAATTCGTAACAAGTCGTATGTGTGTATAGATTGTTTGGCGATGCAGAAACAACAATGTCGTTAAATAAAGCTCAGAGTGGGAAAAATGAACGCCCGGAGATCTAAATTTGTGTTTATTTTAACGAAAAAAAAAAAACAAAAAAACAAAAGAACTAAATAATCAATTAGTGTTTATAAATTCAAATTCAAGCGTAGTGTACGTCATGGTTGCTCATGGTTGGGATTCCCAGAATTGTAGATGCCAAAAATGTCTGGAAATCAGTGCGTTTATTAAGAGAGTGATTCCTTGCAATAGCTGGCCGAAACGTGACAATCCAGGAGGCTTTACAAGGCAAACTGGAGCCAATTTGCCGAAAGCAAGAAGGGTACTGTATCCAGGGCAAGACCTTTTTTGTGTCAGCAGATCACTAAAGTAAAGTGAAGGACATCACAACCTAGATTGTGATTTTAATTTAATTAAAAGTAACCTTAGAGACAGAGAGTTAATCTATGACACTGCAGAGGGTAGGTACGCGAACGAAGGAAAAATCACCGCTGATGCTGCACAGGGCACGCTTCACAAATGTAAGATCTGAGCGGATGCGCTCTATCAAAATATAGAAAGCAAAAGGCAGCGGAACAGCGAAGAGGAGTAGTCCGCGTGGCAAGCTTCTATTGAACTGTTTCAGAACCAGCAGCTCTCGTGTTCGCAGGAGTAATCCCTATCGATCTTCTAGTTCATAAACGATGAAAAAACAGATGTTAGGAAGGAAATAACAACAGCGGAAGCCAAAGGGGTCACCATAGAATGCTGGAGCAAGATTGATCGAAAACATCGCAGACTGTTCCCTACCAGACATGAGAACTTCTAGAGTACTAGAGTCCACAGAGGTCGGGAAAAGTGGCACCATCCTGACACAATTTCGGGATTAGTTTTCCTGAAGATGGAGATCGTTTTGTCGTTAAGAGTCCGACACACTGAGAGAACTCCGTCACTCTGAAGATGGAAACGGTTTAGTCGGTAAGAACCAGACACAGTGAGGGAACTTGGTCACCCCTGACGGTACATAAAGTATTCTCTCTTAAAAATAAAATAAAAATTCAAATATAGTTGATGCAAATATATGGGCGAAATTTTATTCAAGGTTACAGACTTTAGACTACAATAATCCTGGTTTCATATCTTACATATTTTACAAGTTAACCATTTCAGTGCCCCCTTAAGTTTTCAATCTTAATCGTGCACACAGCCCTCATATTCATGTGTCTTTTTTTTAGATAAATGCATTGTTTCAAAATAAAATCTCCCCATGACGCATAGCAAACAACTATAAGATGAACAAGACCACATTGCCCAAGTACTCGTGTATTCACAAAATGATTTATTATTATTTCATTGTGCAATAGCAGACATGTTCTGTAGTCTGCCTTCTGCAATTTGTATGATCATCTTTAATTTTTTCTCTCTCATCTTGTATCTTTGGTTTTTTAAACAACATTCGGATGGATCGCATTTATTTAGTAAAATTCTTTGATCTTAATAAAATTTAATACAAAATAGTCTTCCATGTTCCATGTGTTTTGATCTTTTTCATTCAAAAAGATCCAGATTGCTTTTCAAATCTAATATTTGACGGCCAATACAAATAACACATCATTTTGTTAATTATTTTTATCACACGTGGTTTACTCGACTTACCAAACGGTTTACAAATGAATTCAAGCACATAATGGAACCAAAAACTACCCTTAAATAAAACTTAATTAAAATGAAATTAAGAACGGACGAAAGAAATATTTTACTGAAGAAAGTAATAACTTTTCTGAAGGAGGAGCTATCAATAACTGGGAAGGGTAGGTATCAATTTTGATTAAAAATGTGGTTAATATCACAAAGGATACAACCTAATCGTTGGTATAGCAACTGTCCATAACTAACAAAAGGTCTCGTCGAAGTCTTGTAGAAAGAGCATCCCCGGATAGATGTTTGTTTTGGAAAATAATGAGATAAGTGTGCTGAAAAGAAAAAATTGGGAAAAAACTGCTGCCATAACAAAGGCTGCACATGTAAGGATGCGGATTCGACTTTAATTCCAAAATCAATAAAGAAATCATCTTCGGCGGATTAGTTAGAAAGTACAGCTTCCACAGAACGACAACAGATAACAGCTTCTAGACTTGACTTTGCAGTAGTAGTATTAGGTTCTCAAAACGAATACACACAGCAACTTGGCTAATCGAGCACGTGCTAATAGAGCAAAAAACATTCGAAGCAGCAAACGTCGTCTCTGACATCTCATCTCACAGGTCGACTGTGCAACGAGAAGAAGTTGGAAATGGCCTAGAAAAAGACACTAGATGTTGAACGTCTAAGCGCACTTGGAGTAGCCAGAGACTACAAAGGGGAACTGAGTGAGCCACTGTTCACTCACTCGTCTTCCACTGACGCCAACACACAGTCGCCGTGGACCCAGTATCGCAACATCTTCAAAGAGGTAGCCGAATCCACCTTAGGATATCAGCCACTCTCGAAAAGATTCCCGTAGTATGATTATGTTTGTGAATACCGGAATAAGGTGAGAGAAAATACACAACTTATGGGAAGAGTATCAAGTCAGAAGTAGAAAAAGAAAAAGAAGAAGTAGAGAAGTACACAGTCTCCCAGCGCAAGGAAATCGAAGAGTCATGTGAGAGGAACAACATTCTGGAGTTCTTTAGGAAGGTCCAGCAAGTAGAATATTGGCTGAAACCGGTCACCGATGCATATGGAATATGTCCCATCCAACATACTTGTATAATGCAATGAAGCCTCTGTAGACTTCCTTAAATCTGCTGTTCCCAAGCTAGATGTACTCTTGAGATACACTCAGGTCAATCTAGCGTTCGCCCGACATCATTCCAGCCCGATCGCGCAGGTCCTATTGATATCTATGAAGTTCTCCGTTTTTTTGAAAAACGAGTGGAGGGTCATCAAAGTTGAGGAGCCAGGTGAGGCCGAGAAGCTTGTTTTCCTAATCCTGAACTCAAAATCATTTGAGCCCCTAAGCAAGAGAAACTTCAAGATCTGCTTTGGGATAGATAATCCTCATCTACAACTATAAGAAAAAAGAAAACGAAATTTAATTGCTTTTAGAGCTGCGAGATCAGACCTCTTTTCCGCTTTAGAGATTCGTTTGTAGCAAGCTCATCCTCATCCGCAAACAACACAGTGATAAGGGCATCTGCACTTTTTAGCGATGATGCTCAAACTGATGCAGATTATAATCCATCTAGCATTCCAAAGCAGCCTTTGCTAGTTTCTTGCTTCCCCTCAAACAAAGAAGGAGAAGACATATCCAAGAGCCTTGGGTTACCAGCGACAATTCAAAAGCGAGGTTAAGGTCAACTCCACTTTTGTTCATGCTAAAGGACCATGTTAACCCAGAATCTACATTCTAACAAGAAATATTTCTCTTGTAAGAAGGAATCTCAAATAGTTGATCCAAGTCCATCATAGAAAACACCCTAGCTCGTGGCTCTGTTTCTTCTTTTCTCTGTTTTATTCTTTCTCTCTAATAAGCGCCCTTGGCGCCTGAATGCAGGAATAACCCGTCTGCCTCCCTGTAATAAACGTGCGAGTAATTTAATTCCCATGCAAACTCAATTAACTCCGACAACCAAGTGCTCACAGTGAATCACACTTGGGAGATCAAATCATTGGATTTCGTCATATTCGTTCAGTCTACTTCTCTGTCTGGTAAGATCATCAGAAAAACAAAGTCGCTCTTAGAAATTTATAGATACGATACAAAACGAATCAAATGGTATAACCAGGGAGATTACTACAAGTTACCGACTCTCCTCACAAGAGAAGCCAACAAAGTCCGATAAATGCAGCAAAAGAGAATGAATAAAGAACAGAGAATAACAAAAAACCCACACGATTAAGGTGTGTCTGTACGCGAACGTTGAGTTTATCTCGAGTTTCATACGTAGATACTTTTTTCACAGGTAAATTCATATCTTGCAACTGTATAACAGCAGGTAAACACTCGGCTCAAGTTACCAAGAGTGATAGAGAGGGAAAACGATAAAAGTGAAAACGTTGTGTGTTAGTACGTCCATTGGGCAAGAGTGTGCGTTTTGTTATTTTCTCGGCTTCCAAACCGAACTACAGGTTTTTTCTCTTTGGGCGTCAGTTTAGGCTAGAGCTAGTGTGAATCTTTATTGGTTTCAAGAATATGTGAAAATTATTAGAAAAAAAATTATCCAAAAGTCCCTTTGAAATTACAATTCGGTGCTAAGTTACAAAATTCGAAACATCTTGTGAACAATTCTTATCTAATCCGTGGGTGAATCATGGATACGTATAGTGCTGAGAAATTGCTGGCATTTTTCTATCCACTCATCATCTTTATGTCGGTGTTGTGTTGCATTACATCGGGTGTAGCATGGGCACATTGGCGCTATGTGCTGAACGCTTGTCCGGAGACAAATTGTGGGTGCTTCTTGAATGGACGCACCACTTATACCACCTTTGAGGGTGGTCATATTGCGTATTGTCACTTTGCCACCTATGGACTGATCTTACCGCTGTTCTTTGCTGTGGTATTGGGAATCTATCATGTGTATAGAGTGTGCATGGGCACTGGGAAGAGGAAGTCAGGCATCAAGACAGTGAGGCAAAGGTGAGTGTTTTGTTATTATTTGCATGTCTAGTGTAATCTATTTATCTGTTTACTTTTTAGTTCATTGACTTTGTTTTGCAATGTGATGCAGGGAAAGTGGTCTAACCTTAAAATTGTTAACCCTGTTTCGTTGATAAATGGTTCCACATGAAATTAAATGTTTAATAATCAACCGATCTGTCTAGGGGATGAGATCATCTACTTAATCTTTATCAGTCTTCATACTCATCTAATTGTTTAATTGAAACACACTTCGGTAATTTGCATACATTTAGTCGCCTTTTGACTTCTTATACATATGTATGTATGAATGCATACGCCAGCATTCTTAATGAATATATTTTATGAGAATGAGAGACACTTTTAAAGTTCACACTGGTCTTGCCTCAATTGATAACTTAAAGAGACTACTGCCTTGAGAAGAGTGTTTACCCATTTTCAGTGATCGCTTGTACTTTGCTCCAACTCACAAGACTATACTTCCTGCAATCCCAATTTATTCTTTAGGAAGTGTGCCATGCCTCTCAAGAAGTGCTACTGTTTGAGGTTGACTTTTGGACCTATCCAACGCACAAACCACTTGTGAGTCACGAAGGCCACAAAAACCATGACGATTATCTACTTACCTAAGTTTTTCTAAAGTTCGACGTGAGCCTAGGTTTCAACCAACAAACCATTTCGGTTAGGCTGATCCTTAGCTAACTGCTTCCAGTTGTGCGCTCTAAACTTGCTGAGATCCTCTTTCACTTCAGCACGTCTCCCAAGGCGACATTTTCCTTTACAATTTACTTTGTCCATCTGGATTAGATTTGTGTGCCAGAGCGTCCATGTTTCAGCCATCTCACGGGTCCAATACATAGCTTTTGATGAGGTTAATGTCGCTGTACAGCTTCTTTAGTTCGTCGTTGAATCTTCTCCTTCAAAGCCCGCCAACGAAAACGAAACCGAATATCTTATGATGAATCTTTCAAGAATCTGTTGTTGAAAACAAATACTAAGTCTTGCCTTCGTTAACCACTCAACCCATTTAAGCCGCTTCTGCCTCAAGACTCGTGAATGCACCGATGATATCTCGCTGAGTTCTGCCAATTATATCAATATCGTCAGCATACGCAAAAACTTTTGAGAGATTGTGCCTCTAGTGTTGGCTTTGGAGTTTCACACAGATCCTTCAATGATAATGTTGAAGAAGTCGCATGAAAGTGCATCACTTTGTCTTAATTCCTTTTTGACATCAAAGGTCTCGGTAAGCTCGTTACCGCTCTTGATGGAGCAGCGAGCTTTCTCCACCGCTATCCTGCACAGACTGGTAAGAACGCCAAAACTGGATGTAGCTTTGTATAGCTCGTCTCTATATATGCTGTCATAGGCAGCCTCAAAATCGTTACAGAGATTGTATATATCGATTTGGACTTCTTGCGTTTTCTCCAGGATCTGTTGGATCATTTGTGGACTTTCCTGACCTAAAACCACACTGATAGGGGCCAACCAGTTTGCTGACCTTGATGATTAGCCGTCCGTTCAAGCAATCTTGTTGGATTTCTGCTTGGATATTGCTGTCCGCTTCTTGTGTTTTCTCCAGGATTTGTCGAAGTGTGAAAATTGGATCAATTGTGGACTTTCCTGACCTGAAACCACACTGATAGGGACCAACCAACTGACTTTTAAATAGCTTAACGGTAAGCCATCCAATCCAGAAGCCTTGTTGGATTTCTGCTTGGATAATGCTACCCGCACTTCATTTTGGTCAGTTTGACTATCATTGTGAATGGTTCATTCTGCCTGACAGTGGTTTGTTGGTTATACAGTCTGCAGAAGTGGTTTTTCCATATTGTCAGCTCCGATTGTGCCTATTATCTTATCAATTTCCCCAGTTGTTCTCATCATCTCTTCCTGCAATACCATGATAACGATGTTACAATAATATCAGCCTAAATGGAACTTTGACAGCTTCATCGCACATTCTTTTCGTTTTTTCTAAAAATTAAAATCAATTTCCCATGTGGGCTGAAACACTATGGCTTATTTATTGTTCATTCAATTTACTATTTATCTGCTGGCAACAAACTCATTTCTTCATAATTCATAGTCCATACATCATTTCTTTGTTTCATTTCTTCAGAACCAATAAGTTTTAATACTCCAATTTAATTACAAGAAAAAAAAATAAACCGCATCCCATTAAAACAATTCTTATGACACCAACGCTACATAATTATAAAATTATTTGTTTGTGGTCTAATAAAACAAAAAGTTATTGCTTCCCGTGTTCATTGCCAAAAAAAAAAGAAAAAAAAATCTTAATAAATTCTTTTGAATTTTTCTTTTCCAGATCCGGTGACCTAATTGTCGTAACCACCGAATCGGAACTGAGTAACAATGGCATTTCCGCTTACTATTGGACACCTGCAGCTGTGATTTCCTGTGTCATGTTTCTGTATACCATTGTCTATGCCTCAATTTACACTGATGGTTTTGAAACCACATGCAAACAGTATCGTGAAACACTTCTCAAGGAAATTCAAGGCGTTGGGAATATCGTACCAGTTATCAAGGGACGACTGTCATGTGCCGCCATATTTGACTTTATGGACTACCTCGTTGAAAGTTATACCTACGAACGTCGTAAATATGGACGGATTAACAGTGCTGCATGCTTTTACATGACATTAGTTGGATCATGGTTAGCAGTTTTTGGATGGCTGAGTATATCCGTGGTTAACATAGTTCAGTCGAGACGGAATAGAACGGTGCGAATGTAATTACAGAAGTCAAAGAAGAAGAGTTTTTGAAACTTTTAAGAAATAAAATATAGATTCCACCCAATGTCTGGCATGTTTGCAAAAGTATTTAAGTTTTAGATTTAAGCAATTAATATTAAAACGATTTGAATGACCGGTAAACGAACAACGAAATATTGCCATGTTTATAGTGCACTTGAACTTTAACTGTTTGAAATAAATTTTTGAAAATATACATTACAAAAATACAACTGCATACTGCGTGTTAATAGCTTTTATTTATATGAACTCGAGATGTATTGCCTGTACGCCATCGTCTTCTTGTTTCTGAAACGCGTTTCAATCATCATTAACTCATTTCCAAAGAGTGAGAGAAATATTTCTGTGGCATTCAGATGGATCTAAGTCTTAAGGAGAGATTTTGGATTCTGTTTGGAATCTGCTGGACAGTTTTTGGTACACCAGACAAGAAGAATGGAAAAGTGGAGAGTATACGCAGTCTACCATCTCAAGAAAATCGAAGAGGCACGCAACAGGAGCAACATCCAGTAATTCTATAGGATAGCCAAGCAACTGGCAGCTGCGTTCTCCAGACCAAGAGCTCTGGCATCCATTATAGCTTGGTCCTTAAAATGAAGATTCGATCTACCTCGAGCCTGGGGGCTATGATTCAAAGACAGCCTTGAGCCTTTTTTCTCTAGGAACGGGCTGTTTTTTTTCGGAAAGAGACCAGAGAAGTAGAAGTAGGGTAAATGGAAAAGCTTAAACAGTGGTTTTGCTAGCGTGGGAGAACACCGCTTGAGAAATATAAATGGAATACCATCTGGGCAAGTGGATTTGTAAATGTTGAAACGTCTAAGTACTCCTGCAAGTACTCCTGCAACTGTATTTGATGCTCTCGGTTACAGGCGGAGGCAAACCACAAACTGTAAGTGTTGAGCTGGGTTCAGGAGTTGACAGCGGGAATGGCATTGTAAATGAACATTGGAATTGACGACTCGGTAGAATTTACTACCCTTGTGGTATTTCTTGCCTCAATTGTTGATTAGATAGGAATTTGACACGTCGAATATGGGCATTGCAGCCATTTCTGGCTGGTTTTAGATTTATTCGGTTTTCCTACAATTGTACGGGAAAACCAAAGCTTTTGTGAGTCAGTGGTCAGTGCTCCTAAATCTCATTGGGATACCTACGTCAGCACTTTAAAATGATCCATTGTTTGTAACCTGTTATTTGCAATACTCAAAACCTGAACGCGTCAAATGTAACATATGATCGGAATGTCAAAACAATTATTTTCCCGAAAATCACACATTTCCTCCAAAAGCAATATTATTTGAATTTCTTTTCGGAAAACTGTAAAAAATAAACGCTTCACGGTGCATCCTTTAAATAGACGAATGAGTCATGCACTAGAAATGGTGCTTGCACCACGCAAGTATCCTTTCGTGGACATGAAAATCGCTGATAACTCGGTGCTGGACACTATCGACGGGCGCTACCCATGTCCTAAGTGTGGACGTTCTCGGAAATTCTTTTGTTACAACTGCTATGTTCCCGTTGGTACTCTCGACCAAATTCTTCCCAAAGTTAAGCTGCCCGTTAAGATTGATATCATCAAACATAAAAAGGAGATTGATGGAAAGAGCACAGCTATTCATGCAGCCGTTCTGGCACCGGGCACGTGCCAAATGTATACATATCCCGACATCCCGGATTACTCACAAGAAGATGGTGTTGTTCTAATATTTCCCGGTGCGGAGAGTGTGACTGTAGGTAATCTGTTTGACAAGAATGTGAGACTTAAAACAGACGACAACTACGGGCTACCCTATGGATACAACATGGGAACTCTACTACGGAAGAGGGTGCCCGAAATTATAACGGAAGAATGTGAGCACCACGGAGAATATCCGTCTTACACTTTCGACAACCTGCCAGTAAAGCGAGCAGTATTCATAGACAGCACTTGGAACCAAAGTCGAGGAATCTATAAGGACAAACGAGTTTGCAGTCTCACGCCCGTGGTGTTGCAGAATCGATTCTCACAATTCTGGCGCCATCAGAAGGGCAGTCCCCGATGGTACCTCGCCACAATAGAAGCAGTTCATCAATTCATGCTAGAAGTGCACATGAACGCATGGGGATTGAACAAAAATTACCGTGGTCTTGATAATTTGGAGATTTGCGAAGACTGTTTCCAGACAGCAAGTGTGATTGACCATGACGTTAGAGATGAAGACCCCACAGCGCCTTACAATGGGCAATATGATAATCTTATGTATTTTTTCTCAAACATGTACGACCTTATTCATAAGTACTACGACCACAATGAGCTCAAGTCCTACAAAAGACCGATCTAAGATGCGAGAAATAAAGGTTTTGTTTTGGAGATAAAATTTGCATTTTCTTTTCTATTTAAACCCAATATGTTTTTAAGAACTACTAATATCAAAGGACTACATCTATTTTTTCTTCTTCTTGGACTCTTCACCGACTGGAGTTGTTTCTGGACGAGGTTTTTGCCAGTTCAATGGTCGGCGTCTATAGATCGGCCATGGTGGAACAGTGAGCTGTAATTAAAGAGACAAAATTATTCACTTTCTAATGGAAGTTATCCATTTTCACTTACAAGTGCTGCAAGAAGGAATCCAGCTCCCAGAATGTATACAGTTTGTGAGAATTGCTGAATGATTGCACCCCATATCAATCCAACAATGCCGAAGAGTGTGATGATGAATCGAGAATATTTTTCAGCCTTGTGCTGGCCATCAAAGTCCTAAAATGGTAACAAAATGTTTGATTGACTTTATTTATTAGTTAATTGAACACCTTACCATATGAGTTTGAATATCGAACATCTTAATAATTGAATTTTGCAAACTTTATTCAACGTAATCAATTGTTGGATATATTTCGGCGTCAACACAACACGTCAGCTAGAATGTTAAACTGTCAAAATTGACGGATGGCTTGAAAATGAAATTGGAATAGATTAGCGGTAAAGTCAGTAGTAGATGGATTTTAAAGAAAAATATTTCAACGAAGATTTTAAAAAGGATGTTTTATAAAAATTACTATGGAAAACATAAAGTTGTGTTAAAAATCAAGTTTTAGACAATTATTATGTTAGTAGTCTTCTCAAGCATGTTATTAATTCTTTTCAGAATGCTCTCCGCTCATGACACTTTGAATTTTCAGGTTGTAAGGTTTATCAAAGAACCAAGCACCAAAACTTGCAGACACAACTTCGCAATGGATGGATCACTCCATATATATAGAGATAATCATGGTCGCCATGGCTTAGTAGTTAGTGCGTTGAAAAACTAGTAGAGCTAACACGGGTTTCATCCCCAACAAAACAACCAAACGTTTTTCGAGGTGCAATCTCCCGGCAAGCAAGGAAAAACCTCTGAAAATATAAGCTCACATGAAGCTTAAAGCGGGTGGCTGTGTCGCGAGTAACGACAGATGACGTTAATACGTCTGCAATGTTCGCCAAGTGATCCCTTATAATGAGAAACTAAAAGTTCCTAAAAGTATGCATCTCTTTTGAGACAGTGGAATATTTAGTCACGCCGTTAATGCGGGGCATACTTCTTGCCATTCCTACACGGCTCAACTTGCTCATATGGTGCTTCTTGGATACCACTGGATTGTTGGCCAAACATTTGTTCCAACTGCATACGAATTCTGTATTTCGACTTGGTTTTAGACCAGTATAAACCAACATTCTGTTGACTTCTGTTAATATTCAGCAACAACGCCATGAAACTTTACCATAATTGCTCGAAACGAAATAAATAAAAATAGGACATTGATTGATGACAAAGGCCTCGGCTTGGAATATGAACGCGAATTCACCAAGGCTATCTGAGAAGTTCGCACATGATGATTCTCCAAAGATTCCGGAACCAGGGGTCGAATTACGGCATCAGTGATCGAGTAACTCGTCACGTAAAAATGAGCATTATGATGTATAAACGATCAGTCCGACGTAATAATCCCCTTTATTACGTGACGAGTTACTCGATCACTGATGCCGTAATTCGACCCCAGTTTTTGATCCTTCCGTATACCAGTCGAAGTCAGAAGGTGATGGTTGGGGTCCTCCCTTGACGGGATAACTATCAATCCGCCGTTCAGAGTTGGCCATAAAATTGAAGGTTCTTTCCATTCAAGTCTTACTAGAAGCTAGACCTTAATTCCGCTATTGCCCTCGATCGCTCTATGTGCCTATTTTGTAGAAATCCACTAAGATTTATTTGGACGATCAGTCCTATCTTTACTAACGTTAAATCCTCTCGTGACCGGGTAAGAAATGGACGATTGATAATTTACTAAATATGTTTTCTTGGGACTTGGGGATTCAGAATATTTATTTTCAATGAGTCTCACATGTGCGTTAGTAGCAATGATTTCCTGCCTGGATAGGTATTTAAGGATTAGCAACATTTTATTATCTTATTCTTATTTGTTCTTATAATTTTTTTGTTTTTTTTGTAGATTTTCAGCAATACCACCTCTAGGAACAATGTCTGTATTTTTATGAAGGTAACTGACTACCTTTTGAGTTTTCTGTTTTAGTCGGGAGTTGAAATAACATTTATTTTATGACCCTAGAATGTACTTTAGAAACAATAATCCCTACAAGCTGTTGAAGGATCACATTGTCTTATCTTCTATTATTCTAACCGTCTCAGGTAGATTTTAAACAATTACCTAGACCCCAATAAAGTCTGAATGAAGATGTTTTTGTAGATTTGGGTACCTGGTGTTGAATGCATTTCTGCTATAATCCGATTCAATCCGTGAGCACTTTAGGGACTGCATTCGACGTAGATACTACTCGAAACTGAAAAAACTATGCACGAAACGAAATTTGCAACGGATTATACCATGTAGCTCTCTTAATTCATACGGTTGTATGAGTGCAGATGATGTCCATATTAAAAACCAATTTACCCTAACCTGTTCCTCAGACTTTAAAAAAAGGCTATCTTCCATAATCCCTAGCCGTACTCCTAGCCAAGTCTGCATCCTTGCCTCCTATCTCTTTAACATTTTCATACCTCCAATAGTATCCATGATGATATTGCACGTCGAATGAAAGTTGTTAAAAGGGCGCGAAATCTTTTGGGACCGAAAAACCACTTAAAATCAAAGGTTTGCTATATACTATGTCCGCCATTACAAAATGTTCTACGATTTCTACGATATATGAAAAATATGAGGGAAAAATGATGCAACGGAAATGAATATGTTACGGATGTCAACGTGACTTAATTAGAATGACGGGCTTTCGCGGAAGCTTTCATGCAAAGAAACCGCTTGTGAAAACGCTTTAGACTGAATGCATGAGCTGGTACCGCCATGCACAAAGAAGATGATCAATAAAATTCATCTAAAAATCAATTGGACCCAAGTTCCAGACGAAGTTTGAAAAAGAAGCAGAAGAAATATAATTGGATCACTCAAATGTAAGAAAAACAGAGAATATCATGCCGCATCTTCGGAAACTCTGGGCAAATATTAACAAATTAAAAACGGGGCACATTCCAGCGCTAAACAGATCAAACTTAACGCTCTTCATAGGGATTACCACAGCCCACAACCTACTGGCGGCCCACCTTAGAAGAATGCGTTTAAGCACAGACGACCTATGGAGAGGCTGTAGGAATACAGACGTGGAAGAGAACACAACTCACTTCCTATGCGAATGCGAACAAGAAAGACGGCCCTCAGTGAATACTATTTCATCGACCTGGGCACCTTGTCTAAGAAATCACCAAAAGCTATTACAAAATTAAATACGAACTCAACATGGTTCCGGGAGGCAGAATGATCGCAATTACACTCACCCAGACCTTTCGCTTCTTTTTGTCTTTTCAGACTGGACACTCCATGTTAGAGGAACACAATGGATCCGTAGAGATCCGAATGAATTCTGCATCAATTGATGCAGCCACCTCTTCAACCTTCCTACCTAGAAGTCTAAGAACAAATTCACTTCCAAGATAAAATCAAAAAGTCGGTAAAACGCTAAACTGCGTGAGTTGAACTTCAAAGCAAATATATGGTCTCATAAACCTCACACAGAAATAATGTTTGTAATTATAATAACTTTATTGCTTCATAACCGATTGTATAATATATTTGTATAATATTATGTTTTCTTACATTTTCATTGTAATTATTATTTTCATTTTGTTAAATATATTTCTTTGTGTATATAAATATAAATTTAAAATGTGAAAAAAAAGAAGAGATTTAAAAAACAAAAAAGAACTTGATTATGACAATTATCAAGCGGGCTCTCTCTAAACAGACTGCAGTTAATTTTAGGTAAACTACGCCAACTACATTTAAAAAAAAAATGTTTGCGTGGGACCTTGCTACGCACGAGACAATCACTACCAAAGACAACAAAGTACCTACAGCGTGAATGAGATTGTTCAAGGAATTCCTTTTTGAGTCTTAAATATGAATAATCAATAAAAGTACATAGTAAAATATTTTTAAAAAAATCACGAGTTGGATTTTTGTTTCGTTTTGAGTTGCCTCGGCATTAAGACTGCTCATCGGTAAGCTCTAGAAACTGAGTGCATACATCGCGACTGCAGTCGCCCTTATTGTTGAAAACGAACTTGTAATAATGTCCATCGGCACATATCGCTAGAAAGAAAGTTTTCTTTTTTGAGAAAAAAATTGAGGTTTGCAAATTATCAGGGTCCTACCAATAACAGAGTTCGGATCCGATCCAAATGCACAGACACACGGTGGCCCTTGTGGGATGGAAAACTTCACAAAACTCCATTGGCTGGAGAAATATTTTGGTATGATAGGGATTGATGATTCCTTTGGCTTCGGGTCATCTAGATTGAAGACATGTATAGTTCCATGATCCGAGGACACCACCAGCATTGTGGATTGATGATTGAAGTTAATGCAATAAATGGTTGCCTGAAAGAGAATTTCTCCAAATTAGCACGTAAACCAAGCATTTTCGTGTGAAACTTACCTGATTACTGCCCCGTCGTAGTTCGGCAACCTTTTTACCATTGTCAGTGTCAAAAATGCGAATGAGAGTGCCTTTCTCGCTGGCTGTAGCCAAACGGGTACCCTGAAGATTCAATGCAATGCAACTGATTGATGCCTCGTGGGCAACCACTTCCAAAGGAGCACGCTCTGTGTTAGCCAAATCCACAATCTTTAAAGAAAAATCACTCAGAATAGGAAAATAAGAGATTTTAATTTCACTTACCTGAACATGTCCAGTTCTTCTGCCAGGAAACGCGAGCAGACTTTTATTACTATGCGGGCATAGAACGCACAAACCCAACTGATTCGCGCTTGTTTCGAACACATGCAACTGCTGTGGTTGCTGTGTGAACGTGTATACCTTGATGACTCCTTCGAGGACTACAACAATTCTATCACGACGCAAACGGACCGCTTTCACGGGTTGATTAAAATCCAACGAAATGGCAGGTGCCTTCTTCAAATCATCCCAAACAATGACCTTATTCGGGGGATACAATGGACGAATACCTCCACCGACTAAGGCCAAATAATTGCAACGAAAGAGCATCTCAACATGACTAAGACCACCCTCTGGGAAATATTGACGTTCTTTCTCCTTGAGAGGGTCACAGTTGTAGACGCGGAAACCTGTGTCTGTGGCACAGGCAAAGCACCCTGGAAAAAAAATTAAACTTCAACCATTAGATACTCTGCAGATGGCTCCAACAGATCACAACACTACCAACCTTGATCTTGATTAAATCCGGCATAGAGGAGGCCATTGCCGTACGGGTTTGTGTCGATTAAATTCATTTTATTTTGATTTTTCGGCTTTGCAAATTTTCTTTAGCGTATCATTAAAATTACTGCAGTACGCGACTGGCTGATTTGACTAGCTTTGCGAGGATGATTACAAGATTATTTTTCTATAATAAAGTGCGTGATTTTTTTTCTTTTATTTGTTGAGTATTTCGCGAATTGTGATTTACTTTGGCAAACAAAAAAAAAAAATGATAACAAATAAAAACGTTTTACTTTCGTGATGTTTCTACTGCGAATTCTCAGAGATCACTCAAATGTGATTTTCGCTGCACTCACGAAGTTGACATTTCACGGAACAAGTTGGAGGAGGAAACCATGACAACTCAAATAGGGTGACAACACAAAAGCAAATGTTTTCATCTGTTTTTCTTAAGGTGGATGTGGAGTTTTGGAAATCGTTAAGGCGTCGACACAGGTAACTACATGAAATGAGCATGCCGATGGATGGGACAATCTATGTTTTGCTTAGTTAGTTCAATAAGTTTTACCTTGATGATTAAGTTGAAGCAACTATTCAGCTTTCGTGAGGATCACGTACTTCGAGTCGCAATCGAGTTTTTTCCCTTCAGTGTGTCTGCCTCGTTTTCACTAAGGCAAACGTCATGATTTGGACAAAATGTAGCAAATTAGAAGCCAAAATACATCTCATTTATGAATTCCAAACACACGTACGTAAGTTGAAGCTATGAACATATATTCAGTTATCAAAGTGGGATAGTGCGACCTTTATTTCATATTTTCTTTCTTTGAATCAACTTATGCCGCCCTGCAGCACGTTTGAACCAAACCTGGACACCAACAAGCCCCTCTCCTTACCATGGTCACACAACAACTTGGCTAAAATTCCCTTCTACTTCTGCGCGCCACCCAAAAGGAAGTCTTCTTGAACTGCATTGTCCCTCAAGTTAGTGTTCATTCGCTATACATTTCTCAGCCATTTCAAATGTCCAATAGCCAGTTTTTTAACTAGGTCAATGCTGCTGTACTGCTTGTAGAGTTCATCGTTGAATTTCTTAAAGTAGGCCTTATGTAGAGTCTCCCTCGTTGTTCCGAATAGGGCATCAATTGTTTTCCTCTACCTAATTGTGTAGCTCGTAGTAATAGGAACCAGCCCCTTGAAGACATGTAACTACGATTATTCCACAGTCTTCCCCACCTGTACTGAATTTACCTCTGCAGCCCGCTCTCATCCTTAAAATTCTTTTAACAAATACTACTTAATACTAAGCTCCATGAGTCTGAATATTCCAACAGCAACAACATTTTGTGTTTCTTTTTTTTAAAGTTTTTCTTTCTATTGGCAACGCAATTGAATAAAATTACTTTTCCCATTCCGTTCCACTTTGACATTTCACCTTGAATTATGTTTTCATTTTGCAGTGCACTAAAACTTCAAACTCATCTTATGCACTTTCCAAATAACACGGCATTTATCGATAAACCGATTTGTTTTTTATTGAAAATATTATAAGTAAATCGAATTAAAGCATTTCGTTGGTGTGAAAATGTATCTTCGCAATAGTAGCAAACTTTCAGGTGAATATCTATTCATTTCCGTTGAGAATTTCAATTTTTCATTCATGATTGCGAATAACTTTAGGTAATTTGTTCCGTGCCTTTTCCACCACCACCAGTAGCAATCAAAATGCCGCACCAAAAACTGCTATTCTTATGTTAAATATGGGTGGTCCTCAGACTACTGACCAAGTTCATGATTACCTTCATCGAATCATGACCGACCGGGATATGATCCAGTTACCAGTGCAGAGTAGGTTAGGACCTTGGATTGCACAGCGAAGAACACCGGAAGTTCAAAAGAAATACAAGGAAATCGGTGGTGGATCACCGATTCTCAAGTGGACAAATCTACAGGGAGAGCTTATGTGCAAAGAGTTGGATAGCATTTCACCAGGGACTGCACCGCATAAACATTATGTGGGATTTCGTTATGTAAACCCACTGACTGAGGATACCTTAGCACAGATTGAAAAGTACAATGTCAAGTTTTCGCAAGGGAGTGTTGATATTTTATTTATTTGATTGTAGGGATGGTCCAGAGAGGGTTGTATTGTTTTCACAGTACCCCCAGTACAGCTGTGCAACGTCTGGATCAAGTTTTAATTCGATTTACTATCACTACCGCAAAAAGTAAGGATCACTCAACCAATTAGTGTAAGTAAACTTACATTTGCTCTTCTTTGTTAGTGCATTTCCCAGCAACATTAAGTGGAGCATCATTGACCGTTGGGGAAGCAATCCACTTCTGGTGAAGACATTCGCCGATAGAATCCGCGAAGAGCTTAAAAAATTTGTAGAAACTAAGCGGAAAGATGTTGTTATCCTTTTTACTGCACACTCACTGCCTCTAAAGGCTGTAAATCGTGGTGACCCATATCCATCTGAGATTGGTGCTTCTGTTCATATGGTCATGAATGAACTGGGATCTACGAATCCCTACAGTTTGGCATGGCAATCGAAGGTTGGCCCACTTCCATGGTTGGCACCAGCTACAGATGATGCTATTAAGGTAAATGCGGTGGTTTAGTGCAGATCATGCGAAATAGATTGAATTTGCAATGATTTTTCCAGGGCTACGTGAAACAAGGACGAAAGAATTTTATTCTTGTACCTATTGCGTTTGTTAACGAACATATCGAGACATTGCACGAGCTGGACATCGAGTATTGTGATGAACTTGCAAAGGAGGTAAATACAGGAGGGATTAGGTGATTCAAAGTTCACTAATAGGTGAACTGCTTGTTAAGCTTCTAACGTCATAAGAATCGTCTAGGGAGACGATGAGCTTCTCAATGAGGTAGCTCTATAAGCATAAAACGTATGAATTATCATCGAGTGAAGAAATTTGACATAAACAAGCATTTTTACTCTCCACCGGGTATTGCAAGCCATGTTCACATGCTGTTTTAAAGTCGATGAAAGGGTGACGACTTTCGACTTGAAATTCATCTTTGCCTCAGTGTAGACATTGTAGACATAGTCTTTGATCCGCCGAAGCGAAAGTCACACTAGAACGTGTCGGTTAGTGTGCTGCAAACAAACTTGCGGCGTTTACAACATACGTTGGGTAGGATTTTAAATGTTAAATATAGCAGAGATATACCAATATGAGGCATTCCTTTCGCCGACATATACTTGGTTGATGACTTCGTGCGTATAGTCTCCTAAGACATCACCTCTGTATTGGAAAAGGGTGACCGGTTTTCAGAGGCGGCAGCTTTATTGCTTTTAAGGGTCTTTTTTCCTGTCCCAACCTCTTTTTAAACAGGGAGAAAGCGCTGTTAATTTGTTAACTGTATTTAGACTTGAATTCTCTTCTTGACCTATCACTATCTCCGTCTGAAGTCCGTTTAGCAGCTGTTGGAAAATACTGCCTAAACACATCTACAATTCTTTGCACCTTGGTAACTAAGTTTTCTTTGCCGTGTTGAGGAGCCAGTTACCTACTTGGCTTTTCAAATTTGGTTGCTTTTGCTAAAGCTTTCGACTTTTTTGAGCTCAATACTAATCTCCTTTATTGCAGGTCGGTGCAGAAGAAATGCGTCGTGCAGCTACACCAAATGACCACCCTCTCTTTATCAACGCTCTCAGCAGCATCGTAGCAGATCATTTAAAAAACGAAACCCAAGTGAATCCAAAATTCCTTATGCAGTGTCCAATGTGCGTTAATCCTCGCTGCAAGCAAAGCAAGAAATGGTACAAGCAGATTTGTTCCTAAGCGATAAGTGGTTTATGTGATCGTTTTCCGCGTTAAAAAACTGGTGATTGATTTAAGTTGCAATAAATGGTTGCCTGTTAAGGTTTTCAATAAAACAAGAAACATCTTCATTACTGTACACTGTTCCATTTTTTCAGTTTGTTCCAACTGAATTTACAACCATCCCACCGAAATGACTGTTAAAAGAGAAACAAGTGCACATAACCCAGTTAATCAGCTGATTTGGGGTCACACGTGCTCTCATACCTATCTTCTTCCCTGTTTATCTACAGTATGGCAATAGTAATCTATCTCATTTATACACATGGCGGATCAACTCGCCGGCGGCGCCACAATTGAACAGCTGAAGAAACACCAGCAGTTTCTTTTCAGTTGTCAAATAGAAATTGACACTTGAATTCGGAATCTCTTGGATAAATTAACAGATTCAACATTTTATTTTTTAATTCATTATTTATTTATTTGTAAGTGTTTTACATGTAAAAATAGTCTACAGTTCTGCCATAAATTTAAGACTTTTCTCACATTGACCCATTAAAGTGCATTACGTAAAGCATCGAACGTTCGTGAAATTTCATTCGATTCGTGGACAAATATTTTGATTTGTTGAGTAAATAATGTGAGTTGAGATTAACTGGAAAGAAAGGTGAGTTAAACTTTACATTCAGTGGGGTCAAAAGACGAGGCATTATTCATGAACGTGATATACCTATTCTGTCTATCAGAAACCAATTAGGTGATAGTAAAAGTACGTAAAGTGATGGATTCGAATGTCGTTACAGAATGTTACCCAGTCATCGTCATGAGTTAAAACATGTTTTGATTTATTGTTTCACTCATTAGCAGTTTAATTAGTGGCGCTTTAGTCAATGCAGAAGTCTTAATTTAAGGAAGTGGCTGCCAGCAGTTGCCAACACACTAAGATCATTGTGATACCACATGGATCTGGAGAGATCTCCTTACCTCTTCGTTGAACCACTTGGAGCTTCTTATGAGGCGAAGGAGGTTTCTGATATCAGTATTTATCAGATTGCCTAAGTCGTTAAAGTAGAATTCTCCTAAATGGAGTCTTCTTTTGCGGGAGAGAGCTGGGCAACTACAAAGAAGGTGAAGAATAGTTTCCACCTTCTTTTCATCCATGCAGCTTCTACAAAAAAAAGTTTGGATGTACGCCAAGCCTTGTTGCATGCTTGCCTATTAGAACTGAGTAAGATTGTGTTGTCCTTCAGAAAGAATTTGGTTCGTTTTTAGTCTAAGTTTGAACTGGATGAATTCAAAATCAGTAGATTTCTTTTGCAAAGCCCTTTAAGACATGACTCGTTACAACAAAATCTTCCTTTGGTGCGTAATAGGGCATGTGGACATTGAAGATAGTAAAATTGTGGATCAGCTGGCCAGAAGGAATTCTTCGGACACTTATGTAGGACCCTCTGCGAAATCTATGATTCCTGGTTCGAACCAATTCTAAACAGGTGTTAGAGCATCGTGTGCTTATTTTATTGGAAAAACATTCAGAAGATCAAGGCTAAAATAGCTAGCTAGCATACAGATGATATCAGGAGTCTGGTTGGTCTCCTTTGCAGTCACCGCTAACCTAGATATGACCTAAATAAGATAAACACATTTCAATCAACTGAACGCCGACTCTGCCTAGAGGAAGATGAATCTGCTGAGCATATACTGTTTGGGTCCGCGCTCTGTTTAGAACTAAGTTGCAAATCTTTAGTACGGAAATTCTTGCTTCGCAAACTGGCTTATATATGTAGGTATACGGCACAGTAGAGCTTTTATGTACATGTCCGGGAACACCAGAATTAGGCTCTATGAGGTCCTCCTACTTATCTCAACGGAGATGAAGAAAATCACAGCGACCTAAAAAAAATGTCTGTGCAAAGCATTGTTCATGTCAATTGAGGTCATGTATCATCCTCAGAATCGGACTTGCCGATCATTGGTTTACTATTTCTGCTTCGAGCTAGGATGGAACAATCGCACAAAATATGCTCCTCGGTCTCTTGGTCTTATAAACAACGTCGATAAATGTCCTAAGGGCTTATGCTCAACTCAGTGTCTAGTGAGCATGTGCGTAGTATAACACTTTCTTACTGTGAGAACTTTTGAACTCCTCTTATTGTTTCACGGGTTGATGAACTTTTTAGCTTGTCAAAATCCTGTTGTTGAGTATCTTCGTGTTGCTCCCAAGTGTTGAGCCTCAACTTCATGTGTCTCCTGGATACCACAATAGAGAAATAGGCATGTAAATGTTGAAGATGATGCTAAGTCACTTAACAATAATGCTTAAAGCGAACCTTGGAGCTTATTATTTTGTTCTATCCGAGGAGTATCCGAGAAGCCAATAAGTAGTGATTTATTGTGAACAGGTAGCTACTTAATGACTAGTTTATAAGTGTGCCTGCTTGTCAGAAAAGATAATTTGTTTCCTATAAAGGCTCTTCGTCTTATGCATTTTCCATAGAGATGTAGAATTTTTAGTGAAGTGACTCTTTGCTCTTTAATATTTGACTTCTTTTGAGAATGAGATATGGACACTGTTCAGCGATAGAGTTGAGAGATTTTGTAATGTTTGCATCTTACAACAGACGCCCACTGCCAGCAAATGAATATGAATACCTTTATTAATATCTTTTCTTGAAACTTGTTACGTACATATTTACTTATATAATCCTAAAACATTAACTTATCTTCCTCAAATACAAAGATCTACATGTGGGTATTACAGAATGCACATAGCTTCATTATCTACAGCCCCACGTGAATATCTTTTACAACTTTTACTATCTGTTTATGGTAATTTAGGTCAGAACGTGTCTTTGGCTTAAGTAAATGATTATAAATTTAAGACGACAATTGTCTCCTTAAAAAGAGATTAGGTACACAATACAATTAGTTTCGTTACAGATGCTTTTTAGCCTTAATGCAGAATATGATTTAAGACGACAATTGTCTCCTTAAAAAGAGATTAGGTACACCATACAATTAGTTTCGTTACAAATGCTTTTTAGCCTTAATGCAGAATATGATTACATATTTTCACCTGATATTTAATCTGATTGATAGACGCAGTTGTACAAACGGGAAACACAAAAACCAAAAGAGCGACCTTTATAACATTTGTCAAAATTACCGTTCCGTTTGTTTTTTTGGGATGTTGAGAAGACACCACACTGAAGTACTTAGACGCAAAAAAACATACACAGTACGTGCAACACTTTTCATATATTTTCTTTTAAAAAAACCACGTAGAAGCTTCAACGATAAACCACTTAATTTATCAGCACTCAGCACATCAGTCCCAGAATCGGTCACCAGATACGATCAAAAGCAAAATAATCACATAGGAAGTCTTCCTCAGTGTCATCACCCTCGTCAAAGGATTGGTAGACGATAGTGTCATACAAAAATAATGTTTTGGACTTTTGACAGACTTCGGGAAGTACATATAAATACATATGTTTCGTCTTCCTACATCTGGGAGTCACTAGATTAGTTTGGATGGTTGGTTGGTATCCTAAAACTTAGCTCTTCGAGGATCAATTGTGTCCTCCGTTGTGAAATTCCTACGTGTAACTGTGTGGAAATAAAAAGTATAGGTTACAAACCACAATGGATCCTTAGAGATCCGAATAAAGCTGTACATAAGTACAACCACCCCTATAACCTAATTAGTTGTTTTTTATCTATTGCTAGTCTCCTTAAACAACGTCGAATCAAATATTAATTTTAAAATGACCTTCCGTGGCGCGGTTAACAATTCGCCCGAGTCGCTCAAGAAGTATGCACCTACATCGTCGCAGCCCCGGCAGAGGTCGGTAGTAGGTATGTAGTGGCTGTCTGGTAAGTCCTGCCAGGAACACAAGTAGCTCTGCTTCGCCTTTTTGATACCACAATTCACGTGACCTGGATGTTGAGGGGAAGTTTTCAAATCCATTCTGTGGAGTTCACAATGTCGGTAATACTTAGTCGTATTGTTCTTAAATGGGCCACCAGGAGGTTATGGCCTGTGAGGATGCTAAGTGCGGTCTGTAGAGCGTGAGTATCTCCCCTCTGTGTTTAGGCCACACTCTCTTTGATATGCGGCGTAGTGGGAGAGGGAGTGTGCTTCATCTCACATCGGTAAGTTTCCACAAGTCTAATTGTGTGTCCCTTTATGACTTGCATCATTGTTAGTTACTCCGATTGGACACAGATCACTTTCGCAGCTTTCGTCCTTTCCTGTCGTATTGTGTCCTTGTTTTGCTATACATGCGTTTGCCACTGCTGTTCCTTATCAAAACAAGGGTATCGCACGCAACTTGCAAACTTCTCATACTGATCGACACCACTGGGTCTAACTGTAAGATAATCTAAAAAAAAATTAATTTTGTCAAACACCTTATCTTGAAAATATTGAGCACTCTTTCGCAGATATGTATTTACGACGATAAAATGTGCACGTTCTCTTTTCAAGTATCTTTTGGACAGAACTTGGACAGCCTGATAAGATGATAAGGGTAAGGGTGTACCACTTCAACAGTCTGTTGCTAAAGAGTTTCTACCCATAATCGTACGATCATTGACCGCTTACACATAAAGAACAGGTCTATTATAAAAGGCCATCCTTCTTTGGGTTTATTGTTCATTTAAATTCAAGTGATGAACTCGAACGTACAATTTTTATTTGTGTAGCTAACTCAGTGCTTGTAAAGAGCTTTAGACTGTTGGTGGCTTTATAAGCATTTACACATTGTGTTTTACTTTTTGATTTGTTTGATCTGCTTAACAAATTTGTTTGTATTTGTCAACTAAGAGGATCAATTTATTTAAAGACCGCAATTTAAAGTGTAAATCCTAATTTAGTTGGAAACCTTAAAGTAAACATTTTAAAAAGAGAGTTCATTCAAAGCAATCAGATGTAAAAGTGTTCCTTACAGTGTTTTCACTCAAATTTACATTCCTCACTTCTGAAAGTTAAGCTTGTGCTTGAACGGCTGGCTGTTCAGGTGGAGATTCCTCAGCAGCCCATAGAGGTCAGTCAGAAGAATCGAGATATAATAACTAAGATGGATGTAGGGTGGATGCACATTGGCGCTACGGCTCGGGCAGTCTTTGAATCCACCCTTAAGGAACGGTACAGTAGAAGACCGCGAATCGGGGAAAGTAACTTTAACCAACTTGACGAAACTGAAGACAGCTAGCTGGTGACGCTTTTTGGTTAAGAGCTTGTTATGACAAATTACATTATCAGAGGTTTGTTGTTGCCTGCCAGGAGGTGATTCTGCCAACAATTTGATGGCTATTCGCGATGGAGTATACTCTCCTCTTCCAATTCGTCTCTGCAGCTCGTACAGAAATTATTTGAGAAGATACATTGCCTTGTTGCGTGCTTACTTAAAAGGCTGTGTCCGATGGTGACACCAATTTTTGTGTTGATGTGCAGTCTACTAAGCAAGATCAAGCTGTTAGATCATTTCAGATCCAGCCTTAAACCAAATTTGCTTGGTAGTCTGGCCCATTGTATCATTGGACAATTTAAGGCTCAATCAGTAGCAACGAAAAATGTACGTGATAGTACCGTTTGACGAGTTTATAAACCGTACAGTTTCCTAGTATGCCTTCCTATCCCATTTAAAGCTCCTGCATTTGTTTGCCTAGCCAATTCTCTCCAAAAAAGTAACTCCTATGGTTTTCTCTTCCATTTTGAAGTCTTTTCCAATCGACTTCTCCCAATATGATGTGATATCCAGAGTAGCTTACCAATACTGATCTTGCATTGGTTACGTTTGTGTACGTTCTTGTTGAGATTGGGTTAAACATATGTGTACCTTTGTTAACGGAGATGTTAACGGCTCAATTGCATCACATTCAATGTGACCAATGTGTTCAAAACCTTGAGAATTTAAAAATCTTGTTTATTGCTAGTCAAAAGTTTGCTAAGCTCGATATTTTGTAGATCCTCCAGTTCTGAAAAGAAACTAGTGCCAGGAGCTTATTTTAAAGGCTACACAGAACATATCGAATAGCTTCTATTTCCTTATCTCTAAAGCTCCTCTAGTAGTCGATGTATGGAAGACCTAGCTTCCCATCCCGGTTAAATTCGACACACCATCGATGAAAACTGCCCACACACTTGGAAGTAATTTGAATAAACAAAATTGTCCCACTTGTAGCAGTCGTTTTACAACTCGAAACAATGTTATCTACAAGATTAACGACATTATATCATTTGCAAGGAATTTGTGACTGTCTGTGCTTTAAACAGAAAAAAAACATAAATCCCTATCGTAGTAATCTCCCTTAGATTAGACTAGGAGTTCCATGCACTTTGAACAAACGTAACAGCCGTTTGTTGGCCCACATTTCGAGACATTTTATTGTTTATTTTCGATTTGATAACAAGTTTTTCAAGTTCAATAATGCAATTACTACACAACTGATGATAAGCTATCACTTTCCATTCTCAGTGACCACAAAAACCTTTAGGTTATCATTTTAAACATATCAAGCACACAAACACAAATCCCATTCTAAAGTATTAGTCTGTGTTGCTAGCATAAAATGCACACGATACCCCTAGTGTTCCAGAATTTTGCCCGCCTGAGCCTTATTTGAAAACTGATTCTGCTTAACAAAGCATTTTTCACTAAAAAGTAAATATTGATGTCACACATAGAAAAGACAATTTTGCTGATGTACGAGTTATTTTAAAACCGAAAATGAAAAACAATCGGGCTATGGTCGATTGAGGTTTTCAGTTTTCAGTTTTCAGTTTTCAGTTCTCGTAAAAGTGTCAACGCTGTAGAAAGTAGAATCGACCTGAGACAGAATTCTTAAGAATTTCCCCTTCCATCGATCGTTCAGTTCAATTGTTAAGAAATTGGTCTTAATTGATCATCGTGTGATCGTCTCGTTCATCATGCATCCAGTAACATTTCTTATGTATTGTATTTTAGCGGTGATAATAATTGTACAGTTGTCAATTTTTTACACTTACGCTTTTATTTATTGTTTAACAATATCGTGCCATAAAATTATTTCGTCGAACTTGAGAAAATTCAAAGTCTGGCTTGTGTTTCATTTAAAGTTTGACGTCAGATCTGTAAATTGATTACAAGTGATGTGATTGAAAATGACGGTTATTTAAACATTTAAAACAAAAACAACTGTCTAATAATTTTCATATAAACAAGTGTGCCTAGAACAGGTGATATTATTGAAGCAGAACTTTCAGCCAGAAGAGGAATGTAATTACTTCAAGTAATATCGTAAGTGTTTCAGTTTCTGAAAGGTCATATAAAAAAAGGCTGATTATATTATTTTCACTTCTACACTCTGGTACAGATCTGGCTCTCCGTCAACAAGCCTCACCAGTCAAATTTCACAGACCAAGTTTGTTTAAAGTCCTTTCAACTTCTGCTCGCCATCTAGTAATTTAGGTTAGGATGGTTCTCGGTGAGGTGCACTTAAGTTAATTTTGATTACAGACCTTCCTTGATGAAACTACAGTACGGGTTAACACTGGACCTCAACCAATTAATCTCTTCAGTGAGGCCGGTCTTTAGCTGACTGATTCCAGTTGCACACTTCAAATTAGTTGAGGTTGGTTGGTATGTGGTATGGAAGATGGATGTGAATTGGTGACACCCTGGTTCTCACCAAGGAAACAGAAAGATTTTCCCGATCAACCGCATAGTAGTGTCAACTCCATAACTGCATCTTTTTTCCTTACAGCCTTCCCAACAGACATACTAAACTTCACCTATTCCTACAGTTTCAAGCGGAGTGAAAAGCATCCTGCTCACGCTCTCTTACCATACCATGGTTTAGGTTCCCTTCTACTTGCACAAGACAAAGTCTTAGGTGGCGGTGATATAGTGAATAGGGTGTTCGCTTATGATTGTGATCCGACCTGGGCCTGCTCGAAGTACAGCAGCAGCTACCGAAAGTAAAAAGAGAAAACAAATGAAATCTGAGTTTCTCCACCCACTAAACCAAAAAGAGGTTTTTGCCTGGGGTACAAGAGACCACAATGAAGTCTGAATGCTCTGGAATTTGGAAATTTTCTTTAAAAAACGGCAAGATCTTCCTTTATTACATTGCTCTGTACAACTCGTCTCTATAAATACTGTCATGAGCGACCTTAAAATCGATAAAAAGATGATGAGCATTCATTTTGATTTCTTGGGTTTTTTCCAGGATCGAAGGTGTGTGTAAACTTTGATCGATTGTGGACTTTCCTTGCCTAAAACCAATCAGTTAGTCTTTCTTTTCTTCGTAGAGAACACGAGCAACGCTCGTTCTTTTTTGCAGCACCACCCATTTGTTTTACCAAACCGAAGAAGCAGATGTTTCTTCGGGTTAGTCTTCGTTGCATCTTTTCTAGGGTGTCATTCGTGGAGTGAACGTTTACTCCGAACTAAGTAAACTTTTCAATTACTTCGAAGCTACTGTTGTCAACAGTGAATTTTTTTTATAAACCGCGGAATGATTCTTCTTTGTTTACTGACAACATTTACTTATTTGGTTTTGTCCTCATTGGTCTTAAAGCCAACTCGTTTTGCCTGTGATTACCATAAAAGCCTCTATGATGGCACGCTGCGAGCGACCGATTATGCCGATGTGGTCTGTAAAGATACTGCCTCCCGTGTTAGCACCTCGTTTTAAATTCACATTCTTGTGCCATCTATCGGCAAATTATTGAGGCACAATAACTTAGCGGTGGCTTTGGTAATTGTCTCCACTAAGAAAATAAGCTCTACGTTCAATCGCAAAAAGGTCTCTGAGTTAATTGAATGGAAAATAATCATAAAAAGCTCATAGACACGTTGAAATTGAAACTTTCAATTTGTCATGGTTATTACTTTTAAACAGGTTTTGCAACCAAATCATATAAAAACCATACACTCTCACTGCACTCTCTGAGCTTTTGTACACTATCGAAATTTGTTTAAATGTACCAACACTTAGAAAATGTTAAATATTTTTTCTTTATTTCAGATCGATAATCAGATAGACGTTATCAAGACTATAAACGTTAATCTCAAAACAATAAAAAGCACAACTCCAGAGAGTTAACACAGAGATCAACTATGAACATTAACAATGACAACGATGAGAGCGATCACAATGAAGCAGTCTACGAAACATCGCGACACCGAACGCATCCACCTGAAGCCGAATACATAATAAGGTGAATTAATTTGATTGTGAAATACTTATCGAAGTTAAAAACTAATAATTTGTTAAAAGATATTTGCAGTTAAGGAACTACGGTCAAGTTAATACGAGTATGCATTTGTAGATGATTAAGTTCAATTTTAAACCCATCTGGAGAGAGACTCTCACAAGATAGTCACACAATCAGAAATTTAATTTACAAATGAGATTTTCATATAAAAGTTGTTATGACGAGGGAGAGTGTCCAAGTTATTGATGTGACTTAAAGTTCGTGTCGTGTAGAACAATGAGTTATTTGTTTAACAAAAATGTATTCCCAATATGTATGGGAACATTTACAAATTAATGAAGATCTTACACGCATGCATAACGACCTTGTGTAAAATAAAAACCTCCAATTGCGCTCTTTTGATTGAATTTTTCCAACAAATTATCTCGATTTGTTCAGATAAGTTATGAATGCAATTTTTGTACATAAAGCCAATACTACCTAAAAGATCTATTATGCCGTGGATTTTATTTGGCCCAAAATACAGTCCATCTTCTTTTTCATAGCCTGAAACCCTTCTTTATCAGGGATCTCCTTGACCTGAGGCTCCAAGTTTTTCAGCGGTTTCGGGTTGTGCCTTTCTTTCAAGTTACTTCTCCATATGTCTGATTTGATTGTCCTCTTTCAGATTGTTATGAGTCAACCTGGACCCTATTTGGCAGGCGTTTTCAGAACAAGGTAATTCTTGACTCACCGCATTATATGACTATACTATCTGAGATAATTTTCCACCACGTTTTCCGTAATGAGTGTTACTTTAAGAAAACCTCGTGTATATTCGTTGGGTATTCTAACGGATCATGCACTACCCAACGTCATCTTCATGTAGCATTACAACTCAAGATCAAGATGAACTTTGGCTTCTTCTGCTTTGCTTCTTCAGACTTTTCGACCGACGGTCACGGTTTTCCAGATGCAGTCGATCCACTGTGTTCTTTGTCGCCCACGACATTGGTTTTGCATTCCAGTACTATTTTTTGTGGGCGGCTTGCCTCCATTCGGGGAACATATCCTGTTCATCGAAGCTATTGCGACTTAGTAAACTTGACAATGTCTTCTCTACCACACAAGTCAAAAAGTTCGTTGTTAAATCTTTGTCTAAAATCTGCGTGTTTATTCCCCTTTGGGCTATTTAAGCTCATCAACAACTGTCATCATACCTGTCTCGCAGATATACCTGAGTACTTGCCTCACGATCGACTTGTAAACATTTATCTTGCATGGTTAATGTCCAAAAATCCACAAATGTTTCACTCTGTTTTGTCTAGCAAGGGATTGGAGGGCGTCACCGCAACACTTAACCATCTTTGACTCTACAGAATAAGAGTTTAATATTTTAAATGCTACTTGACTTTCTGAGAAGATGCTGATGATAGCACCTTTAATCCCACCGCTGATCTCATTGGCATGAATTTCAGCATGGAAAATACTGGGGTATCCCTAGATTCCAACACCAGCACCAGAGTCCACTTTTGAACCACCGATGTACCATATCAGGCTTTTAGAATCCAGTGATGGACCAGCATCAGACCAGTCTAGACCAGAAGATGACTTTGGGATTAAGGTCGCAAGTTTGGCCATACAAGCATCGACAGGCCTAGGTCTTTAATAACATAATTAATGACCCCCATTGAAGTAGTCTAATGCAATACCTTTCCCATATGTAGGTTCAAGACTAGATATCCTTCTTTCAGTGAAAGAGCCCTCTTTAGAGCTGTTCCATACATTGACATTCATCCAGAAGAAGATGTAATGATTTGACCTTTCAGCCCGAATCCATCAATTAAGGGATTATTCGATTTCTCTGTGGCTAAGGATCATTGATCATTCGCTTTTCCACTGTGAAATCATAGATACTACAAGGCAGCGCCTAAGATAACTTCCCAATTAATTGTTTTGCGATCGGTTCCTTTAGATCTCAACCGTCTACTTATCTTTTTATCAGACGCAATAGCTAAATTATTGTAAAACCGGCTCGTGCTGTGATTTCAACTTATTCTACGTATATCCAAGAACGCAGTGGGATTCTTCCAAAGATAACACTGTGATCCAGTTTCAATTAGAGATTGCATCGGTTAAGATTTTTAAAATAGCTACAATGTAGATTGCAAATATTTATAATACAACAAAGTGTTACTTATTAGGTAAGCAATGTTTGATGTCTGCATCATACAATTTAACTGTTAATCTTATCAGCTTTAACAACTAGTAAAGTTTCTATTTTATTTTTAGATTAATTGATTTATGATACTTCTGAGTTTTACAGAGATTATTATACACGAAAAGTGTCACACGTAGGGCCAAATTACGTCCCTTGTTTTCGATGATCTAACACCCAGCAATGTGCCATACTGATTGAATTTTAAAAAATTGGCTTAGCTTCTATAAGGAAGTTAATACCTTAATGATGGGATGAACAAGCTGACTCCAGGTTAGGTTAGATAAGGTAACCGTTCCCGCTTAAATAGGGACACATTTAGACCAAAATGTACGCAGCTAAGGCGTTCTAAGGCGTATTGATAGCCAAAAATATTCCCATTTTCTTCGGATTAAGGTAAAGTTAGATCTGCTTCGATAAAAGACAAGTGCTAATACTATTCCACCTGCTATTTGCCATTTTTCTGGATTGACTTGCTCCTTTCACGCCAGCTCGTCCGCTCTGCAGTTGCTCGGAACATCCCTTTGTCCTTTAAGCCAACACCGGAAAACTATCTACTATCTCATTTAAATACTTGCGTCATTGTTTTACCAAATTGGATTATATTATTGGTGATTCCAAGGCTCGCTAGGGAATCTAATGATACAGATCTCACGAGGTTATACAAACACTCGAATTTCGAACTAGCTAGCTTCTTAAAGGGCTTGTATATAGACATAGCCAGATCCTTTAGAGATCACACGATGGAATTGTGTATCTCCTTCAATAAGAAAAAACTCTTGCAGACTTCATCTATAGCTGTCCAGCTTTAGCTAAAACCAAAGTACACATGATAGACAAATCATTTATCAACAACCTAAATGAACCACAGGCGTCAAAATAATCGAAGTCTTACATTTCTTTAATATTGCAAGATGAATCTAGAGGATAACTCACAGAAAATGTCAACATTTCGCTAGGAGCTGCCAAGAACACTATTCTTTCTGTGGCCAAACTTTAAATAACTGCGTCATTTCCAGAACAAAGCAGGTGTTAAGTATCACTTGCATCGATATAGCCAGGATTGTTGCGATTAATACAGGACATTGCTTAACTCGAAATCATACAACCCATCTAGATATCATTTTCAACACTTTTCGTCGCAGGTGTAGATATTTAAATGTGAAACATAGCCATGTTCACCCTTTCCTCCCGTTTGTGGATCTAGGAATTTTCCTAAATTGGAAGGATCTAATGGTCTCTGATTCGCGTGAAATATGTAATCAAAACCATTGATCCTCCGCAGAGTAGGCCCACAACACACAACAAACAGTTCGCGCCGATTCATGTCAACTTGAAATCCAAACGCAACCAAGGCCTATACGAGTTGCGACTTCAATAAGACACTGTAATGCTAGTAAAAACAAGCCAAGATAATATGACCAAACGCTCATATAGATTTTCCCTCAAATTCTAAACACTCAAAACAATTTCAAGAAAACTAACAACTATCATTTTGAACTAAATCAATGATCGTGACATTGGCATAAAGAATAAAATGAGCGAAATAATAATTCGGTACGTAGTCATGTGGCCGTTTCCTACTAATTCAAGTGTTTCGCTTTCTTTGATGTGACTCGTATATAACTGTACTTCCTTTCCAGTACTAGACGTTATCATAAAGTCAACTATTTAGATAACTTGCAAACCACTTGTCTCATAATCTAACCCAGTAATTAACAGACAATCAACTTTACACTTAAATTGTTTTATTTATTTTCAGATCTTTGGAGAACGCCCGCCCAAACGAAACTAGTTCCCTCTTGCATCAAAACATGCGGGACAAACTCTGGAAATACCGTGAATTGATCAAGAATCGAAGTCTGATCGTCGATTTGCTAGCAATATTTTTTGGCATCGGCACATGGGTTGGCATCAATGGAACATTTCTACAACTACCGCTCCTCGTGAATGTAGCACCCGAATATTGGAGCTTACCATCATACCTGAGTGTCATGGTACAAATTGGAAACCTAGGGCCATTGTTGTACACGCTTATTCAAAAGCTTTCATCGGACAAACTAAATGAATCGAAAGTGATATATGTCCTTCTTGGTATCGGAACGATATCATCTATCTTGACGGCGTTTCTGTACGATAAGACAGCGGTAATTGCCGGACAGGAACATAGTGTAGCTCTATTCACATTGACCTTTTTCACTGCGCTGACAGCATGCACAAGTTCGGTGCTTTTCATGCCCTACATGGGACGGTTTAAGGAAATCTACCTTATAACGTATCTGTTTGGAGAAGGATTAAGTGGGCTACTGCCAAGTGTGGTAGCTCTAATTCAAGGTGTTGGAGGTAAAACCGAATGCATACTAAACGTTACCGATGCAGGAAGTGTTTATGAAAAGTACACGCCACCACCACGTTTCGGTACAACGGAATTCTTCATTTTTGTCTTCTCGATGATGTTGTGCAGTTGTATTGGATTCACGCTTCTAGATCGTTTGAAACTAGCAAAGAAACATTATGCAGCTGTCACAGTATTAAAAGGAAATTCTTACGTCTACGAGAAGACAGATCCGAAAAATAATAATAACTCCGCAGAAGTGGTAGAGGAGTTGCAACAAATCTCACCATCTCAGTACAAAGTTATGCTCATCCTTATTGGAATGGTTTCCTTCTTTGCCAATGGCATGTTCAATAGTATTCAGTCATATTCCACTCTGCCCTATGGAAGTACAGCATATCATCTCACAGCAACTCTGAGCGCGATAGCTAATCCTGTAGCATGCTTCTTGGCGGTGTTCTTGCCACACACGAGTTTGAAATCGATTGTATCGTTGACATGCATTGCAGCAGTATTCACCTGCTACGTTTTTGTGACGGCCGCAATGAGTCCATACCCACCTCTGATGGGAACCTCAGCTGGAGCGGTGATAGTCGTAAGTAGACAAAAATTCTCCATAATGTATAACCTTTGACATGCTCGTATTTATGTATTTCAGATTATGTTGTGGACTCTTCTCATTGGAATTATTAGCTATGTTAAGCTCTGTATAACATCGGTGATGCGTGCACAGGGTGGCAAGTCATTGGTATGGACGGGTGCCCTGACACAGATCGGTTCGGCTGTGGGTTCAGTGCTAATATTTGCCTTGATCAATTACACTAGTAGTTTTACAGCATACGAGGAATCGTGCGGCGAAAGCTCGGGAACATTTAATTTGTTAAATGTGTGATATTTTCTTAATCTTGAACATTGTACAATAATTTTGTTTTTTTTTTTTTAAAGTGTTGTTAACTACAAGTGTAAGCTGATAATATAGACAGGTTAGATGGGTATCCGAAATGAGCACCATCGAAATTAGTTGATAGTTATTTAAGTTTATTTTTTATTATAAGCAACCATAAATATTGTACTTACGATGAGGAAATTGTATATAAAAGAAAATCCATTGAAGCATATTATTGGTTTATTGATTTTTGAACTTTAAAGTCGTACATACAATCAAATATACATTACAACTTGAACTGAATAAAGAATTTTAATAGATTATTAAACATACGAACATATGTACCTATATAGTCTATTAATTCTGTTGTGAGCCAGTGTAGAAACACAGAGGTAACTTTGGTACAGGTGAGGAAAACGGCGGCACGCTTGTCGTTGCTCGGCTCTGCTCTTCAACCACACCTTGCACCACCGGCTAAACATACAAAATCTCGTGCGATTGGAACTAGCTGTAGGAAAACCGTTCCTAATACCCTAAATAGACAAAAAAGAAAGGAAGAGCATTTGTCCAAGGACCTATGCCAATACCATGAAGAAAGACCGTAAAGGAGTCGATTCTTACCTAACTAGCCTAAACTAAACCTTAACTATACACTTAAATACAAAGACTAGATTGATATAGCTGTACAGCTTTAATACAGCTTTATTCTCTCTCGAGTGATAACGGCAAGTCTGGTTTGTTTTTGATTGAAATTAAGTTTGAAAGGCGTCATTGCCAAATTCAAATGCAAAAGAAGAGAGCAGAGTTGAAGCTTTTCACAGTTCCGATGAAGATGATGACTTGTAGAAATACCTTCTTATCCCAAACCGAAAGATAATCCCTCTGAGTTGACAATTTTTGTGTTTGACACTCCACTATGGACACCTACTATACCTTACAATGACTTATATTCGAATTAAATTTCGTTACCACTAATTATCCCCTCCAGACTTTACTGGAAGAATGATTTTGCGCTACAACGATGGGGATTAATCTGCTTATACACATATGTCTCCAAAACAGAATCGGGAGTGGTTGGTGGTAGATGTGAACGTAAGTATCTCCTTTCGTTTGCCTAACCACAAAGCTGTTTGGACGAGGAGGAGGATTTTCCACCTTCTCTGTACGTGTTCAGCCCTCTCACCTTAAAAAAGATTCTACTTTTTGCACAGTCTCAAAGAACTGGCTGACACCACCATTGGCAGCCTTCAGCGCTACAAAGTAAGCACCGGCTGATTCTGCGAGTAGTTTTGTGAAAGAAACTACCGATCAATGTGGTAGCATAAAGGAACTTCTCTGATCTAAGTGTGGTTGCATCAATACGGCCTAACATTCTCATCTAACCTAACCTACTCAATTAATAAAATAACGCTAAAATTTTGTCCGAAGGTATCCTGACATGCAGACTTTGGATAGGCGTACTTGCTTCCCAATACCCTCCAGATTTTTTCCCGGCGGCAGGTTGATAATCATATGGTGGCTCTGCTAATAATTCTGTCAATCTGTGGGTTCCAGGGCATTTTGTTGTCTATGATAATTCCCAGGTATTTGGCTTCCTGAAAGAAGAAGATAGTTTCGCCGCATGATGAAGAGCGAATGAGAAGATTGACCTTTCTTCTTCTTGAAAAATGAACAGTTACTGTCTTTATAGAGTTTACAGAGAGATGCACCATCTCTACACTTCGGATAGTGCGTTTTGTAGTACTTCCGAAACAGTGATTTCAAAGTTTCCACTTATGATAACTGCTATATCTTCAGCCTTCAGCCTCTATATCCTCAATGTTTGGTGGAAAAGTGTGAGAACACCTCACTGCAAGTAGCCTCTCATTGTTAGCACCGATATTTTTACATCAGTGATACTGGCCTGCATTATTCTTCCATTCACCATGGACATAATCCATTTGCAAACTGTGGAATATATGTTCATATTATTGATGAGCATTCTCTTTGGTACGTGTGGCTTCGAAGGAATAACCCAACAGCACAGAGCATTCTCGATGTGTCTTTATGTACTTACTCCTAGTATTTTCGATTTAAAAAAAATCTCAGCAACAAATCATTAAATTTTCAATATCATGAACACAGTTTAGTCAACAAAATCAACTTTTTGGAGCATTTTGTAAATTTTAAATTCAAAATTTTCAAACCCCAAAAAAATGGATAAGAAACATTTACCTTTTAGTAAGTAGAAGAGTACATATACACTAACTCCTAAGGGAACTCATAAAACGTATTTTCTAGTTCCTATTGAGTCGCTTAAAACCCAACGCGTTGAGGTCTATATTAATGACCTTCAGAAACGACTCGAACAGATACGCAGCAAACATGACACAATCTTTGTAGAGTGCTGTGATATACTAAGGAAAATTCAGGAAGTCTCAACACAAACTTTAACAAAACAACATGAAATCGGACAAATCATAAGTGAATTCGAAGAGCTGGGCATAAAAAATAACACCAACGACAGTGTCCTCAAAAAAGCCCTCATCCAAAAGGTCGGTGATGTCAAACGACTTCGAGAGAAATTCGAAAAAATTGTCCAAGACAATCTGAATGACTTCATTGTTCGGGCCAAAGATTCAAAAGACGATCCAAACAAAAAGATGTTTGAAATGTCTGGCGAATATTCAAGTACATCGACTGCTCCCAACGAAGAACAAAATGCTGAAATGTGGTCAACAGTTGAATCATTTTATAGCTTGGTAAACGAGGCGAGCGAGGAACCTCCAGAGTCTGGTGTGTGCCTTGAAGAAGAAGAAAGTGTAAAAACCACAGATTAGGAATCAGAAAAGAAAATCACTCATTTCCGGTTTTTAGCATATCAATGCCCACTTTTCAGTTGACTTTTAGCCATCAATGCCTACACTTCCCCTTGAAAATAAAACGTAAACAAAGAAACAGCTGATTGACGTTTACCATCTGCGCCATCCATATACGTGTAGTAAGTACACAAAAATACTTTGGCCAGTCATATGGTGGGGAACGTGCATATAAGCCGAAAGAAATGCCAAACAGCAATATACAAAAGAGAAGAGAGCGAGAATAAAAGAATGTGATAATTATTACGTGCGTAGCAAGTAAAGAAACTAAAGAGAAAAAAAATAGAAAACTTTCCAGACATTGGGTAAATTCGAACGCACATTCCAAAAACAATTGTTTAGATCATAATTTTGCAAGGAAATTCTAACTAACTGGAGAATTAAGCTTTTTGTCGAACTGAAAACATTGTTCACATTTAAAGGATTGCTAACTTGCAAAATGTTGAAAATTGTCAGTAACAACTTTGAACTCTATTTGGTCTTATGTGTAATTAAAGAAATTAAAAGTTAAACAGATTTTGATTTATCATTGATTGATTTCATACATATCTTACTGCTTACTACTTCTATAGGGCTGATGAATTTGGCAATGTCTTTGGGTAAGTTGGTGATCTTCTGCCTTTAGGAACGATGACGTGTTCTTATGGGGCAGTAACAGTGGCACAGTATGTGTTCTCCAGATTCTTCGTCTTCGGCGCACATTTTGTATGTGTTATCTTGTGCTATTCCCAGCCCTGAGATGTATCCATCATCATCAGTGCATCAGTGATCGAGTAACTCGTCACCTAAAAACGAGTATTATTACGTCGGAATGATCGTTTATACGCAATAATGCTCATTTTTACGTGACGAGTTACTTGATCTCAGATGCCGTAATTCGACCCTTGACTTCTCAAGTTATTTGTAGAAGTGTCCCTCTTAACAAATTACTCATACTGCTTATTGCAGTGCTTGTTAGAACTTGGAAGGCCGCAGAATGGTTTTGGCAGCATGAAGTGTGATGTGGAACCTATTTTTGGCTAGTTTGTCCGCCCTTTCATTCCCCTTATTCCCGCTATGACCACCTATCCAAATGAAATGAACTCTGTGTTTGCAAGCGATTTGAGAGGTTATAGACAACCCCAACTGTTAATGTTCTCGTTGATGCATAGCTCTATTGCATGAACTTCTGCTTGGAATACGAATTTTTTTTTTCTTCTTACTACCATATAGGGAAGCTTTAGTACTGTGACCGTAAACTCCAAGTCCAACTCCTTCATCTGCCTGGCATCCTTCTGTGTACCATACATGAAAGTAGTTGACAAATATTGGTTTGTTCTGTTCTCAGTTATTGCGTTTTAGAAATGTAACCGAAGTGGTAGACACCTGTCTGTGATTGTTATTCCGAGCAGTTCATTTGATGTTATTTCTTCTTTCTATCGCAGCTGTTCCAGCCGTTTTCATTGCCCCTGTTGCGCATACACTGGCTTGACCTGAACGGTCATTTTCTAAATTCTCTCCCACTATACCGAAGCATTATATGTGGCGATAGGTCTAGCTATAGCGTCATTTTAGGGTTGTAGCCCGAGTTTTTTCCCAGACGACATTTGAGTCCATAGTGATATCATGGCTTTGACTATGAACTATGACTCTAATGAGGTGGGATTCCCAAGTGAGTTTTGCATCTAGAGTCACCTCAAATTTGACTTTTTTAAAAATTCTATTGATTCGCCGAAGAATATTGGTTTTCTGAGTTTGTCTAGTTTCCTTCTCTTTGTGAATGCAACTAGGATGTTTTTCCGTGGATTTATGCTAAGTCCTACAGTTCTGCACCACTCAACAACTAGATTTAATGTCCTCTGCAGGCGATCCGAGATAGTTTTTTCGAATTTGCCTCTGATTGGAATTGCTACTTGTAATAGCTTTTCCATATGATTGCAATGCTTTCAACAATGGCAAGACAGTCGTACAAAATGTGCTCCACAAACATAAGTGCAGATAGGTCTGGGACTCAGCACAGTTTTGTTACCATAGGTTAAGGCAGAATGTTGAGTGTGATGAGCTTCTTCCTTTACATTCAACTTGTGGAGTGTGGATTTTAAAGAGAATGAAATATACACAATTTTTCCATTAAAAGTTTATCAAGTTAATTACCCGTAATTGCAACCTCATTGCCCCTTCGATTCCAATGAGTGGGAACCCATGATGAACAACTAGCTACATAAATTTCGGTTTAAACAGGATGCCATAGGATTTCAGCGCAGCTCAGGTTTCTTTAAAGATGTTCAAGGGAGATCTTGTCAAACGCTTATTCTGGCATATACATACATATGTAGATGCAAGTTGGGTGTCAGATACCGCTTTAAGTCACGATTTATTCCGCGCGTTCCAGACACAAAAAAGCACTTTAATAATGTACTGGGATGACACTTAATTCTTTAAAACTATGGGCTCATAACTTTAACTTTTAGGAAACGTTTTCTCTGTCTAAATGTGAAGTGACAATTTTTTAAATTTTGTGAAAATCCGTTGTGCGAATGTATTTAAATTCAGAGTTTTTTGAGAATAGTGAGAAGACCATATTCGGCATGGAAGTATTGTGCTAGAAGAAATTATCATGTGGAATCCACTATGAAAAGAGAATCCACCAGTTAGTAGCCCTCGTATTTTGAAATTTTTCCTCATTGCCAAGTTTGAATGTGCTTTTTAATCACCTGACGTCCCTTCATCCGTATTTCCAGGCAGTTCTTCCTGAGCAGAAGTACGCACCCAAAGCATAATCGAGCAAACAGGAGAGAGAGAGAGAACCAGAAGAACCAGAACACATAGGTAAATAAGCATAGAATCGAGAAAACAATCTGATTCCGACTCGGACAAAAAAGAACGAAGTCCACAAGAATAATCAAGTCAATTCGCTTGTCATTTGTTTAAACAATATATTTACTACATTTCATATTTAAAAAAAAAACACCTTCCGTGTGAAATTAAATCCCAAAAAGAGAGCCACTGCCCACTGCTCATCATTGTTGCTCTCGAGAGACGAAAAAAGTATCCAATAATCCAGCACAGACCTGCTGAGTGCCTTGCGAGCACATCCGAAGTCTCGTCATCAAATTGAATTTTTCTTATAATTCGGGACCCATTGGAAGACGAGGAGGACTCAAATGAGCAATTAATTACAGAAAATTCTAAGAAAACAGTCCAGAATCGAAGAAAAAGTGAAAGTGTATACCCAGAGGTGACAAGAACAAACAGACAACCGAAAGAGAGTGCACAGAAAAAAGAATAAAGTAAAGCAGCAGCAAAAAAAAGCCATCAAAAAGTACCTAACACAGAAAGAAAACTAAAACGAGAAGAGACAAGCAAAAAAGACACTGAAAATGCATTTAATTTTGCTAAACATTTTGACATTTGTTTTTAGTGAAATATCGTGAAAAGAACTCGCACACAAGCGAACTCACAAGAAAATTGTGTGGAAAATTGAAAACTTTTCCCATTCGGAGGAAAAAATTCGAAGAAAACGAGCTAAATCTACCTTGTGGCAGACAATTTATAGAATATTTCCCCTTTCGTATTGCTTTTGCTTTGCTCGGCGCAGAGACCCGCAGACCCACTCCTGCACATAAATCCACACTGCTGCAGTCGACTCCACCTACGAGGTATTACAAAGTTGTCAAGTGTTTTCGGGTGGAAAAAAAAGAAAAAGGAAAAATAATTGCAGACAATGTCAAACCCGTCAGACGTTGGACCAAACCTGCTAAAGCAAATAGTAGCCAGACAGCTTCAACAGCGTAGCCCCCAGGCTTTTCAGTCGCATCTGTTTCGGGAGCGATTGCGTTTGGCCAAGAATTTGTATAAATTCGATTTGGTCGCCCACTATGGGTGTGTTAATGCGATCGAGTTCTCGAATGGGGGTGACTTTTTGGCTTCGGGTAAGAGATTTCACATATTCTACTGTATTTTTTATAAAATCATATGTCTTTGCTAGGTGGCGATGACAAACGTATTCTCATCTGGGATGTGGAAAGGGCAATTGCTGGTGTCGATAGACCACGAGTGCTGGACTCGGAGCATACGAGTAATGTATTTTGCCTAGGATTTGACCGGTTCAATCGAAAAGTCTTCTCGGGTGGAAACGATGATCTGGTTATTGTGCATGATAATGAGACGTAAGTTGTTGAGGTGGGGGCGGTTGGGGGTTGATGAAGGATTTCTGCTCCTCTTCTATGTGACATCCTTTTAGCTGCGCCATCGGGTGTTGAAAGGAGATGGAACGAGTTGAATTTTCATATTTTCCTCCGCGAAGAATGTATATTTTTAGATATGAAATTGGATGCATTTGTTGAGAGGTTTTATGATTGGTAATAGGATTTGTAGATTAAGGAAAGGATAACTCTCCAAGGGATGATAGTTTTTATTTTTCAAAACAGTTTTTTTTATTTTTTATTGGAAATATGTATACCTACTTCATATTATCATAGAACACCTGACAAATGGATTTCATTGATAAGAACCTAAACCATTTCGTGATTCCCCTTTTATTTGTCATCACTTAGTGCTTCAAGTTCCAGCTCGAGCTGGCATAGGTACCTATTTAATGAATCGCGTTGGTTTGAGCAAGTGATTGATAGTTACTATCTCTTGTGCATCTTGACATCTTTATTTATCCGTGAATATCATGATGCGAATTTCCTTTTCGCCGTAGCCAGTAGATCCTTTCATTCAGTTGTGGCCGTTGATTAGAAGATAGAACTGGGCTTAAACTAACAAGTCCGTACGACGATAAGTAATTATCACTCTTGCTTATTGCTAGAATTCTTTTGACTTCTCTTACGCCCGATTATTTCACTTGGTCCGAAAACGTATCACCATGAAAACATGAAGCACTTTTAAGCTTGTCGAAGTACTGTTGTTGAGTTTCAAATGGTGGATAAGGCACACAAGGGAAATAGGCATATGAACGTAGATTGAGCGCCTTATCTGGCGAGCTCCGAATCGAATGGGTAGACATTTTGTGTGAACAACTAGCTGCTTGAATGTGTTAAGGCAGCTACAAGCCGGCCTTGAGTTGAAGTGATGGCAATCTGGTTTTTACGGAAGTAACGTCCAAAAATGAAGCGCTCAAGAGAGACTGCCAGCGTGAAGTTCGACCCGTAGCTACCCACGCCAGCTCCCTTCCCAGTTTTAGATCCGTTGGTAAACCACAATGACGGAACTACTGGTGATTAGACCACCGTTGTTCCATTGAGTGCGTTCGAGGATGATAGATTTGACAGTAATGCAAATAGCCGGATTTGGAAGAGTTAGTATTGCTTTTAGGATATTTAAATGCCCGCCTAGGTCACCCGATTTTAAGGTAGATGAAATATGAAATTTGATGGTACAAGTCGCAGTCGACATCTTCTCTCATGTGTAAAGGAAGAAGGTCAAGAAGAGCTTGCCTATGCAAGGAAGCCTTCACATTTTTTGAAAAGCGTTATGTGATGACAATTGCTTAATTTTATCCCACTAAACAAGAGATGCGAGGGACTATAATATTGAGGTAGGTCCGAAGCATAATTTTTGGCCTCAGGCCCCACTTCTTCCCAAAAAGCTTGGCAAGCTCATAGCTTTTGTGATGATAGTTTTGAGATCGCAACTTCAAGTGAGTCTTTGATCTAGAGTTATACTTGACTTAAGAAAGAGGATGATTTATCAGGGATAATTAATAGGCAACTGGAGAACATCCGCCTTGGATCGAACAAAAGGCATAATTTGGACGAAGCCAGGGTCCACAACGAGCAAGGAAGATTGTATTTTTACGGACAGCCCACAGTCGTTGCTCTGCCTATATCTTAACAAAATAGAAGAGCAGTTCATTAAATGAAATTTGAGGCGAAGGTTAGAAGTTAGTCACTATTGTTCTGTCGTCATTTTGTTGTTCTGACTTTGTCTGCTTTGGTTTTTTCTCTCTACTTCAAAAGCGTGATTTCAGCTTATCGAGGTGACAGATCACGGTGATACTTTTGACTTAAGAAATTAATTAAAATCAACCATTTGAAAGTTATGGAATAAACAATTTCATTTCTTCCGCAGCGGTAGACTCCATAACGTTTACAAACATGATAAACCCGTCTATGGGCTTTCAATAGATCCCACATGTGACAGTGTTTTTGCGACAGCTTGTGAAGATGGTCAAATTTTGGTATTTGATCAACGTAATGATCCAGCTGATCCACTGGTTGTGGCCAAGTACCGTGCATCATTTCATGCGGTACAATTCCATCCGTTTGGAGGAAATTTTCTTGTCACAGCGAATTCCAAACGTGGTGCAGCATTCTGGGACATTCGCAAACCACACAGGTGGGTGATTAACAATAAAATCATGGAACTAAAGTCAATTAAATAAATTTCTTTACAGTCCTGTCATTCAGTATGGCTTTGATGAGAGCCATCCCAGTTATATGAGCGTTCGCTTTAACAATTGTGGCAATTTAATCCTAGCTTTACGCCGGCGCCTACCTCCAATTTTATACAATACTTTCTCGCCAGAACCGATTTGTCAATTTTACCATGGAGACTACTATAACTCATGCACCATGAAAAGTTGTACTTTTGCTGGGGAGGATGACGAACTGGTTTTGTCGGGGTCTGATGATTTTAATTTGTATGTTTGGCGAGTATCGGATGCCGATTGTAAGTGAAACTTTATGCGGATTGTTATTGGTCCTAAATATATGATTTTTTCTAGTGGAATTAACCGATCAATGGATCGAAACAACACAGATGGTTCTCTACGGACATCGTTCGATAGTCAATCAAGTCCGGTACAACCGTGAAAAATGTATCTTAGCTTCATCGGGTGTTGAAAAAATTGTAAAGGTAAGCAGATCATAACCTCAATGTTGGGCAAAATTAATTTAATTAAATTTTCTATAGCTATGGAGTCCATTCAATCAGAAAGATTGGACTGGATCGCTTCTCGAGGAAGCTACATGTTCTGATAATCCCCGTGATCTTTTCTCCCCATTCACTTTCCCCTCATTGACACCACAAAGCTGGTCACATATGCCTCATGATTACAGCAGTCGCAATACAAATGAAGATCCTCGTATGATGGCGTTCTTTGATTCGCTGATTCAACAAGAAATCGAAGGCTGGGACACAAACAACTCTTCAGATTCTCAACTTGGGTCGGAAGGTAGTTCACACAGTGCAAATAATAGTTCGATTGAAGACTCAGACGAACAGGAGCTATTGCGATACTTTGTCCGCAAGAGAGGTAAGTTAAACCAATGCATAGAGAATGTAGTCAATTTAAATACCATTGTTTCAGCAGAACGCCAACGTCGGAATTCCATGCTCAACAAACTGAAACTTCAACGCCATAGATACGCGAACCGCATTGCTTACCTGATAGCCACTAAGCGAAATACTTTAAGGCGATTAGCCCTCAAAGGAGCTTCCAATTCAAATCGTCGTCCACAACGTCTCAATATGGCCGGCAGAAGCAGTTCTCAACGTGTAGCCGCAAATAGTCGTGTTGCTAGTAGCTCAAAACGCAATGGACGAGGCAATCATTACGGGTATCGTGATCGTGGCCAAGGGCCCAGCAGTAGTGGCATGTCGAGTTTTAGAGCATTGCGAAGAAAAAACAAAAAGCAGAGAAGATTCTCTGTGAACGTGACCTCTTCTGATGATGACGATGAGGTACATTTGCCCAATAACCATCTGAATATAGCTATCCCCAGTACAAGTACAGGAATAACTTCAAGTGGAAAAGGTAAGATAGATCAACATAATAGTGTGATATTGATGTTTTGTGATGTTGGGAAGAGTTCCCATTGACCACCATTTGCATTCGAGAGCCAAGAATGCCATCACAGTTGTGTGAAGGACAATTAAAACACATACAAGTCCTTTCCAATCAAAATGTTCACCCACACATAATGTTTCTATTTTATTCTATTTCTAGATGCAATTCTTCGTTTACGTCAACAGCAACAATTAGTTGAAGACTCCGACGAAGACGATGATGATGAAATTATTGTTCCGACTGCAGCCGCACCAGAGGTAAGCCATATATCGATCATGCCACCAAGACCTGCAATCAAAATAAATGGTTTTGGACATGCTCATGATGACTCTCCACTGTCACCACCGCCTGCACTACCTCGCAATAGTATCAATCGGCGTCGCAAGGCCGAATTGGATATATATTCCAGCCATTCAAATTCTCGCCTCTCCAATAGCAGTTTCCTAGATGAAACATCCAGTTCCTCCACCGATTGCAATCATCATCTATCCAACAAGAGAAGGAAATTCACAAATACAACAACTAATCCAGTTGCATCTGAAGCAGATAGCAACATTACCACCAATAATAACAACAATAATTCGACTGAACAAATCGCCAGAAACTCTAGCAATAGTATTAACAATAATCCAACAGCCGCTGGAACTTCATCCTCCATAGACACCGAGGCAAATAACAACATAAGCAACGGCAATGATCAGCAGTCACATTTACTCACCCCAGATAGCGGTATTAGTGTGGCCGCAACAACACCTCAATGTAATGCACCAGAATGTCGTAATCCTACACGAAGTCCCTGCGAGCATAGCAGTAGTGCCAGTAACAGTAGCAACAAAATAACGATTAATTTGTTCCAACAAAAAGTGTCCAGAGTGCGGAGAAACTATCGAAAGAAGTTTGCCGATGAGTCTGAAAGTGATTAAGTTGCTTTAGGGCGTAGCGCCGCCGACCCTAAATGGAGACTTAACATTTATTTGTTTTGTTCGAGCAGGAGCTGTGATGCGTGGACGCATTTTTGTTGTACATTGTTGTTGTGTGTGTCATTATATTTAAAAAAAAAAAAAAATACAACAGAGTCTTCATTTTGAAAGCTGCAACAGCAACATATTTTTAGCATCTCATTAAAGATTTATTTGATTATATTATAAGAATTTGTAGATTTACTTTATGGAGAGTTATTTCTTTCTGGTTTAAGTCAACACAAGCAAAATATGTACTATGAAATGGAAGCGAAATCATCTCTTTCTCATGCATTATCACAGTTTACCATTGAATTGGACATTTTGCAAGTGCTGTGCTATTTCTCTTACTCTTGTGAACTCTTACTTATCTAACCATTCTATTTTGCTTTTTTTTTTCTTCACATCCAAGAATGGACCTTTTGGTGGACAACATTTATAGCTTGTTGTTCACAAGTAAGATCTAATGACTCTCTCCTTTCGCTTATAAATAGTTTTCTAATTAAGTTTCTGGCCCATCGACTTAAGTGGAGTGTTTAATTGATAAGACAAACTAATGAAAAAACAAAAATGAAATTCTGTGTGTAAAGTACTTTTTATCTAGATATATAAGTTAAGAAGATTTTTTATAATCGAGAGTACATTCAAATTGTACGGAACCGAAGAGTGCAGAGAGAAATACTTTAAAATTACATATATTAAATAATAAACAAAAAAATTATCTCAAAAATTATTATTATTTTCTATATTTAATTTGTATTTTTAATTATTCTTATTTTTATCAACAAAAAAAAATGTTCATACGTAAGAGAAGAATTATTCATGTTCTTGGACTCATCATCACTAGTTGCAAAGATGTAATATTATTTAGATTCTAATAAAAAGAAACAAGTAAAATATATAATTAACAAAGTGTAATGTGTATGAAATTACTGTTCTTTTTTCGAGTTTCTTTGGAACAGGATTTGAAGCGTTTGAAATGTGGATATTCAGACGAGTTTTAAAAATATCATGGACGGATAGAATCTCCAACATGGAAGTCCTAAGAAGAATGGAAACAAAAAGGGAACTTCTGAAGATAATAAATAAATGGAAACTGGAATATCTGGGATATGTCATCAGAAACAAGAAGTACCAGCTGCTACAAGTAATTCTTCAAGGTAAAGTTGAAGGAAGAAGAACAGTGGGCGGACAAAGGACAACATGGCTGAAGAACTTACAAGACTGGTTCGGTCTTTCAGCAACCCAGCTTATCAGGACCGCAAGATCAAGAGACGAAATAAAAGATGATATATAACCTCCTAGGAGGGGAGGTACCATAAGAAGAAGAAGCAACAGGATCTGGCTTAAACGGAGCAGCACTTTGGTATTTGATAGTGACTAATCGCTACAATCCCTACCAAAGACGATATAATTACAGGCCATCAAAGTATTGAAAAACAAGAAAAGCGGTCCATTTTGATGCCACTCCAGAACCCATACTCTGTATTGCGATCCTAAAGTTCGGATCGTTCGCATGTGGACATTTTGTATGGATTTTATGAATTGCGGTTCACATTGCCCCGACAAAATGTCCGCTTTCGCTCAGGGCTGCCGATAAAAATTCTCCTGGGCCCCTACTCTGTATTGCGATTCTGAAGTTCGGATCGTTCGGAAGCGAAAATTTTACTTACTTATCGTCCAGCATTCAGTTTCATAAAGCAAAAATTCACACGACAGCGTGTCCCTTTGCCGAAATCCGGTGCATGTTTGGAGTAATTTTGAGGTTCTGTTTCCAGGCTACATGGTGCAATGCGAACTCTCTAGCATGGCATGACACAACCGGATTAGTTTTCTCGGGATCCCAAATTCAGCCATCGCGTTATATAGATCAGTGCGATGAATGCTGTCGTATGCGGCTTTGAAGTCGATGAAAAGATGGTGAGTAATGGAACTCGTTGATCTTTTCCAGAATTTTCCGCATTTGATCTACCGTCGATTTGCAAAGACGGAAAAACAAAACGGCTTCAGTCGTTTACTCCAGTTCGGGGTGTACTTGAGCCAACAAGCCTTTCCAGCTTTTCTAGTTTTTAGCTAACAGCTAGTTCACGGTACGTCTAGATACCACTTAAATTCAAAGACTGCTAACCAAAGCATTAGTGTCCATCTTCTCTACATGTCAAACATTTAATGCGTATAATTCATCGTTGAATCTTGTTGTCCAGATCCTATGAATGCAAACGGGACTGAATATCTTACAAAGAATTTTTCCATCGAAACGACTAAGACTATCTTCATCCGCCTTCAAACCAATCCATGCTTCAGGGCCATAGAATAGGACTAAGATGATTAGGGTCTAGGTTGTCTCAGACCAAAGAAACAGTGATTCTTCGTTTGATTTCGTTGTTTTTCTAAACGATCTGGCGAAGCGCGTGAAAAGCTTGTCGATTTTGGACTTAAACCGCCACCGTTGACGAAAGATTTTAGGCTTTTATACATTATGGCAGATAAGACTTTGTGCACTTAAGATACTGTGAGAAGTGAGAAGACTTATTGGCAGTGGTGCCACTGGTTCTCTGGTAGCATAGAACTTGTCGCTCTATATTCGTCACTGTCAAAGGACAATCTTCAGTTAAATAAAGAAAAATAATTACACCTCTTAATTAATATATACTTTTTTATTTGACGTATATCCTAATTAATATAAATTGTTCTTTTGTAGAAAATTGTATACTTCCTCACAAAACAATGCGCCGCGATCTAGAGGAGGATGTGCGCAGATTTTTTTTCTCTTTTTTTCAACACTTTTTCCCCCTATTTCGCTGGGGAGGCAAAATAAATTAATAACTAACATTCAAGTTGTAAACATAATTTTTCAATTTAGAAAATAAAAAATAGAAGAAAAAAACAAACGTAACTGCATACAACTTCCTCCTTAACACGGATAAATCAACCAACTTCATTTAGTGTTGTCTATTTTGCACTAACGAATATTAAATTAACTTAATTACGATAGAACTCTCGCTCAAACATAAGTGAAGATTTACAAACGGATTTGTCCCGTTTTTCTATTTTTGAGCCTTTTGTCTGCTACAGTGTGTGACTGTGAAGCCGTTTAACATTCTTAAAATTAACTATATTACAATAATTCTGTGTATCTCATCTGGTCTTTGTACTACGGATGGATTAAACTATTCAACAGCAAAAAAAAAAAAAAATGTAAAGAATTACAACCATGAAAATAGATTGACAGGATGATTGAGTGGTCGTTCAATCCTAGAGTCTCTAGTAGTCTCTAGTATCGACTAATCCGTCTATTTCCAATTGTGTAGCCGACGAGGATCAGTCAAAATTTGTTGACTAGTGTTATTTTTTAGTAGTACAGGACTCTGTCACACACATGTCGACAATTCATGATTCGATTCTATTCATATCACTTGGCTGAAATGGTAAATGCAGATCCTTACATCGCGCCATGACGAATTTCTCCAAAGAACTACCAGCTCTACAAAAAACAAAACAAAAAAAATCAAGAGTGTGATTTGGAAAAAGCAACAGTACGTTGAACTTACTCATAAATTTCATTGCCCTCTTGATTGTAGATGTCACAGTTCTTAAATATCAACTCAATATCCTTGAGGAGTTCCTCGTTGATGGTGTACTTGCCCATGTTGAGCTTTGATTTGACTTTAGCAAAGTCCATGGGATCTTTTATTATCGCATGGTAGTCCGGAACTTCTGAATGAGATACTGGTCTAAGGAATGGCCAGGAACTATCATGTTTCATTATGTCATCTAAGAGATCATAGAGTATTGAACTATTCAGTGGTAGATTATCGGCTGCGCGTCGCGCCCTTCGACTGTTGTTATTATTTGTTCGGATGACCTCGTCGCTGCCACCGCCACCAAAGCTATCATTTGTGGAATTTCGCACGGAAGAACGCTTACTGCTGTTTGGTGGACGACCACGAGGTCTTACTAATGGTTGGTCATATTCTTCGTCATCAGTAGAGTCATCTGAAAGTAAATTAAGGTACTTTAAGATCCTACAATATAGGTACTTCGAAGGTTGTTCGAAGAGTAAAAATGGGTGGAAGACATGACCAGGGCGTTAGGCACAAAGGACTTTCGATGGAATTTGAATTGTTTCATAGGCATAGAAAGCAGAGACACGATACCAGAACCAACAACGGTTAACAACCAACCGATTTTGCAGTAGTCTTGTCATACTGTGAGCACCTTTTAATCCACAACCTGGTTGACTACATTTACACATTCAGGTGGCTAAACCTAGACTCTGATTTTTTAAAATACTTTGGGTTTGATGGGTGCACACTTGCATACTCTACGGTGCAAAGAAGAAGGGAGCAGAAACACAGCAAATTGAAGTCTCGAGATTGAAACAACAAAATTGTTCTTTCCGTTGGCCTCGGAGTTATTCAAATGATTATTTGGGTGGAAAAAAGCATGCCTGCCGACCGGAATACCACCTTTATAAGCTGTTACCATGCCTTGCAGCAACTATCAAAGCATATCCATGCTAAGCATCGCTTACAAGTTCCCATCAAGCGTACTCGGCTAACGTCATTAAGCCGTTTTGTGCCACATTAATCGGCACCTACCAGTGTGACTTCCATCCCAGTAAACCGACAAGAAAAATTCGGGAAAAGACCAAACGTTTTCTATGATAGCATTCCTCGTCTTGAGTTAAATGTACACAGCGACGGCTGAACACGTGATCCCGTCAAAACTGTTCCAATAATTCCGGGTAACGATAAAAACAAAACAATTAAACAGTTCACAGCACAGTCTAGTGCTGGAGATAGATATACACAGGCTGGGTATTAAGACGGAATCTACTATTTTTACAAATCAATCCAACAGCTGCTTTCTCTACAATTGAAGATCAAGCGAAACGAGGAGATCTTGCAATAAATGAAGATAAAACAAAATACTCGTATATTTTATCAACAAACAAAGCAGCATGTGTCCAAAGCTAAGGAAATAAAAATACATACTTCGTTTGATGTTCAGTCGTAAGTGCGAAAAGGCGAATGGAGGTAAAGATATAACTACGAACAGATGACCTGCAACATGTGGACGTAGTTGACATCGAGCGAATAGACAACAATACTTCAACTAAGAATCCGCATACTTGAGATATATGGCCCAAAATTCAGGCGATCATTGATACATAGAGGATTGGCACTGCAAATTGGAAACTACTTGCCTAGAAGGGGAAAGACGAAGACTGTTGTCTCTCAGGCATTTTTTAATTAAATTGACATAAACCCTCACTCCAATGAAAACACATTGGCGGGTCTCGTCATCTAAACATGCTTATTTATATGAAAGCCAATTCGATGTGAAGACAGAGCTACACGAGGTGGTAAAGATTGGGCTGTACGAGGTGGTGCTGCAAGAGATGGTAAAGACAGTTACACGAAGCAGTAAAAAGAGCCCTGCACAAGCTGGTAAAGGCAGTGCTGTACGGAGTAGTAAAGACAGGACTGCACAAGGAAGTAGATAGTACTGTAAGAGACGGTAAAGACAGGGCTGCACGAGGTGGTAAAGACAAGACTACACAAGGAGGTAAAGACAGTTATGTGCGAGGTGCAAAAACAGTGCTGCATATGATGCTAAAGACAGTGTACGACAGTGATTTACAAAATGATAACAATAGATAACCGTAATATCACAAGAATTCACTCTCGTAGCCTTTATTAGCATTAAGGAAGCATTTAATAATGTTGAAATGAAGAGTTATTTTCAAACTGAAGGCGGGTTTTTAACTAATAGTTTTCAAAGATGAAACACTCTTTTCTAGAAAACTAGACAGACTTCCTTACCACTTACTGCCCGGTAATCTAAAAAGAAAGTGCAATTGACATTCACAGAGTGCATGGAATAGTGGCAAGCCACATTTCAGCTATGAATACAGAGGCTTTAGCTGAAACAAGACGACTAGCTTCAATTGGAGAATTGTCAACCAACGATGGTTAAGAAAAGCGCCGTAACAACAACCAAGACCAACTCCTATTCCCGGTTCTTTTCTTATTTTGTTTTTGTTTAGGATTTCACTGGAGAACCGAGTGAGACAAATAAATTTGAAAATGTTAAAGTGTTTCACCTTTTGGCAAAGAAGAACCTCACATAGGGGTTGTCTGTAAGAGTATTTGTTCACAACTTTTTAACTTGGTGCTAACATCCATTTGATCGTTAATAGCAGCAGTCATGTCTTCGACATTCAAAAATAAATCTTACAATTTGTATAATTTTATTTTATTCAGTTAGTATTTACAAATTTTATCATAATCATTAACAACAGAAATATAGCGTTAATTTGCATATAGATTAAGGGAAAACCTATAAAATAAAAGAACGTATTAGAGGTGAGAGCAAAAGAAATTGAAACTTCTCCACAAAGTTGAAGCTGTGAAACAAAATTATAACACAAGGCGGCTACTCAACTCTACGCAATGTACAATGTACTTATGAGGTACACTATTGTAAGCTTTATATACAAAACGCAGGAACATCAGCCAACAAAAAGCACTACCCCTAGTCGTGTGGAAGTCGTGTGGTATACAAAATTTGTTTTCTATCGGCTTTGAGTTTTTATTAATTTTAAAATGTAATTATAATAATTTGCATAAGTTAAGTAAAAACGAAAACAGATTTTTTGTGGTTGAGTGATGTACATAAAAAAGTGTTTTGTGTAACGAGTATGATGGACGGTTATGAGCAAAAACGGAAATATTAAGAAAATTATTCCTCAAACTTACCGTTCTGTTTGCTCTTCCGTTTTTTACTCTGAATCGCCTTACAACTGTTGCAATTCCAATTACTGCGAGGTGGTCTTTTCAAATCAACACAGTCTAAGTGATACACTGACTTGCATCCAGCACAAGCAATTTCTCCGCCATTATATGAGCACACAACACAGATTTCTTCGTCGCTGCAAAATGGAAAAAATGTTATACAATTCGATTAAACAAATATATATATGCTTTCTCTTCTTACTCATCTATTGTGCTCTCCTCATCTTCGTCTGAATTATTTTCTTCTGCTAATGCGTCTTCCCCTTGTGCATCATATAGTTGCCCTTCTTCGTCCTCAGCCTCTTCTTCTAATGTTTCTTCATCGCCGACCACCGATTCATTGTCTTCCCCCTCATCTCCATCAGGATCTTCCTCGATCTCATCTTCGTCTTCTTCATCCATAACTTCATCATCTTTACACAATTCTTCAATATCTTCCGTTCGCAAGTGCTTACTCTGTCTGCGACTATTCGATCGTGATGATCCCTCACTGGCATTGTCTTCATCATCCAGTAGGAATGCACGTTTACGCTTCCTTTTTTTCGGTTCTTCGTTGGCATTTTTCAAACCCAGCTTAGTGACACATCGTTGGCAGTACCAATTACCTTCAGGAACAGTTTTCATTTTGGGTTTCATACAGAACATGTGTGTTCCAGCATTGCACTCATCACACAATAACATCTTATCGGGTTCGGTAACACGACGACAAATTTGACAACAGGATTTATTTGTGGATCGCTGCCACTTAATTGCACCATGGAGAATATTTAAATGAAGGAAAACTTGGGAATAATTTGTCGAATGCATCAGAGATGTTTCCCACCGTCGTAGCCGATCACGGCCCTTTTCCATCATTGAATCCATTTTTTCCTTGTCCTTGGTTTCTTTTTTAACGCCAAATGGTTCCTGCAAGAATCTTTGCTCAATACCCTGTTCGATTTGTAACAGAGCTGAAGAAAGATTCTTTACACACTGTCGCAGTAAAGAGGAATCGTGTAAAGATATTCCTTCATCTGCGCTATCTTCAGAGTCAATTTCCAGTGTGTCACCAAGTTCTCTCCCAGGATCTCTATATGGTTTTGCTTCAGGGCCTACACCCCAACTGAGCTCTACTTGGGGATCGTAGGTGTTGTTCTGTACGTCCGCACGCCATTTTTCTAGATTTTTGATTTTCAAACTTCCCAAATCACCGGTTGTGATATCGATTTCCATTTGAAGAATACGATCCACAAGCATAGCGAACATTACCTGCAAAAAGAAAAGACAAATGATAAGATTTCCTTTGAGCCAACCTTTTTCAATGAGGTGAAGTTGTCTACATTTAATATATATAGATTGCGAGGTGCTGTTTCAAAGAAAATACAGGGTGCTCCTATTCAAAAACGAAAAGGTAATAACTACGTTGAAAGACCAGAATGAGGATGTTCTCTTTCTTGAACAGAGCATCATCCTATAGAAGAAAGAAGGAAGGTTTGTTGCCTGCTCTTTGTATCTGCTCTGCACTGTCCAAAAGAATAGTGCTCTACCTCGGAACTCCATTTTTTGAAGATCTCAGCGATTTGGTGGCCATTGATGATAGATGATGATGAACTTCTGCAAGAAGTAGAACAGCGACAGATTCAGTGGTATCACAGTGGACCTCTTTTACTCTAAGTCCATCTGTACTCTAGTACCTTACCTTAACCTTAACCTAACCATGGATTTATTTGAGCTGTTCAAAGTGGCATGAGGTTTCGGAAAAAATTCGTTTCTGCTTAACGAGATGCTTACTTTGGATGAGAAACCTCCCAATCAACGGCAATAGGGAGGCAAAAATGTGTTCGCAACTCGTAGAAACAATTAAACTATTATACAACGGTAGGTCTTGGTATACCCGCGAAGCTTTAACTTATTGAGTGAGCTTCAAAGGGGGAGAGAAGAGAAAAATTGGAGAACAACATGCAACCTCTCCATAGTTGGTAAAATAACAGCTAAAGTAGGGCGAATTAAGGAACATCTAGAGGACATGTGGACCACATAAATACCCAATATAAAACAATGCGTGGAGTGTATTTGGCTTGCAAATGGGTCAAAATGTGACGTACTACATAGAAAGATCCAAAGTAAAGTCCGACAAGGTTACATTCTCACAGGAAACATTTGGACTATGATCACACTACTCTGTCACAGAATTATGGATCTCCAGCAAATGACAGTAGCGAGGAGAGAGGCAAACTGCTCAAACCAAACTGATTAAATTCGGAAGAAGATTGAAGAGTGGGCAATATTTGTAGAAACCTAAAGCACAACATAATACACAAAAAATTAACAACAGTCTGGAACTTACCTCATTTAAATCGCAATCATCAGCGAGTCCATAGTTTGCTGAATTATATTTCCTCCGCGTTTCATCTCTCATTTGTGCCCTAAAGCGTGACAAATTGGTGGAATTCTCTTGTTCAACGGATAACATCTCCACGGGACACCGTTTTATATGGTTCACAATTAACGTACGCATTGTGTTTAATTGTTCTCTCAGCAGACTTTCTCGTTCTCCCAGTGGATTTAAACTGTTTATAAGAGCTTCGAGGTCTTCTTCTGTGTGAAAGTATGCCCATCTCTGCCGATCTGGATTTTTTTCATCGTGAACAATACAATTTGTCGGATCACCTGTACACATCATCAGTTGATACTGAGTTGGAGGTGTTTCAGGAATGATAGGTTCTGGTTCGGGTACAGGTTCAACCTCACCGTCTACTTCCATCTTAGTGACATCACCATTCAATTTAATTCCGCCATTCAACACCGCTTCGTTTTCTTTGTTTTCTTTATTTTCCTTGTTGTTGTCCTGAGGAACAACCTGAGGCGGCACCAGCGATTTACGCTTTTGTTCATCTGTGTAAAACCTAGATAGATGCAGTCGAATCTCCCTTAGAGTTCTAGGACAACCGACAAAATGTGGAACATTTTTGGGTGGATTCTCTAGACAAACATCGTGACAATCTGGAGGATGTTCCACAAACACTCCTGGCATAGATTCTAGTACATAGTACTTTCTGTAGGCACGGTCCATTCCCAGGAAGACCATGTAATCAAACAAACTGTTGTGTAGCTTATCCAGTTGGACTTCAAATTTTTTTTTCTCTCGGGCACTCAAAACCAACAGGTCGGCCACCTTCTTGTTTAACTTCTCTTCTGATTGCTTGGCTTGGTCCGGTTGCTCCTTCACCACCAGCAAATGATCTGCGATTAATTTTTTTCTTGTGATTTCCACATTTGTAACGCGGCGGTTCTCGGCTGCTATTATAGTCCGTAGTTCTATTTTCGACTTGGCCATCTGATCCATACGTTCCTCAATCATATTTATCGTCGACGAATAGGTGAGGATCTGCGCTATCAACGTATGTACAACTCGGAGTATGTCTACCATTGGCAGCTGGAAAACTGTGTACATCTTTAGTGCACGTAGCACATGCGGTTGTTGCATACGGAATTGTAGTCCTGGATCTTCGCTGGAATAGTACCCATTGCGGTACATAATACGCCAGCGTTCCGCTTTCTCACCGACTTGAGCTCCCGATGCAAGAAAATGTAACCGCAGCACTTCGCTGACAGTTTGTGCATTCAGCGGCAACTCGTGCAGTTTAACTGAAAAATGCCGACGCACATATTCGTGGGATTTATTGGCCATCGCCATAGTTATATACGGTTCCCGTTCTTTATTCTTTACGGGCGTGTATTCCACTGTACATTCTGATTCTTCCTCCTGCTGAAGCTCGAAAATAGTTCCCAACAGAATTAAAATAATATCGCTAAGCGGTCCCGCTATTTCACGAGTTGTAAATGCCCTGGTTAGCTCATAAAAGCTTATATTATTTTTGAACACATTTATTCCCGACAAGATGCCCACAAATGAGTGCATGAACTCTTGCACCATAATGCAATCACCAAAGTATTTCATTGGAAGTTGTGTGCTTACTGTTTTGTACTTTGGAAGTGGTTTCTGGTCGTACCGCTCCAGATCGTCGCTCTTTCGGGCAAGTGCTGTAGCTTCCTCTTCAATCTTTGCCAAGCGCTCAGCTTTCTTTCGCTCCAGCTCGGCCTGCTTCTCCTCCTTCTCCCTGCGAACTCGTTCCATTTCTTCGCGCAAGGTTTTGACCCGTTCATGTCGAGCTGCCTCCTCTTCGGCAGTTTCCACCAACTTTGCTGGCTCCATTCCATTCTTTGTCAAATACTTTGCCATTGAAACTTGTTTCTTATCGCCATCACCACCACCAATTTTCTTCGGCTTACTGGCCTCGTAATGTGGCATCTTTCCAACGAAAACTTTGGCAAAATTCAACTTCCTATCGGCCACGTATTTCTTATAAGACTCCGGCTTTGGCCGCAGAATACCCTCTATTCTAACGACATTATCATTGACGAACATCTTTAGGTTCTCGTGACAGAATTCATTCCTCGCTCGACGGATATTCTCATGTGCAATTACGTATTCATTTCCATTGTATATACCACCGACTTTTCTTAGCTTATACTTAACTGTTTTGGGATCATATATATCATCATCGGGTGGAGATTTTGATTCTGACATAGGCACAACACCCACTACAACATATTTAAGATACGTGGAGCTACTATGTACTGCTTCTACATCTTCATTAATAAAGAACCGGCTTCGTATGAAGACATAAGCCAGACGACATAGAGTTTTTATAGATGCTTGCTGAGCTCTTTCGATCAGCAGCATAACTACCGGACGGAGGCAGTCTTTGAATTGTTCCATCTTTTTACGAGCACGTCGTTCACTTTTAAGTGCTTCGGCATATGTGAGGTTTTCACGATTTGTCGCCTCACATTGCCAAATAGTAGAGTTGATGACCATCACGTGACGAAAGTATTCTCTAAAAAGACAAAAAGAAAGAACATACGTTTTTAGAAAAAGACCAATGAAAGGGTTACAAGCAAAGTAGACAATAACTAATAAGGAAAGCGGAGTTATACTACATGGGCTCCACTGTTGCATTAACCTACTGTCCGTGGACTCAAAAGTGACCGCAGAACCGAATTTAATATAATAGATAGCAACCACTGAACTGGACTCTGAAAACTAGCCTTTGAAAGCACCGATATATTCATGCCGTATTACCTTGGAGGCCTGGATGCACAGGATGCTAAGAACTAGGTTAGCAGTGTTATAGCTTATCGCTATAATAAGCATAAGCAGATGCGTCCCACAGGGAGGAGTTCTATTGCCACTAATCTAAAGGATCGTGAAAGGCAGAGTGAACAAGCGAATTTATGAATGTTAAGACGAAGTACTCCTGCAGCTGTACGAATGCCAAAGTGGATTTGCCTCACCATGAAGAGTTCGACGCTCTCAAGTAGAGCTTACAGTGTTAGGCGCCGACGATTAGATGACAAAGTTTGTAGTCGATTACTGATTACTGGATGCAACTGTACTCCAAGCGTTAACATATTCATTTAGGGATTGTTGTCGAGGTTCTTCAAGCAACATGACAAACCTGCAGAGTATAATCTGTCATGGAAAAATATCTTAATCTGCCATTCACGCGCAACATGAATGGTTTGCTAAAAATTAGGTCCTTCCTTCTACGAGATGTGGCGCCAAATATTTGTATTTTCGTTAAATATCGAGTCGATATTATTAGGTTTTTGAATCATGAAATTGCACTGTCGTTTCCGTTTTCGTTTTGTGGTCGAAGAACAAACAAAGTCGATTTGGAAACCGACATGACATTAAATAGACATGGACATGAAAAGCTGAGATAAAATCTTTGTAACGGACAAAAGATTCGCAAAAAATCGTCGGCAAACCCTGAGGTATACAGGAAAAATTAAAATCCTTACCGTTTAGTTTTATTCGTTACACACTTTTCACAATATTTCTTCTAAAAGACTAAGACAGACTTAACATTTTTAAACAAGGACGAGGAATTTAAACAACGAAAAAATAAATAAAAGGAATACAAATACAAATTTAAAAAACGAAAACAAAATGATCCCTCAATCAAAATTTTTATAAACTATAAAATGAGTGACAGAAATTTCGATTGGATTGGCGAAGAATTTTAGTGTAACCAAGTGCGCAGAGCAAGTTTATATTGATGCTATTGGGTGGAAACGAGGAGGTACCTTACACGTGCTCTTGGAATCATTTCCATTGATAAAAATTATAATTAAAGTTAAAACCGTAAAAGCGTTTAACACCGTCTCTGTAGTGCTTCCAAAAGTTAATGATGCATAATCTCTGGGCATATCTAACAGTACCTTGGAGCCTGGTAATGATGTAAACCTTATATACTTGAGCAGTTCTTTTAAGTTTTAAGACTTCATGGCCAGAAGCTTTGTGTTGCAATTGAAGAGTACACAGATGGATTTATGAGGGTACGGGTTCGGGAATGGCGAACCACTTGAAGTTTCGAGGAATGCTCTTAAGTAAGAAAAGGCAGGAAATGTACGAACCACTCTTTGTCTCGAGATTAAACTCCAATTGGTAGATTGGCACATGGTACCATTGGACTAAATAGAGGTTGTCTTCCTGATTGTTGCTTGTATGCAACGAGTGGCATACCTAAATTTCGAATTTCTGGTGAAATTGGCATTGTAGTGCCGCGCTCAACAACCTTACAAATTCCTGGTTCGAACGGTGGAAGGAGATGCTATGGTTGCATCTTAATAATGGAAAAAGAACGATGTCGAGCTTATGCCATTGAAAATATTGCCTGTGGGCACAGTGAAACTGTAGGAAAAGAAATAAACATCTCTGACTAGAAAAAAAAGTGTAGGCGCAACTATACGACTATTGGAAAGACCTTAAGAACCCCAAAATTCACCCGATTGTCTGAATGTATGATGGAAGACCTGGAAAGTCGGGTATGAAATTTCAATCAACTACCTTAGCCCTAACTTGAGTCTTGGTCTAACAATTCAATCTGAACTTAACCAACGACTTTGACTAGTGAGTTATTCATATAAAACAAAGTTGCATGAGAGAAATCAAAGAGCAAAGCAATGATGATGAATACCGTGAAGGGAGTGTTAATCGCCACTCAGAAAACCATCAAAATGTTTGCTCAAATCAAGTATGATAAACGTGCTGCAGGTTTTTGCCTTAAAAATTTAGCCACAAGAAGGTGTATAGTCTAAATTAGTAGCAAAAATGTCGCATGTCAGACACATGCTCAGAAGCATTTGTCGTCATCAAACAGACTACGCTATTCACACCACATGTAATCTGGAGCATGTCAGCTCAATAAATCCTGTAGCACATACAAGTCAATTGCATAAGGTACAGCACTACACCGAATGCGTAATCCAATATCCTCCCATACATACACGTAACTGTTCAGTTCATACAAACTGAAGTGTCCTTCATATCCAATTACGTCGGATAATATAAAATTTCGCTTTTGGAAGGCTCCTATGACCACCCAAAAAAGTAGCAATCTCTCACATTACTTTGTTTTCTCTTTCTTTCACTACAAATTCGCGCACTATCATCCACACTCTCTCTGTCGATTCATATTCGACAACGACGACGACGAACGACGAACGACGATGTTCTTTTCTACAGCTGAACTACCCTGAAGCAGTGACCTCCTTATAAAACCCAAGCACCGTAGATTGAACATTTTTGCACACCTGCCTTATGGGTGAGCCTACAGAAGGAAAAATATATTTGATGTTCCCTAAAATGTTATCTCTAAATCGACTTACTCATAGTCCCGGAATATCTGCTGCGTGGTTTCACAATAGAAGACCTCTTCATTGTCATGGAATGTGTGCTGTTTGGGATTTTTGGAGAAATTCTCGAATCCCTCGCGTTTGCAAATTGGCATCTTATAGTCCTCCGATTAAGTTTTCCTACCACACAGCACAAAGAAAGGAAAACAAATCCGAGAATGACTGTGAAAAATGCGACTCCTGCTTGGTTGGTTGCTGGTTCTCTGCGCGCCAATAGAATCCAGATTAAGATAAATCTTTCTACTTTTTGGAGGGATTTCTTCTTGCGTATCTCTCGCTGTGAAACTTGCCCTTGTTTAGCTTCTTGACATTATCCACAGCTCAAGCGAGATGTTGGAAAATAAAATAACAAATAAATTTATAAAAAAATAAAATATTCTGGTTCTTCTTTTGGCTTTTACAGTTTTTCTGTCAAACACCACACAACAGAGAAAATTTTTTTTTCCTTTGGCGATGGATAAATTATTTGAGAGAAACACACGCGCGCGCCAAGTATTCTTTCAAACTCTTTTCTATCTATCCTACTAGCGAGAGCGAAACCAAAACGGTTACAACAAATCATATTTTCTTCTTGTGCGAGAGTGAAAAAGAAGTTTTTGTTTTGACATAAAAACAGCGCTGACAACTGCGGGAATGTAAAGAATTGTAATAGATTTAGTGAGGGAATGAGTTCAGTCGCGTAGTGAAAAAGGTAGTAGTCAGTCAGTAGAAATAAATTGTTTTAAACTTCTGTAAAATTTGTAAAAAAAAATCCCTCCGGGATAGATTAGATTTTATGAGACCCTTCTAACTAGGATGGAGTCGCTGTATAGTCCGTACAGTTGATCGTTGTATCATCTCCTCCACTCTCTATGCAGACGGGATCATAGATCACTCTAAGGACTTTTCTCTTGCAACAACCTAGGGCGAACTTTTTTAATTTTTGACAAAATCCATACCTCTACGGAATCGCAGGGCTGGGATGATTAAGGTCTTATGTAGAGTTACTTTAGTTGTTCGAGAAAGGGCTTTGCTATTCAATTGCCTCCTTAGCTCAAAGAAATATTAATTTGCAGGAGTTATTCTTCTGTTGCCCTCAGCACTGGTGTCATTGTCTGAGTTAAAAGTGGAGCCAAGGTAGACAAAGTCTTTTACTACTTCCGTCGAGTGATGTTCTGTCCCAGCCGTTGGTGTTGGGTGTCTTTTGTTGACAACATTTACATTGTTTTGCCCTCACTGATCGTTAAACCTATCCTTACCGCTCCCATTTCAGTATTCACGAACACGCTACTGACATCACGCTGCATTCTTCCAATAGTGTCAATGACGTCGGCATATATGAGCAATTGCAAGGACTTTTGAAGGATTGTGCCTTTAGTGCTGGCGTGTGAGTTTAGTACTATTCTCTTAAGCACGATGCTAAAGAAATCGCAAATCGAAGATTAGACGAGAGACGAAGGAGGTACCGAGGTATGTTTGTTTTAAATGTTTGCTGGTTGTAATTATGAGGAGATACAAAGATATGTAGATCATTCCACATTCGTGCTGTACGGCTTTGGAAATAATTGTTGTATATGACTGTACGTCCGAAAGTAGGCTTAATGGTAATCTATTGAGTATTCGAAATATAATTGGTGGAATGTTGGGCTGTGCTTTCCAATAGTTGACCTCTCAAATCGATAAAAGTTTATACTTTTCTAATGTAAAATGACCTCCTAAACACGAAAATAATTTGGTGCGGAAACTATTATTAACAAAGTTATTAACAATTGAAGTTTCCGGAGAGACCTCTGAATTCTATTCATTTTCGAGGTATATTTACACTTAAATTGGGGTTTTGCTTCAATTTTCACTTAACAACATCTACGAGAAGGGCGAATGGAGGGGAAGATACAACCATGATTTCTACGAGCTGTACAAAGATGTGGATGTAGTTCGACTGCACTGATTCGGCCACATGAGCGAATGAACGAGAATGCTCCAGCTAAGAGGATCTTTGAATCCCAGCCACCTGGTTCAAGAAGAAAAGGAAGACCAAACCTTCGGTATAAAGATCAGGCAATTGCGGACGCCAGAAACCTTGGTTTAGTAAACTAGAAGCGGCATAGAAGGATAGAAAGCGGCATTAATTCAGGCTCAAGCCCTCCAAGGGGCGCTGGCTTGATAAGTAAGTAAGTAAGACATTTCGCAGCATTTTTGGCGACTTCGAATATGTGATCATTCGGTCGCAAATGTCGTTTACACACATACTGAGGATTGAAAGTCTTTCGGCTCCGGAGATAAAGTGATTCGAGGTTTGAGTTTGGCTTACGTGACAGAAGACAGAATTGGATTTTGGAAGTATTAAAGTCCACTCCATTTGTAGACCTCCATATGAGCATACGTGCTTTTGATGGAGTGATGGACAGATTTGTCCCTCTTTTTAGTGAGACATACCATAAAGTGGATCAGTTGCTACGAAAATCTTACCTACTGTTGGTAGAGTATTCGTGAATTGAAATTTTTTATAAGCTAGCGATTTATAAGCGTTTCCATGACCTTGGAACAAAGAGACGTAACTGCAATGGGACGGTAGTGGGAGGGACGGACTGAACAAATGCATTTTCTATGTACTCGAAAAAAGTCCACGGGAGTAGAACAGACGGAAAACCTACGCAGTATGTTTCTCACGAATGCCTAAAAACGTTTACTACCCTTGTGACAATGTGTATTTTTTGCCTCCATTTTTGGTCATAGAGCAATTTGGCACGTCGAACATTGCAGTCATTTCGGGCTTGTTTGAACTTTATTCAGTGTTCCTCAGCTGGATTGGCTTAACAAGGCCGATAACTTCGTTTTTAGAACCAAGTTATCAGGGATATCAGAGCTCTTGGCCTGGAGAACTGAATTGAAATAAAAATAAAACCGCAAAGCATTTGTTCTTAAAAACTCAGTACACACAAGAGTACACATTGGAAATGTTTCATTTCATTCATTTTGTTTATATAAAATCATCATAGGTTTGTTTTTCCATAAATTAATTACATTGTATTACAATTTATTATATATATTGTTATTTACACAAAAAGCTAATAACTTTTCGATTAATTTTTTTTTATTAAAATTAAGAAGTATAGTTGTTCGTACAAAAATAGAATTCATTTCTATGTAAACCTTCCCCCTCTATAACTTCTCCTAAAAATTATACTAAACTCTAATTGCATTCGAATGCACGCATTCGAGAATAATTTATATTCTTAAAAAAAAAAAAACAAAATAAACACATTTTGCAAGAACACAGAAATTCTTATATCATTTCATTTACAATAGAAACTTTTACATATATATATTCCTGTCTATTTATTTACACAAGACGACACAAAGAATATTTAAAAAAAAGCAATCTCGACGAACACAAAACAAAAAAACCACATCAAATCAAAATAAATTTCAAAATTTACAGAAAATTTCATACAATTTTTACTTTCTATTGTTTTTTTCTTTTTTTTAAACAAAAAATGACTACACATACAAAAAATAAACTGAAAACGGTGGTCAATAACAAAAAAGAGGAGCACAATAAAAATAATCACAGTTTAAAAAAAAAAAGAATTAAAACACAAATTCCACATCGCTTAAAACAACAGACACAAATTGAGAGGACATTTTTTTTTGCGATGAAATTTGATAAACAATATAAAAAGGAAATTAATGCATTTAGGTCCCGTATTAAAAAAAAAAGTCATAAAGAAGAATAAAATAAATTTTCTAATAAGTTTGCAAAAAAAATCCATTTGTCTTGGTTGTTTTTTAAAGCCATTTTCAGCTTGTGGATTGTAAGTGAATTGTAAAGAAATGTGTAAGAAATTCTTAGAATTTCCATCTGAAAAGGATAATACAATTCAATTTTCTCATTTTGTTTTGTGAAAGGAGAACATCAAGGAGTTGGAAAAATTTTTTTGTTTTTTTTTATTGCATTCCACATATAAAAAAAGAAAAAGCTTTGCTTTAGAAAAAATGATTTATATTTTTTGTTTTTTGTTTTTAAAAATATAAGCGTAATCGTTTTTTTTTAGTTTAAAACTTGATTTTCCTTTACAATTTTGTTTGGAATATTAATTTATGTTTAAAGTTTAAGGAATTTTGTACAAAATTTTCCACTGGAAACCAAGCAAATGAACGTTTTTTTTTACATTTTTTAAAATTTTGAATAAGAAAAGTGTTTTTTTTTGGACAAATTTTGTTTATAATATACATTTTTATAAATAATTCTAAAAAATAATCATATAATGCACAAATTTGTTGTTGCTTGTTTTTTTTTTTTACAAAATTTAACTAAAAAATATAAATATATTAAAAAATGTACGTTAAAAGTCCGAAAGAAGTTTGAAAATTTGTTCTTTTTTTGTTTTGTAAAATTTTTGTTTTTTGTGAATTCAAATAAAAAGAAAACTTTAGGTTCTTATCGAAAATATATGTATAAATTAATTTAAGAAATAATTACACAGAAAGGATAGAATAAAAAAAAAAAAGGAACAAGCCTATAGCACTAAACGGGACCTAGACTTTTTTATTCGATTTGTTGTACCACCTAAACCCTTGAAATCACCGTTCCAGCTTTTTGACTTTGCACGAAAATGCTTGTATGCTTCCGCGTATGATGGCTCCAACATTGGCCGATACGATACGGGATCGCAAAGCTCTGAATGTTGTTCATAGAACTCTTTGTAGCCACCGTGTAGAAGGTAAATCTCGGGATAATGTAGTGCAGGATATGAGGTTGTGTTGCGTGCTCGATCATGATTGCGAAGGAAGCGGGATCTAGAAATATATAAAAAAAAAAATGTTTCATAAGTTCAACATGTTCCAAGATTTTTTCATCATATAGATATGACAAGACAAGTGTAGAAACAAAAATACTTACAACTTTGGTCCACGTTCCGACGAGAATTCACAATGGAATACAAGTATATGCCTCTTTGGTGCATCAGCTTCGACAGTCGCTGCATCAGTCTTACAATTCACAAATTCCTCCATTATTTGCTCCTGGGTATATAAATTTTTAGCGCCACGAATGTGTCCACCCTCGAATTCATATGGATAACGGCAATCGATGATTTTATATGAAGCCACGGAATCTTTGTACAAACCACTGATCAAATTGGACATAGTTTCACATGAAATTGACTTCAAATCCCTATGTCTTCCATCCATCAGCGGTAAGCAGAATGGTTTACTAAAATCACCAATAAGATCTGGCTCAGACGATGATCTAGATAAAGCACTCATTATATCAGCATCATTCATTGAGACATGCTTCCTTAAAATTGGTCTTTGTGGTGGCGGTGGTGCTGGTTGTGGCATTTGATGAATCAATGCTTGTTCATTGTTTTCCTTCTCGGCGGAGGAGAATAGTTCTCCTTTGTATCGCTTGGTCTGTATTGGACTAACTGTATTCGATGGTGGATCGGGACGTTTAAAACAACGTTCCGCTGCCATACGTGACGAATATGGTGTGGTATTCAGCGCAGGTGATTGATTATTATTGGAGTTTATGGAGGAAATCCTATCTTGTACTGTTCTCAGAATCTCTGGAGTCTTTGGTTCGAATAATGATGTGCGTGCTTTGTTCGCAGAGCAATTATTCTCTGTTAAACTTAAACATCTACGCACTGGTGGTCGTTTCATTAGCTCGGGGCTAGTTTTTGTAGTCTTAATGTGACCACTGATGAGTGAATTAAGATTACTTGGGGCATTCCCATCAACATCATCGTCCAGTGATTCCATTTCGAAAAGTTCCATATATTCATCGTCCATTGTTGACTCTGTTGAGCCGGAACTTAGGCTATGGAATATCCGAAAGGATTTCGCTGGTGTTATTGTTCTCATCACTGGATTTGATATTTTCTTTATGCGAGGTGATGGTTCCAGAAGTTTACGGCGGGTTTGTTGGCTTTGCTGTTGGTGTTGATGTTTTCCAATTGATGATTGAACAATTTGGAAACGCTGGGGACTACCTTCTGGTGAGAGGAGACGATCTTCATCCATAAGTAGTGTATGAACTGTTGGGCTGGAGGTAAAGGCATGGTTTGAATGATGATTATCATCATCGTAGAATGACAATTCATCAATGGCCATGTTGGCAGTGTTTATGTTGCTGGTATTGTTGTTCTCCAATGCAAGACGTCGTCCTGTCCCCAGTGATCCTGTACGATTGTACGCATTCAAATCAAAGTTGTTCGACACCACACTGTAAGTTTAAAAAAAAAAGTGGATAATGGGTTAGTTAAGAGTTTTTTTTTTTTTAATTTGTGGGTAAATGTGTGGGAAAGGTAGAAGGATATTTGACTTGGATTCCGCCAAAAAGTTAATATTTGGTTAAATATGACTACAAGGACTTTCTACACTTGGTTTTTGTTACAAAAATGAGAAATATTAGCACAAAAATTAATCCTTTACATGTAAAACACTGGAGTATCACCAAACACTATCAGAAACTTCATCCTTTTGCTATTGTTTATCATTGCTTAGCTGACGTCCTACTCACAGGACGACAAAAATGAAACTAGTACCCTAAACAATGTACAGTCACGCTACTATGTCTACCTACATTGCACCACCAACACCAACACCACCACCACCATCACCATCATTATCGCCAGCGCTGGTGATATTCCTTCAATGCGTGGCTGGGTATAGGCAAGTTCATTAAACTCAATCAACCATCCTGGTTTCACAAAAATGCACCTCTCTCTTCCTAGGACAGACATGCTTCCCCCGAACTGTATACAAAAATTAAACACCCGGACAAAAATTACAAATACAAAAATTGATAGAATCGACCGAGAGCGAGGCGAATGACTCAAGGGGAAAAAAAATACAAGAAGGCCCTCGTTTTCTGGAACCCTAAGTTCTAGGCTTATGATCCGCACGATGAAACACTCACAGGGAAGTATTTTAATACATCGAAAAAAATAAAATTAGGGAACGAGGGTTGTTATTGATGCATTGCAATGTTTGTCTGTGTTTGTGATTGTGATGTGGATTTAAGCGCACGAGGGTAAAAATTCCTTGAACAGATGTGTTCCAGTGTACTCCTAGTGGATGATTATAATTGGAGGAGTGCATTTGGAAAATTGGGGGCCAAAACTCTTGATGAAAATATTAAGGAATTCCCCAAAACTGTAAAGTTGAATAGTGAATGTCTGAGAGGAATAAGGAAACATATTAACATACAAGGAAGTAAATGAGACACCGGGTAGAAAACATTTGTCTGGTAGTGGCATGAGGATAAGAAAAAGGAAACACAAGGAATGAGTTTTTTTTTTTATTTCTTATTGAATAGCTTAAGCCGGTCTCTGGAATGACCCTCTAACGGATGTCTTTTTCTTTTCTTTTTTTTCAGTTGTTTTGTGTAATTCTTTTTTTTTTTGATTGTGGATATGGCACACGTTGGAATGATGAAGGACGCACAGTGGACAGGGGAAGAGTGAATATTTTCGTGTTCAGCTGTTTTGTTTAGTTGACAACTTGAGGGTTTTTTTTTTTCTTGTTTTGGCTGTAAAATATCAATTTTATTAGGTCAGGTCGGCAAACGTCTGGAATTGTGTGAAGGAGGAACAGTAAAAGTTCCACAGAGTTGCGGTGTTGGGCCTTTATTGGTTTGAAGAAAAGTTAATGAGATTCGTAAACCATTAATTTGGTTGACATTGTCTGGAGGTGAATGGAGAAGAGGTTTTTTTTAAGTGGATACCTATTCCGGAAGGAAGGAAGAACCAAAGGTTGTCGGTAAGGTCAGAATTGGCAATTGAGAACAAAATTAGTTCCACAAAGTTACTTTTGGAGGAATGGAATGTCTTTTAAACGTAGTTGTTTGTCTGAATTCTAAGCTGAGCCTTCCGGTTTATGATTTTCGACTAGTTGCTTCTGGCGTTCAGCCTCTTTTAGAAAATAAAATGGTATTGTGGTTTTCTACGGAGTGTTTGTTAAGACCCTAATCACAGGCGGTACACTACCTTGCACACAATTCACGTAGTTTTTGGGACTTATTTGAATTTTTAATGAAAAAAGATTGAAAATATTAAAACAATTTGCTTTAATTAATAGTTCTCCTGTTGACCAGAACTATATTTCTTGAAACAATTGAATGAAAGTGTTAAATTTTCTTCTCCTATCCTGTTGTCGAAACTCATTTGTAGGTCTAATATTATGAAACAAAAATCAAATTTTCTAGTTTTTAACGATTTTGAGTTCAAAAGTACGACGAAAAGGTTTATTTGGGTCGTGTTGTAAGTAAGCCTAAAACCGCACAGCAGTTCTACAAGAGTAAATAAATTACATTTTACAGCAGGACTTCTACAAGAGTAAATAAATTACATTTAAAAAACGATTTAAAAAAACAGTACATTCAACTGTGGTGGCCGACTATATCTTTTGTAGAAAAATCCAAAAATAACTAAAACTTTGAAATCCACCAACAAGATTGTAGCTTTGGACCACTGTTTTATGGTTAAATACATATAAAAACTTGTATTTCAAGTCCCAAAAGATTGCCGTCAAGCAAAAAAGAAAAGAAAATTTAACCCTGAAGTTAAGACTGTAACGTTGTCTTTTTGTTAAACATCACTAGATTCAAAAACAAAAATGTATACTTAAGTTCCAAAAAAAACCGTTACATGGGACCACATCTTTTTGCTTGAATCTCACTAGACGAAGGAAAATTCGTCCCTTAAATCTCTACAAAATGTCACTTAGGTGCAAACAAATCTCTTTTAGGACTCAAAAGACTGAATCAGAATTAAAATTTAATTTTAACCCTTTTTTTAGAGGATTCAAAACTTGTCATTTTACTATTTCCCCACAACTGCACAATAAAACTATACAAAATTCCATTCTAACTATGTATCTATTAAAAAAAAAATCTCACTTTTTTCTTTATGAATGAAATCTGCCACCCAATTCTTGATTTCTCAACTGGCAAAAGCAAAAGCAAATCTAAAAAAAAAAAAAAACGAAAACCGTTTCCACTTTCGTTTTTCATTGAAACCAAGAGTAATGAACGAACTAAAGAGAACTTAAAAAAAGAAGAAGAAACGACTTAAAAAAAAAATCATAAAAAACCGGCGAAAATCACGCACAAAAGGAACGACAACGAGACACACAATCTTGATGATTGGAAGAGAGACTCAGACTATGGGGCACGGAAAATTATCATAACGGCTGAAGAAGAATTTCTTTTGAAACCACCTTCACAAGTAGGAAAAAAAAAATCCATAAAATTGAATATCAATGTCTAATCACCGGTAATCAGGTACTTAAAACACCTCCCACAATTTTTTAGGGGGCGAATTTTAATTTAACACTTTTGATTTTATTTTCTTTTTTTTTAAGAAATAAAAATTATTTGTATATAATTAATTACCTAGTGCAATCCATTGTAACATCGCAGGCTTCTTCATTTATGCTTTCCCACAACATTTTTACAAAAATTTATGATTTAATTTTATATTTAAGAATTTTTTTAGTTTTGTTTTTTAGTCCGAAAAAACGTAATTTTTCGATTTTTTTTTTTAATGAAATGATTAATGATAAAAAAAAATGATGATGATGAAGATGAAAATTATAAATTAAAACACAATCATTTATATTTTCTAGTTATAGTCCGATATTTGGTTGCATATCCTTTGTGCGTTTTGTGTGTGTAATCCTTGCAAAATTGTTCACCAAACTTAAATTTAAATGAATCACTTATAATTATATTGCATTTTTGTTTCTTTTTTATTTTACTTTTAACTTAATAGATTTATTTATTTTTTTAAAGTGTCCTTGTAATCATGATTTATCCTTTTTTTTAAGTACGTCTTGTTGAGTGCACTGAATTTTAATTTTTTTTAAGAACAGTTTTCTCGTTAGAACATTATTTCTCACTGTGTTTGCAAATTTTTATTTTTTTCTAATTCCTCTGTCTCCTTAAGGATTAGAGATTTGCTCATCAAATGCCACACCACTTCTCTCACAGTTATATATAAAAAAAAATATAGAAGGGAATCCTAATTATGAGAAAAGTGAGAGAAATTCTAGGAGAAGGAGGAAGGCATTTGCTACAGAACGATAACTAAACTCGAATGACTAAAGATTGATCGTGACGTTGGCCTTTTATAAACCAGCGGCACTTGCATAGGGGTTGCTTGTCAATGTGTGTGTGAGAGAGATGTATTCACATATAATTCTCGTGTGGAATGAGAGACTTAAAAAATCATATGGTCATTGTGATATAGTGTGTGTGTGCAAGTGTTCTGTGTGTTATTGTCCTTTTTGACACATCCTTCGTGTACCTCCTTTGAGATAAATAGAGAACATATGATTTTTGTTGTTGTTGTTGTTGTGTTTCTATTCTTTACTTTGATTTTTTTTTTCACTTTGAGTTCTTACAAGTGAATTTTTATGTTGTGTGTCTATTATCTCAACCCCTTCCAGGGAGAAAAGAAGGGAGAGAGAGGTTGCTTTTTTTATGTAGATCTGGTGTAATTATTCTCTCTGTGTGGGTTTTGTGTGGAGAAGAATTTCTTAAAAGAGAGCAACAGAAATTCTTGGTCAGCTGAGATTTTTTTCTTCCCACTTCTTTCGTAGTCTTGTCTGTGGTAGTAGATGTAGTTTTTTTTTTTATCGATGAAATATTTATTTGTTTTTTTTCTCCTGTGTATGGATGGATATATACATACGTATGTATATCAACGAAAAAAAGGGGATCCTATTGAAAAGGGAATATGTGAGTTATGTGAGATATGTTGGTACTTAGTATATAAATGCAACAGGTACATTGGATTCTAAGGAATCCTCTTTCAGAGGAGTGGGGTCTTAAAAGGAAAAAAAAAGTGTTAAAAAACACGACAAATCCAACAGGTAAGAGGAGGATAGAAGTAGTCATTAGAGATTGACTTTTCCCAAAAGATGTTCCTTCAAGATGCATGTTATGAGATTTCAGGGGAAATCATCTACCTAAAGTTGATTGTTAATGACCAAGATATGCAGGTCTCAACGAATTAATGAGTTTGGTAATAATCAATGTTATAAAAATTATATTTTGTAATTTAAAAAGTAAATGAGTTCTAAACCTTGAAGGACTGATGATTGCTGTTGTTAAGCACCTTTCAAGGTCTCGGTTCGGTTGTCTCTAACGATCCATCTTAGCCAGAGACTTTCCCTTTTTACGACTTCCTTTTCTGTCTCGGTTCCTGGTGTTAGCGCTAGCTTTGAACGCTTTGATTTACACTAGTTGTCAAGTCAATGCAACGTTAACCAAGATCTCTCTTTTTCTTTAGGATATAGCTGGACAATGGCAAATGATATGTACATACATGCGGACATTTTTACATCTTACTGGCGTTATCCTTTAGTAAACGCAACGTCTAACCATTGTCCTGCCAATGTCAGGTTTGACAAAGAGAAGGTAACTCATCTATGGCATACCTATTTAAGCCAATGGATACTCATTGTGTTAGTCGTTGTAGGGACCTAATGCCTTTGGGTTTATTCACGGATTAACAAAATATTTCTTAAATGTCGCGAAAGGAATGTCTGTAAGTGGATTGTATCCTTTTGTACTTCTTCTTCACCGTAGTCTCTATAGAGGTCATCTTTATGTTACTTACTCACTTATGGTGTCCGGAGTGGAACTGGTTCCGCATGCCAAGTTGGTTAAGGTCCTTTTGCACTTTCTTCTTTTTCTATTGTGCCGTCCCTCCAGAGTGGACTCGAAGTGTTTCCAGCCCCAGGGCATCCGCTCTACATGTCACAGCCACATCAAGCGTTGTATCTGGACTCTTCCGTCTAGGTTCATATCGCTCAACAGCCAATACAGTTCATTGTTGTATCTCTTCTTCCACTTCCGATCACCCGAAGGTGAAAACAACCGGAGGGCTACTTCAATCATTCTTGACAAAGTCTATGCCTTCGCGCCATAGAGCAGAACTGGGATAATTAGGGTCTTGTATAGTTACTTTGGTTGTTCGAGTGCCGTCTTAAACCAAAGAATCATCTTTTTTACTTAGTACCACCGAGAATTATGTCCAAGTTTTACTCCTACAAGGACAGGGAGAGCCTTTCTGCAGAAGTGCAAGTCAGTTGGTTCTGACTATCTTGTTGTACTACTCCTCTCTGCTTCATTTTTAAGTTTACAAGGAATTACTGAGGGCTTGCTCTTGATCTAACACAGAGACCTTCCTTGTTTGATTTTCCCTTCCTTTTTAAATGGAATTGTTACCCTCCTGGACTCGGAACACGGATCGAAAAATAGACTTTGAGAGGCCTCTTACCTAAACGATCTTTCCTTTTTGCAGTTTCTTACAGCAACCATTATAATCCTGAACAAGATCTAAGTCTTGATGGAACTTCAGGATCGTGTTTGCGAATGAATGGTTGACAATTTCCAGATTTTACACTGTGAGAACACCGACTTTGATCCTTCTACTAGTTTCGAGCTGGGAATACAATTCCTAACCGAGTTTCACAGAAATAGGCTCATTTTTCCTAAACTTTTACTACCACGATCATTGATGATACATTTTTAAGCATCAAGCCTTCAAAATCTACCACCAGAATCTGTAATCAAAACAAGTTTCACAGCAAATACCTGTGAAAACACTGAATATTTATCGTTTACTTGTTTATGACCCTCCCGCTGATAAATTAATCTTTACGCATCCAATTTCTGCGTAGGCCGTAGTTTCTTTATAAATTACCGGGTATCAACAGAAGAAGTCTCGAAATTAAATCCACAAATACCGATCAAGTTGGAGGGGAAGACTGAAAAAAAAGCTTCACGAACAAGGTGTGAACTAAATTTTTATCTCTACCAAGGTTTTTTTTTTGTCAGATTCAAGGTCTTCCCAGCATACCTATCTGTACCACGAGTAGTCTTCTAAAAGAAAGATGATCATTCATTCCTGAAAAAACTAAATCCTAGACATAGTGTGGGAGAAGAGGGTATCCATTCATAATCTCATAGCATAACTGAAAAATAGAATTTGATCATTTCAAACATTCATTGGCGTCATGATCATTTTTCAAAGATTGTAAAACAATATTTTACTTTGTGCTGCAAAAAAAAAAAAACACAAGAGGATAACATTCATCTAGATTCAAGCTCAGTTCGGATTCATAGTGGTATTTCCTGAAACAAAATTCCATTTCTGTTAAGATCACCGATCTTGCATACGATCGTGGTCCTCACTTTGAATTGAGCTTCAAACTGATCTTCGTGATTCTTTTATACTCCCCAACGATCAGCATTCCATTTGAAGATCCCAAACACATGCACACACCCCATTGGGGGGAGCAAATACCCACACAAAGATACCAAAAGAGAACCGCAAATCAGGGAAAGAAAACGATGAAAGATACGGCAAAAAAAAAAAAGTTGGAATACCTCCCCACTTAGGACCAAGAGAAGCGATGTTGGCGCGCCAAAACTAAGAAAAAGTAACGATCGATTGTGATTCTCTTGAAATTTGTATCTCAAGCTAAGGAAATGAATAAATTATCAAAAAAACATGACAAAAGATACAGAAAAAAATGAAACCACAGCAATGTGTATGATTATTAGGCGCAAGTAGGAGATATGTAAACTTGGGCGAACATTTCAAATGGAAAAGGTTACTGATCTTCACAAACTTGGAATTTCAATTGAAGTCTATTGTATTCATGAAGTCTATCTATGCGTAAACAGAACGAAATGAGTTCATCATAAAAATGTGTCACAACATGCCACTATAATTGATTCTAATAGATACATTTGTTATAGAGAGAATCATGGGTTCCTCTGTCCCGCCAACAAAGAAAAAAGAAGCGGCTGTTGGTCCATCCAATTAGAGAAAGGATTGTAGGTATGTATCCGTATCCGTACAAGTGCAATGGAATTCGAATAGATAAATCTTTTTCTCCCGTCCATCGCCATATGTACATGTGTGGCTATATGTATGGAACTTGTCTCCAAGTCCATGGTCAATCAGCTGAGCTAAAAGTAAACATATGACCAGGGGGAGACACCGCACAACGGAGCGATCAGTATAGCAAGGACAAAAAGAAGAATGAAGGAGAAAAGGGACAACAAGTAGACAGGAATGCAAAGTACGAGTAAATACTCTTTAGAGAGGTGATCATGTGTGATCGTACATTACACGGTTTTTTTTCTTTTCTTTTTTTACTCGTATACGAATATCTATAGATGATTTCGATGGCGAAGTACACAGAAAAGGATGAAGATACATGTGTGGGTTTTATAATTCGGATAGGTAATCGACAGGGAAGTGTTGCTGGAGTTAATGAAGTGTACTAGGACTTATTGATTGCATAACATCGACCATACATACGAGTGGACCTTAGCTCTCTTCACAGGCCACAACCTACTGGCGGTCCACCTTAGAAGAAAGCGTTTAAGTATAGATGAGTTATGCAGAGGCTGCGGTAATACAAACGCGGAAGAGAACACAACCCACTTCCTATGCAAATGTCCCAGCCTATAAAGAATAAGGAAGTCGGCCCTCGGTGAATACTATTTCAACGACCTGGGCGACCTGTCTAAGCCACCAAAAGCCATTCTAAAATGGCTTCGGGGAGGCCGAACGATCGTAATTGCACTCACCCAGACCTTTCCCCTCTTCTTTGTCTTTTCAGAATGGACATTCTACGTCAGAGGAACACAATGGATACGTTAGAGATCCGAGTGAAGGCTACATCACGCGATGCATCCACCTCTTCAACCTACCGACCTTACTTCGAATGGACTTCCGAAAGTTCCATTTGTCACAACATAGTGATCTTGCCGATCCTTACTGATCTCATATGAAAACTATCGCAGGCGATCTTAGCAGTTTAACGAGCTGATCTTGCTGTCCTGTCCTGAGCTTGACAGGAAACATCTAAAGACCTTGAAACAGATAGATGATTACAATTTACTGGGAACAGATCAGTCCATCGGAGAGGTTTTGGTAACACATGCGGTCCGAGATCTGCTTCACTTTACCTTCTGTAGTATGGTGCCCTAAGACTGTAATTAAATCTGTTACTACCCTACAAAGAGGAGTTTTCTTTCGAAAGACTGGAGTATTGCGTAACCAATCCTGGCGACGTTCTGCATGCTTTGTTCAATTTGCTATCACCATCGATTCTGGAAAGAAGAACTTCGCTTTTGGTATGGAGTACTACTTGGTAGGATATCTCAACGATGTCCTCCGTAGTGATGTCTATCGACATGTTAGGGTGCTTAGATTCCCTGAGGTGGTCAAATTACAAGCTTCGCGGAACAGAAATGGTAAATACGGTGACATTATGCTTGTATTCCCCAATGATATCCTGGGAATTAAGAAAGTGGATGAACTCGAAAAAAAAACGGCGAAACTACGTCTCTCTATTCAGGCAGTTCTACGAATGCGCATTGTGAGTTAATTCAGCCCGAAGGTCTACATTTACAACAAGAAGACTGTAGCAACAACAACTTTGAAGATAAGTTCCACTGGCTTGTAATGGAGCTCTTCCCGAGGAGTTGTTTAAAGAATCATAGAATTCCTTAATGAGAGAGAAATGATTGCATCTCCAGCGGTCCAGCTCTGGCCAGAAGCAGACTGCGCATGAAATTCGTTAATAATCTAGAAGATCCATCAAAATATTACATTTCATTGAATTTCCCTAACCTTCGTGTTAACCACCTGAAACTGAGTTTCAGGAAAGATTCCTTAGGCTTTCTACCAAGGAGGAATGGAAGTCTAAAATCACAGATAAACCGGATACAACCATAACTTCTCATCAGAAGTCAAAAAAAGAATAACTCTTGCCAATCGTTGTTTCATTGGGATGAGAAGACAATTGAAAAAGGCTATATAAGGCCCTAATTACCCGAATCCCACTCTATAGCGTTTAAGCATAGACTCTATGGAAGGGGTATGGAGATATCCTTCGTCGTTACGAGCGAAAAATTATTTAACGAGACAAACTATACAAACTCCACAACGTATTGGACGTTTAAGATGGCTATAAAGCATGTAAAGCTAATAAACACCAACGGTCCGGATCACTGTGTCCTGAAAAGCCACCATGAAGGAACGGAGCAGTAAAAGACCGCAATTCAGGTGGTTTGCTCAAGTGTAAAAGGGCTTTAACTAATGTGCCAGCTTGGCTGAAGACGGTTGTTGGTTAAAGCTCAAGTTCGCCCCGGACTGTAGCGCTTTAGGGTGTAATTTCGATGCAAACTAGACAACGATGAATTGAACGGGCTGTACAGCGACATCGACTTAGCCAGAAGAGTGAAGGTCCAACGACTTAGGTGGCTGGGTCATGTAGAGCGGATGGACACCAATGCTCCGGTCCGAAAAATCTTCGAATCCGCCCCCGAGGCACAGCCCAGTAGAGCAAAAGCGCGACTCAGGTGGCGCACGCAAGTTGAAGAGGACCTAAACCAATTTAGTGTGCGAAACTAGCCAGATCGAGTTGGCTGGTGATGCTTGTTGGTTTAGGCCCAAGTCCACCTCAGATTGTAGCGCCACCTTAAGTTAAGTTAACTACACCAGTATCAGATTTGGTACTCAATTTCTCTTAAAATGTCCACTCCTTCAAACCTTGGTCCAATGCAACACTGGCGTTCGAAACGTAGGAAGTCTCTGAATACTTGTCAAGGAAGTTCATTTGTATGCCCCAACACATTCAGATCTTATGTTTACCCACACGTCTTCTTTACAATAATGAAACCGTGTACGGGTTCTATCAGCCTGTCTATCTGGTTAACTCCACATCACCACACACATCCAAGGGCAAACAACATTTTTATTTTCTTCATTTCATTTCGATTATCAGTTCTTCCTCCTTTGCACACATCTTTTCTTGGCTCACGCGCCTGTAAGGTTCCTATTAAAAAAAAAAATACACATGTAACCACGAAAGGACTTCTCCGTGTATTTCAGAACACAGTCACAGAAAAGTCTCGCCGTCTCCTTTGAGTATAAACACCAAAGGGATACGGTACCGTTTCTTAGTAAAAACTCACAAATACTCAAACACACATTCATAGTTGTATGACCTTGCGAAAACAGCTGATGCCTGATTAACAGGACATTTACTACTACACAAGTGTCGTGTGCAGTAAGAAAACCATACTGATACTGATAGTGTGGTGTTCCTTCTTCTGTGTATGCCACGAGGATGAAAAAAGGGAACATGACGATTGAACAGGGCCTTTCGTTTTCTTTTTGATTTTTTTTTCCTGGTGGTGGAACGTGTTGTATGTGATTTGGACTGTTATTAAAAATATATGTATTTCAGAGCAAGGATATTTGTACAAGAGTAGAGAGAAGTAAATAAGGCACAGAGGGAGTTCGCGCCAAAAAACCTAGATCCTTATATACAAAGTACATTTCGACTTGTGGTTTACTTGTGAAGGAGAAGGAATAAAGGAATAGACACATACGTAGTGTGCCTGTATCCACATCTATGCGACGGGTCATTCTCGAATGGGAATTACAGGTTAACGGAGAGCTCCTGGTCCTTGGGTTTTTCTCTTTTCTGATTTTTGAGTTCACTTTTGAATCTTTTCGTGGAATTATGTTAATTGTGTAATTTATGACACCTTATCTGGTGGATGGTGATGGATTCGTGAAATTTTTTTTAGCGAACGTCGTGGTTTGATGTTTGAAATCATGAGGATTTTCCAAAATACCTGCAGTATAAGAGCAAGGACTCTGTGTATACTTTGCAAGTGGTATCCACCTCGAGTTTTCGCTAATATTGTACTTAGTTTTAGATTAAGAAAGGTCCTTGATGTCGAAAATTAAGGATTTTAATCATGGTATCGACATGCATTATCATTATGGGGTCTTACAAGCCCGTTCGTCCTGCCCATTGGCTGAAACTGTGAACTGAAAGAACTATTTCGCCCAAAAGACATTCCATTCTCCTCATGAAAGTGAGTTTGTTCTTGGTAGTTGCGTTTCTTTAGTCCTCAGGGTAGATGCTCAGTTGAGACCACCGAAATGCTTCGAAATTATCTTCATGTCCAGGTATCCACCTTCGTTCCCGGGTTTTGGTAAATGCTCAGCTGAGACCACCGAAAGTCTTCAAAATTACCTTCATGTCCAGGCATCCACCTTAGTTTGATTCTGTTGTGTCTGGCAAGGGATTGTAGGGTGTCAAAACAGCACCATCTTGGACTCTATAGAGAATAGGACTTAGAAAAGATGCAGCAATCCAACACCAGAGGAAGGAACAATGTTTCAAAAGTCTATGCTTGCATATGCCGACATAAGTCAGAACTCCGGTGGATTTGTAAGTATTGAGGTCAAATTGAGTTAGGCGGTGAACGAGGACTAAGTATTTGCTTGTTAACAAGAAGGGACATCGAACATCGAAAAATCAGATAGAACGTCACAGTTGACAGTTAGGTATAACCTCGAAGTAGTAAGGGAACCTCTGCTCTGGGACCACTTCTGACAACGATATCTCATCAGAAATCAAAAGAAGAATTACTCTCGCCAATCGCTGCTATTGTTGTTAATGTACACTCTGGACACAAATTCCAGTTAAATATCTCTAGACAGTAGGTTGAGTACTAGCATTCGTGGTCCGGTGACTGTCACGTGGAGGCAAAAAGTCTTGTTGAAGCAGATGCACTTAAGAATCATCCAATGACTTTGCCCTAAATGTCCGCACCTGACCATCACTGCCCCAATCTGTCGATATGGACAAATATTTGTGCGTTTTATTGGTTAAGCCAGTACTGACGAAAGACTGAAGAAATGGTCAACGTCAAGGTTTTCCGAAGACTCATTGGAGTTAGTGCTAACTCCAGGCGTTTCTATCCGGTATTTTTCATCTTTTACAGTGGATAACCTATCAGTTTGGAGTTGCTATTGCACCTCACAAAAGTTTTTTATCCAGAATTAGCCCTAATCTGAAAATCTCGGGAGGGTGTACCAGTTAGCTTAGGTCAATAATGAGTATCTCTTTTCTTCTTGAGACAGTACAGTACAGTAAGTCTGTAACTGGACATCAACAACAACCTCAAAGAGGTAGCCATGTCCATCTTTTGATACAAAAGATGCAATTGTTTGAATAAAGACATGCAGAATGTAGAACTAGACCATAAAGCGTGCATTCTATAATTAGTTGACATTAATGAACAACGAAGTGCTTATGTAACGAATTCCACATCATAACCGCGTCAAATTAGATATTTTTCTCTCCAATTACCATTTTTATTGGTCGTCGTCTGTCTTTTCAGTACTCGTATCTCAACGAGGAAGTACAGCATCCATGCACAACAAATGGCACATTGGATACCCTCATATTCACAAGAAACCAGACCATCTCATTCGCATGATGGAGTCTTGATTACATCATTAGGATTTTTATTCATTCATTCGCGCCCAAATGTCCATTCATGAACGCCTGTGTCCCGCTCAAATTCTTGAAGCAATCGCGTCTGATAAGAACGTTCGTTCTGAGGGAATGTTTTTTCTTTTTTATCAAATATCGGGACAGCAAAGCAGCATCATTGTAACGAACTTTTGTAAATGTTTCTTGGATGGGTCTCTCCCCCTCTAGTTTGTCATAGTTCTATGGAATAAAATCCTTATCAGCAAAAGAGTACATCATGAGAACAGCAATTGTTGTAAGTTTAAGTAAAGCGGGACTCGGTAAACATATCAAAACTAAACAGGAAGCAAAACTTCGATAAGAGTTCAATTACATGGAGATTGTGGACCTTGACTCTTCAAAAAAAAAATTGAAGACCGAAAGGGGGTGAGAATTTATAGAGCATAAATTGATTGTAATGGTCTTGATAACATCACCAAATAGTGTTATGTCCCGTATGAAAGAATCTATTTTGTGGGTGTCCCCCTGATATCTATCAGTCAGAGGAACATACACCCGCTTATCTGATTGATTTCCCTTCGAGGTCTAGGTTCAAAAGAGGCCTATAAAGACATATTTTCTGTCTGCTCAAGCAATAGATTTATGAAGATGGATAAGCCGGCTTAATGTTGACTTAGGAAAGCTTAAATTCCACAATCCATGATTGATTACCTGCGGTCAGGGGGAGACCCATGTACAACACATAGTTTGCTGATCAAAAGAATTTCAGCGAACAAAACAAGATACAAAAATAAACAAAAGGTGAATTCACCCATCCGTGAGAGGGGCGTGAATTATCATCAATGAAATTAAATCAAATTAGTACAAGGCTAGGCTAGGGGGGATGGGGGGATCTAAACGATTAATATTGAAATTTAAATTTTTAACTGCTTGTGGATGCGAGAGCGGGTTTCTTTATTGTTTTGAGATGCTTGAGACAACACGCTAATCATTATTTATTTTGTATTGATGAGGATGCGAAAGACAGAGGGAGAAGCTTATACAGAAATGTATTTGATTTGAAATTTTTCCCACGACCACCCGCTTTGGGTACGTGTGCGTTAGGGATATGCAAATTTTTCTCGTTTCGATTTCCAATGAAAGATACATAAATACAAGGCGGATAGTCGTCTAGAAGGAATGTTGATAAGGTATGCTTAATCTTTGGAGCAAAGTACACGGATTCCGGATATCAAAAGTCTTGTGGTTGTGGGACTTTTAGTCATGACATCGACCTAAGGTCCTAAAAACAACTTTACATGAGCCTTGTCAAGGTTAAGTCTGTACAGGTCTTCGATCTAAAAGAGAGATCACTAAACGCCCACACCTGCTGTCCCTTTAGAAGAATGATGATGTAATTGAATAATGATTCTGAAAGAAAACACACACACGCACGCAAGTTTATTGATCCCTCCGTCAGGGAAACTACGTGGATTGAATCATTTCTCAAAAGCAACTAACCGATTGTATATTTTAAACCGTTAAGTCACTCAGAGGTAAACTCAATCCTAAAGTATCTGACTAATTGCCTAGACTTCGTTTTATTGGATCTTTACGGATCATCGGGTGATTTAAAAAAATAATGCAAAAAAAAACACACACAACTAATCGATTTTTTATTACACGCTCATTAAGACTTCAACCGTTAACTGACAGCCTTACATAAACCTACATAAGTGTAAAAAAAGGATCAAGGAAAACTGCCATAAAAATATTAAAATTTGAACTCATAAATCTTTTTTTTTTACACATTCTCGTGTCCTTGAAAGAACATCTTGTTCGTCAGCAATTCCAGATTCCTAAAGCAAGTCCTTTTTTTTGGGAAACGAATGTCTGAAGTCTTTTAAATATTAGAGCAAGAAACCGTTATGGTTATGGAATGAATGTTTTTAATTAAGTTTTTGCAAAAAATTGTTTCCAAAACGGTTTAAGACCCTCTAAATTCAAGGACATTCCTAGAATTATCTTTCTCGAACATTTACATAGATATTTGTTTGTACAAACGGGACAGAATGCCTCATGAAGAATTTTTCATTCGAAACGACCAGCCGCCTTCGATAGAGTCCATGTTTCGAGTGCCATAAAGGACTCGGGTGGTTAGGGATAGGGCCTTGCAATTCACCCCCAAGAAACAGCGATTGCTAAGAGTTATTTACGCTACCAACTACCGAGAGCACTCCCCTTAAGCTGTCAGAAAGTGCGAAATACTTAGGCCTCACAGGTTAGGTTTAAGTTAGGTATGAGTGGCAGGCTGCAGGTGCAACCTCACTTAGACCAGATAAGGTCCTTTATGTTACCACCAGGATCTGTATTTCACCAGAAATACTATCCGCAGAACTATGAAGCGCTGGAGACTGCCTATGTTGATGTCAGCCAGTTCACTTAGGTTGTTAAAGAAGCTGGCTCCTAAGTAAAGTCTTCTTCGAGCTGCAAGGGCCGGGCATGTACAGAGAAGGTGAAGAATCGTCTCCTCCTCCTCCTCATCCATGCAACTTCTGCAAAAGTCGTTGCAAAGGAGGCCTAGCTTATAGGCATGCTTGCCGATGGTGCAGTGTCCCGTAATGGCACCCACTAAGGTGCTTATTAGCAATTTTTTTCGTCTTTCCGGCCTCATACTCGATAGGAAGCTTAACTGGAAGCTGAACATTAAGGAAAGGGTAAAAAGAGGCATCAGTCGCCTTCTATACCTGCAGCAGATTCTTCGGGAAGAACTGGGGATCCATACCCCGAATAACACTATGAATGTACTCTGCGATAGTTAGACCCATACTTACATACGGAGGATTGGTCTGGTGGCACGCTACAACCAAAACGAGCAACCTTAATGATATGACCAAAATTCAGAAATAGCATGCAATGGAACAACCAGCGCGATAAGAACAACCCCGACAGCGGGTTTAGAAGCAATTCTCAACCTTCTGCCTTTAGATCAGCCAGTCAGAACTCTGGAGACCGAATACATATAGACTAAGCAACTATCTTAACGTTAATGTCACATCAGACTGCATTGTTCCATACTTGGATTTCGAAAGACCCTTCTCGTGGACCTTTCCAAGAAGAGAATAGTGGGAGAAAAATGAAGTATTCAAGGACTCCAAATCTATCTCTACCGATGGGTCAAAAATGGACATAGGAATGGGAGCTGGTCTCGTCTTGGAGGAAATAAAACGAAGCAGCTTCATATGACTCCCAGATCACAGCAGTGTTTTCCAAGCGGAGGTTCTAGCAGTGACAAAAGCCGCCCAAACGGCGTCAATGCTGACAATATCATGGGAGGATATCACAATTTACATTGACAGCTAGGTGGCCATAAAAGTAAAAGCTGCTACGCAAATAACATCGAAGCTTGTTAAGAGCTGCCACCGAGAGCTTAATGATCTTGGCACGCAGCACAACGTAAAACTCTGCTGGGATACCAGGCAATGAAGCAGTGGATGAAATGGCAAGAAAGGGCTCAGCCCTAGACTGGGAACAAGCACAGATGGCACGGTCAAACCTCTGCTCTGCAATCGAAAAAAAAATCATTAACAGAAGCAAATAACAGGTGGAAATCACGAACCACCTGTGAAACATCAAGAAGGCTGTGACCAGAGTGCGATAAGATGAAAACCAGAAAACTCCTGCAAAAAGGAAGGAATTCTCAGTCAATACTGATAGGAGTGCTAACTGGCCACAACATGTTAAAATATCACATGAAAAAATTATGTCTGAACGACAATGACATCTACAGAGGATGCGGTGATAAAGAGGCTCATAAGGACACGGCCCATTTCCTCTGTCAACTCGGAAACAGAACCCTGGGGAAATTCTTCTTCGACCATATCGATGAGCTATCAGATGGATCACCGTCAAAACTGCTTAAATTCGCCAGGGCGTCCGGATGGCTTGAAACAAGGCGATAATACCACGATAGGAAACAAATCATGGGTATCACATGGGACGAGGATGTAACCATTCTCATCCGCCCGCTAACCTAACCTAACCTAAGAGTTATTCTTCGTTTGAGTATGGATGAGATGTCGTGATAGCTAAGCCAAGGTAGACGAAGTCCTTTACGAATTCGAAGTTATAGGTCTCCACTGTGACGTACTGTCCTTGAATTTTGATTTTACCCTCGTTCACAATAGCTCGCTGGGTTCTTCCAATGATATCAATATGGCGAGCATTCGAATCTTGATTGCAACAAGGTTGTGATCCGTTGTATTGATCGCAATGTGATCACTTTGATTAACCATTTCAAGATCAGAAGACCGCCTTTTTTACATTGAGATTGATGATTTCTCTGGCGACTTGTCACTACACTAGGTTAGGTTGCCATAACTAAGTACATCCTCAGGATAGTTTTAGGACCTGCTCCTTATATTTTAACAAATAATTTGCTGCGCGAGAAGAGAGCTATCGTGCCTTTATAAGTTTCGGCTAAGTGGGTGCTATGACGAGTCTGCTTCGCGTCGTGACCGAACATTCGCAGCCTTTTGTCCGAATGCACAAGCTGTTCCATTCCAATCTGGAATCAGTACCTCTCTAAGACCTCTATTGTCACCCGTAAGCTGCAAACCTTCGTCTACGTATCGTTATGCAGATAATCTGGCCAAATCGTACCTCGAACGACGAATTCTATGCGAGAACGGATCAGGCACCACCATACGACGAAGGAATTGGCAGTGGATTGGTCACAACTTACGGCGGAGACAGTTTCGTTGTGAAATATACCATGGAATCCACTTATGCATTCAAGCAGAAGAACGGGTTGCTCAAGGTAAACGTAGTTGGAGAACTCAAGGCGCGCAGAAGTTATTTACCCTCTATGCTCCAGGACGAGTAAGAACTTAAATAAGTAAGATCTGTAGACCTTATCGGAAATTCTGATCTATTCTTCGGAACTACTCTCCCGCAACGAACGACGTTTCCATTCCTCATTTGAAATACAACACATCTATAGCTCTGCACCAGGAGAAGATAAGGTGTTTGATAACTTTGGCTTCTCATTATAATAGCTTACGTCATATTCCATGTCAACACTTGAATTCATAAATTACGTACTTCCTGGACAAAATTAGCTTACGATGTGTCACTCACCATGTGGTTCGGTGTTAAGCCTCACCATGTGTCTAAAATCCCTACTTGATAATTATACATCCATTTCACATGCCAAATGTGCTAACGACGACAATTCCCCATTAAATTACCATACACGACGATGACAATCCTTCTCCATACGCGCGCCGCAGCCGGTTATCTCCCCCCCGTGGAACAACAAATGTTAAACAAGAAACGTTGGGTTCGAACCGCTTCGCTTATTGATTCGAAGCTCATTCGTGAATCCGACAATGAAACCGCCACCCATTTGAAGTATTTTAATTACTCGAGTTTAAGGATCCAAATTGATTTCGAATTCCGTGGGAGGTTCTAGATGGATTGCGTCCAAAAGTAATCAAAATTCGATTGCAGAGTCCACAGCTCAAAATTTAAAATTCATGACTTTTCTCTTCTTTCCCAGGAAGTGAAACAGATTAGAGCAGGCTCCTCTCAAAGGGACATTTTCTCATCATCTAGGGCACAGATGATGATGATGAGTTCCACTATTATCCTTTGGGAACAAAAAGAAGTGGAATTAGAGTAACCATCAGAGAAAACAGTCATCCGATACATTTCAAGGTGCACAAACAACACAAAGTGACTTTTCTTTTTCAGGAAGAAAGGGTGCTGCAGAGGGTCAATGAACGATGCAAGTATCCTTTTCTCTGGGAAGAGAAAAAGAAGGGTTACTCAACAGTGCAGTAGCAGTGGCAATTTGTTCCATTGGGCAATGAATCAGAACTACCGTGGGATAGAAGTGGATTTGAAGATTCCCAAAGGATCCTTACAAGGGGATATAGAGAGCATATTTTTGTGTGTACCTTCAATTATCCTTTGTAATCAATTAATTTCATGCTGTGATATCAAAAATGGGGTAAAGGATGAGATGATATATTCAAGAATCTGTCTGTAGTGTCCACTGGTGAAAGTTGGACATAGGTCAAGCGCGTGTCGAAGAATGTGATTGATCGGTGGTCACTTTAAGTCGCATTTGGACTACGAGGTGTAAGAAATGTCGCTTGGAAAAGGGTTGTCTTTATTGAATCGAGATCGGAAAAGATTCAACAGTTTTTGCAGACTCACGAACATTGGATCGTTAACAACGACATTGAAGAAGATAGAGAGAGCTATCTTGCCTTGACTTCTGTGACTACTACTGCGTATGACATCTTTCAATTGAGATTTGTTTACTTTAAGATAAAGATGTAAGCTTCACTCCTTTAAAATACTTCTAAAGGGTACCTTTCTCAACTCATCAGTCTTTGGAAACGATGATTAATTAAATAAGTCATGCCTTTGACAATCGAAATATTGTTTTCTTTTAGCTTTAAGATTGCTGATGGCATCTCGAAGTCTCAGTCCCAGGCTTCAGTTACATTGCAATCAAGATAAGTATTCAAAGCTACAGGAGTGATAAAAGGCTCTGAAGACGGCGGTTGTCACAAGACGCGGAGGTTAGATAACGCTGTAAATAATAACCTCCTGGTGATGGCTCCCATTCGGAGCTTGGCAAGCGGCTGAAGCAGAAGAGGAAGAGGGAAAGCAAAAGCCAGCTGAAGTCAAATCTGTGTCAAAGGACAGTGAAGACCAGTCACTACCACTGAGCGAAGGGGTTAAAACAATCCTTTTGGCCAAATTGACTTGAAAAGAAGCGAGACCTAGGAATCAGATCAAACCTGGACCGAAGAGCAGTAATCTTTTTGAAGCTGTGAAAGCCCCACGTGGAAACTTTGCTCCAGCAACGAGAAATGGCCTCAAAAAGAGTATTATCGACACGTATACTATATAGCAGTAGCAGGGTAAGCGCAGACTTAAAAGACTGCTCCCTTAAATATTACAGGGATATAGGGTTGTCTACTGTAAAGGCAGATGTGCAGTACATCATTCTCTTCAGGGTTGCTGACCATAGCAGAGATAGAGAGAGAGAGAGAGAGAGTGAGAGAAAAAGAGTAAGGAAGAGAGAGAGAGAGAGAGAGAGCGGACAAGCTAGCCAGGCGTGGGCCCACTGTTGATGATATTTTTGCGTATGTAAGTCTGGTCTTCAGCACTTTCTCTCAATTGCCAATTGTAGGTGGCAAATCCTTGAAAACTTTGTCATTTCCAGCAATAGGACCCGCACTGAGATAGCAAAAATCATAGCGGTTAGCACAGGCCATTGGCCAGTTTGCTTACACACCACCAAGTAAGTTACGTCTTTAACACTGTAGTTGCCGTAGCTTCAACAACACATAGGAATAGGAAAAGGAAACCCAGTTTCACTTCCTCTGAGACTATTCGGTACGAGCTGGAAAGAGGCATCACTTGGCAAAGGGAATTCTCAGAGATTTTCGAAATGACATTTTGCAACTCCGCAGGATAGATTTGAAAACTACTCTCCTATCGACATACAGACAGAAAGCCACCTCTGTACCTATTCTACCTAGAGATTTAGACAAACCATTCTTTGAAAATTATTTCGTTCTCCAAAGGTCAACAGGATGGAGACAAGTCTTTAAGTGGGAAGTGATTTTAAAATGTATAGCGTAACCTCTTGATGCGGCACTTCCACTTATATATCTTGATCTTTCTACACCTTTGGCCTCGAAAAAGTGCAGAGGCAGGTTTAAAGCGTTCATTACACTACATTGCCTTAAAAGAAGAAATTATCGACAGTGCTCTTCTTGGTCCTTAATTACATATTTTACAAGCTCAAAATGATATTCTTGTCAGGTTTTGGTCACTTTAATGACTCACGAAGTCATAAATTTAATATTTTTTATGACCATATCACATGAAGTGGACATCATACCTTGCTCTTACCCTCACAAGGAGAGGAAACGAAAATTCGTACTCGATTGCATCAATTATCCTTAAAAAGAATTTGAAAACCTAAAATTGCAAAAAATCCGATCGTTTTTTAACTGTTGCGAGTCCTTTTTTTTTTTTCTGCTCATCAAGCAGACAAAGGATTCGGACAATAGTGGGTGTGGATTAGTAGTGCAAACAACACATTTAATAGAAAATGATAGGATCCTTTCAAAGAAAAAAATAAAAAATAACGTGTGCATCGTCAAACCAATGCGGATTAACAGGTACCCATAACCTTCTTGGGTTCATAATTACGGGTTAGATATGATAAAGGAGATATGTGTGCAATAACAAAGGAAACAATTCCGTCGTCCTTGATGATAGATGTAACGTTTTTCTTTAGAAAAATTGCCTTTTAAAGGATGAAAAAGGAGGAGGACAAGGATTAGTGGGCGCATCATACAAAGCAAATGCGGGAAAGAAAAGTACAAACTCAAGGACATATCTTCATTGTTGTAATTTATTGAATGTTATATGTTTATTTATGAGACAGGAATATCCATCAGCACAGTTGGTGAAGATTGAACTGTCAAAGAAGGAGTCACTGCCAATTTTGACAAGGAGGCGGTTGACTTTAAGGATTAAAAATTCATCAAACAACAGGTGAATGATGATGATGTTTATTGTAATCTCTAGGCAGAGGACTGTCTTGTTAGAAACTTGCTTATGATCCTTTTTTTTGTTTTCCTAGTGTGTGCAAAGTGGAACCCCTTTTCTTTTTGGCGCGCTTTTGTAGCAAGTAAAGCCGGTCTTACTCTATCGTCCTTGCTTATTCTTTTCCTTTTTTTTTGGCAATTATACTGTACAACACAAAACATTCATTGCGTCTGGAGAGAGGACTCCACAAAAAAACGAAAATATATTGAAAGCACAATCCCAGAGGATGTCCCTGAACAATTAAAAGGTGAACAACGAATGATCCTTTATTTAACAAGAGCGAGACTACGAGTACATACGCAAATTATTATTTTTGCTCAGACAAGTCGTCGTCGTTGATTTTTTTTTGGACATCCTTTCATGTGGCACTTAAGAAAAATGTTTTAAGCTCTCTTAAATGCGCGCCTTTTTTTTTTTGCGAAGATCCTTTCAAAATGCTCATCTTGAAGGTTTTTGCTAAATTGAAACTGAAAAAAATCGATCTATAGTACTTCCTGGTCGAAATTCCTTTGTATATCCTTTCAAGACCTTAAATTGTATGCAAATGAGGAAGATTTACATAGGTTCCGCGTGGTATTGCCGTGTGAACCTTCCAAACATTCAATGAGGACCATTTTTCTCTTTTCGATTTTTTTTTTTTTCAAAACCTTAAGCTGTAATAAATTCAAAGTTTATAAACCCCCTGAAGGGCGCTCCTAATTATAAAAAATAAATTCACAAATTTAATTTGAATATGTTTGGGATTGGGATAATCAGTTATGCCGGCCGGCATATTGTAGCCTAGGCCTACGCAAGCATACTGAAAGAATGTGTAACGGCTAGTTAGACTAGTTGGATGATAAATTTTTATTTGTCAATGAAAGCCTGAACTGGGAATTCCACTATTAAATTAAGAATCTCTAACCGGAGTGTTAGAATCATTAAGATTCGAGATTTTTTCGTGTTACATAACGTTTAAGAATAAATGCTAATGCTAGGCTGTAAATGTTTACAGAGGGTAAGCCTACACGTGTTTGGAGATTACAATTTTATCAAGTGATTAATTGATAGGAACTCTCTCCGAGGAGCGAAAGACGAATCGAATATTAAATTTTTTTCTTTTTGTTGAGTTCACGCCCTAAAAGTTATGCGAGAGTTAATTTGACTTTTGTTGTTGTAAACAAAGGACCTAAGTGGTTACCCTGAGGCAGTTGAGTTAATTGGTGATTTCGATCAATAAAATTTCAAGCCAAGGTCATGCTACCTGGTTTATTCTAAGATAAAATCTTCGACGCACGAACTTGGAAACTGCTACTGTGAACGCTAATAAAGAGTTTCGAACTCTCGCCTTGAATAGATTCCACATCGGCCTCTTTTGGGCACTATGGCACTGAAGACTTTTCATAAGCTCCTTGAAAGAACTGGATTGCACAATTGATCGAGAAGGTTACGTTAGGTATGACGAAAAGAGTTCTTCTGGTCTCTAAGACCCATTGTACTACAGATAGGGGGTGGAATCTTTCCGTTAAACGCTATCCGCATGAAAAGTGTACTAGTAACTACTTGCTGCGTCAGTGGTACAAACCACCCTGTGGATTTAATAAAGCTGTTCAGATCGTTCACCGGTTTGCCAGAAAGTTCCTCGAGATCCCGGAAGAAATGTCGCCCGAGGAATTTGTAGGGCCGGGTCAGTGGCAGAGGAAGTGGGTTGTGTCCTCATGGACTTCCTCGTCTCCGCAGCCTCTACTCTACATAAGTCTTCTTTCGTAACACGGAGTTTCTTCATGTGATACCGCAGAGTGTTATTACCCGTAATCACACACCTAAAAGGGCGGAGAGGGATTTTCTGTCCTTTCGTATAAGTCTGGCAGTCCTGGCCTTATCAAATACAGGCCATAACTACCTTGTGATGGCACAAGTCTCTAATGAGGACCTATCTTTGAGCTTTGTTCTCTGCTTCGAGCTTCAATGAGCAAGGCGAATAGATTTTCTAATTCCCAGCGGTTCGGATAAGATTCCTACACCAACGCCAATGTCTTATTTAGATCCGTGGGTATAGACGGCTATTGATTGAATATTGGATGCTTGACCGCTTTTCCATTCTTCCCTGCTTGAAAAGGCGCTTAAAAATGGTCTTTCGAAGTCTAGGTATGGAGTTGTGTAGTCAGTGGTAGGCGCATTTCCTAGATATTTTCAGAGGATCGTGGTGTGACCCACTGTATTTGACTTCTAGCCGTCGGTTTGGCTTATTCTTAAGGCACTAATGACCGCTGATGGTTGTATGAAGATATCTAGTGGTAGCAGGTTAAGGATGGCCTCAAGTCCCACTGTGGGTGTTGTTCTCATTGCAATGGTAGTGCCAAAGCACGCTAGTCTTTGTACCTCTTGATCGAGAAAATATTGATTGCTCGAAACCTGCTTTACCTTTCTAGTGGTGATCCTCGTGTAACATAATTGCAAGTGCAAACGTAAGTAAGTAACGTGAACAAAACCGATATTACACCTCGGATAAGAAATGATTGAACGTTGGCTATTGTACACGTGTTTAGTTTGTGGAATGTAAAGAAACTATTCGAATAAGGGAGCGAACGACCTCACAACGCCAAATTCAAGGAACTTCAGGAAAAATGCATGGAAGAGTTTTACCCCCAAAACGTAGAACTGTACTATGCTCCTCTGGAAAACCATTTGGAAATCTACTTACTGCTCTTTTCGCCATTCGCTCGGAGATCGAATTTTGGCAGCCAGATTCCGGACCACTGTACAGTGTTTTGCCTCAGAAAAGCTCTCATCTGATGGCGAAAACAACACCAAATGGCGACATCATGCCAAGGTTGGAAGCACGGACTTCGAAACCATGTTTGAGCACAAAATCAACTGAGAAGCAATCGATACAAGTCGCCGTGTAAGAAGCCTCCTGAATTTCCAGAACAGATAAGAAGGCGCTATGGAGACGGCAGGAGAACACCACATTACGAAAGCCACAATGCTGCGTATTGCTGCAGTTCGAAGAACCCTAGGCAACATATACGAATGCCAACCCATTGAGTAAAGGATCTCTCAGTGTGTCATCATTTAAGCGACCACCTTGCACATAGCTTGGATACAATAAGAAACTTTTTGCTGGAGAAGGATAGACGAACGAAAGTAGCTACTCCAGCAAAAGGAAGAGTCCCTTTGTCCGTTGTCCTCAAAACATTGCTACGTAAGTCTACCAGGTTCCTTGAGCAGTCTACTCATATATTTTTCGACGCTTAGCTAATGGAAGATGATTGAATACTTAAAAAAGGGTTCAGACGCTCTGATCCCGCCTGAAAGACAGTGGGTAAGGCTATCCTCCTTTCATAAGAATGTTCATCGCCTGGCAACAAATCTGGCCCGCAGGGTTTAGAAGTCTCGACATCTTCCTGAAAACCTGTGTGACAAACCACTTTTCTGGTCGCATTCGAAGGAAGTTGTCTTAGTTCATCTAATGGTCGCGTGGCACAGTTAGCACACAAATTCTGGAAAACTTCTAAAGGATCGTCGTGAACCTGGACATTTTCGACTCGAAGTAACCCAAACAGTCTAGTTTCGAACAATCCCCACGACACTATTCAGTGATCTTCCAAAGACCTGCGCACATGCTAAGTTCAGCAAAGTCTAATACAGTATCTCGAATTCAATACCCTCTTCCCACTAAGGAAAGGACACGTGAATATGTCCCCCTCTGGAAAACAATACCAATAAAAACTACAATTGGTGCTAATTCTGCGCATCTGCCCGGTCGCACCAGCAACCACCACCGCGCCGCCAGGATTAATTGCAACACATTCCAAATTCCATGAGGAATCCTCTCAAGTGCTTGTATAATCTTTAGTTCGTTGACTGAAGCCCTACCCAACCGGTGCACGGGTGGTACCCTCATAATTTGAAAGAATCACTACAACAGCTCGAGATATTAATCATAAAACGAACAGTAAAAGTGTGTACTAGCACTTTTGATGGTCTAAAAAACCGAATAGCGTTTCGATATCGATCCCGCCAGCAGGAGTAGAGTATCGCACCTGCCTTCTGCTCACTTAAAATTCACATGTGCATTGGTTCGCACAAAAATCAACCCTCACTCGACGGGAGTACAGTGTATGGTGAACATCCCTTAAGGTTAGAAAAGCTGCGTGCGTTCCCTCGTTTTGTTTTCCACTACCACCACCAGTATCGTCATCAGCGCGTCGTAAATCGACGCTCTTCACTTGTTTTGATTTAGAAATTCGAACCCCAAAGCATTACCAGGACTGCACTCGATGTTTGTATGCACGGCCAACATTATAGGGGTTCACTCAAAGGATCTCCTTGTCCGGAATAAATTATCCATCCTATTCATCCCTTGTTCGCGTTTTATTACACTCTTTTGCCTGTTTTCCTCCATTTCGCGGCGGTGCGTGGTAGCTATCTACGATGGTGTTAGTGGTGGTGGAAAATTTAGTTTTTGCCAAACTCGTTTAAGTGAAAGGGGACACGTGCCGTTGTGCTAATTCCAATTGTGAAGGGAGTATCTGTGTGGATCCTTGTAATGTTTGCTTAAACGCAGATGTAACCAATTTTTTTTTTTGTTGACTAGCAACGGGTTGAGGAAGTGGTGCAAAACTGAAAATGAAAATGAAAATCCTTTGAGGCACAGTTTGGAAAGAGGGTTCCTTCCTGAATGGAATGTGACCGTAAAACCTTTAGCTTAAGCTTCGATAAATTCTTAAGTACACACTTCTATATTTTTTTTGATACGATTTATGTCCTTTACACATCAAAAAGGATTGAGAAATGAGAAGGATATCTGGTAGACATTCAATTGAGTTAAGAAGATGTGATATCCCGCTTAGATGGCGCTACAATCAGCCAACAATTCCAAGTACATTAAGTTAGCTGATCTTCCCATGAACCCTTGTGAGGCTTCGAAAATGAGAAGACGAGTCTTCGTAGGAAAGCGATAGGTAGGTACAAAGTTATGCTTCTAACAAGCACTGGACTTCTGCCTTAAAACCACACATCTAGGAATGTCTTGAAAACAATTCGAGTCCACTTCGGAGAAAAATCCAAACGATTTGGTCTTATGACGAGTGAGGAGAATACGAAGTCGACCGAAAGCTGATCCTCGTCGAATCCTTCTAGGACCACAGAATGTGACAATATGACAACCTCGAGACAAATAAGTTCGAACTTGCCTGTCTTGCTTTATGGAGCTGAATACTAGGATCCTTCGTCGTGTGTGCGAAGAGGGCGAAAGGAGAAGAAGATACAACCGTGAACTCCGTGGAGGAGAAGATACAGAGACGAACTGTACGGGCTGTACAGCGACATCGACTTAGCCAGAGGAGTGAAGGTCCTGTTGAGCGGATGGACACCAATGCTCCGGTCCGAAAAATCTTCGAATCCGCCCCCGAGGGACAGCGCAGTAGAGAAAGACCGCGACTCAGGTGACGCACGCAAGTTGAATGGGACCTCAACCAACTTAGCGTGCGAAACTGGAGCCAGCTAGCTAAAGATCGAGCTGGCTGCAGACGTTTGTTGAATGAGGCCCAGGTCCACCCCGGACTGTAGCTTCACCTTAAGTAAGTAAGTAAGTAGTGGGATGTGGACTCTTGTCGGGAGTGGACTGTGAAGAGCCAAACCCTGCCTGGTCAGTTCATCTGCGCGTTTGTTTCCTTTTATGTCACTGCGCTCTGGAACCCAAGGATAGGGTACAACGATGGCATATATTGGAATCAAAGGCAGACGGGAACATGTGATTCTGGTTAAGTGTTTAGTATGTTGAACTGCTAAGCAAGAGGACACAGGTTCGAGTCTCAGCAAAACAAAAAACCCCCTTCCCTCTACAGGCTGTCGCGCCTAATATTTGGTTTTGTTTTTTTCCTGGCCTAAACCCGCTCTATTATAGACCAATCAGGTAGTTGACAAAAGTCTTTACAAGCTCACACACAGTTAAGGAGACTTGTGCCTCTACAGTTGGCGCATTTCTCCTTTGATGTTCGGGCAAACAATGCCCGAGGAAACTTGTTGCTTTGCAAAACTTGCTTTCGATTCTGAATCAACAAAAGGACTTCAAGTGGAAAGCCTCAGTCTTGATCAAATCGTGTTTCACCCGTTTCACTTTCTTCCCATTCTTCCACATCTCATCAATGATTACGTAAAAAGGATTAAATTTCATCTGTATGCCATTCAAATAGGTACTCGTACTCATTCTCAGAATAATCCGTTGACCTAAATTCCCAGATATATCCTGCGTGTAACCGTCAACTATTACGCAATCAATATATTCTTAAATTATTATCCGTTAAAAATCGATCGAAACGTTTATCCCAAATTAAACTGAACATCAGTTTCAGCAAGGACCTTCGAAAAAAAAAACAAGATCTGCCGCAGCCGCCAACCATCAACCGCCAATCGACATCTCAAGAATCAGTTAAACTGACTGCACCCTGACAATATCCTTAAAAGATAAACCCGCGCACACACAAGAAAATCGCCGAAGATGTCCTTCCGATTTTTGAAACACCAAGTATCCTATCAGTGACAATTGTCTCATAACGATAATGGTCAATAGTTTGTGCTAATAAACCTCGAAAAGGAATGGGACAGATGTCCTGCTGTTGCTGTTGCAGAAATGAGGGAACAATTACAAAGAAAAGGATCAAAAATTGACGTAAACGTGAACATACGTAGTGTAATGCACTTTTATTTGAGAAATTTATGTGTCAAGATGGCACGAGCTATAGGGATGCGCCGCCGCGCCGTTGCGAAGTGATACTGTAAGTGCGGACCAGGTGACAAAAAAAAAAAAAAATTGCATCTTACATGAATCGGATGATGTTGATGGGATACAGGAACAAGGAAGCGACACATAGAATAGAAGGAAATCTTTTTGTCTTTTTCTGTAGAAAAGATTGGATTTGAAGTCAATGATCTGTGAAGTCAGATGTGTTTGTGTAAAGATATTGTATCTTTTGCAGAAAAGATGTGAAAAGAGTTTTTTTTTTTTTTTTTTTTGGTTCTTCAAGGCATTCCGGGTGGCGATTGTTTAGCGGGGAACTGCTGCTGATTCTGTAAGTGAGAGCTGCGGTCTACAGTCGATTCGTTTGACAGTTTCAAAATTCATTGTCATTCAATGGAAGGATCTTGAACTAGTGGCAACTTATCGGAAGTAGTGCTGGTTTGCGTTTTCCTAACTATTTATGAATGACTTAACCTAGGTGGATCTACTTTTCATGGAAGTGTACATCGATTCTAAAACAGATGGTTCCACGTATCCTGTCACCAAATCATCACTTCACAACACTTCTGATTCTTGATGCACATGGAAGAACCTTGCATGGTGGACTGCAACAAATGATGGCAATATCTGCTTCCAGTATAAAACAAGGACAGCACATCAGATAGTAGGCAATTTACCAACTCAAAGGGTTCTGATACCGCGACTGTTTACAAACACTGGAGTGGTGTCAAATCGATGTTAACGCCTGGAATGGTCGAGGTTCTTAGGCCTTAAAGGCATATTTTAGGTTATTTATATGCTTAGCTAGCAAAGCTATATGACAACTCAGGCCTTAATGGCAGCTTTGAGGAGGTTCACAATATGAATTTCAGAAGCGATTTAAGATGGTGGAGCAGGATTTGAAGGAAATCACGGAAATAGTCGCAAACGACGGTACCAAGTGACACTTTATGCTTCCTGCTTCTCTCTACTTTGGTTGGCAGGAGTGGAACTCATTAAGTAAGACCTGAAGCGCGAAGAGCATTCAAAGAGCTCACCACGTTGCTCAGGCAAATTGAACTGCCTTAACCTCGAAGCCTCTTTGTTCATTGACCGAGAACACCGACGACTTTCCAACTCCCACACCGGTATTTACAAAATGAAGAGCTTGCTCTGTGGCTGCCCAGAGTATCTTTCTTTAAAAAGAAATGGAATCCATCGTGCCATGTTCTACAATTTAGTCTAAGTGTATCCTTACTTAAGCGGGGACAGCCACCTAACCTAAATAGTGGGTACCAACTGGATCTAATCGTAATCCCCTTTCGGTATGCTATTGTTCACGGCAATAAGATTCAAACACTTGTGTCTCCTTCATCTTATCCTTATTGTGCTCGCACACCTTCACTTCATAAATCAAATAAAGAAACCCTAAGTAGGTCAGTCTCTAACAACATCCTCCTTTGCCACAGGTGAATTCGTATCAGAATTTCCGTTGTATCCCTCTCCTTTCTACGCAGTTAAAGGACTTCCGCACTTGAAACGAGGGAAGTAGAGTACATAAAAGCGAAAGTGTGATTTGCGGTTACGAAAGGAGATATCCCTAAAAAAAAAAATATCCCGAATCGCCGTTAAATTGAGAACAGGATTATTACAAGATAAACAAGGATGTCCTCACTCTCATATTTCATCATACATCCAGCGGATAACCACCGTTTACTTCCAGGATACGCAAATATTCATATTTCTCGCTCAGTGGTCGGCTCTTTGTTTTTTCATCGCTGACCGCCGAAGGGAGGTCCTAACAAAACATCCTTGAATGCCCACATCCGTATACAAGACAAAAGGCGGAAGAAGGATATTAATCGCACTTGATTAGCATTCTTCTTGTCTACTCAATCGTCCTTAATGGTTACAAAATCCAAGATATTTATGTGCCTTCATCCTTTTTACGAGTCTGGACGCGAAGGGAAGGACGATGAAAAAATTGTTTTATGGGCTCAGGACCGTTGTGTAATGAGGATTTATCCAACATTTAGAGCGCAAGGATAAAATGTTACACAACAATGGGCGCAATGCAATAAAATGTCCTTAAAAGAGACATGCATACAATTACTTCCCTGTTTTCTGGCCAGATGCTCGGGTTTTCACTTCCTAGTGGATGTGATGTGTTGGTGCTCTGATTTTGATTTCGCACAAGAAAAAGGAAATGTAGCATTCGAGAAAGGACGATCGAATCGGAAGGGATTCCAAATAGGATTTCATGACAGACTCGCTTCTTTTGCATTTTGGTTTAATGTCCTTTTTTTTTCTTGAATAGAAAGATCTTTGCTTACGTAAACACATCAAGAGACAGGAGAGGGGCTCATGCCAGGTTAGGATAAACACAACGACACATGCAACCAACACACACACACAGAGACAAATATAATCGATTTTGTGTTTGCAGAAAGAAAGAGGGTTCCCTGGTGCTGTTGCCTCTTCGCAAAACCGCACAACAAATCAAAACCAACTGGAAGGACGTCGTCGTCGTCGTCGTCTACTTTTTCTTCCTCTTTGACTGTTGCTGGCAAGAAACAGGACTGCATTTGAGAGTGATTTGCGCGCGATTTGTACCCTCTAAAGAGGACTCACCTTGCTAACTAAACTGACTGCTGCCTGTGGGCACCCCTCCATGGTGGCACAACTCAAATCTTGGGCGCAATATGTGAATCAGGATCTGTTGTGGTAGTATGTGCGCGCTGTTATAGCTCGCGCCAAAGAAAGCGCATATGGAGAGGAGAGAGACAGACCGAGATTTCTTTAGGGGATTTCAAATCAGAACCAGCTGCGCATGAGTTGAAGGATTTTTCTTAGCACATAGAGGGGGGTATCCCTCTGCTCATGTCTGATGGAAATTTATTAGATGGGTGTCAAGGCAATGAACTTTATTCGGATTCGGATTGATGTGCAGCGCGAGGTAAGATGAGAACTCTGATGCATGTGTGATCGATGGAATGACTTGAGACAGTGAAAGGGTGATTATTACCATAATTCATGGAATATCTCCGTTTTTTTTTGTCCTTTTAATGTTTGCTCTCCAAATTTTCTTGATCATTACTTATCCTTTAATGAATTTGAAAGTGGAAATCCCGGAAAAGTGAAAGGATTCGTGTTTTTTTTTTTTTTGTGGGAAAGTGACAAATTAGATGATTTTTCAGAACACATGTCCTTCAGGAAGAAGAGAAAGAGGATTTCGAACAAGGGTAGTGATTATGACTAATGCGAAGCTGTAAAGAGAGGGCTTAGCATGAAAGAGTTCCTTATAAGCTCATGTGGTGTCGAAGTCAGTCAGCGCGGATTTCTCCGCGAGATCAAGACTCATTTGTAGTTTCTGATTTGCCCGTTACAAGATGACGGATTGGATGGTTTGTTTCCAGCTTAAGTGGACTGGGATGCTACCTATTATGAGACGAAAGTAAGTGAACGTTATTGCTTTCGTCTTCACTCGTGATACACAAAGAGTACTTGACACAAATGAGGTTATGGTTACCAAAGGAGTTAGACACTAACTTGGAACAACTATTTTGAAGAGAAAATTTGGGAAAAGAAAACAAATTGGTGTTAAGGAGTGCAACTTTTGGATAATTCCAGGGATTCCATGAGCCATAGAAGTGATTCCGGAATCCTTATTGACGCTGAACCTCGAACGGAAGATGGAACTTACATTAAAACACACTTGCAAATGCCTACGAATGAAGCAAAGACAGTTAGAATGCCTTCCCTGGAGGAAGACAGGAGATGTTACTATCTTTATTGACAGAATCATGATTGATGGCAGAGAACCTTCGTTTCTTTAGTCAAATTTAGTAGGTACTAGTATTCCAGGTCTCCATATCTTAGTCGTCAGTCGGGCTAATTAGTTTCTTCAGGACTGGTGATTTGAAAATATCTGCCTTGGTAGGCAATGATTCGGTATTTTTCATTTTGCAGGGTGCAGTGATTTCAGGCTTTTTGTAAGTCGTCCTAAAGAGGCTTTAAGCGGCAATGTTTCCCTTATTTCGAGACATAAAAAGCATTCAACACGTTCAGACACCAAGATAGCTGCGGAACTTTTTCAACAAGAGCAACATCGTATTCACTGCGAACCTGGAACGTTGGCAAGATCAATTGAAAAGGACCTTCAAGTGTCTGAGCGACTAATTCGCGGTGGGGCTTATGAAAATCTGCAATATAAGTCGTATATCATGACGAGTCAGTTTATTTCAGAGGAAGCGATAAACAAGCATGTTTATAGATGAATTAGATGATTTAGAAGGAACGACAGATGACTGTGTGCAGAGCCTTCAGATGTCCCCCATGTGATGTACAACAAGTTTTCTTCGAGTGTCATGGTCCTTGGAGTAGTAAACAATGAAGGTCCTGTCAAAACTCCTTACTTTTTTGCACTAGGAGTTCACTTGAATGCTGCCAGATACATTGAGACATTATGAAGCCTTGGATAGACAGGACGCATAAAGTCAAGACGGCTAAGGAATGTTAATCAACAAACCACTCGCCGGGAAATGATCAAAAACGCCGAAGTGAGTAAGCCCTTCTAGAGTCCGTTGTCTGACAAGTGACTAACTTCTAAGCGGATTAATGACCTGTCAAGTCTCAGGTACGTAACAGATCCCACACACGACACATACATCCATGCAAGGATGGTCCAAGCAAGCATGGATTGCATGATTGCGTAATCATATGTTCGCAAACTGATTCAGACTATTGGACCTCTTGGACGGCTTTAATCACTTCTTCGATTGCGCCTATTGTGGAATAGTCTTTTTCTGAATCCGTGCTCTCTCGGATATACCACCTGCAGGCTTCAGCATTTTCTCCAGTAGTTTCTGGGCAGTGTCCAGCATGCACAGAGGTCTGTGGGTTGATTGGGAGTCTGGGTCTCTTTTTCCTTTGCTGATCAGTACCAGGCGTTGTGTCTTCTAGCTTCTAGAACTCTTGATTCCAACACCGTCATCAGGCTTCTTAGCTTCATCTACATGCGTGTTCTTTGGACCATTACTTGTTTTTCTTTTGATTTGAGCCCATGGTCTGCTACAAGCTTCTACAGCGTTGGTTTCCAGTTCTCTTCTCAGTGTTTTGCCTTCACATTTGCAAACATGAACAGCAGAAGAGCACGCACTCTACGCCTTCGAAGAGCACTTCTTTGCAATGTGGACAATCAATCGGCCATGGATTGCAAACACTATCACAGTAGGGTTAGCTAACCTTGAAGACTGTCTTCGAAAAACTATTACCACGGCATTCAACCAGTTCAAGCTCGTTCTCCTTAAGTTCTTGACAATAAGTACACAACTAATCCTGATTAATGCATTTCCTCACCAGAGGTACATTGCATTCAGCATCCTGCATCCATGCACACATAATCATTAATCACTTCCTTCCGTCACATTAGCGCCACTTTCCAAACAAGAAAGCATTGCTTCCTCATTAAGTCCCTCCTTCCCTCTTGTCGGGGTTTCATAATTTTCTGACAAAATCCAGATGTTTCATCAGAAAATTCTTAAAAGGATCCCAGGACTTCCTTGTAACTCTATGTCATCATGAATTTCCCCCAAAAACATGCCTTAGCGTCTGGGAATTCCACATTTTCAACTTTCTCGCATAATATTTTGCATAACTCTCCCTAGGACCATCGGAAAACTGTATCAATTTAGAAGATCCTTCTTGCTACAAGGGAAATTGCATTACAATCTGGAACGGATTAAATATCCTTCATCCAAATAAGGAAAATTTATTGCAATCCCCCCATTCTTATGGCATAATGACATGACAAATCCTACCTTCTTCAGTCTCTATCTGACTCTCTCCTGACATTCGATAAAATTCATTATCCTTGCAAAATATTACGTCGTTACCGAAGGATTTCCCTAAGAAGAAAATTATTGGCAAACCAACAAATCAAAGTGTGCATCATCAACGACCCTCTTGTGCAGTGGGAAACTAAATTTGTATCCGATCCTTTTGTCCAGAATTTTCCAAAAAAGAAAAGGACTTCTCCCTTAGTTTCTTATAACGTCTTGCAAATAAAAAAAAGGGCTAAAAGGACGAAACAGCATTAATTGAAATTTCTTCGCATCCCTAGACTCGAATGAAGAAAATTGAAAATTTACGAAAATCTTTTCTTTTTCTTTCAAGGATATATCGATGTCCTCTTGATGATGCAATGTCGTGTGACAAAATTTCGCACAAAATATTTGGTTACGCTTGAATGATGATAAATTGCATATGGATATCCTTCAAGAGTCAGGATATTTGGATTTTAATTGCATAAAATATGCTCACGCTCGCTGATGAGAGCGAAAGAGTGTGTGTGTGTGCGTTGTTAGTTATAAATAATAATAAGCCGCTCGCTGACAAAAAAGGATTTATTGGAGCGCGATAAAGGCGTGCGTTATGTATTGACAGTTTCAAGGATGAAGCGAAATTCGATTGGAAAATTTCCTATTCAATGGAGGAATTGTATGGAAAATGCAAATTTTCCCCCTTCAATTGGATTTTTCATTCTTTTTTGATTGAATTTTCCAATCGGTTGCGCATGCAAATGGGATTGAATCCTTTTTTTTTTTTGGGTTAGTTTTCGCTGTGATCGTGTGGTGCCAAGCGTTTTGACTTTGTAAGGATATTAGCAAGGATTGGCTTTCGAAATTTTCCCTGTTTAGGACTCCCTTCGGGGATAATTTTTTCCATTAATAGAAAGGTGTAAGGATAAGAATAAAGTGCAGCATGCATTAACCCCCGAGGCAGTTTGATTAGTATGGCGGTGTTGTTAGCACGCAGGCTTTTGTGGTCTAATTGGGTTAGAATTAGCATAGTTTGTGCTTTGAAATGTTAATTAGGAATGGAATCGTTGTAGGAATAGCCTAAAGACGCATTTGGTTTTGCTTATAACGATATAGTGGATGGCTCAACTGAAAAGTTGGTGTCAGAAGTGGGATTGAAATGACAACGAATTGGAGATGAGTCTAAATAGGGGTGACGATGGAGCCTTCAATAGGATATCCAAGTATCCACTGTGTTCACCTAGTATAGAAGGTCCGCGAAAGACAAAGATCAAGGGTCTGTGTTAGTTCCTTAGTGGTCGCTTGGCCTCTTTGGACCCGAGTCTCGAATATGTAAAGAATTTTAGAATGGTTTTGGTGGCTTCTTAGACAGATCACAAACGTTATTGAAATAGCATTCACCATGGGCAGTCTTTCTGGTCCTGAATAGGAAATGAATCACTTCTACATCTACATCGCCGCAGTCCTACATAAGTCATCTCTGTACTTAAACGTATCGTTCTAAGGTAAACTGCCAATAGATTGTGGCCTGGGATACTCCCTATGAAGAGCTGTGATTTGTTTATTGCAAGAGTGTGCCTTGTTTTCATTGCGTTATTTGTCCAGAGTTCTCTGGAGAGTGCCATCTCTTGGCAGCCCACTTGGAAGTGAGAGAGTACTTAGTGATCGAACATTTATTGAAACGGAGTGGAGTTCCATCGAGTCTTAAGGGTCTGAACGTTGGTATCGTTCTACCCTTGTTTTCTGGGGGTTAACATTCAGTATACATCTATGATTCAGTTGCTTAGAGTTTCTTTAGCTGACTGTAGTAGATCGGTGATGGTGGTCAAGAATTGGTCGGTCACCAACATGACGACATCATTCGTGAAAACAAGGACTCGGACCCCACTATTCCCTAGGTTAATTTAAACTGCAGAAGGAAATAAGTTAGGCTTTTGGGTCAAAAATCTTTGGGATAACCCTGACATGTGCAAGCCATTGAATGATATACTCCTTAGTCCTTAGGAGTATCATGTGTAGAATACCATCAGGTCTAGAAGGAAACAATAGCCCAATTGATTTCCTGTTCGCCCACAATTTAACCGCTCAGGGCGGTGTTCATGCTATCAATTGTGTTATGTATTCCTTCTTCGATATGAGGCTCTGTAATATTGCACCCTGGCAAATGAGTCCTGAAAAGAAGTTCTAAGGTCTCACTACATGATTCAGTCCAGGAGCCGTCAGGTTTCTTAATGAAACCTGGAACAGCACACGCTAGGACTTTCTGGAGTCTTGCCTAGCTTTTGGTGGACTCAATATAGGTGCAGAGGTTACTCTAGTTTGCGTTAATTGATCCTTAAGAGACCCTCGTTTTACCTTCGTGCGTTTGGATAAGTTTAATGATTTGCAAATCCTGAAGCTACAAAAGCAACAAGAAACACAATACGAGCAATAAGTAGGAACCTTGCTTCCTATAGATTGCCAAAAGTCCAACCAAATAGATTCTAGACATGCACCAAACATTCTCGATGTGCGCCGTTTCATGGGTTTAAACGTCGACTATGACCATTTTCAGAGCTCGACTGTCAAACGAAAACAAGCTGTAGAACATCCTGAAAAGAAGATGTCTAAGCACGCCTGTAGTAACCAGTGACTACAGAGACTGAGTCAAATGCTATTCACTATGCCATCACATCAGCCACAAGCATTAGTGATAAGTGGATCCAGTGAGCACCATCAAAAGAGAAGTACCCAACCATTACTGCAGAACCATGTGACACAAGATGTGCTTTTCCCATGAAACCTTCACAATGAAGCTGTCTGATCTAAAGCAATTCATTATCCATTGCCACTCGTTTAAACCTCTTTATCCAAGATCTCTCAATTTTAATTATAAATGACAAGTCCTCTCGAAGGCAAGGATTTCAGGCACCAGGACAAAGAAACGACGAATAACGAACAAGAAAATGTCAAAAGTACTCTAAAAAGTAGACGACGAGTCCAAATGGTGGTCAAAAAGGTCATGAACTGCTAACATGTGGTAATCATCAACCTTCAGTTGTAGTGCAGAGTCCCCAAATTGTGCTCACAAGTCTCTGGGGTCTATCAACTAAACACAGACCGTTTAAGTAACCAAAGAGTCGAGTTCATTTCTTGAAATTGTGGACCCCCAACGGAATCAAAATAAACAATAAAATCATTTCTCTCTCTCCCTCCCGCCAGATTGCGTCCAACATTCAATTAAAAAAAAAAATATATCCACAGTCTGCATCTCATATTCGAGGACATTAATTTTAATTGAAAAATCCTCCCCCGATACGATAACTCCAATCGGCAGGCAACGGCTCCGTCGTCGTTTATCGCCGTTCGATATTTCTAAGTGATCGTGGTCTCATACTCTCCTTCTCGACCATCAAGCGGAACCAAGAGTTCAAACTAATAAAACCCGAAACCAAACTCAGCGTTTCATTAATTGAATGGCAATTCAATCGTTCTGCGTTAGCGAACGTCAAACCAAACGCCCATTTCGCTTGTTCTCCCCATAGACCCGTCAAGCATGGTCCACAAACAAAATGCCATTCAATTAAAATTTTGCGGTGTGTGTGTGTGTGTATCGTGACTTTGACATCGATCCAATGATTCATCAGGCTTTTGGAACACTCCTAGCATGGTGTACGTTTTTAATCCTTGTTCGTTATTTTGCACCCCTTACGAGTGCCGGGTGCACTATGCGTCGTATGTCTGTCAAGAGTCATTCAACACCCTCATGCAACCACCGACACAGCACAACCATGCACCACCATCATAAACAGTTTTATAATGGTGCATTGTAAGCCACCCCTAGCGATGAGTTGGGGGTTGAAAATTACTTGTCTAGCACGCGACTATTTCCAAGATCGATCGATATTTCGGTTAATGTCCGTTAACTTGAAATGGAATAATCAAACCACTAGCGACGGCGGCGCTAAGGGTTGATTTCCCCTTATTTTCTGCGTGTAGAGGGTGTGCGCGTAGTGCACTTACTAAGCAGCAGTTGCTTAGGCAAAAATAAAGCGGTACACACCTAAGAAAACACTAGTACAGAAGGACATGAAAATTATCCTGGCATAAGGAAAAACCGTTGAATATTTGAATTAGAGGGTAACTAACTGTGATGTTTGTGGCGTGCTATATTCCCTTCGGTTCATCTGTTACTAATTTGTTATCCTAGCACGCGCTCTCTAAACTAATTTTGTCGAGAAGGAAATTTATTGCGTTGCATGGGACTAGACCAGTGACTTACATAAGCCAGGTGTTGATGGTTGTGGTCGAGGGCGGCCAAAGTTCGGAAAATTATGCACGAAATCAACATGGTTGTGGTCTTGATGGAAGACCTTTGGTGCCATCAGTGAAACATTACAAAAAAAAGTCTTCAAGCGAGTCTATCGAGTCTTCTCAATCGTAGAAGAGATCAAGTGAGTGGAAGCCTACAGCAAGAAGCCATTCGGATCATTGGATGTTACATTGAAAAAGCCAAGAATCGTGCCGGCTTAGCACAGTTGTTAAACAATTTCGGCCGGTATATCGTCTGTATTCCTTCACTGATGGGCAGGGTCATCTTTGCAACAATACACATCCATTGTTGTTGAATTTTCAGGAGCAGTAGGACGAGAGCTTGTTGCAAAGGAAATATGAACTTTGGAAAACACCAACTCTCATCTTTTACAAGCGCAACAACGTTCAAAAACTGACGTGTCAATGTTGAAAACTACAGATGATTTGAAACTGCCAGTATAGGTACCACGGATACATTGAGGTCGGCCCCAACGGATGCCCTTACTGTGCTCCTGCATCTTCTGTCTCTCGACTTATACACAAAAAATACCGCACTATGCAGTGCAGTCAGAATCTGGGCACCGCCCTATAGCCACAGCAATATCCTGGACTTGTTAGTAAACGACATGATCGCGTTTCCAACCGACTACATCACACCCAAGAATTCCCCACCAGAACTCGGCAAAAGAAAGACGAAGTAGTGATGATCTTCGACACGGTCATCTACACCGACGGATCAAAGATGGACTGCGAAGTGGGGGCGGATGTCTACTCGGAATCACTAAAAATATCAAGATCATACCGCTTGCCGAATTTTGCCAGCGTCTTTCAGGCGGAACTACTGACAATCCGAGAGGCATGCACGCAACTGGGGCGTGACACAAGGCACAAACAAAACATTGCAATCCTTATACATAGCCAAGCTGCTATCAAAGCTATTGACTCGGTTACCATATCTTCCAAACTGGTGCAGAAGTGCCGGAACGAGCTTGTCCGCTTCCTGCAGAAGGACAACATTCAATGAAGAGGGTTAACCAACTGCGCCTCATCAACGAAGATATAGTCGACCTACGATAAGATTAGAACAAAGGATTTCCTAAACAGAACCTGCCCAGATATCGCCAGAATAACGCCGATAACCACGGGGCATGCCCATGGTAAATATTACATACAGCTCCCACTGCCGCAGCTGCGAAAAAGAAAATGAGAAGGAAATTCTCTCCCATTTCCTCTGGAAATATCCGGCACTAGCAAGAGGCAGACTGCGTGCATTAAACCAACCATTCTTCGGCAATCTCAACGACATCTCGCGTAAAGGGATACGAGATCTAATCCGTTTTCTAAACTCCACCGACTAGGGACCAACTGTCACATCCATCTTCAACAACACACATCATCAACCAGGTCACACGAGTCGTGGTAACAAAAAGGCACATCCTAGTGCCTTGAGTTTAGTTGAACCGACACGTCTGCCTACCTTAATCCAAGAAGTCCCTTCAGTTCATCGATGGTCTTGTTAGCCAAATGGCTGCTTCTTAAAGGAAAACAGATTAACACGCCAGCCCTTAGGTTAGATGACATTGTAGCCATTAGATTGCAGCATCAAAAGCACTGATAAAGTTGACTGTATTGCCTTGGTACTTTCGGATTGCACAATCGGTACTCATGTGCTTGACGTTCTGGATTCCATCTTCATAGTTGCAGTCTGATAAATGCACAGCTCTCCATTTAAAAAAGCAATGAAGCACATCTTCCATAGTTTCGTTTTGAGTCGATTAAGGCCGAACCACGTTTTCTTTTTAGAACTTTATGACGCTGGGTAAGCATGTAGGCTATTTTATGCGAACATGACATGCGCAGAGCAGGAATTCCACTCACTTGTCCAGGCTTCCGATGCAGGGAGAATGTTGCCCAGGACAGGAAGGTATCTCGTTGGTATGGAAGTAGAGCTGGTTAAATGAAAATTTGTCGAGCAAATGGACAAGAATGCTCCGTCCAATAAGATTTTCGAATCACAGCCCCCAGATTCGAGATGACGATGAAGACCGAATCTCTGTTTTAACGATCAAACTTTCGCCGATACCAGAGCACTTGCTCTGAAGAACTTGAAACAGCGTGCCTCGGATCAAAGAGGATGGAAGGCTGCAGTTTATTAAGCAGACACCCTCCACGGGTCGGTAACCCAAGTCGTGCTCGAAATCCAGTAGATAATGGCGTGATTGACACTGAAGTTTAGACATTCTCTTTTGATGTCCCCACAACTCGTTGAACTTTTGAAAGGATAGTCCAGAAAAACAGTCTTAAAATTCAGACACTTCTAGCAAGGTTCCAATGATGTGTCCTGCTTCACAAAGGCTAAAAGAAAAAGAGGCCTCGCAAACAATCCTGGCTTCTTATCGACGCAATAGAGTCACCTCAACTATCTGTCATAAACAAAGTGCAGGGATGTACTTATACTAAACAACTCTTAAGGACATTTCTTCAATTACCATAAAATAATCGTAAATTATTTAGAGTGCTTGCCTATATACACCTCAAGGAGCACAACTGCGCTAAGTAAAACCTCCTTGAAGTGGATTTTTGTGTTAAAACTGAACCCATCTCTAACTTCTTCTCACAATCATAAATTAATTTCCTCGAGGAGGAAATCTCCTAGACCAAAGGACGTTATAAAATTTAAATGCACATCATCAAGTAGGCCGAGTGTGGTAATAAACTTTTTTAAAATCATCATTAGGTGTGTTGTGCATTGCAAGGAGATGTGCTCTCCTTTTTATATATTTCTTTTTTTGTCTCATGATAAGGATCTTCAACACGCGGTGTAGGACAGTGTGTGAAAGTGATCAGTTGAATGTGTTTGTAAATTTGTAAACCCCTAAGAAAGAAGGCACCCCTCGGTCTTGAATCTCACCCATGAAACAAAAAAAAAGGAATCACTGTGATTTTTTTTAGTTTCAAATTATCCTTCGTCCTTGATGTACAGATCATCGAAAAAATGATAGGGTGAGGAGTATGGTGTTTTTACTTTTGGTTGAAGCCAAAAAAAAAAAATGAGACTTTCACACACAGAAATCAGAAATGCATCTCAGAGAGTAACGGTTAAGGATTTTCTTTTTTTGGTAAAACGAGTTCCTTTTTTTTTCTTGACAAGATCACTGTGAGTGAGTTAGAGTCGAAGGAAGGGGTTAAGAAATCCGCGGGATTTATTTTATTTTTTTATTCCTTGAAATCTTAGAACGACTTTCCAGTCCATCAATTGCACCGTTTTGTCGAAATGTGGTGTGTTAAGGAAAAATCCTTGATGTGCCGGAAAAAAAAAAAAGTGTTATTGAGGTTGGCTTTGCTTCACACTGTGGGTCGAATCTTTTGTGTCCCGTCGAGGGAAAGGGTTTAGGGTTTTCTTTGCTTGCACTCACCGTCAGTTTTTTATTTATAACATAATTTTCTGTAATCAAAGGATGTGTGAGTTTTTTCTTAATTTTTTTTTTTTCTTATAGTAACTGATATAACGACACACGATTTTTTTTTTATTTTTTATTTTTCAATTGTTTGGAGGAAAATAAGCAAAAAATTGTTTAACAAAACGTTTTTGGTGTTAAAATAAACGCTTAAGGCTGTTTTTCTTATATTTGACAGTTTTTTTTAGAAAAAAAATTAGGGAAAGGGTTTTTTTATGTAAGAAAAAAAAAAAAAAAAAAGGACAATGAATAATAATTACAGACGTATCACTGAAGAGAACAAAATATTGCCTTAAGGCTTAAAGTGATACTACGTCGAAATTAATCCTTTTTTTGATAAAGATCTAAGGGACACAAGGGGATATAGTGTCTTATGAATATTTAATAACCTAAAAAAAAGGGAATTTTTCTTAAATGTTTTACGTATTAGTTAAACGAGGCCCAAAAAGAAAAGCAGAAGTGTATTGATAGTAGAAAAACCGAAGCACCTACATTGAGGTTAAAATTATGACTCGTCATCTGCAGATGCTGCAAATCCTAGTCATGGAACCCTATAGAAGGAATCAAGGCTTAGTTATTGCAAAAACGCGTTAAAAACCTAGTGGACGTTTGACATTTTGCGAAGTTGTTGGAGTTTTTGGTGGACAAAGTGCACTTGAGAGGCCAATCCACCTAAGGAAAGCCAAATTGAGTTCAAACAAGCCAGAAACGACAGTTAGGCTCTGCGACCTGAAAGATCTATTGTGCCTTGAGCCAGTTAGACAAGTTGGCCTCTATCTTCCTAATGGAGTTGAGGATATCCCCAATCGAGGCAATGCGAATGTCGTCCGGTGTTAGGAATTCTTTGTGGAGACAGCGTTTCCTAACTCTACAGACAGCCACGCACTCACATATAACATGTTCCGCTGATTCATCTTCCTCCAGGCAGAGTCTGCATTCAGATTCCTGAAATAAATTTAGTTTATGTAAGTGATATCTAAGGCTGCAGTGATTGGTGAGGAAGCCTTGGGCAAGTCTTCTGATATCTTCCCTTTTATGATTGAGAATATTTTTTGTGGATCAGATGGCGCTTTAGCCTGTCTGAGTCCCTGAGTGTTGTTCCAGTAGGATAAGAAGTTTCGTTTATCCCAGCTGTCCAGACTCATTTTGAACGCGGAAGTAGGGATGCCGCAGAAGGGTTCGGCACCTATGTACCTTTCTGAAGAGCCTTTCTTGGCAAGTTGATCTGTAATTTCGTTGCCTTCAATACTTTTGTGTCCTGGGACCCACCAGAGCTTGACTTTATTTCGCTTTGATAACTCCTGAAGAGTATTGCAGCAGCCTTTGAGTTAGAGTAATGGGAACTCGGTGCTTTGGGCGCTGCTTGACTGTCGGTGAACACAGGAACGACTTAACGGGCTTTCGAACTGTCTCATAGATCCCGGGCCCGCTGTTTCCAGAGACCAAGCGCTCTGGCATCCGTGATAGTTTGGTCTTTCTTTAGAACAGATGCCGAAGCTTTGGTGTCCATTCGCTCTACATGTCCTAGCCATCTTAAACGACCAATGTGTAGTTTTTTTGACATCGAAATATGTCGCTGTACGGCTCATTTAATTCGTCGTTGAACCTCCTCCTCCAGAGCCCGACAACGCAAACGGAACCGAATATCTTATGAAGAATTTTTCGCTCCAAGCGACCGACTTTGATAAAGTCCATGCTTCAGCGCCATAAAGCGGGACTAGGATGATGAAGGTCTTGTACAGAGTTTCTTTAGTTGTTCGGGAATGGGCCTTACTACTCAAGCCCAAAGAAACAGCGATTGGCAAGAGTTATTCTTCGTTTGATTTCTGATGAGATGGTCGTTTTCAGAAGTGATAACAGAGCCAAGATAGACAAAGTCCCATACTACCTCGAAGTTATAGCTGTCAACAGTGACGTTTTGTCCGATTCGTCGATGTTGAGGGTCCCCCTTCTTGTTGACAGCAAATACTTAGTTTTACCCTCGTTGATCGCGTATCCCATTTTAGCCGCTTCTGTCCCAATACTTGCGAACGCACTGGTGACAGCTCGCTGATTTCTGCCGATTATATATCAGTATCGTCAGTGTACGCGAGTAATTGCACATACTTTTGAAGGATTGTGCCGCTGGTATTGGCTTGAGCTTGAGCTTGGCTTGAAGAAGTCGCATAACATCGCATCACCTTGTCTAAATCATTTTTTGACATCAAAGGTCTCGGTGAAATCGTTACCGACATTGATGGAGCAGCGGGCATTCTCCATTGTCATTCTGTACAAAAGGATGGGTTTCGCAGGGATGCCTAAACTGGACATGGCTTTATATAGCTCGACCCTATAAATACTGTCAGAGGCGATTTGGACTTCTAAGGATTTCTCCAGGATCTGCCAAAGTGTGATCGACTTTCCTGGCCTGAAACCACAGTCAAAGGGTCCAATCACGTTGATGACGAGGGGTTTTAGACGTTCACACAAAACGGCAGAGAGGATCTTGTAAGTGATGTTCAGAAGACTGATGCCTCTATAATTGGCGCAGTTGAGAGGGTCTCATTTTTTGTGGATCGGGCAAAAGAAATTGGAAGCATCGCTTATTTATCATGTGTCCTTTGTAGACCGGAATTTCAGATCCCAGATCTCGGCTTACAATCTAGAGTTTTAAGAGCGGTCGGGCTATCAGGGAATATGAAGACTATCGCAATTGGAGTGCAAAATTGTTCTTCAACATTGATTAAGAGGCTTAATCGGGTAAATTTGGCACACATTTCAGACCCAAATAGATTGGACGAGGTTTGAGGGTTCCCGCCGTAACTTCGTCGAAGGTTGTCTTTCGAGAGCAAGACTTTTCTTCCTAATTGACTTTTCGTATGGGAATATGCGAGTTTTCCAAAGAGACCACTTTGGTACCAAAACAAGTTCTACAATCGTTTAGAACGTGAGGGGAAGTCCAGAGCTGAGCCTACAGTATGAATTGGTTGACCATTCTAAACAGAATTCTAAAAACGAGCATAATAAGAACTCAAAGAGGACAAACTGTCTTGGTAAGCCTAAGACAACCTTCATCGGTTTTGCATAGCGATGGACTCTTATTCGGTTCCATATCCGGCTCTGGAACTCAAAGGCTTATAAGGTGTTTGTACACTCCGTCTTTGGGGTCGAATGGTAGTACTTTGTAATCATAAAATTCTTCAACTCTATCATGTGGCTTTAAGCTTCAAGCCATTCCTCATACCAATTGTTACCACCGTTTGCTTCTTCCATCCTCTATCTCCACTTTGATGGCATCAGCTGTAGAAATTGCTCATCAGATGCAAGCTTCTGCTTCTTTCACTTTTTCAAAGAAGCACCGTCCTTAAGACAGATTAAGTCCCACCCCTACTGCTAGCTTAAGTGCCTGTATACTTCTGGCGCCCTTTCGTCTTCAAATCTACTGCAGTTAACCAAAAGCTTATCCACGGTTGAGATTTTCAATCTGAACCCTGAGGCAACCTGTTTAAATCTGTACCTTCTGTCGTCTTCCTCGACTCAATCGAGGATAACAGTTGCAACTTCCTCACGTGCTGAGTGAGTCTATAAATTCATGTCTCCCGGTGAGGATTCTTTAAATACCGTATGCGACATCTCTTGTAAACCATTCACGGATTTCCTCAGACTTTCGACGGGAAATAGCTAAAATTCCGTCCAAGATTCCTCGAAAACTATTCGTCATAACGAGACTCTATCTCTCGTCGCACACAATCATCCACTCGAAGTCTATTAATTACAAGTTCAATGGCGACTTGGTGGAACACTTGTTCTCATTAAATATTAAAAACGAATTTCATTAAATTGTGCTGATCCCCATGGATACGGCGATATATCGCTCAACTCAAATCGATGAGCTATTAAGAATTTCTTTGTGTTGTGTCTGTTGTGTCCCCACATGTTGGTTGGGAGCGGAGCGAAGCGCCTTCTTTAACATGGGGAGACAGCACTTGGATTGTTGGTCGCATAGTTATGAGTGGATGCCACTTATGGCATTCAAAAGTGGTGCGCTCAGTGCGACAACAGAAGGGGTTTAGAGCGAATTGATTCCTTGTTGTGTGTACGAGAGTATCTTTGGATCCAATTCATATTCATATCAACGGAAATTTATGAGCTGCTGGAAATGCGATGGGAACATGATTACTCATCTTCATCTCACATCATAGCGCTGACGACGACGATGTGGTGGTGTTCTTTACGAGCTAAGAAAAGAGACACTTTGCGTTGAAGCACGCAATAACTGATGTTGATGGTGCTGCTGCTGGTGCTGGTGCTTATAGTGATCTTCTCAGCGGATGTTGTGTTTTTTTTTTTTCTTGTTGTATCCCCTGGCGGCGTCTGTTTTGGTGTTTCACTGCTTCACGGTTGTTTAGTGGTGGCGCTGTGTAATTTTTTCTGTCAAATTGAAACGGGAAAAGTGCCTCTGAAGGCGCAGAAGATAACCTTGTCCTTAATTTGAATCTTCTGCTTTTTAATTTTTAATGAATTGAATGCGGACTCTTTCAAGGTCTGGTGGCATACTAATGACGGAAAGGAAGAGACACCGCTCGCAGGGAAGAACAAATCGGCGACGAGCCGTTCAAGAAAGACATATGTGTATCCGGTGGGGTTCATTCAGCCCCTTCCTTCATTGTTAACAATTAGATCGAGTCCACTGTGCCTAAGCTTTTCCCTAAGTCATCGTTGAGTCTAGTTTTACTTAAAGGCTTAGCTCGCGTTCAATTAGACAGAAATAAGTTGTGTTTCTGAAAACAAAGCATTGGCATAAACTGTTTTCGATGGTTTCTTGGTCTTGAAGACTGAGTTTCGCGTGACTTTAAGCGAAGTTTTTGAAATCAGAGTTGTGCCAGCTTGAGAGGAAGCACGTTTGATCTTTGTAATACTGTGGAAAATACTTGACTTGACGCTGTAAACAACTCTCCCGCACATTGGTCCAGTGGGTCATTGAAAGCTTCAGAATGTCATCGCCTATTATATTCGACAAGAGTAGACCTAGAATCGACTCTTGTGGTATTCAAGTACATGTCGACGATGGTTAAATATTGCATTCGTCACGTAGACACTACCTCGAAGTGAGCAAGTTCGGAGTCTCCCTTCCGTCTTATTTTTTGAAGTGTCCTCCAGACACCACTATTGGCAACCGAACGCGAATCGCAATTAACCAACAAATTGCATGTCTTCTACTCTCAAATCGAGTGCAAATTGCACAGTCCTTCCTTATGACCCGCAACATACATTGTAACCGACCTCTTTCCTTGTCCTTGTGCTCAATATTTAGGTTAAAATCATGACTGGATTTTCCGCGTTGTGTGCAGTAATGGCGCTCTCCCAAGTCATCCTGTAATTAGTGGATTTGCGTGAAACTCAGTTCTCACTCACATCAAAACTACCGCTGCGCTCCGGCCTCTTCCCCCGAAGGAATCCAGTTCCAGATAAATTAGCAAAATTACAACCAATTGTAAGGGCGCATTGGTGCATGAATAAAAACATTCACACTATCGTGTCATAAATCCTTAGTCTGCCTTTCCTGTCCTTTAGGGCATTCAAACGCACACACATATATCCTTACATCCTATCGACTCGTTCTAACGTCAAGAGAACGGAAAAAGAGACGATTGCCGCCCTTGGAATGCTGTCAAACCTCTTTGTCGTTCGATTCCCAGGAAAACGAATTATTTTTGCATGCACCGTCGTATGTGTGGTTGCATGCAACAACCAGGGCCCACCATGGTCAGGATCATCATGCTCTGAATGGAGGAGGAGGATATCCAAGAACTTCTCTTTCAAGCCCACTTGGCCGCATCACGGTGGGTTCCTTTATTTTTTCTTTCTCCGTTCCTTTTTCCTTCAATGACTTTGGAAAACGATTTTTTGGGAACCTCTCCATATGATTCGCTTTGGCATTCCTGACATGTGGCTCTCCCATCTCTTTGGCCAGATCTTAATGAGAAACCACCATGCCGCCGCCGCCGCCCAATGACTCCACCGCTATTCACACACAACACATAAACCAACAGTAAGGAGAAGTAGCTGGCAAAACCAAAGAAAAAAATGAAAAAAGTAAAAGTCTGGCAAGGCATCCTTAACTGGAAGCAAGATCAACCAAACCGAAGGAAGTCCAAAAGAACAAGAACACACCAACCTAACCAAAAGAAATATGCAGTTGGACTGGTTTGGCCAGGTCTGTTCCGAGGAGGAGGTGGTTGCTGAATTGCTCTGTGTTGGTGTATATCGATCGTGAAATCAGTGCATTTTGGCGCCAAAATTTCTACAGGTTTCCCCCAACAAGACGAAGCGGCATTTTTAAGGCTTTTAGTGCCGGTCTCCCTTTGGTGTCTGGTCTGGTCTGGTCGTTGCCAGTGTTGTCTGTCTCGCATTTGTTATATAATTAAGACCATATGACAGGAGGAATTAATGGTTATGTGTCCGAGAGGAGAATGTGCGTGGTCCCTTCGACCAGGAGGGCGGGAGTGTGCATGAAGTGGTGTAAAAATATTCAAATTAGGTAACGTTTGCGGATAAAATTAAGTGGACTGGTCTAAATTGTGAGTTTGGAATATTGGATTTCATCAATTTTTTTTTTTGTTTTTGGATCGGGACTTCCATAGAACCAGGTTTGGATGAAGTTTGCAACTTGATATTGCGGCCAGGTTGGTCGATTTAATGAGATACGGGTTGAATGGGTAGTGATGACCAGGTCCTAGTGATCCCTTTCAAGGACTTTTTGAGAATTGTTTGCGAGGATCAGTGAAGGGAAGTGAAGCCGACTGCATTTGATGGTTAAATATAGTAGATTTCTCGAAGAATCGCAGGCTTAAGAGGAAGATGGAGCCACTTTATCCATCAAGGCACTGAGAGATCATAAAGTTGAAGCATTTTAATCTTTGGAAACCCACACCATGACAAAGATTAGCGGCTTAAGAACTAACGAGATCCGAACCTAGTTGTAAGCGCTAGAAGGAGCCTAGTGTGAACGAGTCAGACACCTGGAACTGATTTATTGACGCAGACAGACGAAACTCCTTTGCTTCAGATGAATGGTATGACTCTCGGCGGTGGTAGCTCAACTGCAACCAACCAAAATAAAATGGAAACGAGGTGCGATTGAAAGCAAGGGATGGATAACTTGCGGCTTTAAAGGGCTAGGCCTTAATGATTCCTTTGAAGACTTGGCTTGGGACGACTAGACGACGACAAAACAAAAAGTTAAGGTCAGTTGGAATCGAAAATCATTGATAATCCGACAATTCTTGACCCATGATACGATGAAATGTACAGACAATTGTAGGACAGTCAAACACGCTGCTCGGTGACCCAAGGTGGAGAACTTTTCAACTGTTCTTAGGATTTCAAAGCGAAGCACTTTCAAAAAAGGCTTAAGAAGTTCGTTGTGGTTGAACTTTAACCAGACTCTCTTAGACCTTGGATCTACAATTAAGAAATTGTTCTTCTTAGTCCTAAGTCATCGGCTAGAAGATAAGTTAGGTTCAGTTCAGACCCTGATAAGTGAATGGCAGCTTTCAGGAAAAAATAGTTATACTTTCCACGTAAGAATATGCTTCAAACTCGGCAGTCTCTTGATCTTTGAAACCATATCTTGCCAACTTGAGTCCCTGAAAGATTTGTGCATTTGCTCAGGTTTCACAAAGCCCGCGTATAAGGTTCTTGGAAGTTGGAATATATTCCTTGCTATCAGCGGTTCTTGAGTTGGTTTTACGGGATACCTAGCGCTAATATTACAAGAAAGAAAGTTACAAGAAAACCCATGAGACTCCAATAATTTTTCCGTTTCAACGATATTGGCGATCGACTTGTTGTCTATAGAGTCTCTCGTCAAAGTTTCTAGCTCAAGCTTTCTTCTCAAGGTTTTGGCAAATACCAACGAGGTATTCATTTTTAAGATCGATCACAACCGATCGTGGTAGGGTTTGGTGAAGATCGGTTACCATTAGAATAAGCGCTTCCACAAAACTGCGATACATTTCTGTAAAGATCAGTTGATGCATCCTTAGTTTCAAAGATCAGTTTCCATTCGGTCTTTGACGATCACTACTCATGAAGGATTCCTATTCAAAAGTGATCAGATTCCTTGGGTGTGGTGATCGATTTCACTTCATAGACTACACCGAATACTTGACACCAGTAATATTGGATCCATCTATACACATAGCTCTCCAACTAAGCCGCAGTGGGTTATGTTAAGGTGTGACATTTTCATGCATCTTGCATGCCTAAGCTATGTGTGTTGACTAACTGCAACAACGTTGCAACATTGAGACATCTCCTTATGTCCAGCGATACAAAAAAATGCAGTACTCCTCCTCCAAGATAGCGTAAACAAACAACAATTGCCGGGATGCGATTGATCTATGCAAAAAGAAAAATGCCAGCCTTCTCCTTATTCTCCCATTGTCTGCGTCGCGGTAACCCTTTCCATCCGTCTGCGAACATTGTTTCATTGTTTGCAGCAAACATTTAACACAAATGGCCATCTCTTGGACAAAGAAGAGCAAAAGAAGATACACACACAAGGAGTGTACTCCATATAAGTGAGATGGATTCAAGTTCTCAGAAACCACTTGGTTTGCCACATTTAATTACACATCCAGTTCTAGTTTATGTCACAGGACACTGTTACATAAATTTTATCTAAGATTTTGATTAAATGTGGGTCCATTTTGAGGATAATTCCAAAGAACGGAGGACCCTTTTGGGTAGTGAGCGGTATCATTAGATGGGTCCAGTGTGAGTATATCAGGAAGGGACTACTCCTCCAGCTCTCTCTGGATGGTCACGAATCTGTCGATGGTAAGCGAAGATTTCTTATGTTTCAAGATTCCATGGAAGGGTTTTTTCTTCTTTCTTTTGTTTTGTGTTGGTGTGGAGGAAGAAAGAAAAATTCAACAGGACGAGTTGCCCTACTGCATTCTTCGTACATGATCGTGGATGGCAGCCACAGTCGGAACGATGAGAAAAATGTTTGAAAAAACCCTTGCGGCATTACTTGACAGGAAGAGAACGAGAAACATTGAAATGTTAAATTGGTCCATGTACTTGGTTCTAAGGCTTCAGAGCTGTATGTAAATGAAGACACATTATTTTAAGAGGTTATGAACAAACAAGCTAAAGGGATCTAGTTTGGAAGCTGAATGTTCATTCTAAATGAATGTTGCCGAAAAGATTAAATAATCTTTGTTACCTCTGACTGGAGTGTCGATCACTGATGTTCAAGACTATCATTCGATCAGGATCACAGACCTTTAAATGCCTTTAAAATGAAATGAAATTAATCACTGACCGTCATGAGGATCACTGATGTTCAGGACCATCACTGATATTTAGTGCGATCACCGATATTTAGGACGACCACTGATATTCAGGGCGAACACTGTTTTTCAGAACGATCACTGTTCTTCAGGGCGATCACTGATCTTCAGGACGATCACTGTTCTTCAAGGGAATCATTGATCTTCAAAGCGATCACTGCTCTTCAGAACGATCACCGATCTTCAGAACAATCACTGATATTCAGAACAATCACTGACCTCCAGGACGATCACTGATCTTAATGCGGATCTGATTTTTAGAACGATCACTGATCTTCAGGGCAATCACTGATCTTCAGGACGATCACTGTTCTTCAAGGGAATCATTGATCTTTAGGGCGATCACTGCTCTTCAGAACCATCACTGATATTTAAAGCGTTCACCGATATTCAGGACGATCACTGTTCTTCAGAATGATCACTGATCTTCAAGGAGATCACTGCTCTTCAGAGCGATCACTGACCTTCAGAATGGTAACTGATATTTAGAACGATCGCTGATTTTCAGAACAATCACTGATATTCTGGACGATCACTGTTCTTCAGGGCGATCACTGATCTTCAGGACGATCACTGTTCTTCAAGGGAATCATTGATCTTCAAAGCGATCACTGCTCTTCAGAATGGTTACTGATATTTAGAACGATCACTGATTTTCAGAACAATCACTGATATTCTGGACGATCACTGTTCTTCAGGGCGATCACTGATCTTCAGGACGATCACTGTTCTTCAAGGGAATGATTGATCTTCAAAGCGATCACTGCTCTTCAGAATGGTTACTGATATTTAGAACGATCACTGATTTTCAGAACAATCACTGATATTCTGGACGATCACTGTTCTTCAGGGCGATCACTGTTCTTCAAGGGAATTATTGATCTTCAAAGCGATCACTGCTCTTCGGAATGGTTACTGATATTTAGAACGATCACTGATTTTCAGAACAATCACTGATATTCTGGACGATCACTGTTCTTCAGGGCGATGACTGATCTTCAAGATAATCACTGGTTCTGTGGCCCCACCCCGGCTACCAAAAAAAAAAAAAACATATTTATGTATTTAAAAACGTCCATCAATTGTCCAAGTCTCAAGACCACCCTGTATAAGATCCTATCATAGCTCTCCTTTGTCTATTTTCCTCCTCCTTCCACTAGTCGGAACGTCACACACATAGATCTCGTTTTATTTTTTGTTTTCTTGTTGATTGAACAAACAATTAAATTGTACAACGACCCCAAAGTACTCGTACATGAACCCTTCCTCCCTTCTTCTAGTGCTTCGTTGTGTACACAAACTACATTCCACTCATTTCAACACAGCAGAGACGCTCAACGATGCAACAACAGACCATCGCCATTGCAATTGCAATGCATGATCGCTTATTTAATGTGCACAACAATGCAACAGTCATTGGCACAGCTAAAGAGCTCACAAATTGTTCGCTTCCTGTGAGAAAGTCCACTCACTTGAGGATGTTTACATTTCTGAATCCAATCTTTTTTTAGCGAGAATAGACCTAATCAGCTTACTATTCCTCGGAAGTCTGTTGTCCAACAACTAGTTCTGGGCGCGCGAAAATTCTGAATGAGCATCGGATACACCACAGATTTTTGTTGACACATTGATTTGCATGATGACATTTCCGCTGATCAACGGCCAAAAAATTCTTAGAGAGTCATGCCGGCCCCTCCCCTCCCCTTAGCATCATTAAGACGGACGCCAAGCTTATTCATAGTTTATGCTAATTTTTACGTGTTTTAGAGATTTTATTGCGTTTCTCTGAAACGCCGCACACAGATTAATGCGAAAGAAAATATTTTAAGCGGGACATTTACATTTTTAATGGAAGTGACATTTCTTCTGGCTTGGAGTCCGCTCGACTCCATTGATAAAACCTAAAAGCTTGCGGATTAGGCAATTAGAATGAAATAGTTGATAGATCTTATCGGTGGGCATTTACATTTACAAGGGTTGAATCCGGTTTTCTTTTCTTTTTTTTTTGCGTGTGGATTTATGTTATCTCACACCAGGCCCCATGCACAGGAACGTGATCAGTGTAAGCTTTGGCTTAAGCGGTGGTATTTTTAGGAAGTATGGAAATTTCCAGCAAGTGGATTGATGAGGAAGTAGTAGGGACAAGCTAAGGGCTCATTGAACTGGGTGGAGATTTAGCTTGATAAACAAGTTTGTGGAAGACAGCAAGGTTACGAAATAGGGGCGTTGTCTAAATATGTAGGAAGGCATCTCTAAGAATTGGACAGAGACCACCCGATTGGTGGTCATTTTAACTTTCGAAAACGAGATTTGATGGTCGATCTTCGGTCGTTTAACATGCAAGACCAGAGCAGCCTATATGATAAATTTTTAAGGGAAGGTGGGTGTATACATTCTAAGTAAGATGACGCTGTAGTTCGGGACCAGCTCGGTGACTAGAGGGAAGATTTTGTCTTATGTGAGATTCGGGCACTGCAGGAACCTTAGGCTCTCAGGGAAAAGAGTTTCTCAGTCTATATAGAGCAGAAGTCTTCGAACGTGAATGGAGTAAAATTTAGTGAAACGCCGTATTGGAAGAGATTATCAAAGGTTGGGCATCAGAGATCTAATTTATAGACCAGCCTGAGTTAACTCTGAAAGGAAGACAACGTTTGGATGATTTTCAACAAGGAAACCTAACACACTTCGCGGACTGGAAGGAAGTAAGAAACCTACAACGAATCAATAGCTACAATAGCTAGCTTGCCTTCATACACTACAACTGATGGATCAGCGGGAGCAGACGGTGGTATACTTGCCAGGTAACAAAAGAACAGCTATCACCTCTTTAGAGGTTGCATAATCATGCGATATGTTCCAGATAACTGGAAAGAAGTGCATGGGGGTCTTTATTCCAAAAGCAGGACAACCTAGCCGTACCACAACTAAGGACTGGAGCTTTTTATTTAGAAGGGAGTTAGTTCTAAGTCTAAGAAAGTCATTCATACATGTACAAATGAAGAGAAACCCCAGTCTTTATACTAAACAGACATTAAGGGTATGCCTATCTCTATAGATACAGAAAAAGACCGGAGCAAACGTTTTCTCAGAAGCACTATAGACCTACTACTGCAGTGTCTTTCAAGCTGACCCTTCATGCATTGGAACTACCAGCGTTGGGTATGACGATGTGTGGACAGTCAAACGACACTCAAACCCCTAGACTTGAGATTGCTCAATCCCTGCCTCATGGTATTACGGGTACACTTAAGAGTGAAAAGCAACTAAAAAAGAACTGGCCAGGCTCCGACATGAATACAGACACGTGCTACTCGCCTTCAACATAGCTAAATGCTTAAGAGTCCAAGTCACTGTAAAACTGGCTGAGGAGCAATGGCAACACCCCAGTGGATGACTCATAACCTGAAACTTGGAACCATTGCTCGATACAAAACGAACAATCACCCTACAGTTTTTTTCTATAATTCACTAGCGCTAAAGGGGTTATGAATACCCTTATGATGCTATTCACACAGCGCTAGTGTTGGTGTAGTGATTTTTGAAACTCAGGTTGAATTAGGTTTCAGTCTTTTTGCTCCGAGGGTTGTGTCTAGAATAACTGGGGAGAATTATTGGTACTGTTGCCATTGCTTATAATTCACAGTATTTCTTTCGAACATCCCGATGTTTCTCAGAAGACGCCACATCCAAAAACGTCGGTGTTATAACTGGGCATTGTCTTATAGGAACGACTCTGTGCGAACGAAGAAGAAATAGAGTCTATAGAACATTTCCTACACTTAGGTTCTTTGACAGCTTGGACGGCTTGACAAAGATACCACTAACAGGTCTTGAACGATTTATTCAGAGAACATGAGCTACCATCTACCTATGGAGCAATCATTGTGGAGCCTAATAGCCTCTAAAAGGCTTTGCATTGCCGCCTTTCGTTGTCGACAGACGTATAGCCAGCAGAGGAATGATAAATTTCACGGTTTAGCAGAAGTCACTATCTCTAAAACAAATACCCGATACCTTAGAATCTAGAGCTGTAGGGTTTAGGGAAAATATTCTTCGGTTTTATTAGATAGAACAGCTGCCGAAGCAAAGAGATGTCGGTGTATAATTAGATCCTTAGGTTTTTCTGTCATCACAATTGGCTCTAACTCTAAAGGAGTTCATCGGGACACCTATCTTCCTAGGTCTAAGTATTTATTGTTCGCGCATAACCGTCTGGTTATGGTGATGGAAGAAGGAGAGACACGCTCCCGAAGACCGGTAGCCTTCAAGCCTGATAAGCATGTCACGATAGCAAGACTCAGCAAGAATTCTCTAAATACTGGCTTCTCAATATACGATATGAATCTGGTGATTGGAGTAGAAGTCACCTTAGAAGGTGACCATGTGTTGCGACTAGTTCATGCAGAAATTGAAGTTACGAATTAAGTTCCACAAGGCTCGGTACTTGGTCTCAAAAGTTAAACAAAGGTTCAAACTGAAAATGTTAAGCAAGAGTGTTCTTTGAAAGAAAAGGAATATCCTCCTGCTTTGCCTCAAACCGACTTTTGATTTTTTTTCGTAAAATTTAACCAAAATCCTTACGAAAATATTTTCGCCAATGACGTGTGTGCATTAGGTTCTAAGAATTCCTCCAGCATGACACTTGTCCCATTTATAACTTTCGTTTCCCCCCCAAAAAGAACTCCCATTCATCACTACCTCTAACCCTCCAGCCCTATGGACACAATGACAACTGTACGAGGGACTCCTCTCTTCTCTAAAAGACACTTTCGAGGATTCTTTTCAATTTGGCATTCTCAAGACGTACCCCACACATCTGCAGAAGAAGAACGAAAAGAAGTAGAAAAAAAAAATTTTCAAAAGTACGTTTGCGGTGGCCAAGGCCAAATAACAACTCGAAGACCGAAGCGGAATATTAAATAATTTTCCATAATCATTCCTGAACCTAGGCATTAATTCACACACAGTAAAAATAAGCTCGGGAACAAATTACCGATTACCCATGTCGAAGACATGATTCCATTGAAATTCCTCAGCGTCTACATACGTTGTCTGCGTGTGGAGTTGGCCGAGGATTTTTTTGCTTCTTTTCCTTTTTTTTTTTTTTGGCGCAAATTTAACAACGAAGGGCGCGTTGTCGGCACAGTAAGTGGTTTGATCTAAATTAAGATACGTTCTGTGATTTAGTGCTGATGTATGAAACGTTCTCTACAATTTACATAAATCGTTAAATTAAAAAAAAAAAAAACTAGACAAAGTCGGAGTTAGGGTTATGGCTAAGGGTGTCAATGTTTGGATGGAGATTCGATAAAAGTTTGTGTTTAAGATAGATTGTTTATTGATTTTTGTAATTTTTTGTAATTTATATTTTTTGCGTTTCATTGCCTAACACACCATAAGTACCCTATTCAATTAAACTCTATTTACCTTTTCTATTTACTGTAATTCTCTGCACTGTAATTCTCTCAGTTCTTGTACATATGTATATAATAGCAAATCAATCATATGATGTAACATTATCTTGCCAAATTTCTTTCTCTTTCTCTGTGAACCATCAAACCAACAGGTTGTAATTATTGTACATTAAACTCATTTTTTTTTGCTAATTTAACTTGTGCATTTTTTTTTTCATCGTCGTTAATTGCAATTTTTAACAAGTTCATTCTGTACAATTTCATTCGGTTAAATTAAATACTAAACATTTTGGTCCTTCCGAAGCCAGATTTTATGAACCTTTTGATTTGATTCGAGACTGTATGTATTATGATTATGTATTATGTGGATTTAAATTTTTTGATAAAGTGTGATATCGCATGATCGCATGAATCTAAGTCACGTGGTTAAACAATTTGAACTATTGCATGATAAATTGCATGTGTTATAAACCTAAAATCAATTGAATAGCCCATATAACTTTAGAAGATTTATTGTGCCTTATAAGTTAATTTTTTTTTTGTGCTTGAACATTGACTGTAAAATATATTACGTAATGAACGCGATTAAGACCAAACGTGGACATGTTAAAGGATGCTTGACTCGGGCAGCATCGTTCGCATTAAGTATAGACCAACGTGTTTCCCTCGAACTCCTTGAATTACGTCTTGAAAAGCTAGAAGAATCTTGGACAGAGTTCGTGTCCTTACAAAATCAATTTCTAGAGCTTGCCAATGAAGATGATTTAGCTGCTGAAAATGATTTTGTAGATTACGAAGCCAAATATTTCCTAACGCAATCCACCCTTACTAAGACCATCCGCGAGAGGCGAAAATCGGAAAATCCCTTATCGAATGAGTCGGTCGCGGATAAATTAGCTAGTCAGCAAGAATCTTTATTGGAAATGCTTAACACGCCAAAACAGTCGGCCTCTATAGCATTGCCGAAAATTAATATCCCGTTGTTTTCCGGGGACTATAGACAGTGGCCAAGCTTTCGAGATCTGTTTATCGGTTCCATTGACACCAAATCAAACTTGACCTCAACTCAAAAATTCCACTATCTGAAGTCCTTTCTTCGCGATGAAGCCGCTTGTTTGATCCGTCATATTACTGTATCTGATGCTAACTACACAGATGCGTGGGAGCGGTTGGAACAACGGTATGACCGGTCGAATTTAATTGTTCAGTCACATATACATTCGTTTTTATCGATGCCCTCTATGAATTCCGCCAGCGTCCAGTTATTGCGCAAAATTACGGATGGAGCTGACGAAACAATTAGGGGATTAAACGCGCTAAAAGCGACAAGCCGTGACCCTTGGATTATTTATATTTTGCAACAGAAATTAGACCAGGACTCAAGGCAAGCATGGGCGGAAGAAATAAGTTCCAGAGATAACTGTACTATCGATGAGTTATTAGAATTCTTACGTGAACGGTGTAATGCTTTAGAAGCTTGTCAATCCTTCTCTCGTCTCAATCAACCTCGAACCAAGCCATCCAAATCTATACACACACATTTCGTTGAAGCCAATTCAAGTTGCCCCAACTGCAAATCAGATCACACTTTGAGCAAATGTCCAAAGTTTCTATCGCTTGATATAATCTCTCGTCGTTCATTCGTGAAAGATAATTCCCTATGCTTCAATTGTCTTAGGGCTGGACACTCTTCGAATAGGTGTCATTCCAATTTTCGTTGCAAGGTGTGTAGTTCACGTCATCACTCGCTCGTTCATTTTCAACCCTCGTCGCGTGAATCTGCAACTATTACTCCTTCTAAGTTGTCATCGAATGCATCGACATCCGCTAACCTATCGATCCCAACAACATCTCATCAACTTTCGCTTTGTTCATCATTCGCCGCAGACAGCAAACCGTCTTTTCGCTCTATTCAAACGCTGTTGCCCACTGCTATCGCTCGTACTTACGATAAACAAGGACTTTCCCAAGATATTCGGTTGTTGTTGGATACAGGATCCCAAGTCTCCTTTATCACGGAGCAGACGGTACAACGCTTGGGTCTCGCTCGCAAACCTGCGCGTATTCCTATCCTAGGAGTTGCATCGACCTCGGCTGGTGTTACAAACGGTATTGTAACACTACGACTTTTCTCTCATCTCACTCAAGATTTCGTCGACATGTCTTGCTACATAGTCTCAAAACTCACTTCGTTAGTGCCTGCTTCTGTAACCGCAATCGTCGATTCAAATTCATTTTCATCGGTTGCATTAGCAGACCCTAAGTTCAACATTCCAGGTCATATCGACGTCCTCATCGGCGCTGATAAGGCCTTCAGCGTATTTAAGGGAGCAGCAGCTCAAGGTCAGCAAGGAAAGCCAAATCTTGTTCCAACTATATTTGGCTGGGTCGTTTGTGGTAACGTGCAAAGTCTCTCCTTGGACGAAAAAGTAGAATCTTACTGCACCAGTCTTAACACATCGTATTCTTTCGACCTCGAGCGCTTCTGGCGTCTTGAGGAAATTCAACATGAAACCACTTTGTCCGCTGAAGATCAACGTGCGGAAGACATTTTTTGTGAAACTCATTTACGCTCACCTGACGGCAGGTATATGGTACAGTTGCCCTTCAAATCAGATGAGGAAATGGACTTTAGAGGTAGTTTTAATGTCGCTTTTAAAAGGTTTCTTTCTACGGAGCGCAGAATTGCATCCAACAGCCATTTGAGGGAGCAATATATCAAATTCATGGATGAATATTTAAAGTTAGGCCATATGGAGGAGTTACTCGACCATGAAATTACAGCATCCCCAAGTAAATGTAACTATCTACCACATCATCCTGTCTTTAAAAATGACAGCAGTACGACTAAGGTGAGGGTAGTGTTTGATGGGTCGGCTAAGTCAGATAACAACCAATCCTTAAACGAATCACTTCTTATTGGTCAATCTTATCAGCGGGATCTCTTTTCAATTTGTATCGCGTTTCGTCGTCATCGTTATACACTTTCAGGCGACATTGAGAAGATGTATCGCCAAATTAAGGTATCCCCAAGTCATACTGATTTTCAACGCATACTCTGGAGGGAATCAAGCAACCTACCACTCAGACACTATCGTTTATTGACTGTAACATATGGGACAGCAAGTGCTCCATTTTTAGCTGTTCGCACCCTCTATCAGTTAGCCATAGATTCAGAAAAGAAATTTCCTCGTGCAGCTAAGGTTTTGCTTAAAGACTTTTATGTGGATGATGTGATGACTGGGGCCGACACCATTGAGGAACTCACATCACTTCGTTTAGAGCTTATTGAATTACTTCAATCAGGTGGATTCAATCTCAGAAAATGGACAACCAATTGTTGGCCTCTGCTGTTAAGTTTACCAGATGATCAACGCGAAGTATCGCCGAAGGAATTCGAGGAGTATAAATCAGTGAAATTACTGGGTCTGCAATGGTCACCTGCAAAGGATTCCTTCTCTTATAAGGTCAATGTGAGTGATAGTCCTTCGATTACAAAGCGCCATATTCTTTCGGAGTCTTCGAAGATTTTTGACCCTATCGGCTTCCTTACTCCCGTCGTCATATCTGTTAAGATACTTTTTCAGGAGCTATGGCGCAGCCAATATAAATGGGATGACGTCATATCGGAAGAACTCTCCAATCAATGGCGTTCCATCCGAAACGAGCTTCATACATTGGAGCAAATAAGTATTCCACGAATCTTATGGAGCTCTAGACAAAATGTAGAGTTTATAGGATTTTGTGACGCATCGCTAGATGCGTACGCCGCGGTTGTTTATTGCCGCAGTGTAGACTCAAATGGAAAGATCAGTAGTACTATCGTCGCTGCCAAGAGCAGAGTAGCCCCTATCAAGGTCGTTTCTCTGCCCCGTCTTGAGCTTTGCGGAGCAGTCTTACTTTGCCGTTTAGTGAGCAAGCTTAACCGTTCTTTAGATAATAAAGAAATGCAAGTTTACGCTTTTTCTGACTCTGCAATTGTTCTGCATTGGCTTTCGGCGTTGCCAAAGAAGTGGTCGGTCTTCATTGCCAATCGCACGTCTGAAATATTGTCTACGATACCAAGAGAATCATGGTATCACGTGCGATCGCACGAAAATCCTGCCGACTGCGCCTCCCGTGGTATTCCACCCTCTGATTTGATAAACAATGAGATGTGGTGGACTGGACCATCATGGATTAGGAAAGATCACTCTCAATGGCCAAATTCCACGTACTCCGCAGATAACATTCCTTTCGAAAATCTTGAAGAACGCCAAAAGAAGAATGTTCAGGTTTTTGCATCTAATATCGAACCTGCAAACATAATCGAGACAATAACCAATAACTCTTCCCGTTATTTGAAATCCATTCGCGTACTCGCATATATTATACGGTTTATCTCAAATTCGCGTGTGCGCTGTGAACTCAGACAAAAACAATCGTTGTCCTCCGAAGAACTATCTAACGCGAAAATTAGACTTATTAAATTCCATCAAGCGGCTACCTTTTCTGCCGAAATTAAGACAGTCCAAGGAGGTGGACTATTAAGAAAGGGGAGCAAACTAGCCTCTTTAACCCCCTTTTTGGATGACCAAGAAGTGCTTCGCGTCGGTGGTCGTATTGAGGAATCAGATATTAGCTTTTCGTCAAAGCATCCTATTATTATAGATAAGGACACTCGGTTCGCTAAACTCATTGTAAAACATATACATCAAAGATACCTGCACGCGGGCGTGTCCCAAATGTTCGCTATCCTTCGAGAGGAATATTATATCATAGGTGTTCGAAATCTCTTACGCAAAATAGTGCATGAGTGCGTATCGTGTTTCCGTCATCGAAGGGTTGCGATAGACCAACTCATGGGTAATTTACCGGCAGAACGCGTTCGTTTCGTGCGACCCTTCAGTAAGGTCGGTGTGGACTATGCGGGACCGATAACATTACGCTTGGCCAGAGGACGAAATCCGAGGTTCGTAAAAGCATATATCGCGCTATTCGTGTGCTTCACAACGAAGGCAATTCACGTGGAATTGGTCGGTGACCTTTCAACCTCCGCATTTCTTGCCTCCTTGGATCGGTTCGCGGCGCGTAGAGGCAAACCTACGGAAATCTGGAGCGATAACGCGACAAATTTCCACGGGGCAAAGCGTACCCTCAACGAAATGTACCAGCTTCTCATAAGCCAATCTCATAATGATGCTGTTATTGACCATCTCTCTAGGGACAAAATTGCTTGGAAGTTTATCCCACCTGCAGCACCACACTTCGGCGGTTTATGGGAAGCCGGCGTTAAGTCCATGAAGTTTCACTTGAGGCGCGTTATCAAGGACCATAAGCTGACGTACGAGGAGATGTACACCTTGCTCACGCAGATAGAAGCGCTACTGAACTCGCGACCAATGTGGCCTACGTCGGATATGGATCCGATAGCTCTGAGCCCGGCTCATTTCTTAATTGGTGAACCCTATATATGTGTTCCTTGTCCTGATGTCTGTGATTATAACATATGTCCGTCTGTTAACTGGTCTCTTTTGCAGTCACTTAAACAAGGGTTCTGGAAGCGGTGGCACCTTGAGTACTTAACCTCTCTTCAGCAGCGACCAAAATGGCAACGTGAAGGTACGACGGTGAAAATCGGTGATGTTGTGCTGTTGAAGGAAGCTAACCTGCCTCCATCCAAGTGGATCCTTGGTCGCATAAAGCAAACGCACGCTGGGAGAGATCAACGAACCAGAGTCGCAACCATAACCACCCAAACTGGAGAATATGTTCGGCCGATTGTTAAGCTAGCGCCTCTACCAAATTCTGAAAGACCGGAGTCTTTCAGGGGGGGGCAGAATGTTTAAGATAGATTGTTTATTGATTTTTGTAATTTTTTGTAATTTATATTTTTTGCGTTTCATTGCCTAACACACCATAAGTACCCTATTCAATTAAACTCTATTTACCTTTTCTATTTACTGTAATTCTCTGCACTGTAATTCTCTCAGTTCTTGTACATATGTATATAATAGCAAATCAATCATATGATGTAACATTATCTTGCCAAATTTCTTTCTCTTTCTCTGTGAACCATCAAACCAACAGGTTGTAATTATTGTACATTAAACTCATTTTTTTTTGCTAATTTAACTTGTGCATTTTTTTTTTCATCGTCGTTAATTGCAATTTTTAACAAGTTCATTCTGTACAATTTCATTCGGTTAAATTAAATACTAAACAGTTTGATTAAAAAAAAAATATCTAAAAATAGCTTAAAGGTTCGTGGGAAAAATTGAAAAGGAATATTTGTTTGTTTGTTACGTTTAATCTTGAAGTCCATCGCACCGATTTTGAAAAACTTTTATCGTATCCAAGGGAAATTAATCTGCAATGGTTTTGAGGTAGTAATGGCCCATTAAGGAGCTGTAGGAGAATCAAAAAAATTAAGAAGGATGTAAGCTACATTTAACAGGAATTTACAATCAATTTTCAATCGATCATCACTATAAACAACTTGATGTCCTTCAAACGAATCTAGCAATGATGCGACTTAGGTTTGGCGACTAGCTTCGGTACTCAGAATGATGGATAGAGATTGACTGGGGATGTCCGCTGCTCATAGTACCACGTCTTCACAGTACTGGTTACCAGGTAAGCCAATATGTCTCCTGGTGATCCTTAACAATATTTTTTTCGATATTTAATCGAAGGATGTAAGCAAAGTTTTCACATCTCCTACATTCTTACCACTTAGGATGTCGGGATCCTTAGCTAACTGCCGCCAGTTGTGCATTCCAAATGGATTGTCCCCTTCTATTTTTTGTACGCCAACTTAGGTGACGTTTCCTCTGATTTTGTCGGACAGCTTAGATAGAAAGTTCCTCGTTCGAAGTCCCTTTAAGCATATGGAAACGGATTCCTTTCGAATAATTTTCCAATGGGAATGACCAAGGATATCTTTATCCGCCCTCTATAGAGCCAGACCGTCGGATTAGGACGATTAGGGTGATTTAGTTTGTAGAGTCTTCGCGAAGAATCCCTTACTACCCCTGTGATATTCTGTCGAATTCGGCGTGGTTGGGTGTTCCTGTACTTGATTTTGTCCGCGTACTTCGTTGAACCCATTTTGGCCGATTCTGTCTTAAGACTCACAAACGTACCGGTCATAGCACGCTAATTTTTTGTCAATAATGTCAAAATGGTTCTTTTCTAGTATTGGCTTGTGAGCTGTCTTGTCGCGGTGAGGTCTCGACCGACCTTGATGGAGCGAGCATTCTCCATCGTCATCCTGTACTGACAAACGAGTTTCGAAGGGATGCCAAAACTAGACTTTGTGGAGCTCGTCTTTAAATCATTAAAGAGATGCTGCGTATTAACTACTTGGGTTTACTCCAGGATCTGACGTATCCTGGCCTAAAAAAAAACACACCGATTCTGGAAAAAAGCAGAATCCTACGGCTTCATACTTTGAAATCTTCACAAGACTATGATTAAGTTGAGACTTGAAACTGGTAAAGGAATCCAAGGTAAAACACAATATCCTGACAATCTCATCCTCGATCAACCTACACTGTATACCTGGCTTTTGACAGATACCAGCGAAAGAAGCTACGGATGAATTGGCGAAGAAAGGGGTGAGTAACGACACTTCTATGGTTACATACAACCATAGTTCTAGCTCTAAAAGTTTTTAAAACCGTACATAAACGGTTGCAAGCTTGTCAAGATAGGAGAGCGCTTAGCAATCAAAACAGATTGTCGATCTGTTCACCAGGCACAGCAACCTGAACCAACATACCTACAGATTGAGACTCGTGACGTCTAGCACTAGTCTCGGATACTTTCCTTGCGATTCCTCTTCAGTAGAAGCGTTAAGATATAAATGACTGGAAAGATCAATCTTAAACGTTCAAGTTTCGGACAAATTCTGGAGTCCACTAGACATAGAGAAGGTTTCTCTTACATCCTCTTCTAACCATCTTTTTACCAAACAGTCTTTCAGAAGGGAACACAAACTGCCCAAATGACTTTTACCTTAACCCTCCTTAACAAACCAATCATTGGGAAAAAAGATTTAACTGTCTCGTACTGAAATAAAGAACGCACAGGCCAGCTATAAATACGAAGGGTTGTCAAACGGGATACTGCATCAAAGATAGTCACCCTACCAGACTTGGGTGCACTGAAAACTAAAAACTGTTAAGCCTTCTTTCTTAAAATCTTCGTGTTATAAGCTTCATTACAAGCACTAATTGCTTCTGCTGCTGAGGGCAGCATAATCTCCTAAGATTGTGTCGGTTCACAATGGACCTACTAATGAACTAGCTTAGCCTTAGAAATGAAAACTTGGCAAGAAAAAGAATTGGTTGACGCTAACGACATCGGCTACCTCCGATTACCAGTCCAAGAAATAACCTTTATAAACCGTAGGTCGAGATCAATAAAGATACTCAAAAGGAGAGGGTGTCGTCTGAAGATTCTTCGGAAGTCTCTTACATTAGTAAGGCAGTGGCCCAATTCTAAGAAGTTAACAAGAGTCTTGCATCAATATAGGCTCCTTGAAAAGTGATTAGCTACAGCCACTGCTAGTGTAAGAAGAAAACCCTACCCCCTAGAAAAAGCCTACGCAGCCGATACACATACTCAGTTCGATGGGTCCGACTGATTTCTAAGACTGAACTCGTGTCCTACAAGGAACCCCCGAAGGTGCAATCACTGAAGACTGTTTCTGTGATCAATTGGAAGAGGTTCCAATCGCCTTTGTTTTTGAATGTATCTGAGAATGAAGAACGAGTATCTGAAGATTGAGAAAATTAATGTTTTCTTGTGATGACATTGATGCATCTCCTCTTTCTAAGATCCAAGGGTATGCACGTCATTGGTATGCCCATACGTCCCACAATCGCCAATTGCATGTAAATCATCAAATATTCTATTGTGGGTTTTGATCTGTTGCATTTTACTGCCCACACAGTCTGTGGAGTGGCCCGTGCTTAGTATCACTCTCTCAACTTACACGAGATGATTTCTAAGGCCACCGCCGCCGCCGGTCGTCACCTTCCGCACAAATTGCATACACTCAAGACCAAATTTCATTTGAATTTCATGGCGATCCGTTGGGTACTTATTTTCATTCTGAAGAATTCAATGGCACCCACATGTTGGCGGTCTGGGCAGAGTGTACTATTCTCCGGCAAAAGTTTGTTTATGTTGCTTCCTTGCCTCGAATAGCCAAAATGTAAACATTGCCGTCTCTGCGAAGAACAACATTGACGATCATCATCATCATCATGATCATGATCATCAGCTGCAGCAGCAGCAGGAACAGCATCATTATCTGCATCCTCTACACGCTGAAAGAACAATGAAAGGCGAGGTTCGTTAGAGAGAAGGAACTACATACCCCAGCACGACTCGCACAAATCAGAGATGGAAGCGATAAAAGGGAACGATGTACCCTGTGCACGATTCCAGTCAGCCATCGACGAAGGCGGCATACAATAACCACAACGACAACGACAACGACGACGACGACGGTGGCGGCTTGTGGCTGACATTGGAAGACATGCGAAGCAAATGCCAGCTTCTTGCATCTTTCAAATCATCTTAGCGTGCCGAGCCCATTTTGCTCCCTTCGGATGATTACAAGACTTGCAATGGAAAGTATAGGCACAGGTACAGGAGGTGGAAAAAGGTTACACGCATAGCGCAACCTAATTGCAAATGATTTAAGGAACCCATCGTAGATACATTTCATCTATTGCCATTCGAGACCGACTCTTGGACTGGAATCAGTGCCAGGGACTGAGATTCGTCTCAAAACAATAACAAACCATTGCGGGGAGAAGCAACCGAAGGAGACTATCTGCGGCATATTCCTCCCGACTGTGTGTTCCTTCTGCCAGAAAGGGGGGAGATTTGACTGGCCTCGACTGAGTCTTGTGTTTTGAGTTCTCCTTCGTCACGGAATCGGATTGTGTGATGTTAAATATGAGCTCAAAGCAGAATGGTTATGCGTTTAATGGAATACCGAGCGGAAGGAGCTCTGCATCTTCGTTGGGGAGGGAGGGACACAAATAGACTGTGTTTTGTACGCCACAGAGATGTGTTTGTGAGACTATCGTGGGGGTCTCCTAAAAAAAAAAAAAACTAAAATAAACTACAGAGAGAGACTCCGACAGGAGGAGGATGTATAATTTGAACGACTGACGACGACAAGGAAAAAAGGGAAAATTGTTTTGGGTGCCGCAAGAGTGACATGTTGGACCCATATTATTTCAAGGTAAACAAAAACGAAGCAATTTCTTCGATAAGGTGTTAGTCACACAAATTAGCAATCGAATTGGCGGCGGCGGCACACATTCAATTAACAAAGTTGTTAGCTCAACGACATCAAGTGGGTGTTTGAATGGTTAGGACTGTTAGAGGAGTGCAAATACTGTGTATTGGTATAGAGGCAAGTATTTGCGTTTCGGTAAAGAAGATGACTAATTGAGCGCAGTTGTGCTAATGTATGCACTTGACTTGTCCCTATAATCGAACTGGTTGACGGAAGTCGTTGGAAGACATTGGCATCGGACAGGTATAGGCTGTATCTAGACTAATTAATCAATGCTTCCAAACCTGAATACACAGATGTTTAGAGGAATTTATAAACCGTTGAGGTGTTCGTTAAATGACTGGAAAGGTCTTTAAAACTGTGGAATGGTCATAGACGGTGAGAGCTTTCTTGACACATGTGGAATGAATGCGGACTAGCAGATGAGTTAAGTTTTATGTTTGGCATGTTGGCTCCATTGTTTCTGTAGTATGTAGACCAGTGACCCATTAATTTGCCACTGCATCTGAACAAAGCGATTTGTATGGCGCACAAGCACGTCAGTGATGATCTGGTTCTTCAAATGGATATCTGTGTGCCATATTCGAAGAAGCAAATGAGTAACCATCCACTGCAACCCTAGGAAGTAGCCGGTTCATTAAATTTCGTGAGGAATACCGCAGGGTGGAGAAGTCAATAAGCAATCGAAAGGCTTGTGAGATATTAAAGGACGAACCAACGACAAAACGACATCTGAACTAACAGAACAGTATCGAGAAGGTTAGCCTGCTTAGACGATCAGCTCAAGTTACTTTGTTCTGTGTTTCTAGGTTACGGTGAAATAAAGAAACGATAGAGCTATTGAGGAAAAACCAACCAACTACTGGGTTGCAGCTTGAAAGGAATATCAAGGAACATCCAATTAATAAATTACGGACCACGTAGCTTTAAAGTAGGAATAGACTGCTGAAGTATGGTCTGAAGCATACTTTTTCTCAATTCCATAGCAGATTTCTGGCTCCAGCTAGGCGAGACATCGTGTCTTAGGCAAGCCTCACTATGAAGATATTGTTTTAAGAAAGTTTCAACGCAAAGGGGTTAGAGAGCAACTACTATTACACTGAGCTAGTTGTTTGTGTAGCTTCATACAACTTAAAGACTGAGAAAGCTTAAGGTTACGCAAAACCAGCAACAGACGGGGAAGAGGTTTGTTAATTGAAGAAAAAAATCGAGACTGGACCGTATCACCTTCTATGTAGGCAAGTAGGTGGGGATTCTATATCTTTATCGCCTTAGAAGATCGCCAGCTCATTGAAGAGATTACTATCAAGGGTCACAAAGCGATTGATGAAGAAAATCAAATTCCTTCGCATCACTGTAGTGGAAGCCCCCAGTGATCCTATGATACAATTCATCTCACCTTTTTGCAAGTTATTTGGACTCTCATTGCTTGCGATAACCTTGGGTTTGATGCCATTTTGCGAGCTTCATTGGTCTGTCTGTGAATGAAGACAAGTTCTGATTGCGTTACTTTTCCTGATCGCGGCTTGAAATTCCTCTGCAACTGCAGTTGTTTTCGACTCCAAATGCGGTCTTGATTGCTAGTGTCTCGCATTAGATACAAGCTATGCTGAGCTCCGTTTCGAAGACAGCGGTATAAAAGACTTGCTCTTGTGCAATCATTTCTTTCTGGAAATGGTTTGTAGGCGGACAGTTGGTTTCTTCCAGTTTTCTCGGAACCTCTTCGAAAAAGAGAAAACAGAATCGAGACCATGGTCCACGCTTACGTGTGGCCTAAGCTGAGACCTTGGATAGTGCTGTTGGGTCCCTATGGATCTCTTTATCGGACCTTTGTCAGATTTGGAAGATCACATTACTTCTTACGACAACTAAGCCGTTTGTTAAGATTGGTCTTATAATCTTCAATTAAGATTCCAAGTCCAAGCCAGACATGCCTCTCTGATCCGATCGTTGACATTCCTTCAGCTTAGCTTAGATTTCAAGATTTGGTTCATTTCGAGCTTCGATTACGAAAATAGATTCCCAGTTGTCAATCATCAGTTTAACCAATCACCAACAGAAGTACAAAGAAGAGTCTTTCACTGAGTCCTGGGAGAATTTAGCTTACGGCACCACGTCGTAAGCCTCTCTTGTAGGCAGGTGCCCTCTCATCGATCACAAGTATCCTAATGAGTCGCTAGAGTCCGCCTATGTTCCCATCTTAGGGTCAACCATGATCAAATAAACCCACTTTACTCTTTGGTACCGAGATTGAGTCGAGCCCTGCTTAGGCTACCTGAAGAATGAATCAACATTGACGTTAAAAAAGGTGTTCTTTCATATGAGCTTCATCTATTGGCAAGGGAACTGTGATCTAAAAGATCTATTGTACCAAAAAAGCCAGTCTTAAGCTAGAAGACCTTTCTGACGAAGATCCCCATTTCATAGGCAAGATCTCCTTAGAGGAAGCATGACTATCTTTTCCGATGCACATCCCGAGAGTGTTTTGAAACATATCAAAACCTTAGGACGAAGACAACTTGAGTCACGAAGCTAGGATCTGCCCATACTCCTGTACTATCACTTGATGAATTCTATTCCTTCTGGTTCTTTGTACCGAAAAGTACTTATACCATCTAGAACCAATCCACATGCTTAAATTAGCAAAGGAAACTCGACTGGTGAAGGGGTACTTTGATCTGAGAATATCTTTAGTGATCTCCAACGGTTAAGATAAAACCCTTTCCAACTCCCCGAATCCAATCCTCAATAACAACGTAATTTGCTTCAAAAGAATTGAGATCAAAATGTCTTAGATATAAATTATCCCGTTACAATTCCGGTCTTATTCCATTAATGACACCAAATGACCATAAAAACTTCCACAAAAAAAGAGAGGAAATTCCCATCCTCATCCCATTCCCAAGTTCCCACTGGTGTCGCCATTCACAAAACTAAGGAACAAACAACAATTAGCCTTTGTGACATCTCTCGCGTATATCCTCTCACAAAAAAGGGACTAAATACGCGGAAGTTAAACGTGCATCCGTACCGAATAACAAAATCCAGTTTAATTACAAGGGAATTCCCTGTTTTTTTTTTTGCTGTCTGTCTTTAGTTTGTGAAAGCATCCTTCTCCTGTGGGACAACATCTTTCTGCCGGGAGATCACATTATTTTGATAGCAAACGTGCGAAACAAAAGGAGTGATCCCGATCCACTGTTTGACATTTCTCTGTCTGTGTCTGTCTTTGGCCGAGTTTATCCCATAAAACGAGGTCAAGATCCCTTTTTTTCTTCGCTGCAGATGATGCTGCATAGCCAACCCCTTCGGCTGGTTGCATACAATCATCCATATGCGGTCTGGAATGCAAAAAAAAAAAATTAGACCTTCGAAGATAACATTGACATTTGACAAACAAAGGGCAATCAGGACGCGAGGGATTTAAGCAAGAGAGACTCGAAGAAAACAAATCTGGATTTGTGTTGAGATTCCGATTCTGGATGCTTATCTTGATCGTAGAGCTCTGGTGATTCCATTCATGATCGCGATCATGATCCTCTTAATGACTCTTCCCTCGGGGGATGGAATGAGTTTTCCACTTTTTATCCTTTTTTCCTTCTCGTTGTTTCTGATGAGCAAACAAAGGGACAACACTGCAGCCAATGGTCCATGTCATTACACGGATTTTGAAGGAAATCCTTGAGCTAATTTACATTACGATGCAGGACATCGCGCATTTTAGAGGGGAAACACTACGAATATGTTCACACGGTATACGCGAGCTGTGTCGGTCGAGAACCGGACTCATTACAACGCATTGAGTCCGACTTAAGGGGTCAATGGCTATTTTGGGAACATAAATCTTATTTTTATTACGAATTATCCACTAAAGTGGGCAGACCCCAGCTTAATTCCACTCTCTCCTCGGTGGAATAAGTTATGAGACCGCGCACTCGACTTTGAGGGTTTATTTTTCCTTGAGACACGCGCCAAGACCGGATATATCTTGCTGAGGGGTAAGCTGGATTTGTATCCAAAAATAAATCCACACCCTTGTTTGGCTGATATCGTCAGTTGTCAGCACCAAATCCAATAGTGCTCCCTCTGGCATAAGGTGTTTGTTCCGGAGTGGGTTCCCTGCTTTCGTTGTGTGTAATTAGCTGAAGTCTTAGATTAGAATTGTAATTATTTTGAGAATCAGAGGGTGTCTTGTCTTGATAACCGTTACAATTGTGAACACAATTTTTCAAACACTTTTGGGGGATGGTACCGCCACTGCTGTTGCAGTGTGTGACTTCTGTTTGTGGAGGATTTGGGGTCGTGGGTTATTTTAAGATTGTTTTTCGTTTTTTTCCCTAAATGCCTTCAGTTGGTGGTGTGGCAGCGGCTTTAATAAGACTTAATTGTGTAATTGAGGTATATATGGGTACCAAGCGCATGGGTGGGTTGTTTATCTTCGTTAGGAATGGGGGATGAGAATGATGCATCTGCCTTCTTGTCATGCGAACGGGAGTGTGGATTGAATTAATTTATCCAGGGGTAGGGGAATCTGATCGGTGTGGATTCTTACTTGGTTTCAGATGGGAAATAACAGATTTCTCCAGCATTGGCTGAGGAGGAGGAAGGATCATATGTAGGTTTGGCCTGCAAAACAGGGACCCAGCCTTAGTGGAGTGGAAAATATTTATACTGGTGATACCAAGATTAGGCTGTTTGGGGTCTCATACCCCTCTCTGACGTAAAACAATCTTGAGAACGCACAATTTGAAGAACATCGTAACCTCGAGAAAAGATGAATCTTCACCGAGCTATGGAGGATATGCACGCGTACACCTTAGGATATTCAGGTTAACTCTCCTTCTTTCTCGATCCTCTGTCACGATGCATCCATGTCGGACACGGCCGACTAGTAAGTTGCTTACAATGTTACCTCTTGGATGCCGTTTTTAGGTCATGTATAGCTTGTTCCATTCGGAGAACATTGAGTTGCTTGCGTGTTCTGGTATTTCTGACTGCGAGTGCTTCCAGCAACACCACAAAGGAATTCCATTGTGGCAGCTTGTACCCGTGATCCGTTCACTACCTAGGTTTCATGATCGTAGCTGTAAGACTCTTAGTTCGACCTTCCTAATTACAGATCGAATAGCTCTCTCAAAATTGGTCCAGCCTGATTGATCCTACAAGATAACTCGGCAGTGCTCCTTCCATTACTCGTGGATAAGATCCCGAGATCCTTGGACTTCTGCACTCAACTGAAATGTAGAGCACGTTGAACAGACCTTCTGGAAACTACCGATTTGTTTATGTTTACCTTCGTTACAAACTTTTCAGTCCAGGAGGACCCAAGGATGGCCAAAACATCCATGAAAAGTAGATAACTGATCCTCAAGGTTCCCAGTCGGAGACATACTCCGTCACGACTGCGCTGTAACATACGCACCCTGAGTAAGTTCAACGTCAAAGTTCGATTTAACGCAGTTTTCTCGAACACAGCCCATCAATCGAATACTTCTGCAAAACCCTCCGCAGTTTGCCTCGACACAGGTACAAAGTCTGACCAAAGCCGCATTGCTCACAATCTTGGATCAACCACAGCTCTGGAACGCTTTTCCAAGAAAACTTAAGAAAGCGGGACACTTACACGAAATAAGCTTGTCATACTCACAGTCTTCTATACAAAGTTGACACGTGTTCGAAGATCTTGTGCTGAGCTGGGTTAGGTGGTATGTAGTTAAGAGAGCCATTTCGAGTGAAAATATCTTTTAGAAGCTTGGCATGCACTTCAGTCTGAAGTTCCAATCTCAATGCTCCTCTTTTTGGACTAGTGATTAGGGCGATCATAGGTCATCCAAGAGCGCATGAAGTATGGGAAATCAGCGAGGCTTACAACGGGTCGAAGTCGATGACTTAGACTTTGGTTGACGAGTCCGCCTGGAGGTTCGGTGGTGACTGAAGAAGCTTCATGTCTTTAACCACTAATATTTGACACTTAAGGAATTTTTCCGAGTTTCTGTTCGACGCCATTTTGCTTTTAGGAAGCCTGTAGCTGAGGTGCCACTTCATGAGTTGAGATTAGGCCTAAGCTATGACGAAGTTAGTAAAAGATGAGTTTGACTTGAATCTTGATGGAGATTCTATCAGCATAGGACCGTTTATGCAGTTCTCCTTAAAAATACTTTAATCGGGCCAAGTTGATCCTCTTGGATCAATCCTAAGAAGTTAAGCTTTTCCTCTTAAGTCGAAATTAGTCGAAGACAAAACAAGCCCATGCAGAGGCCTGGTGGTGGTTTATTTAGAGAAGTTTCGTGCCCTTAATCACTAGGATACAAGGAGTTAGCTTGTTTCCCTTAGTATCCTGCAGTCTTCTGTTGAGAACTTGCTTTTAATGAGTGTCCTGTTTTAAAAGACCCGTGAACTGAGAAAGCACCCAGCAAGGGCTTAGATTCAATATTAGAACAGTTCACGTTCTTGTTCAGTGGGGCTCGGTTTAGAGAGCTTCTTGATCCCTGAAATCTCGGTCAAAGCTAGGATCCTGTGGACTTGACTCGTGTTACAGTAAGTTCGGGAGGAAGATAGATCTAGAGATATTTGTGAGGTATACCTCAATGTTTGAATGTAAAGTTCTTCCCTCAAATCTTGGTGGCTGGAGCCTTGATCTTTAGGAAAGTCCCCCCCCCCCCCGTGCTTAAGTCATTCTTAAGTGGAGATGATCTGCAATCAAAGACCGGTCACGTCAGTTCATGAATCGAAGTCTTAACAATCTACAAGACGCTGTAAGACTCCAGGCTGTGGTTCCATTGTATCAGACAACTTTGACCCAAAAATTGCTACAACGAACGAAAACCGTCAAACCAACCGATTAAAATGTAACCAGCCATTCGGACTCCAACACCAACACCAACACAACAACGATTACAAGCAATTTCAATAAATTTAACAAGTGACAATGGTTAAATTAAATGCACTACATTGGTCGCGCCCCACTATCAGCACTCTCCGCGTCGCGTATACTTAAGTAGCCGCAGCGGGCTTAAGTCGAGAGCCTTCAATTAGCCCGCTCTGCACAGATGTGACCGCAAAACGGATCGTCAACGAGTATTTTTTGTCGGATTAAGAATCTAAGAGCAACTTGCAACGAGAAAACAGAAGGAGGAGGACTGCATCTACCATGGTGCGAAGGGACGAATCAAAACATGCCACGCTACTTTGTCTTAAGGAGAATGACCACGAGGAGGAGGAGAACACTCTTCCATTCACTTCACTACTTGGAATTGCATCTCTGTTCTCGATGCACTGCCAACCAGCATCCAATTGACAATGGTCACATCCGCAGAGCAGAGACTGTGAGTGTCACAGATGATGAGCTGCAGCGAGGGGAACCTCACGGGAAGTAATATTTTAATGAAACTTAATTGACGCCGATTATTGAGTTTGCATTTGTGTTGTCCGCCGCCGCCGCGCCACTGTTGCCACTGCAGCAGCAGCAGCGGCAACGGCAGAAAGGCTCAAGATGCCGAGCTAATCAAAACGCTGCTGCCTCATAACAAGCGCAACATCTTAACGTCCGTTGAGTTATGTTCCGCCCTGTAGTTGGAACTTGTTGGTGATGTCCTCACACCACTGCACCGAGTATGGAGGCAGCAGCAGCAGGAGATGATGATTGAATGTTATGATGGCTGCATCAACTTGAGCCGTGCAGTGGTGTGGATTCTGCGCTACTGATGATGGAAGTGCGTAGGCCACATATGGCAGCATTATGTGCGACTTCTGCTGAGCGGCGGCGTTGTCTTGTCCGTGATGCACAATTGTGACAGAGGAAGTGCAAAAATAGTTTTATTTTTTGTGCGCTCATGAACGTGTGTGGTGGCATAGGGTTAGGGTTCTTCAACTCAAGCTCCTTGATGCGGGAGATTAAATCCTAGAAGCCCCAGTACCGAAAGGTGAGGCATTGATATTATGACGTATTACTCGGTTGAGAAAGTGATTAATGTTGGGTGCGCCTAGGTTGCACCTAGTTTGAGGCCAGCATTACCGATGTGATGGGGAGATTCCACAAGTTCATTGGCACTCTGTTGGCAGCGCTAATCGATTGTATGTGTTCGAGGCTAGATTGACTCAGTAATGTGACAAAATGGGGAGACTTGCATGGGGGTTAATAGAAAGATGATGAACAATTGCAACACCCCATCCATCACTATCATACGAATACCGACTTACAAGTTGTATTGGTGTCAGAAGTGGGATAACACTCATTGCGTCTAGTGGAGAAGTTGAGGGGAGCGAAATCTACCCATAAATGGTGGAAAATATGGTCCAAGGACTTGCATGCAAGAAGCTCTTAAACAGGAAGGAGACGACGAGCTGCGAAGAGAAAAATAAAGCTTCTTGAACAATTCTTTAGAAGTCCCATGCCACGTTGAAGTTGACCGTAGCAAAAAAGACAATAAGCTGCAAAATTAAGGCAAGCAAAGGCATTCCTAGGAAGCTACAGTCGCAGAAGGTCTAAAACCTGCATTAATCTGAACAGAAACAAGCTTGCGTGACAACTACAGACTAAGTCCGTTGGCAAAAAACTAGGTCACAGCAAGCTGTGAAGAAGTGATTTGGAGATGAAGCAGTTCATCAACCAAATAGCAATCAAAGTCATAATGGGGATCGAGCTGGAAGAACCCAACCACCATCTTGTAATGCACTGGATCGCGTATGCAACCTTAAAGATAAACGGTCCTTAGATTTATCAACATCTTCCACGCGAAAATCCATGCAATAGGTAGGCGTGCCCAACTTATCTTTGAAAGGAATTATCACAAGAGAGACATTGCAATCACATCAGACAGGCAGACTACCATCAAAGCTCTGGGCTTATACAAAATCACCCTTAAGATGGTACGGCAATGTACCATCTGAATGCAGAATCAACAAAGTCACCCTTTACTGGCTCCCATGCCACGTTTAAGTCAAAAAAAGACGATAAGCTGCCAGCTAAGGCAAGCAAAGGCATTCCTAAGTAAGGAAGGTCTAAGACCTGCATCAATCTGAACAGAAACAAGCTCAAACGACTTGTAGGCTTCCTCACGGGATACTGTTTACTCCGTGAACACTTTAGGAAGCAATGGGGCATGAAGATTCTGCGAACAAATCGAGGAAACTTTAAATTCCATCCTAAGAAGCTGCAATGGTTCAGGTGCTAGAGACTTTGTTAAAAGTGATAACAAAAGACTGTCAACCGAGTGGAAATCCATGCAATACTTATGGCTGCGAGAGGACCCTAGTATCTCCGTCTATAGCAATGGCTAAGCTGCTCTCAAGACCTTTCTCAATCCTCTTCCCAAATCCAAAATTGTTCGAGAATGCCGACTAAATTCGTTTGAATTCGGTTGGAAGACTGAATCTGCTAAGTATTGTCTGGGTCCCAGGACACAGCGGGGTTATCAGAAATGAGTATCCAGAGGAGAACTTCTCCAGCCTAGAATCTACGTTGCATTTGCTTGCATCCTCGGTTGGGGCTTCTTTTGTTGGTTGGGTTTCTAGCAATCTGAACTTGAGATGGCATGACCTTCCCAGATGCAGGCAGACTTAACTGATATTTCCTGCCGTCTGCAACTAATTCTAGACATTCTTGCCGTCTCTTAGGAGAAAAGACTGCAGAAAACTTATTGGCGTCACAACAAGCTTTTGTCAAACATCTCAACGTGTAAGGATTAGATGAAACCATTGTTTGAGACGATTGTGGGGTTGGCGACGACATAGCGAAACACTGTCCTGCTTTTGCTCGTATAAGTTGGCAGATTTTTGGGCCTTATTTGGTAAGTGCTGGTAACCTAAGCCCCTTATCCCTAAAGATACAATAAAAGGGTTGTACCTGTTCTTTTTTGTGCTTCAGCTTGTCGTGTCTAAAGCCTCCAGCGCCAGATCCTCCATCTAGCTAACGAAATCATTTATCCTCCTCTCCCTTGTTTGATGAGAAGATCGTCGGTAATCAAGGGTGAAAAGACGCCTCTATATTTTCGACTAAAGACCAATAGGTCTTTTTGCATCAAGAACCTCAGATACCATCACCACATGGCGCTTAAAAATGCTTTTAAGAGCTCATATCTCATTTTACCGTGTCAGGGATTGAGTACTGTTCCATTCTCGGTATTTAAATCCTTGGATTCCAAGAGCTAGGTGTCTCTAGCACCATCGTTCGACTTCAGTGTGTCTTCCATTGTCCCAATTGTATGTGTGCCATTGTGTCTGATCGTGAAAAGTTCCATTGGTATAAATGTCAGCGACATAAAGTTTCCGTTTCCTTTTTTCCCTATATCCCTACCCCCCACCCCCCCGTCCACAATTTAATCGGACGTTAATTTGCCACTTCCTTTTTTGTTCCCATGCGCCAAAACAAAGGGAAAACAAAAGTAAAAAAGGAAACCTCACGAGGATAACAATCCCGTTTGTGCCTTGTAATGCGCAACCCACCCGGGGTTTTTCGTCTTAGTAGCTCAAGAAGCATTGCCGTTGCTGTATACAAAAACTCCGATTACAATCGTAAACAAGAACTATCGCCCACTTTGCCCACGACGACGACGACGTTCCCCTGGTTCTCACCACCCTCTCCGCGTTGGTCTTTGCCATCTCCGCCTCCTCCTATTCTAGAATTAAACTAGAAATTGCAGCTGTTTGTGCTTGTGCACTTCCACTTCTATTCCCACATGCCGTTGTTTCGTTCGGCCAACGCACTTGAAGCAGCAACAGGCCGAAGGAAAAGACCAAGGACCCCTTAACGACTTCCGTTCTGTTCTTTGTTTACATCCAGCAACACACACACACACACATTCATACAGAGAGCGACGGCAGCCAACGCAGATTTATACGACAGACGCTGAGGGAATAATACGCGTACATAAATCGCTATAAATCGTTGCATAGATAGCCAGTAGTAGGCAGCGCTGAGATTGGCTCTAGTTCCTTGTCTACCCACAGACACCTCGAGGACGAGAGGATCTCTGTCGCTATCTCTCTCTCTCTGGGTTTGGAAGTGAGGTGTTCACGTAACCGCGCACACACAGCAGTTAATATCAAATGACCACGGAATATCTTCAGGGGATACATTCCTCATACGCCTATGTACGACCGACCGACAGACCGACGTACATAGTTCGTTAAACCCCCATCGTCTCCTTCGATTTGTATCTGTGAAGTTCTCTCGTCAGATGCATCGCCATAGATTGTTAACATTGTTGGCCCGCCTTTATCATATGTCAAGCAATTTAATGAAGGTTGACGGCGGCCAAGACGATGGAGACGGCTAGGCGGTCTAGAGATCGACCAATAATGATGATGACCTGTCGAACAGAACTTTGTGCCTAACCGACCGCCGCCGATAGAACACAAACAGAAGAGTGTGCGCCTGTCACAAGCATTCGTGATGTATAAATTGATTTCCATTTCATTGAACCGCGAGATACATTGGCAAGTTGCCATCCTCCGCATCTTCTTTTGCGGTGTGCTTCTCCTTCTTCGGATGAAATGGAATTTTTCTTCATCTTTTATGGCGATGAGAAGTCGGGTTTGGGTCCTCTTTTGTTGTTTCTTTTTTTCTGTTTACCCTTCTTCTTTGGGCCGGTCTTCGTCTTTGGGTGGGATACGAGTATTTCATGGGTTCGCCTTCGAATGACCTTGAGCGGAATTTATTTGTTCTGCGCGGTGACAGGTCTTGAATTGTAATTCCACATGTAATCCGTGTGTAAAAAGTCAAGGGCGGCTCAATGTAAATGGATTAAGGCGGTGTTCAGTGGTTGGTTCCCACAGGGGGTATTCAAATTGAAATAATCGACTTTCTACTTTGTATGCGTCAGGCTGAGAGTCGTCAAGATTACATCAAAGCACGGGTACACCGGTGACAGTGGGCAATGGACGAAGTACGAGATCAGCATTACAAAAGACTTGCCCGTTTCTTGATCGATGAAACATCAATCGAAGTGAAAAGTTGCTGCGGACGCAGACTACAACTTGATTGTAAAAGAGGGGCTTCACGATGCACTTGCAAGAGACTTCCAGTAGCTTTAACAATCGAGTGTCCGACAACGTTTCAAGAAGTCGTCTAGGGGCGCATGAACCTTCTTTCCTCAGACCCCTATGTTTAGTAAAGAGTACCGAACATCATATGGAACTCAGTCAGCCGAGACGCTGAGAAAGGCACGATCACTGTCCGGAGGCTATACGGGCAAGGAAGCTAAGAATATTGGTTTTTCTGAAAGAGCGTGGGATTAGGACAAAAAAGACGACAAAGCCCGAACAGAAGCTTGTATAGACGAAGAAAAAATCGTTCAGCATTCCTAAATGGTGATGAAGACTAAAACTTTAACCAAAAGAAAGATCCATTCAAATTGGTCCTTCGACCAGACCAAGCCTGCTGAAGTTGACCGAGGTAGCATTAGCTTATCTGTAATATTTGTAGTCACAAGAAACAACATAAGTCGACTTGTGTTGTGTGTAACTTATGCCGTTTTTCCTTGTGACCACAGATGTATGAGCGGATACAAGTATGAGAGATGACTAGAGCTTGATGAACCGACCTTACTTAACAGGCCCTCGAATCGTAAAAAGTCTCGGCTTACTGCCTTCTATCCTCTTCAATCTGGGTGATATTACTGATAGTTCTTCAGGCGAAGATTCCTCTGAAATGAATCCTTAGGACCCCATTCATCCTGGTCGTCTCGGATCTAAAGGCTCAAGGTATCCAAGCCAATTTTGTCAAAGTGTATGCGAATTTTGACCAAGGTACGTCCAGATCTTGATACAGCTCTTGTCAGTCTTTAATTTATCTCACGCGATAAATTTTGCAATCAAAAGCCTTAATGTAAAGATGATGTCTTTCTGAGTCTTTGTTCGTGAGGGGTCTCTATGAACGCTTTGAACTCGAATGCAGCAAAGACTTCCTGGCTTATCTTTCGCTAAAGTTGGATTACTGTGCACGGCTTTTTTCGTCTAGGAAGTTGACGAGTCTAGACAAGTCAGTGGGCAGAACCTGTCTGTAGTTGTGAAGAAATACAATTGTCTTTGTGGGGACCTAAAAGTCAAAAACCCATTCCTCTAATCTGCTTGTAAAAATTATTCTCTCATAGACAGGTGCTACGAATCTAGAAAGAGCCCTTCTGCAAGCCATAAAGCGGAGGTGGAATGAAATGAAGTAAAGACAACTATGTCCAGGCTGCTGAAGCTGACAGCTAAGTTATCCACCTATTTAAAGCAGTGGAAACTCATTTGTTAGACCTAATCGAACGAATATAAGTATAATAGGTGAATAGGAAGGTGTTTGACGAGCTACAGTTGAAGCCGACCTTACGCGTGTTGAGGCCGAGCTTAGCCGTGCTAATGCCGATTTAAAGCGTATTTAAGCCGACGTAACGTATACTTTAGCCGACATTACGTGAACTTTGGCCAACTTTACGCGTACTTAAGCCGACCTTACGCAGACTTAAACGTACATTTTATGCTAGACGGAGCAATGTGCTGGGAAGCACTACATTTGTGGTCAGCAAGCATCATCAACATTGGTTCAAAGTAGAGATAGCGATGCAGACAGTTTGTAAGCCTCGTAATCTGTTAGATCCGCGGACCCTTTATTCTATACAGAACACCGTTCCATTTTCAGCTTTGAACTGGAATGCAGCAAGGATTCCAGCATTTTAGACTAAAATCGGATAGCTCTTCACACTCTTTTCAAAGTTTCCCCTCTTTATCTAGAAAGATCACGCCAGTGGTCAGTCCCTATCATAGTAGTGAAGAAACCAATGTCTTCTGAGATCCACTAGGCAACCGATCTACGTGCTTAGAAACTTGTAAGAAGGCTTAGTTTACACCTAAATGAATTTTTGAGGAAGCTATGTTGCATTTGATAATATTGACACGCAACTGGATGACGTCATATCCAAGGCAAGTATCTTTTACTTGTCCTACCTAACTCTTTTCATTTATTCAGGAGTCCTATTTGCCTTCATAGTCTTTCACAATCATGACTTCCTTGGCATTCCAAATAAATGCGTGCAGCCTGAATGGAGGCTGGTAATAACCTACATTCGATCTTTATTGTCGAAATTCGGCCTCGTACAGCCTCCGAAATCCTTCAGGTGTTCGTCAGATTTGGCATGGAGCTCATGAAAGCTCCTTTTTACAACCTTAAACTTTTATCTTTCGACTTCGTTTCCATAGATAGCTAGTCTGCCAAGTTTACACGAAAAAAGGTGGCCCTATGACTTAACAATGGTGTGAGGGTACTACCCAACACATGTTGTGATCTTTCTGCCTTGCACCTCTCTCTAGAGGGCGCTTGGTTTCCTTGTATGCACTGCTGGCCCCCCTGCAATAGTGCATATGGCTTCATAGTACGCAAGTCAAAAGGACACCCTGTTTCATGAGTCCAGTATAGATGATCTTTTGAAGCTTGACACCACCCTTGCTCAATGCGACTGACCCGTTGACATGTAGTTCCACTTTTAAAAGCATCTCTCGATGCTTCCATGAGTTGGGCTTGGTTTAATGAGGTCGTACCTTGTGTTGATAGTTCAAGAACTCAAGTTTAGCTTTTTGAGTTGATCTCGGAATATCTAATTTAATAGACCTTTTCATCTAAAACGTTTTAAAGAACCTTCTTCATGACAACGTGCTTTGTTCTCTCAGTCCTTTATATTGTTTAAAGGTCTCTAGGTGCTTCAAGAAGAGGTAAAACTCAATTGGCATCTTCTTGTTGCAATCCTCGTGAAATCGTGTATTCTACGCTGAGGGACTTAACCTCATCATGGATCTTGTCATACATATGTAAGCTAGTCTTTGAACTTTATTCAAAACATTGCCTGATCATCCTGCTTTTGCAAAAGGGCTCGACTTTGTTGTGCAATGTTATTGGATCTCCTTCCTCTCTAGTCAATCTCTACTCTTTTCAACTGGGTTTGGTAAAGACAGTGAAGGGTTGATGATTTGTCCCGCACTACGGTGACCCCAGTTAGTTTACTGGGGAACTCCTCAACAGCAAGACTTCACATAAAGGGTGATAGAATCTCATTTTGCAAATCTTATGATCTTATGTCCAACTAAGCAGTTCTTGTGGTTGACCTTACGCACGTATTTCTGGAAGTTGTGCTGTCCACTTCAACCCTTACAAAGGCCTTCTTAACGACTTCATGTGAGGACAAATACGTCGGAAGGAGCCAATGGCTATTTCTTTGATTTCTTGTGCTCTCGCTGACGGGTAAATCCCCATCAATACAAATAGTCAGAGCCGTCTTACGGGCTGCTTCACTTGGACTATAAGGGGCTCGTCAGACTGAGTTTCATATTCAGACGTCTCGTCGGCAACCATTTAACCTTGAACCTACCTAGGTAAACACCATCAAGTACGCACCTATAAATTATAGAATTTACGAGGCAGCTTCCAAACCATGCGTTTAACGACCCCAAGAAGCCCAACGATTACCATATCTTACGCAAAAGTATCCTAATAAAACCGTTCCCATGGCTTCTTATTCAGATTCTCATCAAGGAATTCCAAACGTTTTACATACAAAACTTACGTCAAGCGTCTATAACCCTAATTAAGACCGAAATTCTTAGTTCCTCCACAAAGCTCATAAAATATCCGAATTGTCGAATGGAAATATCTTTGGCACGCACAGAAATTTTAGCATACAAACCTGATCGATGCCGACATCCCACATCCGACATAACAAAAGCCTCACGACCATGAGGTGAGATTTAACATTGAACTACAAGGTGATGTGTTACATAGCTACACACGTAGTCTCACCCCGAACGACGAGTAATGCAAATATTTAGCCCAAAGATTTGTTTGCTCCGGTCTGGCTTTGTCTCTGGGTCCCGCAGTTGGACCGTAGTGTCAATTCGGATCGAAGGATGATTATTTAATTTTTGACACAATGTTACGAGAAATGGATCCGCAAATAAGTCAGTGGCGGCGCTTAAGATGATCGATATTTGCTGAGTAATAAATATTTAGTACGCCCCGCGAGATACAAGATACATTGTAATAGTACGGTGGGGAGTAGGGGGAAGTCAAGCCACGACTAGTTAAAATTCTGAAAATATTCTCGATAGATGTGAGACACCAAGTGCGAGGAATTTACATGCTTCACCCATTGTCTAGGTTATTAAATATTTGGTTTACGACCGTGTAAGGTGATGGTATCGAATGACATGCGTAGGGTCTGTCATAATTCATATCGTGGGAAACAAGTCGTTAAAGTTTTGGCCAATGGACGTGACCGTGTCCATGCAGCTTTTGTACTTGAATTGTAATGTCAACAGGTTTCTGATCTTTTCTCATGTAAAGATAGGATTCGGTCAGGAAATCCTTGCGATACCATACTAATGTAACAGAACTACATAATTGACAGTGTCGCACGTCATTTTTCATTCCAGGGTTCTCGATACATTTTGGATGCCTATCCCACCCAAGGCATGTGAAATGAAGTCTCTCTTCATCCATCAGCCCTTTGTGTTCACTGCTGAACATAGGCCTCTTCTTAATGCTTCCAGTGGTTTCGATCTTGTGCCAGGTCTCTTTTAAGACTTTGGAGAGTTCTCTTGAAGTCGATAAAGATGGAAGGGAAATGTCAAAATGGATCTTCAAGAAGTCACTCAATAAGCGGACAAAGGATGGAACTGGTGCAGAATAGAAACGACTGGAACGAGCTTTGTTAACGACGTATTGCCGAACTGAACACTCGTGTGGGCGATAGACAGTTAAATTAACTTCAAAAGGATCAGCGGTAGTAGAAAACTTCTCCACGTAGAATCTTCAAAAAGGCCGATGGTGGCAAAGGAATCAATAGACCAATGGGGAAGATCCCTAGGTTGGGGATTACTCGTCAATTTTATGGTAACAAGCCACCGCCTGGCTGAAATTTATTAAAGCGTCAAGCTAATATGCGTCTATGCCCCTCACACAGAAACTGAATACGATATAAAGGAGCATTTTGAAGACCTCCTGACTGCTTTCAGCTTCGCACTCCAAATTGGTGGAAGTCTCCTCCTTATTGTGCGTGCCACCTAAGGCGTGGTGATCCTCTTTTGCGTTGTCCCTCCGACTGTACAACTTGTATAGTTCGTCATTGAACTTTCTATTCTAAAGCCCGTCAACGCTATCAGGACCGAATATCAAACAATGAACGCCCAAGGATATCTCATTTGGTTTCTGCGCCATAAAGTAGGACAGGGATGATTAAGGTGTTGTACAGAGTTTCGGGGTGTTTCCTTCGTTTGATTTTTGATGAGATTTCGTTGTCAGAAATTAAAGCAGAGTCGAGGTAAAAGAAGTCCCTGAAGTTAGACGTGACGTGACACTGTGATGCTCTGTCCGATTTATAGATGTTGGGTGTACCTTCTAGTTGGCAGCAAGTACCTGGTTTTGCCCCCTGTCACTGTTAAACCCATTTTAGCCCTTTCTGTCTCAATGTGCCACTGACAGCTCGCTGAGTTTTGCCAATGATGTCAATATCAAACTTTTGAAAGGTTTGAGAGTCGCGCACAATCATGTTGAAGAAGTTACATGGTTCCATTTTGTAAATGCTGTCCTGGGCGCCCTTAAAAGAGATGATGGGTGTCCATTTAGACTTCTTTTGTTTTTTCCGGAATATGTCGAAGTGTTAACATTTGGTGGTCTGTGGACTTTCCTGGCCTAAAACCACACTGATAGAGACCAATCAGATGGTTGATGGAAGAGAGATCTTGTACAAGATGCTGAGAAGACTGATACCTCCGAATCCGGAAAGGGTAAACGATATTGAAATTCCATTCTCTATGCATACACTCATCTGCTGACCAAAACTTAAAACGAGTTGGTGTTGCTTGACCGATAGGCCGTCAGGTCCAGCAGCCTTGTTGGATTTCAGCAAAGTGGACGAAAGTTTTGGCTATCGTCGTCTAGGTTGAATGATTCGTTCTGCGCTACAGCAGGATCTTGGTCTTCTCAGCACCGGCTGTGACTGTACTAAAAGATTTCCTTCTTCATCTCTTCAGGTTTTGTTGCTCTGACAAGTCCTTTTCTTGGAGTAGCATCTCTCAATATCTTTGATCGCGTGTTCCTTTTGCTTTTTCTTCTTATTTTAGAGAAGCGTATGTCTTTCCCGTTTTCTTTGCTCGTAGAACATGCAACCAACCCTTATCCTTCTTTGCAGCGCCGCTTTATGCTTGCCGGCATTCTTCGTAAAACCAGGGCTTTCGTGTGATGGCGATCGGGTGAAATGTAGCACATCGGTTGCGAGGTTTCTGAAGCCAGCGTTGCCATTGGTCTTCGACATTTGATGCTGGTGCCATAAAAGTTGCCGTGCAACACGTCAGAGTTTGTCAAAAGCAAAATGGACTGATCCTCTAAAAACAAAAAGAATTCAAGTCATAAGGTACACGAGGGCTGTCATAGATAGACGGGAATCAAAGAATAAATATCGATGTGAGAAGTTGAAGGACCCTAACAGCAGGCAAGGCTCGTTTCACTAGATGCACCAAATGAATATGTATCAGAAAGCCTCACATCTCTGACCTTAAGGCTTAATTAAGACGACAATGAAGACTGAGCTCTATTTTAAAGATAAACCATTGACAGATGTTATGTTAGGTTAGGTTAGGTAGGAGTGGCAGGCTGCAGGTGCAGACTCACTTAGACCAGATAAGGTCCATTGTGTTACCACCTGGATCTGTCCTTCACCAGAAAAACTGACCGCAGAACCTGCTGGAGCTTGCTATGAAGCGCTGGAGGCTGCCTATATTGATGTCAGCCAGTTCACCAAGGTTGTTAAAGAAGCTGGCTCCTAAGTATACTCTTCTTTGAGTTGAGAGGGCCGGACATGTACAGAGAAGGTGGAGAATTGTCTCCTCCTCCTGCTCGTCCATGCAGCTTCTTGCAAAAGTCGTTGTAAAGGCGGCACAGCCTATAGGCATTCTTGCCGATGGTGCAGTGTTCCGTTATGATGAGACATTGAGAACGTTTGAGATCTAGCTTTGGCCAAATCTGCTTGGTGATGAGGCCAGCTACTACCTTTGCCAGATGTTAGTTTTGTCTCAAAACCTTGTCTACAATGAAAAGTTTCGCCATCTTGTGTCCGTTGAATTCAAATCTTCTCCCGGTCACACTATTAATACTCGTTTTCGGTGTAGTCAATCGTTATCATCACTAACAAGGCACTGACAAATAGATGCAAACTACACACGTAGTTACATCCATATCCAATGAATCAATCATTTCTCAAAGGAATCCCAAAATACCCATCCAACTATACAGGTTTTCACATTAAAGCCCTTTGTCCATGATATATCTACAAAATCAAGTTGATAAATGAGCCGAAAATTATTCAAGAACCCGACTCTATTCTCTTAAAAGCGCCCCAAGGTAACCGCCATCAAATGAAATTCTAATGACTACGAGTGGATTGCCTCTGCCTAAACTCGAATATCTTTATCGAGTTAGGCAATCTTCTCCCAGTAGTAAGTTATGTGACACTAAACAAGTGACACAATCATTAGTGTCACATGTTAGGATATAAGGAAATAAAAATCCAGACTTTGACCACTTAAAGATACAAACAAACACACTCACACTCAATCAATCTATAACTCACAGCCAAAAGGAACACAATCTAAAATCCATTTAGCAAAAGCATTTAAACGTTTCCCCATTTAATTAACACATCCCAACATGGGTAATAACAACAATTTGCGAATCAACACGAAGATTAGTGTAGTGAATTCGCGCGAGCAACATTGCGAAACAGAAAACGAACAAAAGTATCTGAACAACAAGCCGAACAATCCAATTGAAGCGGACACCGATTTGTTTGTTCTTTTTCTTGTCTTATTCATTATTCAACCGTCCGTCCTTCATTCTACTTATAGACAGATACATAGATACATAAAGAAATTTACAAAAATGCCGGGCCGGTCGCAGTACATTTTTTAAAAAATTCATTTGCGCGCCAAAAAACTATCTGTGAAGTGTTTCTCTTTTGATTGTTCGTTTGTTTAAGAATTTTTAATTTTTTTTCTCTTTTTTTTTGTGTTTTGATGGTAATTTGTGTGATTTTTTTGGTAAAAATTTATGCAAATCATGAGACAAATTTATCAGACAAGCTTGTGATGGTCTCTTTAAGGCTTGTCAATCAAAAATTGAAGAGAGGGTGACCTAAGGAATGGTGAATAGGTGCCCATACTCGAGACAAAAGATAAAGATGTTGATTTATGATCCCATGGATGGTGAAGTGGTGTGTGACTAAGAACTATATACTTTGCTCAGAAGATTGACAGTAATACACGGATACATTTAGAGGGTAATTAGGGGAAGCTTAGGGAATTTTTCGAAATTCACTTACCTTGACTTTGGACTGTCGTCGTGACACCTGAAATGGAAAGAGAAATAGAGTTTATAGTTCTGTTGTTGTAATTTAAATGTTGACGAATAAAAAAGTCGGACTACGTAGAAGACTGAGTATTTCTATAGCACCTTCCCGAGAAAACTACAGACAACGACATCCGACATTCCTCACAAAAAAATTCACACAGCAACCTAGAAGTTTGGGACCTGCCAACCAGATCGAACTCGCTTTTACTGACGCCCAGCATGAATCAAACATTCTCGATGCACACTTACAGGGAGGGATAAACGTGGACTCTAAGCTCGACTGCTAAATGAAGAGAAGTTACGGTCCACTCCCAATAGAAGAAACATTATTGAACGCTTGAGGATGCCTGCAGTAGCCAGAGACTTGAAAGAAAGAAAGAAAAACTGTTGGAGCCACAGACTCCAGTGATCAATTGATCCAGTGTCGCACCACTGGGGAGACACTGATCGATTATGTGATAACTAATTATAGCAATGTTAGTGCAGGAGTTAAAAGTGAATTTAAAATATCAGACCACGAAGGTATTGAAATAAAGATTGGAAGCGAAGAAAAAAAACACCTGGGCACAAATAATAGATACATTAGGGCGCTTAGATATCGGAAAGATATATTCTCCCAACATTTAAATAATAGTTTCATAAGTAATTTGGATACTGCAAATGTAGATTTAAATGTACTCGCTCAACGGTTTGAAGAGGAATTAATACGAATAACAAAATTATTTATCAAAGAGACGAGAATTACTGAAGGGGTTTGCGGATGGTTCAATAGCGGAATAAATGAATTAAAAAGAGATAAAATAATTAAATATAATAAGGCTAAATTTACAAGGAGGGAGATAGATTGGAATGAGTATCGGATCAGTAGGAATTTATATAAGCGGACACTGAGGAACACAAAAAATAAATATATTCAGGACAAGATAGAAAGTAGCGCGGACCAAAAAACCATGTGGCGAAATATTAAATTATTTGTGCTTAATAAATCGGAGACCCAAATAAGGTCAATAAGTTTCAACGGGGTAAAATTTTCGAATAGTCGGGAAATAGCTAATGAGTTCAACAAATATTTTATAGAAAGTGTAGAGGAAATAAATAGGTCGATACAATATATACCGTATACAAATATAATCGAACGGAGGACTATGTTATTTAAATTTACTCACATTGATAATGATGAATTTTTGGTTATACTAAAATCAATGAATCACAAAAGGGATCCGTTTTACATATCAGTTAGGTTTTTAATAGATCACTTTAATATTCTGGGGTCGGCGATGGTTAAAATTGTTAATCTATCATTGCAAAATGGAGAATTTGCGGACAGTTGGAAAAGATCATTTGTAAAGCCAATACCTAAAGTAAGTGGAACGACTAAAGCAGAAGAATTTCGTCCGGTAAACATGTTAACTTTGTTAGAAAAAGTTCTAGAAAAAGTTGTGTACACACAATTACGAAGGTTCGTTGAAGAAAATAGCATAATTATCTCAAACCAATCAGGTTTTAGAGAAAAACATTCCTGTGAAACAGCCTTGAATTTAGTTTTAAATGATTGGAGAAGTCTAATCGACACAAGACACCAGATTATAGCAGTATTCATTGATCTTCAACGAGCCTTTGAGACAGTTGACAGAATAATATTATTAGAAAAGCTTTATGAGTATGGTATAAGGGGAAAGGAACTACAATGGTTTGGGTCGTATCTTAGCAGTAGAAAACAATGTACCACAGTCAATAGCGTATTATCGGAGGAAATGGGTGTCCAAATAGGTGTACCGCAAGGATCTGTTTTGGGTACGCTATTATTTATTTTATATATAAATGATATGAGCAGAGCAATGAAACATTCAGTTCTTCGATTGTTTGCAGACGATGCGTTGCTGTATATTTTTGGGAAAGATAAGAAAATATGTACAGACAATTTAAGGCAGGATCTCAACTCGTTAAATATATGGCTAAAAATGAATAAGCTTAAACTAAACGCAAAAAAAACTAAAGGTATGGTGTTGAAAGGTGAACTAGAAGATGAGTTTCTGATAGACAATGAAAAAATTGAAATTGTAAGCGAGATAAAATATCTGGGTATAGTTATAGATAAACAGCTCAAGTTCAAAATTCATATCGATTATGTGTGCAAAAAAGTGGCAAAGAAGATCGGGTTTTTTAATAGAATTAGAAATAGACTCTCAGTCATGAGTAGTATCAAAATATATAATGTAATAATTAAGCCTCATTTTGAATACTGCTCAACGATTCTCCTGCAGTGTTCCAATCAGGATATTGAAAGACTACAAAAGTTACAGAACAGAGCAATGCGATGTATAATAGGATGTGACCGATTAACCCCGATCTCCTTTATGCTTAGTTCGTTGAAATGGCTAAGCGTTAAACAGCGAATAGTTTTTAACGTGTTAGTTTTCGTGTTTAAGCTAAAAAATCGCTTGCTACCGCGACATCTGACTGAGAATATACGGTTTGTTGAAGAAGTGCAGCCGTATAACTTAAGAAGTAATCGGGACTTTCGATTGGAATTTCACCGCACGGCAGGAGGTCAAAATAGAGCAATGTATAAAGGCTTAGATATGTTTAACAGGCTGCCGACTGAATTAAAAAATAAGGAAAATATATATGTGTTTAAAAAATTACTATTAGTTTATATAAGAAGTGATGAAATGTGATAAAACTGGAGATATTTTATTTTGTAAATCTTTTAATTTAAGAATGAGAATGGCTGCATGTGCCAAATTAATAAAGAGTTAATACGTAAGGGCGTAGAACCTGGACTACGCTCCACCAGAGCATAATCCCTTGGTACCGATGCTTTGTGCCAGGGATATGTAATATCCGGCGTTGATGCCGCGATATCTTCACGTAACTCTATATATATATACCACCAAGGACGAAACTAAGTTGAGCTGCAGTCTATCCTCGAAAAAAAAGGAAAGAAATCCATGCAATTGACTAAGAAAATCCTGGTAGAAGCAGATCTCCTTACATAGGCTAGTTCACTTAATAACGAGAAAAAGCCACTGCAGGCGAAGATTCTGCAAGATCTACTCCAACCTTCACGTAGTGACTTGTGGGAATTTCCTCGGAAATTGCGAAAGAACGGTGAAAACTCTGCGCCAAAAAAAAAAAAAAAACATAAACCACAACCGTAAAACAATAAAAGGAAATATTGTCTCGTATACGAAAGGATACTTTGTTGACGATACGATAGGAGCCTGGAACTTGATTCTTTCAACTCGGATGAGAGCTCGTGTAAAACAAAAATTTAAATCTTGGGATTGAGCCGAGTGCCGATCTCTGATAAAAAATACTGGAAACGCGAATCCTGCGTAAGACCACTGATACCTCTAAAAGCATGCAAAAGCCATACATCGTGGACACATACCAGCGATAGGATCCTGACGGTCAGATTTGAGAAGAGTGTAAGGAAAATTACCATTGTTCAGTGTTAAGCACCGACCTAGAGCTGGCTACACCAAATGGGGTCTTGGTAATACTAATAGGGGGTCGAGACGATACAGCGCTTAAAAATGTAGAGAGACATCTCGCCTTCGAGGAGGGAAATAATACCGGCGAACGTTTTGTAGACTTCTTTGATGCCAATCGTCTCTTCATTGGAGGGACCTTGCTTATGCACATGGCCTGCCACAGACTAGCTGAGTTTCGACTGACAGGCAGAGAACATCACATACCAAACTGACCACTTGGCGATCAGTCATCTGAAAAAAACGTGGACCGGTATCGAAATGGTATACGTGATCACCAGCCTCTTTGTACATCAGTCGGTTGGAAATAAGCACGCCAACTAAGATCAATACGAAGTTTAAGAGTGAACATAGCTGGACGAGAATGTGGACAACTTTCTTTGTCTAGGAAGTATTGTCTCGACCGGAGGTGGCACCGAACTTGACAGCAGAATCGAAAAGGCGCTGGTGTCGTTCCCAAACCTCTGTCTAGGCTTCGTTATCAATTCAAACAACGACACCAGCGCTGAGATCAAAAGAAGAATAACTGCCAATCGCTGCTTCTTTGGGCTAAGAAGGAAACTGACTAGTAAAGCCCTCTCTTGAACAACAAGAGATATCAAAGATAATGACAATGAATATGATGTACAAGCTAGCAGTATACAGAGGGTTGCCCTAGTCAAATTGGGCACTGAATAGCTAAAAAGGAATCTAGAGCTCTGATCATGAGTTAAAGAGAATTGTAGTCTATCAGAACTGTAAACACAATGGCACACAGACGTTGGTCATGCCCTATGCCCCCAAAGAGTGATAGGACATAAGAAAGGGAAAAAGTGAGTAGAACTGAAGTAGTTGACAAAAGAGTACAGAGAACCGAGCCAAAAGATTGGAGAAAGTAAAAACTTTGCATAGGAAGAAGAGGGTGACCTTCTAAAAAGGAAATTAAAAAGTCTCGAGATAGGTACAGGCACAACATGTCGAAGTTTTGTAAGAAACTCAAGCTGACTTCATTCTTGAAACGCAAACACTTACTAAGTCATCGACTTGCTGAATGGGCAGCAACCAGAGAGAGGGCAGGAAGTAAGCCCAAATCCAATCGACGAAAAAGTCGAGTTTAAAAGAGGTTGGCTTTTTATCAGGCAAAGAACAATCTAGCCGCCGGTCCCGCTTGTATTCGAAGCTATTCATGTATCATAAACCAAGTATTGGCGGAGGAAAGCATGTCCGAACACTGGTCTATCAGTTCAATATACCAAAACTTCCGATTCAATATCTTGCAACAACTACCGAGACTTATCTCTGCTCAATATAGCTGTCCTGCATAATGTGTCTTAAGCCACATTGTATCATACTAATTGACACGTAACCAGTATGGTAAGGCAAAGCCTGGAAAACGTTAAACAATTTCAAGTCGAAGCCCACTATCTCATCGACTTTAAAGTCGCATATGACAGCGTTCATCACTTGAAGCCCCTACAAGTCGATAGCGGTGGTGACCTTTTTCGAGCTATAAGTTGTAGAGCGCTTTCAAAAATAGGCAAAAAATGTAAAGGTGTGCTGTTTAAGAACTTTTCCATCAATAAGATTTAGGAAGCTCGTAGAACTTATAACCCAACTTAGGGATGAAAACCACATTAACAGCACACCAAGCTTGTGGAATGCACCTATCCGAGGTTGAACTAGTCCTAAATAAGGCAATCAAGGTTGAGATGATACATTCCAGACCATCGGATGAGAACCGGAAAGACTCCATCTTTCCCTGGTGCCTCGAAGGGTTTAAAGAAGCCAACTGCTGAGCAAGTAATTCAGAGATGTTCGATTGTTAAGCGGGTCCTGGGAACTGCACCTAGAGTATGAGCTCCAGGGTTAAGAAGCAGCCCTATTCCATTCTACTAAACCTCTCTCAGGTGACATTCATCACGCCCAAATTATGTCATCACCACATTGACACAGTTCCATGAAGAAACAAGTAACCGACGGCCAACAACTCCGGTGGCCATAGAATAACGGAAGACCAAACAAATAGAAAAAAAAACCTACAAATCCGCCCACAAAAACTCACCAATTTGCCAAAAAAAAAGGAAATAAAGAACGAAAAAGATTGTTCACTCAAAAAAAAAAAGAGATACCCCACACAGTAATCTGTATCTCATGACAGCTCTTACACGGATTATCAACGTCCGACTTCCTTTCACCGGACAAAGGATGAATGACCCACAAAACAATATTGCAAACCGTATCTCCGGCTACAAAAGATCCCATAATTGACGTCCTCATTGAAGGATGATCATCATCATCAGTTATATTGATACAATTGCAAGGAATCGCCAACAACAAGGAGAGTCCTGAGAAAATGATGAATCTCTTCATGTATATGACGACTTAATCCACTTGATCCGCAGAAAGATTAAGTTGAAATGAAAACCCCAGATATGAGGATGAAGGATACAGGATACGTCCGAGTATGGTGAAATTTAATCCGGTTATCAGGAGAATTCATTGATGATTGCAAAATTGGAACAGTATCCTTCCGAGGATAATAAAAAAAAGTAAAAAGGAAGAAAAAACCTTATAAAATAATTTCGAAGGAGATAAGGATAAGGAATTTATGGGAGAGTGGAATCTTCCATGGGGGACCACAAAGGACACTCAATTTTTTATTTATTTTACTTCCGAAGTAGGACTATCACAAAGGGAACGATGAGTGTGAGAATTGAATCTCATTGAATTGGTGGACAAATTGAAAGAAAATATCGTCCTTTTTAGAGTTGGAAAGGAAGGGGAGATAAAAGGACCAACAATGATGTCATGATGGAATTAAACGAAATCTCCGAAGGCAATTGAGATGGGACTGGACTGATAGGAGTGTTTTGTTTCAAAGAAGACCATGATTCAAAGAAATTTCTTCTTTTTATTCTTCAGATCGTTTGCATGTGTTCTGCTTAATTCCTCAAAAGGAAGCTTCATTTTGGGAGCGTTTTTCTCCATTCGAAGCTCGAGTAGATTGGCATCTGTGTAATGGCGTTCGAAGGGTAGACAAAGTGCCTTCAAAAGGACACCAAGCGTCTACAGGTTTTCCGAAAGCAACTTCTGTCTACCAACTCCTACTCTCACCTCCACACGGTGAACACCAGGTGTCTAGTCCCTCAACTGGAGATTGGGTTCTCTCTCCTTTGGACGGTTGTTAGGGGGCATCTGAGTATTTCCACTAAGGCACAATTCCTTGGATCCAATTGAAAGCGAAGGAATTATCTAGATGGATTCAACGACTGGTTTATCCGGCTCCTCTTCCTAGGAGTACGCGTATGGATCTTGTCCTTCAAGTTCGGGGTTGTGACGTCAGGGTAACTGTCCTACTATGGAGCAGCCAAAGAGTTACCAAAGAAGAACAAGTCTCGGATACGGACGGATTTACAATTGACGATAGTTTCCAGGAGCTCTTGGGCTCGGGGTTTGAAAGTATGGCCGGCACGGTACCACCTCCGCTACCGGGCGAAACGTTGTCGTAACTACAATAGTACGTGGTTCCCGAATCCTGACCTGAAGGTCTGTTGATCAATCAATCGTCAACCCAATTGATCACCTTGCGGTCGACGGAAGGCACTCCTCTAGCAGAATGGATTTTCGAACGTTCCGAGGGGAGCACACTGACTCGGACCTCTACCTTTTTGTAGCCGAAGTATGGCTGCGGATATCCTGAACTCTGCAAAGAAAAGGAAATGCTGTGAGGAAGTTTGACGGTGGACGGCTAGTATAAACTACTGAAGACCAGTGGCACCACTGCCAAAAAGCTATCAAAGATGCAGCTTGTGATGTGCCCCCTTTCACTCGATCAACGACGGAAAGCACATGCAGCAAAACAAGAGAAATAGAGAGCAGCGTGGCATAGAAAGACCAGAGTTGCTCGGAAGCTCTACGAACAAAAGAGAAGGAATGACAGAAGAACAAGAAAGGTACATGGGAAGCTAGCAAAAAGGAATATAGAGAGTTGCTACTGCAGGAATGAGGTTTGGAATCTTTTTTGCTGTACCGAATCCTGCAAAGATGAACAAGGGGACATAGTGGTTGAATCGCAGAAGCCATGGAAGGACAATTTTTTCAGACTCTATGACGGTGACGTCTATCCAAACTCCGTTCTCAGGCAGACTGCACCATTCTTAACAACGATGAGTGTCAACAATTCCATTCTCTTAAGGGAAGTCTCACAAAGTTGCTGGTGCTGACGGCTTAACTGCTGAATTATACCAAGTCTGGAGATGACTTCGTTAGGACGAAAGCATAATCGACGAATGGAGCCTCAGCATTGTTTGCCCGATCAAGCAGAGTCTGAAAGGAAGCTTCAAACAGAGTCTGAAAGGACACTTTCGATTCGATAGGCAACAGATTAGGATTCAATTCTCCGGACTGCTTTCGTAGTTGTCAAGATGCAAGAGACTGATCAGAATTCCAAATTTTGACGTTCTTTTGGGGACCCAAGGAAACCTGTCAAAGGTCCCTCTTGACTAGCGTATTCCTTAACCACTCCTGCAATGATCACAATGATCTCAGCGATATCAAGACGGCCAGAGACAACAATTTTATTGGCTACCGCGGTCTGTTCCTCTCTCGATGGATCACTCAGAATTAACTAAGGCGCCAACTCGCGACTTGGGAGATTACGCGACTACCTTACTCTGACAGAAGATGGGTGCGGATAAGGTGTTTCTGTAGATTATTGATTCCGTTTAAGAACTTTTTTGTCCACTGACCTTCCGTCAAAAGTTGTGTCCCTGAGCCCATCTTAATTCAGATCAACTTAAGTTTTCCCACGCACAAGCCTAATAATGCAAAAATTTAGTCAACAAAGCTGCTTCGGAAGCCTCTGCCAACAATGTGTGTCCATAAATCAGCTGCAAGTCTCCACTGAGCCAGTAGGATACGCTCAGAAAGGATCAAACCTAAACGAGTTAAATATTTCGAACCCCGCTGCCGAAGGAATTCAATTGCACACAATACTTTCTATCAAAAAAGGACGAAAGGACTCAATATCCATCCGGCTTTGAGAACAAGTGTTTGCGGATACACTACTGACTTTGGTTTACGGAACTGATGGCAGGATTAAGAAGACTAATTCTGTTTTATTTGCCATCGATGACACACCAAATGCTGTTCCGGTCAAATCAAACGACACCTGCGCAATTGAAAACCATAACATCCTTTACTGCAAAGTCATCCTTCCCAGAAGTGAAAATGCAACACTTACCCTCCAAAAAAAAAAAAAAAGGATCAATTCCCTCGATGGGTAATTTTCGATTATCCACGCAAGTGAAATACAAATATTTATCGAAAGGAACTCTCTCTTCGTCTTTTTGTTTCCGAGAATCACTCCAGAATGTCGATTGAACCCTACCGCTCCGATTTTGGGGACCAAGAGGACTACCCAAACAATGAATTTCTAATCACGTCCAGCTATAAATTCTGGCATTACAACAGGTTAATCCATGTGTCGCCTGGTATCTCCACTAGGGGATTACTCAGCCGGAGGATGTTAAGCAGATAAATTATGACCGAAGGTTTGAAGGAAGAGGAAACTAACGAAACAACTAATCAAACCAACGAACAGAAAGGTGTTGCCCTCTAGGTGTTTACAACAAATTAATCATTGTTTAGCAACATTGTTGCAAATGTTTTGTTTAAACCGCATAATCTGAAGGACTCTTTGAACACTTGCTTCGCATGTGTTCACTGCAAGAAAGTGATCACTGATTACCAAGTGGCAAGGCGGCATATTTGCTTTAGATTATGCGTTCCATTGCGGTCGGACCTTAATGGAGGTCGTTGGGGTGTCCTTTTAATAATCATTTCCAACTTTAATTCGATTGTAAAGCCACACACAGGGTGACATTTAAATGAAATACACACCCGTGTATCTAGAGTCGAATGAGTGTTCAAAGAAAACCACAAATGATCTCGGACCAAGGTGCAAATAACTTTGCACACACAAACACATGGTGTTTCTCTCGTATTCCATTCCCACAGGATGAAATCTCAAATTAGCATGCGGTCGACGACGGTGCCAGAACGGATGAAATTTTAAGACTTTTCTTCATGTGAGCGATGTTGGACTGCAGCAGGTTTACCCCACTCCTCCTCCTCCTCCTCCTTGTTGTCGTGTCGTGTGTTTTTGCTCCTTTTTGTCGTAATTTTTTGGAATTTCATTCAATAAAACTTGTAGCTCATCGTTGTCGTCGTGGTTGTTTGTTGTTGGTCCTGCACTCCACCTCACTCCAACAGTGCGCTGTCAGTTCTTTATCGGAACGTTGTTTGCATGATAATCGAGGCGAAGGATGATAAAACTGGACGGTGTTGGTCAGTGTGTCTGTTTCGTCGGAGTGTCTGGTGGGTCTTCGAAAACAGCTCGGAATTTCGCTTATGATTGTGTATCTTTTGTTTTTTTTTTTTTTTCATTTTGGTTTTGCAGTTGATTAATGGATGTGATGGATGTACAACAAGTGAATTGGATCGAATGGAGTGCAACTTTGGAGGTATAACTCTGGAAGTGAATGTGTTGAGCTTTTATTTGTTTTTTTTTAAGGAAATTGTTCATTCATTAGGCATACATCGAGGAAGTAAGTTGCGAGGATTGAGTTGGGAATCATGAGGCGGTTGTAGAGGTGTGTGAGTACACGACGGTGTACTTATTGTCGTGGGAACGCGATCTGGTTCAGTGAGAATTGCCACCACGCCCAAGAAAGGATTGGACATTTATTTAGAAATAAGTTGCCTTAGAGGAGCTCAAAGGTTTGCTTGTAGGCTTACTCCACTTATGAAATGTTCCAAGTGGTCTTTGACTGGCACTACAGTCTAGAGCGGACCTGAACTTTAACTAATAAGCCACGCTTCAGTCAGCTGCCTCCAATTGTTCATTGAGATTCTCTCCCACTTTTACCTAATCACTTTGGATCCGATTCGAAGACTTTTCGAGCCGGAAGGATGGTGTCTGCCCGCTTCAAATAATCCTTGCTACCTCAAGCGTGGAATGCATATTTTCTTTACTAGCCGACGTCACTACTCCTCTATTCTCCGTCAACATAAATGAGATTCCGTTGTCGACCACTTCAAGGGCGCTTTCAAACCTTTAGCAGGAACTTGGTGATGTCTTTTTCGACTTTGACGGAGCAGCACGAATGAGCAAATGGTAGGTAAGGGTTCAAGGATGTATCATCCATTTTGGGACTATTTGATTATTTAACAGCGGTATTTTGGCTTCAGTCGATCTTAAGAACTTCACAGAAGTACATGTCTCTCCAGAATTCTACTATGGTGTTCCTGGCCTTGGCCTTCGATAAGGCTTCGATAAGTAAAGCGAAACCTAGAGCTGCGTGTTTACTGGTTTATACAGCGAAAACTTGGACTTTCCATGGTTAAAGTCGCAAGTTCAAGTACATAGATCATGCTGGGTAGCGTGGTCAGCAAGTGAAGCCTATGTCACCCTGTGTTTAGATCTCTGGCTAGCTTTTTTTTTTATAATTCACTAGCGTTAAAGGGGTTATGAATACCCTTATGATGCTATTCACACAGCGCTAGTGTTGGTGTAGTGATTTTGAAACTCAGGTGGTATTAGGTTTCAGTCTTTTTGCTCCGAGGGTGTTGTACAGATGTTCTCTGCTTAGTCACTACTCTTCGCCAACACGTTCGAGTGTCACCCAAAAATTCCCTCTCATATCGTCTAGGGTATGCCTTTCCTAAGTATATTCTGCGGGCTAATGCATGTCAAAGACGTCGCGCTTTCTTGGGACACTGCGCACTTAAAAAGCACTCTTAGCGGCGGAAATGACAAGCTTCATCCAACAGAACGACGAAGAGTTTCAGCTCAAGAGCACAGCCAATAAATCCGACGAAGACACCAATGGTTCTCTGATGCAGTGAGAAACACTTTTCCAATCAGTCCCGCTTTTGAAGCGATGATATGGTCAAAAGTTACTGCTTCGAGAAAGGATCTAACTGGAAGTTGAGCAGCAAAAGAAACTGAAGCAGTGAACTGGAGTGGCACACAGACAGATCCAAAACATCCACAGGAACTGGAGAAGGGTTATACGGGCCCAGAACCAAGAGCTGGGCCCTTCCCTCCAATATCTTCTTAGTCCATACGATCGAAATTTAACCTCGGAAAAAACACCGTGATGTTGTCAGACAGCCAGACCTCTATCAAGGCGCTAAGCCCTCATGAAATCGGGTTTAATCTGTTAAAGAGGGTTTCTTGCAAAGATAGACCAACTGGATGGGTACAACAAGGTCACCCTTTACTGGATACCATGCCATGTGGGATTAAAGGGAAATGTCGGAGCCGATGAACTGGAAGGACCGGAAGCATACCACAGCGTTTTGCCGCATAAGATATGAGAGGAACTAAGGAAAGTGGAAAGACTGAACCTCCGGTTTAAAGATGAGGCAACCGCGGACGCCAGAAACCTTGGTCTAGTAAATTGGAAGCATCGTACTCGGGACCGTAAAGGATGGAAAGCGGCATTAGTTCAGGCTCAGACCCTCCAAGAGTCGCTGGCCTGATAAGTAAGTAAGTAAGGAAAGTGAAGGATCTTTGGGATAAGACCAAAGAATTTCTACAAGAAGAAGTAGTAAGATCGGCATAAACATCAATAAAAACAGGTTTCCCATCGGGTCACTAAAGACTTAAGGAATATTTAAGGAAACACTTGCTCAAGGAATGTGGAGCACTAAACCATAAAAAACAGGAAGCACCGGGATGAATATGAACTATTGGATACTTTGGTTCATTATGGCATTAGGACTTTAAGAGGTGCTCTAAGTCGACTAGACTTCCAAATTGGCAGAGCTCAACGGTCGCAGTACGTTTACATCAATTGACAAACTTGTTACCTAGGCTATCTTTGCTTGCAGGAGAAGATCATAGACTTTCTGGTGTGTATAAGCCCTTTCAGAATGGTATTGCATACATCGTCCTTCGGTGGAATGGAGGCGAAATACGGGGGGTATTACCACAAACTTTACGAGTTGAACTAAGACAGGAACGAAGCCCAAGACCGGACTAGCTAAGATGGTCTTTGAATCACAGTTCCTAACCGGAGTGACTTAGATATCATAAAATAGCACCGATCGGCAAACATTCTTCAAGGATTCATGCCCTAAAGAGGTTAAACTCGCGTACATTTTAATGGAATCTGCAGTTCTGGAGCCGACGTTTCAATCGGACTCACCTTCTAAAGAAACCACTACCCAGTAGCCATAGAATGGAGGATTTGCGACCGAAGTTTACATTTAAAAGGGATGGTCTGGAATGGACTTCTTGTAGGTCCACAGACAGAAAATGTGTCTGTAGTAGAAGTTGAAGATCATCGTCCACAATCCACCACGAAGCAAGAGTGTGTTCTGCAACATGGACGGTCCTAAAGCGGAATTTCTCAATCCAAAACATTCGCTGACAAAAACTCCTCATACCTAGTTCCGGCTCTAGCTTGAATGATTTAGATTGATGCACTTAATCGAGAGAAAAAAAAGAAAAAGAGAAACAAAATAAATGATCAACCCTCCCATTGATGTACCTCTAACTTCACATAATCCTCCCAAGGATTCCCTTCCTTCTTCCATCACTTTACCGATTTCATTACATTTTACAAAGAAAAGGATCGGAAAGGACCAAACAGAAATAAAATTCCATGAGAACTTCTCATACCATAATAATTTGCTCCAATTCCTAGAATTCAACAGTTGATCTTGCTCCTGTTTCTTCCTTTTCCCCGATCATGAGAAAAAAGAAAAAAAAAACTTCTTTATCCAATGGACACTGCACAAGGATGGAGAAGATGACTGGCCATTCGCATTGAATAGCACAACGACTCCAACTCGTATAGAAAGGACATCCTGATTCAAGGTTTAAAATTCAATGAATTTCGCGGAATTAAATGAATCTCATCTCTCTCTGTGTCTGTCCTTCCTGTCTGAAATCATATTGGTTTGTGGATTCCCGAAGGATTCTCTTCCTCGCCTCAAGTGGTCTGGGAATGTTTTCGTTTCCATCATTTTGTGCAAAGAACTTCTCATTTCATCGTTAAGTGCCAATAATCCAAAAGGATTTTTAGGCACTTTTCCTTTTGATCGATGTTTGCAAAAAAAAAAAAAAATTCGAATTGTCGGCGGCGTGTCCTTGTGGAATTTAAACCACAAGGGATTTTCTTGTTTCTTGTAATCCCACGTAAACAAGGTCTTTTGCAACATCTTTTGTATCGACTCACGTAAGGATTTATCGGGCACTTAACCAAATGTCCTTTTTTGGAGAACGAAACTAATTGAGGGTGTGGAATATTTTCCCACCACGTCGGGAGTGAACTCATGCAACAATTGCACATGAGTTAGTGCTCTTCTATGGAAAGCACTTGACCACATCCTGACTAGGACTAAATGACTAAATGGAGAAAGGTCATAAACTACCGTTGCAAGTGATATTCGATATTTTCATAATTTTCATCGTTACTTTCCTCTCTGTTGCGACGAAGGACATTTCACTTAAAAGGTTCACCCACCATTTGAAACATATCGATCTCGGTCGGCGCGAAAGGTGATCCTTGATTCTTAAGAGAAGACCGTACGGTATGGTCAATTATCTTCTCAGAGATAACGGACGACAGAAAGGAACTTGTTTGCTCATCTAGCCACTTGGAAGAAGGAAGGTGTATTCACTTTTTTTTTTCGTCGTGTCTCTTGTTTTCCTTTGGTTCCCACTGGTGATGGCCTATTTTTGCGGGACCAAGTGTCCTGTTAACCAAACACTTAAGGAATCCACCTTCTTCGTATCATCTTCGGTTATGGGAAAATTTCTAGGCAATCAGCTGTTACTGCTGCTGATCTACTGAAATGTCGTTATCTTTTCTTTTTTTTTGCTCATTTCTCGTCAATTGGTCCTTTGGGAGGGATCCTTTCTCTTTTGCTTTGCGAGTGTCAGGTTTATGATCACTGCCGGGTACATCCTATTGTTTAACACACATACACACACTTTATGACATTGCACAAGTTTTCACCTGTCCTCGATCGGACTGTTGCACAGGTTACAGTGTGATCCTCTCGATCCTTTGTTGATTCGGTGTTCCAAGTCTGGAAGGTGGCTATGGAATTGATTTAATTGTTATTTTTACAGGCGAGCAATTACTTGATCCTCCCACATGCATCGTTAAAGAAGGACCACCATCAAAAGTGGACCACAATCGACGATGACTATTGGACGCGTAATGGATTCAAAGTAGTTCGGTGAGATCGTTTGATTGATGGTGAAGAGGATGACAAGCAGAATGGTGACACAAAGAATGATTTTGAATAAACCTTTGACTGGTCTGGAGAGGGTTTCAAGTGGTTTGACAATAGAAAGAGATCAAAGTGTTCCTGAGGTGAAGCCTGTGTCTATTCCCATTGGGACAGTGACTGGTAGTTGTTTGTGGCTTTCTACATCGGTCTTGAAGTGTTTGGTCTTAAGAGAGCAAATCAATGACTGTCTTGAGTACCTAAATATGTGTAAATTTGCAGAACCCTCACAGCGCAGTGTCCTAAGAGGATCTAGTTTGCCAGACTCTTGTCTGAATTCCTTAGAGAGCATGACTTCTTCCTTAGAGCCTGGCCTTTTTTTTAAGTCTGGCTTCCCTAGAGAGCTTGGCTTCCTTATAGAGATAGAGAGACTCCCTCAGATAGGTCTGGCTTCCTTAGAGAGCATGGCTTCTTTTGGAGTTTGGCTGCCCTAGAGAGTTTGGTTTCCTTAGTAAGTCTGGCTTCTTTATGGAAATAAGGAGAATCCGGCTTCTTTAGACAGATAGCCTGGCTTTCTTAGAGAGGATGAAAGATCGCTCTACTATATCATATCGTCATCGGTCCTCCTGGACATAGAAGGCACCTTCATGTGAAATCGTTACAAGCACTTGACATATTTAATGTAGAAGTCATACTCTTGGACTGGATGCAGTGCATGTACGCTCAGAACAAGACACAAACAACAAAGCACATGCGTCAACTTTAGAGCGAACCTTGCAAGAAGAGGTCGCCAACGGAAATCTAATAAACCTAGGACACAGTGGGGTGGAAGTCGTTACTAAAGCGAACAATGTCTTCAAAATTGTGACTTTCATCACCGAACTACTACAGTCGGCCCTAATCACCCAAAACAACAGAACGTTAACCCTCTGAAAACAGAGATAGTTCTTTTCGCTAAAAACAGAACAATATGGAGTTTGGGTTAGGTAAAGCAAGGTGCACCGATCGACTAGAAAGATAACACCTCAGCAAGAATAAGAAAAGCTGCGATCACCTTTCACGCATGCCGTCAATAGCCAGGGTAGGGCCCGTTTCTTTGCGGATGGGTGTGTGATCTTCGGGAAGGCCGTCCTTCTGTGGACGTACCTGACGAAACTCACAATCACAGACTAGAACATGATGACGAACGAACTCTCCACTACGGGACGAGTAGGGTCGTCACCGGAAGGTCTTAAAGGGGCTATCTCCTGCAGTATCGGCCATGAGAGATAGCGTAGGTAGTGACACAAGACACGTGGGATGGGCTGGCCAACCTTTACCAACAACATCTGGCATGTCTCTGGTTTTTGACGAACCTTATCCGGGCGAGAAGGACAGCGGCACGCTTGTTGAAGCTCGGCTCAGCTCGTCGGACAGAGGGTGGTTCTTGTCCAACCCACCATGCACCACCTGTTCACAGACGAAATGCTCGGGCCTGAAAGCTAGTAGAGAGAAGAGAGAAGATCTACGTAGACACGGACTAGCTCACACCATCTCCTGTGATCAGCCCAAGCATCAAAAGACTCATCCGCTGGGGGGGTCATCCCCCGAACAGACCAGCAAACCGAATATAATTTCGATTTACACAATCGGGTGAAAAACCAAACCAGGATCTACTCGCTGGAACCTGACATTAGTCGGTCAGTTAGACTTTCGAACCTCGGTAGTGTGTTCTAAGAGCAAGTCCAAGCGGCCCCAGAATTATCCTTTAAACTTTCTTCTACGAAAGTCATTGACATTACAATAGACAGCCAAGTTGCAGACAAACTCAAAATACTCATCGCGAATCACAATGCATCAAACAGTCTGTCGGACACAAACATATCCACGGGAACGAAATGGTGGACGAACCAGCGAGGGAGTGGGTTCAGACTTACTTATCAGACCAGCGACCCTTGGAGGGTCTAAGCCTGAACTACTGCCAAGTGGGTCGATAATTCAGTTCTGCTCCGTCGTTTTGCCTTAAAACCATCATTTATTTGGTATTTGAAGTCCTTCGAGTTTCAGAGCATCTCTAGCAAAAGAAAACGAAAATCCAGCTTCGCCGTGTAGGCACAGTTACACTTTTGGCGCGTAATTCCTTCCCCGACATGATAATGTCAGTCATTATCCCCACAAGACTATTAAAAATCACATATCACCATCAAGCCACCATTCAATGATCTCTACCCTCTTGTAATTTATTGCAAAAGACCTCAAGTCGAACATCCTCTGTAAATCAAAGGATCAATCTCCATTCAAATTAACGCTAAATGCGTACAAATTTGATAAGAAAATGTGAAACATTTATGACACCAAAGGAAACAAAATCCTAGCAAACACACAGTTAAACGATCCTTCTTGGCACGTTATCACGCCGCTCCCACGGTCATAAAAAAGAAAAATAAAAATAAAAATAAAAAATCCTTCGTCCATTCTGGATACTTCTTTTCTTATCGGCATTTTTCAAAACAAATACAGAGTCCTTGTCCGAAATACAATAACAAAAGTCAGCTGATTTCTAGTGTATTAGCCTGCGATCACAGCTGATCCATCAGGTGATATCCGATGTGTGTGTGGAGCGAGATAAAAAGAAGAAAAAAAAGGAAAACCTGTTGATTTTTTACCGTCAAGGGATCGAGGAAAGAGAACTCAAAAAAAAAAAAGGATCCACTGTCGATCTACCTGGCGATCCTTTTGTGAAGCATGATCAGCTGAGAAGAATTTTTTCTTCATTATCACCTCAACACTAAATGATTTGTTGTGTGTGTGTGGTGATGTGTGGCATTTGAGTTTCTCACGCCAAGAAACTAGTATAGTTACAGTTGACAGAATTGCATGTCACAAATTTTAGAAGAAGGATCCTTCGCATCATTGATTTTCCTCATGAATTTACTCTTGGTTGTGGAAAGGTGTTAGGAATTCATCACGACAACGACGACGACGAACCGGAGTCAACTAAATGAGGAAGTTAAACATCTTTTGGGGTCGTACTTCCTTGTTTACTTCCTTGACCGTTTCTCATGACCTTTCATATGGTCCTCTGTCAGCTTCCTTATTTGTGATAAACGGGAACTGTGAACATGAGAACAGACAGTGGGTTTAGGGTTACTGACACATCCTTGGGTGATGATCAGCTGCGTGAACTATGCTAATGTCTAGGAAAATGTGATGGGAAATGATTAAGGAAAAACTTTCCCGAAGGAAACAGGAATAAGTAATTGTTGCAGCAAGGATGTCTGCGACGGGAACAACTCGGAAAATTGCTTATGGAAAAATGATAATTTTCTCCCGATATGAGTACCACAAGGTTGTGTTCTGCGACCACTTCTACTTACATTTCGGAAAATACAATGACACTTCCTTGACGAGGTCTTGCTTTTGATTAGGGTGGACCAGGACCTTGATACAAGAGTCTTGATGTTCTCAGGAAAACCATCCAGAATTGCTGGTATGTAGAGCCAGATAAAAGCCTCACCCAGGTGTTTTCGCGACTGGATATTGGCGTCCACATTTGAGAATTGAAAGGAGTCGACTTCACTTAAGTGGTTTGCCAATTAGGTTCCTTCAACAACTCATGCAAGTATATCTCGAACTGTGAGAAGCCTTTGCCTTAAACACAACCGATTGCGTAGTCTTTGAAACAGAAGTTCATTTTTGTCGAGTCAAACAGGACGGCTGTGGACGTTTTTGGACAAAGAATTGGATCCTGTTTGCTCAATGTATCTAAGCCATACCTGTCGTCGCTTTTAGAACTGACGGACAGGTTTCATGACCCTATTGGACTACACCGCTATCCACAGAAATAGAACATCACTGACGCACTAGAGAAAGGAAGTGATGGTAGTATCAAGCTCTGTCGGAGACCTACAGGCAGAGGCTCGATTCGTTACTTCTTTTCCATCGGAATTGTAGGAAAAGGTCAGGTTTGGGATGTGAGTACAATATGCAGTTGACACTGATCGGTGTGTGATCAAGAGAATATTCTTGTTTCCTTGGTGAACACAAAGATTTGACAGATTTCTATGTGCCTGAAATACTTTAGGTCCTGTATCCACATAGACCTTCTATCGCATCTTAGAAAGTATGTCCTAGGTTGCTTTCATGATTAGCATCACATCTCTCGGTTTACACTTTCGAAAGTTTTCCTTCGGGAGTTTGACAATCATTCCCTCTTCCTCCACTCAATAACGAATGTCGCCAGGTCTTAAGTGGGTGCAGAGAGTCCTCTGATAAGTACTATTGGCAAAGCTCGGCAGGAATGTCGTTAAGTCCACGGAACAGTGTTTTTTGACTTTAAGGCATATTTTCATCCATAATGTGGCTGATCCTCATCGGAAGCAAGCAAGAAACTGTGACCTCCTTCTCTCTAAACTGTTCTGTGGTTGTTTATTAAAATTTCTTTTAGCTTGGCGCCCGCTACCTTCATGCAGTACTGGGAGACTCTAGCTAGACTCTTCTGCATGAGTCGCTTCTATTTAAGCCTGAATATTTTTTTGCCTTTCGATCCGTCCTGTAGGTATCTGCAGACACCAAAAAACAATTCCTAAACGGTTGACTGATCCTCATATGATCACTTTTGTTGGAGTTTAGCTGCCGATCTTTTCCAGGTTCAAGGAGGGTCCTTACAATCCAGAAGCCAGTCTTTATCTTTATTTGATAGCATGTCACGCAGTTTTGAAGGGACGTTGTTTGCCAACCTCTGTTCGTGGACAAGCATTCTATTCTAGAGAATGTAACACCTTAACGAAGTAAAGAAGGAAGCCCCAGGCGGTGATTAAAACCATCTCATTCACAGTGACAAAGTCAAAAACAGAAAGAAGTTGACGCAGCGAGCTTAGTCTTTCCTGAAACTACAAGTACTTGGGCGAACACATTTTGAATTCTCGATGAATCATGGAGGCTTGGAATAACTTTTAAATTTTACTTGTTCTGCAGGTATGTCCACATCACAAAGGAGGATCACAATGGATCCACAGAGATCCAAGCGAGGCTGAGCAATTATCTTTCATCGCGCTGCCTTTACTCAGGTGGTTTTGTTGAAAAAGAAGTTTTAGAACGCCATTACAGATTACGTACAATAACATGGGCCCTAGCATAGACCCTTGCGGAACGCCACCAGATTTCGAGTTTTCTTGTACACAATGCACAAAACAGGGTGATTAAATACCATGACACCATCATTGATCCGAATAAGGCTAGTTCAAGGCACTTTTGACGGCTAGTGCTAAAACTTCAAAATGTTTTTCATATCCTCCCTTGAATCACCTTCCCGATCGTTTCGATACGGCGTCTATTTACAGAACTTTTCGACTTCCATATTGCTGATCCGATAGCCCTTCGGCTTTATTGATCTTTCTAGCATCTTGCTCAGCATGTTTCCGATGTTTCTGCCTCTAAACATATGTCCCTTTGCTGTCCCTTTATTGTTTAAATACATTCGGAATCTCTTTTGGGGTTTGTTTCTAGTAACGGGGGTGTTTCTGGGTGAGATGATCACGGTCTTATCACTAACATAGCTTTTCTTAGCAAAGACTTGTCCACGAATGTGAAGTTTATGTGTGCTGGCCTCCCGTATAGACACTATACGGCGTTAAGCAGCGGGTTACCTCTCCTGTTCTGTTTATGTGCGATCTCAGTTCGTATCTCATGCCTTGAAATCTACTTTAGTCTATATTTAAAGTCAGGGCTTCTATCTACGGTTGAGTTTCCTACAACGCATACAGCCTAAACGAATTATACCCGACGTCTCCAAAAAGTCAGAGGCAGTCCGGCTGTCTTTCAGTAGAAAAGGAGGCAGACAACCTATTAGCTCTAAGCCTTTACTAAGTGTGTGTCTTGCCTTTGATTTAAAGAAATTTCAAACTACCAATTATCAGGCTCAATATCCACACCCTTCCCCCGTAAATCAGTAAAAAACAGACAACAACCCACTGCCTACCCACCTATGTACCTCGCCATTCCCTTTCTCGTTGACCAAAAGTTCATGGACAACCTTAACTTTTGTAACGGCCGATAAATTCCTTCATCGTCGACTGGAGGCTCAATGGGGTGGTCTGTAACGGCCGTTTCAACAAACACACACACACACACCCGCACAGGGCACACCATAAAACATTGCAAATGCAGTTGGAGACATACTTTTTGTCCGTTGACCCACATCATATGTGGCTCCAAAAAATATGCTCCTACACCACTACCATCTCAACATTGAGAGTCCCACGTTCCTCAATTTGTTGCGTCTCGCTTTGTAATCACAAAAAACATGTGCCACAACTGGGAGTATCTGTATCTGTTATGTTGAGCGAGGGAGGGGGAGCGCATCTCACTTGTATTTGTGCGCCCAATGTTATCACATAGGGCGAGCATAAGAGCATACAAAAAGTAAAATTAACCGCCGTCGTCGATAAAAACGACCGTTGGCACATGGAAATGGAAATGGGACTCTGTGGTGCACGTCCCTCAAACCCCCGCTACCAAGCCTTAGGTCTCAAGACGGCCGTTAAAAATAAGAAAACAACAGCAGCGCAACACACCACCACAGATGTGATTTTGAGGCGCATAGAGCTCAATGAGAACGCGCTCGGATTTCTTTCTGCCCGCCCAACTGGAGTGTGTTCTCTTTTTCTCTATGTATCCGCAGCACCAGAATGGGGGTAGATACACTCGTACACACACGTACAAACAGCAACAAACTCGTTTAGTATGTTGAGGAGGGGGGGAGGACTCCAAAAAGTTCCCTCTCCACACATAAATTCCATTCTCATCGCACTTTTGAGCTCCACTGTATAAGTGTCGACTTTCTGCTTAGAACACATAGAAATCGGAGAGAACAACATACCGACCACAGCACACATATTGAGCCAAATGAAGGCTCAACCCGAACTGACGGTTACAAGTCGCTCCTCTATTTCTATCTGGCCCCTGTTATTGGGGGGGTTGTTGTTGTTGTTGTTGTTGTTTGTTTTGAATGAAAAAAAATACGTTACGAAAAATCTTGAGGTGTGGTGTACTCGTGGATACCACACACCACACCATCAAAAGATACTTTCTTTCGTTTGTTTTGTCGTTCATTTTTGGTTATAAATACATTTGACACTCATACACAGATGGGCAGCACTGATAAGATTCTTGTACGTAGTTTCTAATAATTTATCGCCAAGATGCGGATGGATATGTGTGTGTTTGTTAGATACTCGTGCGTAGGGATTTAGATGTACAAAACTCGTGAAAAGAATTTTTAATAAAAAAAAAGAAGCTCGAGTGACTAATTGATTGGTGGTCTGCAGGCTGGCTCTTCCGTCTGTCAATTGTTTAGATGTGCAATCAATTAATTAATAACGTGGACATGGACACATGTACATATGTTGAGTGAGCAACAATGATTGACATATTTGCGAATACAGCCATCGAAGGAAACATGAGAGCTGCAGCGCCATCTAGTGGGTGACGGTTCGAAACAATAAACATTCATTGTTTTAGCTAGTAGCACCACTTCTCGATCCCTACTTAGCTGTGGCAAAGAGGTCTGAGAACTGGATGACAAAACCGAAGGAGAAAACTAAATCTAGTTTGTCTGTCCAGCTAGATGTTTTCCCACGCAGCTGCTCGACTGACGGGGAAACGAAAAGGTGATCACCTAAGGTAAAAGAGCTCAGGCACAAGCTTTGAATACATGGGGACCTCCAGTTTTAATTTATTCTCCTTACCAGCATGCAGGGGGCTTAAAGCTTCATCCTTCTTACTCGTGCCACTTTCTTATGTGCAAACAGCTGAAACTATTGTAGAGGAAACTCTTCTCCTTCAAACTGGAGATAACGAAAGCATTGGGGTTATTGACGTTGATCTGGAATATCTCTTTCTGAGGTCCATCGCCAGGTCATCCTTATGTAATCCCTCGACAAGCTCGAAGCGGTCCAAAAACTGCAGTCAAAAGATTAAGAACAGATAAATGGGAAGAACTATCTTGCAGGATCTGTCCTCAGTTGTTAGCCCACTGAAGAGAACCGTATCTGCTGTAGACACGAGTGAGAAAGAGCTAATGGGGACCACCTAAACTGTGACAAGTCACTGGGAGTCAGGATGTAGGGACGTAGTACAGCAGAAACACACGATCCGATGGGTGAACTATTCTTTCCAATGCCATCATTCCTCAGTGGAAAGGGTATCCGGAGACCAAAATCCTCCAAAAAATATAAAGGCAATGCGTTACGCATCACAGTAAGATTTCATAAGCATATTTTTAAGCATCTTCCAAAGCAGGGAAGAATGGAAAAACAGCCTTACACCTAGCCATCTACACTGGCGGATTCAAATTGGACGTAGATGCAGGAAACTTCTGGGCAAAACCAAGTCAGTCTGACTTCCGAAATACAACAATGACCTAGCGATGGGATTGCGAACTCGGGGCCTTATTCACAAGCTCGAAACATAGGCAAATCATTAATAATATCTAGAGTCTGACAGAAGACACCAGCTTGGTACCCAAGGCTTACTCTTCTGACCTAGCAACTACCTCCTTCGTCCCCATCAGGAATTCTAGAATGGAACCACAGTACGATCTCGGTTTTTGAAAGAATTAACCACCAGGCTAGTGGTAGGCTCAGATCCAAGACGAGTTCAGATAATTTCGGAAGATGTAACATCAGGAGAAAGTTAGTCTCGAACTTCAGTTCCATCTTTCACCATCGATTCGTCACGATCACTGCGACCACCAGATGCTCGTCTTGGAATCGTGTTCAGTTCATTTAGAACAAAAGTTTAGAAGTTTTAGATGTGCAAGTTCCCAGATCAATCACGAAGGATCAGAGATTCTATTGTTGATTTTGAGGCGAAAGCATGGAGCGTGTGTGGGACCTTGACTGCCTTTGTAGCAACTATCGTTTTAGGTCTTGTGACATATTGTTAAGCATCAGTAATCACTGCTAGTCGGTGTTTTTAACCGACTTTTCTAAAGGATTCGATCTGCTTACAACGGAATTCCTTCCTTTTCGCTATGAGCTTGCTTCTTTGACACAATCAGTTTTACACAGCTATGTTGACGACAACCGGCACTTTCGAGTGTTGGTTAAAAATTACTTACTTTTCCAAAAGGCCAGCGACCCGTGGAGGGTCTGAGCCTGAACTGATGCCGTTTTAAGCTGAAAAAATGGATGAGGCAATAAGTGCTCAGAAATGTTGTAGACTTGCCTTAAGTAAGCTTCTTCGTGATTTAATACATTATCCTTTAACGGTTTATTTGGAAGTAGAAGGTTGATCTTGGTCGTTCCGAAGAAAGGTTTAATGATTTTGTTTGCACTTTTTCAATGCAAATGGTAACCATCTACAGGTTTTCACAGACTCAGTGCAGTGAGGTAAACAGTTGTAGGAATGTTTATCCTCCTCAATAGTGAATCATATGATCGATGAAATCCCTAGACGTGGTCTGTTCTAACAGTTCAGGTCCAAGTCTTGACATTCACGAATGATTGACTTCTTGTTAGAATGAGGTGGTGGAGAATAAGGATCGGGACACTGAAAGCGCGTTATTCGATCGCAGGGAACACTTTCTGTCAGCATCTTCCAAACAAACCTTCTGTAGATCCTTCTCTACACATTCACGTCTACATATTGCTCTTGAAGCTGTAATTTGTTACACAAAAGGTGCTTACACCAATGCCAACTCTCAAAAGGAACAACTGAATAGGGGTCAACCCTCTCTATCTCTGTTTTCAGAGACTCTTCCGTCTGCTCTGTCGGTATAGGTGTATCTATGAAACAAAAATTATTTCCAAGACGAACGACCGACTAAGAAGTCTTCTGTTGTACACCGAAGAGATCATTGAAGTTTTGACATTCAAATGGTGTCACAAAGTTCATCTAGATACAGCTCCCACCATTTGAATGAATGAGACAAGATCCAAGGCCATTAAAACTTGTCATTCATTCTCCAAACCTAACCACGATTCCAATCATCAATTCAATTCCGGAACAGTACCAATAAATCAGTAAAAGAAATTAAATTCTTCTCTTCGAGCATTGAGAAGTCTTGTATCTTGTATCCAGTATCCAAGGTCAAGGCGAGATCGTTTTTTTATAATCTCCCCCCTCAACGAGCTTTACATACCTCACCGACGATTGACTTTTCCTTTCGCTGTAAATCCATTAATCCACGCGATTCTTGTGATCTCTCTCAGTAGTTCGCTTGTGTTACATAAGTTGATTCAAGCCCCACCGGGCAGGCATGCCAATCGATGAATAGTTCTTTTTGTTTGTATCTCTGGGTTTTGAAAAAAAAAAAAAAAAGCCCAAAACAATTAGAATCGAATAAAAATTCCATCTCACGTCCATCAATCATCAATTACGAAGCAAAAAATGAAGTTCTACGACGACGTTCGTGATTTGGAAGCTGATAGTGATGGTCTTCCGTTTCAGTGGTGGGAGCTCCATCGTCTACTACCGTCGTTGGTCAAGATTTTTATCACTGTCACATTAATAATGTGGAAAAGGATCTCATCCTAGAAAAAAATTGCACAAAACAAAATGTAATTGCAACAATCGGTAGGACATCAAGTGCATCAATGCTCTCATGCCTGACACAGGTCCCTTGACTCTTTGCACTCGTTTCACAATAAAAGGTTTTGTCCTTTCGATGAATTATTATCCATGTGCCTTGCTCTCTATCCTGCCAAATCGTGTCTCTCTCTATCGTGGGAATCTTTCCAATTGCGTGCAGTCCTAAAAAGTGTCCTGATCCTTTCTTTATCTAAGAATGGTAGACCCATTTGTAGACACAAGTCACACATCCCATCTTGGTACTGGACGGTTGCATCCTTGTACACATGTGGAACACAAGGATTTATATTAGAATGTCGACTTTGTTTGGAAGAAAGAACCGTACAATGGGATACAACATAGCATGACCTCTTGACATGGAACAATGGTGGCGAGACAAAAAAAAAATACAAAAAAAAACACGTAATCATCTAACCAAGGAGGAAAATTAGATTTCTAGGACTTTTCTTCCCATCCACGGGTTGTCCAGTCTCTTGGTACATGGTAAGTGACAATGCACGTGGTAACTGATGGTAATCCAAAATGTTTTCCATTGTAATTAGGTCGTCGTTAGTCTATAGTTACATGGGAGTGTGTGGTGTTATTGAATTGAGGGCGTGACTTTGCATAGAGAATCCGGAACAAGATACCGCTTTTTTGCCTTAACTTCACGAAAGACTTCAACTTCATCAAGGATGACAAAGAGCTTATAGCTTTAGGAACGCCTTCCCCACCAAATTCGGTTTCAATGAAGCCTGATCCCTTCTCTAGTCTCCAGAGTAGTGCAAGTAATATATGAGTCGTTTTCCCTTACAGTCTTTCTTGTTACAAAGCTTGCTAGGCACTTTTAGGGCTACCTGGAGTGGAAGGTTTGACAGTGCTAAGATCTAAGCAGATCTTTCTTCTGATTAGAGGTAGTTTCAACACTTAGGAAGATTTGACTAACAACGACTAGCAACTGATCTAGCGATATCGTTGTCATTCTCTTCCCGTTGCAAGATCAAGTCCTGAGCTAGGCGTGGATAGCCGTAAGGAGTGCTTAAAATTTTGAAGTATAAAAGCTGAACACGCCACCCAAAAGGCTTATCCAGGAGTCTTCACCTGTTGTTCAGTTCAAGTATCTAGGTTACATGCGACAAGTTGTAAGATTCGCAGGGGTTGGATACTCAGGTCTTTAGGTGTTCCTCTGTCAGTGGAGCATCTCCATCAAGCACTTTTATTTCATAGTTACTCCCCTTCCTGCGTTCATGTGGCTCCATTTAGGACTTTCTTTGAAAATTAGACATTGGTAAAGGCACCCCAATAGGATGGGCCTCTTCTGTAATGATTTCTGTAGAAGTTGCATTGGCGAGATGGAGGAAGCCCTCCCAGCTCGAAGAAAAGCTCACTTAGGAACCAGCTTCTTCCGTTATCTTAACAAACTGGTGAGCACTAGCATAAGCAGCCTCCAGCGCTCCAAAGTAAGGAAGACATGTGGTACAATATCACGGCTCAAAGATGAAAGAAAGAAGTAAGCTTCCTCAAAATCGTAGAACACCGTCCCAGTCCTGCACCCATCTGCCGGAACACAAAATGACACCATGGCTACTTGAAACTCGTCTCCTGCGCAGACCAGAGATCGGGAGGCCTTTTAGGTGTTGCTAAACTAAACGCAACGCCGAAAGACAATCCCTTGCACTGGGTAGTCAAAATCACTGGCTACTTCCAAGGTCACATCAGATGCAGATCTGTATATGTAGACCGTAGGTCTGTTGGACCTGGATCTGTCCAGTGGACTCAACAGTCCTTCTGTTTCTGAAGCATGTCTAGAGTCGAAAGTTTTCCAGCTTATTGTAGCCAAGATTCTACGCTTAGCTCAGCTTAACCTCCATCACTTCAAAAAAAAAAAAAAAAAAAAGAGAATCTCAAGTTCAAGGGTATCGCTCTTGATGGGTTTGAACCTTTATAAGGAAGTGTGTTCTTCTACTTAAGCTGAGGCTCTGTCGGAGAAATGGGAGCACGATAAAGCAATCAAAGTCGCTGTAAGAATCTTCTCAGAAGCACTTATTCTCCAAACATCCAGATTCACTTAGCATCTTCCACGCGGAGTTACTGACAAACCGAGAGACGTGACAGACAAAAACTTCCATTTTAAGTCAAGCCGCTGTCAAGACCATAGATGGGGCTACTTTATCCCCAAAGATGGTTCTACAGTGCAGGACGTTGTGCGTCCGGTTAAGCTGTCAATCCAAGGTCAATTTCCTCTGGGCTTCCAGTCGCAATAACGTTAAACGAAATGAACACAGCTGATGGCCTATCCCAGGAAAGGTAAACCCTTTCCACATTCAGTAAGATGTAGCCTTCCTAGAGGCTCAGCATGCAGTCCACAATAAATACAGTTTACACGTGGACCTAGGTTAACATTTTATCTGTAACCTTACGACACTACCAAAGCCACAATCCAATGTCATTGCTTGAATGACTATAATGACAACGAAACGTCATCATTGAACTTGAACCATCAATTGAGAGAGCAATTCATTAGTCGGATTCAGTGCATGCACATGGCTGGCAATTGATAGAGCCCCCATCCCAATCAGCTGATTTAGGAAAACGACCTCCAGACAGTAGAGAATCTTTCCTGCCTCCACCACCACCTGAATGCGGATCTTGTTCTGAAAGTTGTTTAAAGCACGTTTAATAGACACAAGCTCCCATAAAATGCACGCTAACCGTGGGGCCGCCGCGCCGCGCCGGTAGCCTGCTCGTGTAGCATTTGTCAAACAAATCTGTGTGTGTGTGTGTGTGTGTATCGCATAAGAACTCGAAAGTATCTGAATGGAATCATATGTTGCACACCACATGTGCGATGTGAAGCTATACATAGGCACGAACGTCGGCGATTTGAATAGAGAGCGGGAGAATGAGAATGGAAATGCGAACGAGTGTGACTCTTGAATCTTGAGGAGGTCCGCTGTGATATAATCTTTCGTCTTTTCTTCTTTTTTTTTGCATCTTAAACGTTGAGCTATGCCGTTTTTTTGCTGTTTTTGTAGTTATTGAGCCGCTTGTTGTGTTGACGCATGGCAATAACCTTGAGAAGAATTTCTAGGAATCGTAACGGTCAAATTTTATCGTCTTTGTTTTAAGTTGGTTTTGCCTACATCGCTAGATTTGATAAGAGAAGTTGCAAGTGATAAAAATTGGCGGGAAATGAATCTCAAGGTTCGTGTACAGTGATAGCGCTGTTTTGCGTATTTGCACATACTCAATCCATGTTTTGAAAGCTTGACTTGACGTTTTTATGGGATTTGCATTGCAAAAGCTTGGATGATGGACTAGAGTAGAGAGGTCTTTAGAGAACCTTCGTTTTAAGTATAAGTTTTGGTCAAAGGAACTGATGTAAGACATTGGCTGTAATTACTCAAGTGAAAGGATCGTCCTTAACAAAAACTTGAGAGGGAGATCTAGCGAAATTTTGATCGATACACTGAGGGGGATGGCACACGGCTGAACTCGTTGGACTAAACTCAAACGCCCAGTACTCCAAACTTATGATACCTCTCCTAGCCTTTTCCACTGAAAGATAGCCCCTTAGCCGATTTCTAGCCTGTCATGCACGATAGAGGAACGTTAGTATGTCATTTGCCGTCACGTTATACTCACATTCGATACGATCCTTCAGCGTAGATGTCGCGATACTACACGACCTGGCAAGGACGTGATATCATACTTTTGACTACGCGACTTGTAGGGCCATGCCTGAGTGGTCTGTGAGGTATGGTCGGCCATAGCAGTAGTTTGGACAACATTTACCAACATCTGGCAGATCTCGGGTTCTTGACGAACTTTTATCTTGGAAGAGACACCTGCGTGCGTGCCGGGTTAAGACAAGGGTGGTCTCAAGGCTCTAAAACCTGTTTTCAACACTTTTTCAAGAGCCGCCTTGCCTCCCGTTAATGTGATTTTTACTAGCCAGCTAAATAAAATGGTCCAAGATATATCTTTTATTAATGGCCTTGGATCTTGTCTCATTCATGCAGATGGTGGGGGCTGTATCTAGATGAACTTTGTGACACCAAATGGATGTCAAAATTTCAATAATCTCTTCGGTGTACAGCAGAAGACTTCTTAGTCGGTCGTTCGTCTTGGAAATGAGTTTCGTTCAAAAGAAATTGTAATGTCTGGGGAGTAAGCGAGGCCACCTATACCGACAGAGTGGACGGAAAAGTCTCTGAAAACAGAGATAAAGTCAACCCCGGACTCAGTTGTTTCTACTGAGAGTTGCCATTGGTGTAAGCACCTTCTGTGCAACAAATTATAGCTTCAAGAGCAATATATATAGACGTGAATGCGTAGAGAAGGATCTACAGAAGCTTCATTTGGAAGATGCCGGCAGAAAGTGTTCCCTGCGATCGAATAACGCGCTTTCAGTGTCCCGATCCCTATTCTCCCCCACCAGATTCTAACAAGAAGTCAATCTTTCGTGAATGTCAAGACTTGGGCCTGGAGTGTAAGAACGGACATCTTAAAAAGTAGAATAAGGTCTCAAAGTCTCATTTGAAAGTCATGAGAGTATTGTTGTCTTTCCATGACGGCAGAGACTTCACCGAACAACTGGGGTCTTACGCAAGTTTAGTCATAACCTCTAATCTGAAAATGTAGGTTAGGTTGAGCTAGAGTGGCTGGCGATACACTTACACTTAGACCGGAGTAGGTCTATCAGCTGAACTGTCTTTATGCTGATGTCAGCCAGTTTGTCAAGACTCCCTTTTCTCGGTAGAAACTATCGAGTTACGCAATGTCTGGCAAGTTCGTAAGCCACACAGTTACCTGGAATGTCCCTGTGCCTCAGCACAACTAGAGGTTAAGAGCGGTTTTCGAGTTAAAGATGATAGATTCCATTTGGAGCTTGACTATCGGTCAAAATGGTGATATCCCGCGTAGATATCGCAATGTACTTCAGCCTCCTTCATTGTCATTATCACGGCTTGTAAAACTCTACAGTGGTTGGACAAATGAAAGGAGAAGGACACTCACCCGCCATCTGTCTTTTATTGTAACCCGAGTGAAGTCTGGAGTCCTCTCCAGTTTCGAAGTTTTCATCGAATAAAACTCGATCATTGAGAATGGTGAACTGAACGCTTATTACGTCAAATTATGTTCCTTTCATCACGGTGATCTGGGAAATATATACTCCAACACCGAGGCAGGCAAATTTTGACTATTAGCGACTTGACCACTTCAGCACACCGTTGAAAGATCCGAGCATCTTTTTCCTTTTGCCTCTGGTTTCGGACACCCTTTCATGCGAGCCCTCGGCTCTCTCAGAGTAACCACCATAGAACTAATGCTGGTTGTAAGCTGTTCCTCTTGAAGTTTGATTGTCGCTTTGTTCCCTCCAGTCGTTAGTTCAGTCATGTTCGTTCTCAAGAATTTTCCAAAGAATTTTTGCATGATTGTGACACAGAAGGCATTAGCTTCCTCAAATCCATCCAGCCACGTGCATTCCGCTCGTCACAGAAGGTTCTTGGTTAGAGAATGGGAGTTGCCAAACTATTAACGATCAGTATAGACTCCTGGCCACTGGAGACACTCTCGTAGCTTCAAGGCTGAGAATTTAAAAGAAACTCTTGTTCACATCCTTCGAGGTTGTCCAGTAGTAGTGAGAGCCTTCATTGACAACCAAAGAAGTCTGAGTCACTATAACTTGCACGTCAACAACTGATGTGGTATCAAAGGGAAGCATTACTAGTGGTAGAGGACTCTAGTTGGGCTGTTTTGAGCCAAGATAGGTGCTCTGTGACAAGCGTGATCAGTGTAATTCTTTGATGTTTATGGCTGTGTTGGCTGTCATTTGAGACAGCAAATGGAAAAACAGAATATCCCGCGACTCCTTTAGAGACGGAGGAAGCAGAGGCACAAGGACAAGGTGCAAGAGCAAAGGTGTCAAATTTAGTCAACAAAGAAACCTCATCCAACTTCGAATCCAATTTTTTCTTTCAAAAACAAGAATTGACCTTAAAACGGAACCTTGTGGTACTCTTACAGTTTCACTGTCATCCCAGGTTAGGAACTTCAAAAGTAACGTAGGACAGCCTCGTCAATTGAAAAAATAAATACGTTTGCACCAAATGAAGCACCTCTTTGGTTCGGTTAGTCATTTTCGAAGCAGGGTGTCACCATCGGTTCTTGCAACAAAAGTGTTAAGTGGATTGCTCTTATGATTGACCAAAGAGTAGCTAAGAGTTACCTTATTTCATTCTTTAATGGAAGCCGCCTTAAAGAAAACCATTGATTGCACAACACAAAAAGAGAGAAGAAGGAGTTTGACAAATAAAAACAGATGCACTTCTGTTGCGTGATTTCCTGGAACGTATCCTCACTGTCCTTCACAAACAGTGAATCCGATTGTTGTTGAGTAAATATAATTTTCGCAGTTAAACCTACGAAAACAAAGCCAAGGCTTGAGGAGAAATAACTCCATAATGGGTGTGTCCCATTGGGAAAGGATATTTAAACTAAAAAATTATCCTTTTGAGCAAAAAAAAATTGAATGGAACTGAAATCCTTTTCTCCATTCATGGCCCTCTTTCTCAGCAACACTTTCAGTAGGACAAAGTGACAATGACGCAACAGTTTCTCGTGACAAAAAAAAAAGGATACAAGACCAACTGCTGTGACTAAATTGAAATTTTAGTCACCTGGTTGGGAGTGGAATTTCCACAGGATCTATTGGGGGACATTTGGATACTCGACATCCAATTCCATATCCTTTTTGGATAAAGATCGTGTTGCTCATCTAAATCTCATCGACGCCAATGTGCAAATTGGCAGATTTATTCAATTCAAAGGCTGTTGTTGAATATTGATGACCTGCTGTGACAGAGGTCCTTAAAATTTGAAATTCCTCTGTCAAGTGTATGTGTGTGTATATTTTTCTCATCATTTTTGCAAGGTTTGACGTTGGTCAAACACTAAAGACATTCATTGTCTGTCGTGTCTCTTTGGTGAAGAAGGAGAGAGACAAGGTTCTTAAGATTCCTGAAGTGGAATTTCGGCATTTTTTAAGAGGTCATGGTGAGGTATTCTTTGATGGTTTTCTTGTTGACTGGTTTGGCAATAATTGACATGCGGTATCCAGCTGAAGTTGTTTTTTTCTCTGAGTCTCCGATCAAGTGTCCCAATTATGATGCTGAGCTGTCTCCTTCCTTGTATCTTAAGAATTCATTCAGTTCTTTGTGTTACGGAAAAAGGTTTGCTTTGAGGTTTTTGTTAACAATTTTCATCTCAAAGTGTGTGTCAGTCTTATTCACAGGAACGGGGGCGGGTTTCAAATTGAATCTTTTATCAATTCCAGTGTGCCGTTGTTTGAGATAAGAAATTAACGAGTGGGAAAAGTATTTAAGAAATTTTAACGACTTTCCGTTAAGTTCTCAGAATTGGAGGTCCCACTTTTTGATAAGAGACGACTTTTACTTGAGACTGGGGTTTATCCATATAACTTCGACGTCAATTCCAATTTGATTCAGTCCTCGAATGTTTAAAGAAGTCTGATTGTATGATGTATGTCCCTAATGCCAAAAATCTATCAAAAGCTAGTCATTGAGCCAACAAACAAAGATTTGAAACCAATAATAGGAGTACACAACCTCTGTCAGGTCAGCAAACTGACTATACAGCTCCTGATAGAATGCACAACAACTGATAGAATGCAGGGAATGTACGACACATGGCTATACGCATAAACCCGGCAATGGGTCGAAAAGGAAATGATTTACAGTAAGGGAGAGGCAGACCCAAGTCGCTGAATTCTATGACAACAAGCAGAGAAAGCAGCGAATGGAATTCAGAATCAGTAAATAGAAGTGATCACCCTCTCCTCGGATGAGGAAGAATACCAAAGAATGTGCTCAGGATCAGGTTGAACCCTTTGACATTCTCAGAACCTATATTAAATGAGAAATCTACGAATAAGGCACTCTCAGGCGAAATGGACTTGCCCAAATCCTGGCCAACTATTGTACATCAACAACCCGCCTTCATTCTTTGCAAAGAATATTTCCCGTAGATGCAAAGAGAATAGGACGACGACCTCTTCGGACTTATGGGGATAGACACAATAGGTATGGAACAAATTCCAAGAGACAAATTCTTCCTTTAAGGAAGCTAGGTGGTCAAGCCAAATAAAGATCCCAATCGTGGATGTTTCGCCGAGTTAAATCGAACAAAAACCACTCAAGATAAACGGGGAAGGACATGTCCTCCGAGGGACAAATTCTCCGGAGTAGAATCTTCTTAGGAAGCTAGGTGGTCGCCAAGCCAAATATAGATCGCAATCCCTAGTTAAATCGAACAAAGATCACTGAAGATCAACAGTGAATGCCATTGGGAAACTAAAGGACATGACCTCCTCTTAAAATAAAGTGTCCCGTCTTCGGCCTCAAATGTCCACCTTTTTGATTTCAAAGGAATTTTTGCCTTACGGCGGAATATCAACCCAAACTCCATCGTACTGCTTCCAGCTTGCGATCCATCCTTCCATCAGCTCTAGCCTACAGGCTTCAGACAGGAAAGGTAAAACAACCTTCTGGATTGGGATTAGAATACTTAGTCGGATTTGAAGTCTAAAATACAAAGATCACAATAAAACTTCCCGCAGTTGACCAAAAGATCAAAGGTCTCGACTAAGGTGACTACCACCCGAAGACTCTTTAGTGAAGTACTGAAGGATCATCTCATAGCAGTGGTTACAGATAAGATCGGTCTAGTCGGCAACATATCATCCGAGCAGTAGAACAAAGTCATGGCTAAACTAGTTACTGACTTCCTTTAAGTCATTGAGCGAATTCCAAGCCCTCCCCTGACCATTCGCGACAACGGAATATTTACAAATATTTACAAAATGACGAACATTGTCTGCACAAAATACGGAACGAAAGGAGTCTGTACCTATAGGGCTACTTAACGAACTTTCCCTTAAACAGAAAAGGAATTCATTATGCAAGGTTTCCTATACTCTACATGGACCTCGACTTTGTTTTAAGTGGGGGGACAAGCCATCCAACACAATCTATGGTTGATGATCGAAAACAGTGAGCTTCGAGCGTCTAGCTCTAGTGAATTCTGATACAAGAAAATAGATTTGTCCCCAGGCACTTAAAGAGCTTTCGCAGATGGAAAACACCCACAAGGCTGATTCTCTACAACTGATATACATATGTGACACATTCCCATCGACAAACGACAATAATTTCGCATTCGTCACACTCACCAGCCGACTCTGGTACACGTTTTCATCGGCCACAAGTGCGCCACCCAAGGAGAGAGACTCAGAAATGGGGAATCATTTCAATACCAGATTACCTGGCTTATACCTACCTGTGGCATGAAACTTGAAAAGGGTTGACATATCTGCGAAATGGATTACGACCAACTATGTCAGGGTCATTGTCCCCCCGATCGAAATTAAAGAATTCCACTCGCCTACAAAATATGTACAACTTCGGGACAAATTAGGAACATAAGACAGCAAAAGGTTCCAGACTTAGCCTCGATTTTCGGAGGACGATCCACAATGGTTATAGAGATCGGTTGGGATGGGATGGATTGTCTGTTTCCTTTTTTTTTCTCGTGCATAACTACACGTAGAAGGATTTCGGTTTTTTGTTCTCCCATACTCGTACTCGTATGCCTTTGTGTTGGTATGCGTCCAAAAATATACATTTTCCAATAAACATTCGACCAAATGATCGTTTCAAATTTTCGCGCCAAAAATTCCATCTCATTCCGTTTTCGAAGAGATAAACAAGTTTTTTAGTGCGTTTTTGTTCGTTTTAACTTCTTGTTTATGTTTTGTGTTATGTACTGGGTGCCGGTACCAGTGCCGGTGCCGGTCGTGTCTGTTGATTAAATTTTCTCGTCTTTATTGGTCTTCGGGACGACGGACGTACGGAATGTTGTTAGAGAGAGGCAGTGATTTGATCTTGAGCCGCCAGCTATAACCATCATTATCATCATCACCACCACCACCGCCGTCGATGTCGAGGTACTTTGCGCGATCAGAATTGGTTGATAAAATTGGGTTTTGCGTTCCTCAAAAATCGTGTCGAATGATATCATTGTAACGGAAACAGAATGGTGACGGTTCCAAGGCAACTATCACAAAAAAAAAAGGTTAAATTAGATATTTAGGTGACGGGGGTTGTAGTAAATATTGAAATAGATTGCACGGGTTTGACATTTATTTGACGTTTGTCCATGTCCCGGTGGTTGTTTGAAATAGTCTTTGGAAAGACGCCGTAAAATTTAAGATTTAAGATGGAAGGAGTAGAAAAGACTGGAGAACTAGTTCCTTATTCTAGTCGATACCAGGAATTGATGAAGTCAAACAATGGGATTCAGCTTCTTGCCGGACATTTGAGCCAAAAGCCTGTTGTGAATGGTACTCTTGTATGCACTGCGACCTTCTGGTCTATTGTGACTTCCGGGCTAACCTCGGCGGGGTATTTTCAAAGTTATTTTTGAGAGGGATGTGCTCTGATTAAACCTTGGGCAGAATAGTCCGCCTTTTAGACAACCTTATCTAGACCAGATTCTCTGAAGAGACTGAGATGCGAGTGTATGGTTGGTCCTTTCTTAACTGATCAGTGCTCCAGATGATTATAGAATGTGTTCTGGAGTCTCGCTGGACTCGTTTTAAGGGCCCTTTCTTAGTTAAGTCCAGTTTTCTTAGGTGCTCTTGTTTTGAAACTTTTCAGTTATAATCCCCAAAGAGTGTCTCAGGTTTTGAAGGCTTTTCTACTTCTTGGTCCTGTTCTTCTTCTTCAGTCTCTCCTGAATGCTTTTTTAAGGGTTTAAGTCTGCTGCCCGTTGTCAAGAGCTAGGGAGTTTACCTCTTCAGTTTCCTTAACTTGGCCGGGTAGCCAACAGAGGGTTATCCACTTCAGAGTCCATATTCTGTGGGTTCATGACTTAAGGTTTTCTTACAACTAAGCTTGACAGAAGGGGAACTTTGTTAAGGAGAACCTTTGCGATCCTTAGAATCGTTTTATTTGCCATTTACTCTAACAAGACCTCCATTGCAGCAGTGATCAACGATGAAGAGATACGCTAGCCTTTGTACTTTAATGAGGGACCCCCTTGTTGTGACTAGGCTGGTTCCCTCTGCTCAAGTGGTTGATGGTCGCCATCGAAGGATGCTTGGATCACATTCTCAAGATTTACCCGTCAGACCCGTCCTGCATATCATGAGGACATGGATGGCTTTACAAGATATCTCTTGTTTTTTTTTTTTTTTTTTTCAGATGAGTCTGCTGTCTCACTCGTCGTCGCCGAGAGTTTCCTCGAACTTTCCTTCCATGTCGTCAGCATAGCCCTGACATTTGGTTAATTTATCAAGAAGTTCAACTAGGCTCTTCATAGATAGAAATAATACCCCTCGCTAAGGATATTCCTTCGTTATATTGACCCCCGCCGTTAGAGTGTATGCTGAACATGTGCATTCTGGCTAAGAGACTCGAACCTCGAACCACGATTGGATGTCATGATCTGGTGGTTGTGCAATAGGCAAGATATGGCCATCTGTTTGCTTCTTTCATGGTATCCGGCGGTTGTTTGTACCGAAGGTACCTTGTCTGTCTTGATCAACAACCACGCGGTTCTTCAAGGCGACGTAGTGACCAGGTACCAAAGAATGATATTAAACTGTGCACCTCTCTGGTTTAGAGATGAGCAAAAGGTCATCACCACGTAGGCTGCTAGGGATTTGATTGCTGCCTGGCTATCGAGTCGGTTTGCAGACGAGTGTTTGGTTTGCCTGATGCACAAGAAATCCGACCCTTCAACGATGCCAACTTTAGAGCTTTCAGTCTCCTAAGCATCGCTTGCAAGATCCAACGTATCTGCCATATTGGTTCGACACTTGATTGGACCCTATCAGGACGGTTTTGGGCCAGAAATATTCTAGGAAAAGCCAAAGAAGTCTTAATTGATATTCTCAATCTCTTTTTAGATTTTAAGGCCGTCTATGACAACAATTATAAAGGTGAGCCCTACAGAGCAACGTCTAGTTTTACCATCCCTATCAAGCATGAGAGAATACTCACGTCTCCAGGATGGCCGATAAAGTTCTCACCGAGACCTTGAATGCCAAAAAGGGTTTAGACTTCTTTAACATCGTTTTGGACCGGTTTTTTTTTTTAAACTGACAAACCAACATCAAAAACACAATCTTTCAAAAGTCGTGCACCCCTGACGTAAGGAACTTTGTCTACCTTGACGCTTAAACAACGAATAACTTGCCGATCGCTGTTTCTTTGGCATGAGAAGGCAATTGAGGAGTTAAGCCCTTCATCGCAGTCCAACTCTACATCGTTAAAGCAAAGACTCTATTGGAGGCGAAGGAAGATATCCTTGGTCAGATTGAGCAAAAAATTAATTGGTCCACTTGCATTGGGTTCAGAGAAGGACGAACTATACGAGCTATACAGCGACATCGACAAAGTCAAAGATGGCTAAAACATGTAATACGAATGTTCCAGTCTGAAGAGACAATGCAGTGGAGGAAGACCTCGCCTTAGAAGGCACCTCAACAACTGCGCAACTGTTCCTTAAGTTGTCACAAAACTCTGGACAAGAATAATAATGTGTTTCCTCGATGGCCAACATCCTTTAACGACCCCAAACCTTCAGCACTGCACTTGACACTAGATAAACAGGATATTTGAGGAACATATATCTATTAAGTTGTTTTCCTCTTTGAAATGCCAATCATGTCTTTAACATGGTAATCCAAAACCACACCCCGATCCTATTTCCAGAATCACTGTCAAGTGACCACCACCAACCTCATCCTGGTCTGCATTACAATGGAACTACGCAATCCTCCGTGTGACATGAAACTAAATCTCATTCAAGTGTTTTGCGCGCACTTGAAACTCCGATTTTAGACGGAATCCTTGTGCAGAGACTCCTCTGCACTCATTCGCCGATAATTGTTTATGTCTATCTCTGGAGAGATTTATGTGCCAAACCACCAGCATCAGCAGCATAATTGCATTCTCGGTTCCTCTCTCCTGGTAGCGGCGGCGATGGAACACAACTCAACCTAACGACAACTGAAAGTGGGTGTTGGCAATATTTTGTAATTCGATTCCCATGCTCTCTGGACCATGCCTCATTGGAGTCTCTTCGACTTGGTCGGTGTTTCAAGATCAAAGATTTCCACAAAAATCTTTAAGGTATCCATGCACACACATACTCGTGCACAGAGCAGAACAGCAGCATACATTGAATGGAACTTGTCGGTTGGTTGGTTCTAAGTTTAGTCAGCATGCCATCCACCCAGCGCATCTCGTCCCGTTTTTGGGGGCTTTAGAGGGGTTGCCTTTGCACTCCAATGAAATATTAAGTCTGGTAATCGCATTGCCAATGAATAAATTCCATTCGCCAGTTTTTTTTGCAAACATCTCTTCTCAATGGCACTGCGGGCCATCAAAGGCTTGGAAAGAGACTCCAAAAATGAACCTCTCAAACCTAACGATCATGGAAAGGATCCAACGAACTGAGATCTGACGACCGACCGAAGATAAAACAAAACGTGGAACCAAAAATCACTTAAAAGAGCACGGCGAGTGGACAAGGATGAGGATGAGGACGAGGTGAACGACGACGACCGACGATAAGAAGATAAACACAAAAGTGAATTGAATATGTGAGCAGAGCCGTTCGGCCGGTCCAATCATATGTTTTTTGTTTTGGAACGAGACGATGGCACGTATCCCTGTGTTGGTGTGGTATGTGCTATGTACACGCCGATAACTCCTTTTATCCTTTTACACACGAAATAATAAACATAGCACCAGTGCCAGTGCGAGTGCGAGTCCCAAGGAGGCTTTCGAGTTCGAGTTCAAGTTCCCTTTTGTTTTGGAATCTTTATTTTTGAATGACCGTGCGCAGCCACACGGAGCAGTAATCCTTCGCCGGGGGTTTTCTTGGAATTTCTGTGCCATATACCCACCACTACACACCATCATCATCGTCGTCGTCATCAGTAGCAAAAGCAGGAACACCACTTTGTATTCACTTGTGGTGGCAGTGATTCGTTGGGACTGTGTGAGAGGAAGGCTCCGTAAAATAAAAAAACGGTTAAAGAATCGCGGAACCTATACACATCCATCGGCGGAGACGGTACAGGTTATTTGGTGGCGCAGTGATTCGTTCGTGGATTCCTTTCCATCGTCACACACATGTGTTTCTTCGTTTTCGTTTTGGGGTAGCGCACTCTTCCCGCCAAAAATGCAAATTGCTGCGCGACTTAGGTTGGAACTGGATGGAGACGGAGAGGCAAAATACAGGGTGGTGAACACAGGCCGGCTAAGTGGCAGAGTGTCGAGGGTTTTTTTCTTTTTGTCTCTTTTCTGTGCTGTGTTCGACATTCTTTTGCTGATATGCTGTGTCGCTTTTGTTGTTGTTTCTGTTGTTGTTGTTGTTGTTGGTTGAAGTGTATTGATCTTCTTTAGGCTCGAGAGGTTCGAGTGTGGGCAAATGTGTGTCGGTGGTAATTTTAATAAGTTGTCCGAGAGATAAACGGATGAAAAGTGGAGAGTGTTGTTGAGCTAAAGCTTGAAGGGTGAAGGAAGGGCTTTCAGTTTGTTATGATAAAGTCGATCTGTGAGGCTTTGGCGGTGCTGTAGGACACTCCGTGGGGGGTTCGAAGTAATCTTTGTAAATTCATAGAGTTGACTTTAGGATAAAATGGTTTAAGCCCGATGAAGGGAAATTCCTCTTTCAAACAAAATTTCAGGGAGGAGCGTAGGGGGGAATAAAAGACCGAAGATATTGTGACAGGTATCGATGCAGTAGTCCTTATCGATGGTTGAAAGATGTACTACAGGGACGGGAAGCTAACAGAATAACGCACTTAAGGTCACTTCGCGGTCATCAACCTTTTATCAACATCAAGCTTCTTCAACCCCGGGCGGGGCAATGGGGCGGCAATACATCTCTTCCATCTTTCCCAGACTGCAAGCTAGGTATTTCAGCTGGCGGTCGTCAACCCTTACTCTGCGTAATTCCCATCAACCTAACATTCTTTCCTTTCCTAGGCACGTAACTTACAACTCGGTGACTAAGTGCCGTGAGATTCTCGATTATTTGATGTCGAAACGAGGCTAAAGGCTATGATTCGTGGATTATCTTGGTTGGAGTGTTCTTTGGAATGAGAACACAACTCTTGCTTAGTGTCTCCACTGATACTCGCCACTAGCTAGAATCAGACGACCTTAAAGAAATTGTAGAAAATGTTTTGAGGGTCAATCTTTTCTTTGGAGTTTACCAAGCTTGAACGAAGAACTAAGGCATTGCCAAAGAAGATGCCATAACAAACGGATCGAATTAGATGTGACTTCCTTCCTTCTAGCCACCATGCCCTGGTACCTAACAATTTTGATTTTAAATCAGTTTTCAAGGTGGTTGGCGATTATGGATGCCTAGATGCGAAGGGATAGGTCCAAAACTCATTGACCAGTGCATCTTCCTTGTTCCTTAGTCTGGAGTGTTTGGAGTTGTTACTATGTAAGAGCCCACGTGGTTTCCAGGTAAGCGAAACAGCTTCAAAAGCACTCTGGATCTTATTTTCCACCAGAGCTAGCATTTAGAGAACTTCGATCACACCTAAGTCTAAGCACCAAACCTGCTTCAGCTATCAATGATGCCCCATGGCAAGAGGATCGCAATTGTCTACAATTGGGAGGAGCTGCAAAATTGAAAATGGTTGCAGCTAGCTAGCGATCGAGCTGGCTGGAGACCTTTGTTGGTCTCCATAATAAGGGTTGGCAAACAAATCTTTCAGCAGTACGTCATACTTGCCGAAGAGAATACACCAGAGCTCTGCGGCTACATGAAGACAAGTCATAGTTGATTGTATGTCTTCTGAGGCATTACGATGGAGCTTCTCAGGGATCTATACGTTCATCAAGACTTTTTTTATTAGCGTCACAAGCAACTTGAGCGTTACATAGTGTCCATAAAGTGAAGCTCAACATCGGGACTGCTCCTTCTCTTGTTCAAGACTCAAGTTGGTCTGGAACTTGAGTATTGTTCTCACGTTTAGAGTTCGACCCTTAAACAATCTTTTAAGCTTCTCGACTGAGACGACCAGTTAGCTTAATTTTCGAATTGTAAAGGGCTCTACGGGAGCCTGGTCTATCTTTTTACGTTGATAAAGAGACTTGTGTGGCGTTATGATTTGACACGGAACTGTGTGGCTAACAAATTAGCCAGACACAGCTGTCAAGGAATAGACAGTAGGAAGCTCGACCTTGCAATGAAGCAAATCATAGATGGAAACATCTTGACTATCGCACCGATGCTAGGCTTATCTGCCCTCGATCCTAAGGGATTGAGAGCGTTAATTCGACTTAAAAGAGAACAGACTTCGAAACTAACGAACGTTCTTACAGGGCACTGCATCCTAGGCAGACATGCTCAAGGTTTGGGTATTGCATCCAACGATTTCTGCAGGAGCAGGAGAGACGAGAAAGAATCTGTTGTACACGTATCCCACCCTGAATGAATGATCTGAACACCGCCTGCACGGCCGATCTAAACTGCTGCGCTAAGGAATCCAAACAGTGTCATGAACTCATGAGTAGACTGTAGATCGACCCTCACAGTGGTGTCACTTTTGGTCTCAATGCACCTCTTCTCAGAGAACCACTTCAAACTAACGACGACCTGACTTGACTTGATTACATCTATCGTCTTGGAACAACCCTCGTCTTAACTTCCATAGCAAGAGTCTTTCTAAAAGCCGAAGTCTAGCTTAAAATATACAATCTACAACCGAAAGAAGGGTTCAGAAGGTTAGCTATTACACTTTCCATCTCATGTCCGGAACCCTAAGTGAACGTATAATGACCACAATCTGAGTGAAGGCTGCATCTCGAGATGCCTAACCTAACCTACTATAACCGAAAAGTTGCATTTGGGTGTTCGGACAATCTAAGCTTAGCTTCAACACCAGTGATAGAAGCTTAGAGTCTTTTATAAAGGATTTCCATTCCTAATACCGGCTCAACCAACGCCTTTTAGAGAGAAAAGGCTTCGTATAAGCACTCTCCTCTTCATCAGGCTTCAAGTGACTGAAGCCTTCATCAGCTTCTATGAAGATTACGGTCCGAGGTGACTTTTACTGGGCTTGAAGAATCTATTGCAAACTGCAAGAAGTCGGAATGGAGGCACTTGAAGATCCAAATGATCCCCTCTTACCTAACGAATGAAGGAAAGGAAAGTGCCTCCCCGATCGTAGACCTTAGGGACTATCTTCTAAGGAAAAACCCAAATCCTTGCGATCCGGACATCATAAAAGAGCTCTAAGACATCCACCAACGCTTCCAAAATAATCACGAAAAACCTACTCTCCTCCGTATCTGTCGCCACCATCATCAAACCATCCCACGACTGGGAAACCACATTCCTGGGATATTTCAAGTGTTAAATTGTCGTTTGTCTTTTATCGCTGTCGAGAGCTGTTTGTTCTCGCTGCTTGCAGTCCGACAGATGAGATTGGTTTGGCCAAAGAAAAACAAAAAGACGACGAGGATCCTAAAATATTGCATCTCGCAGCAGGAAGAGGCTATACACTCGTGTAGCCAAGCCGTGTAGACGACTCCTTGCTTGGATTGTTTATTAAAATTGCATTCCTTTTGCTTGGTCATTTGCTCCGCTGTGCGTATTCCCAGATCTCTCTCTCTCTCTCCAGGCCGGGTCTGTGTTGTTGTTATTTACACTCTCTCTTGTGCCCACTGTAAGTGTAATTATTGTTATGCTGCATCTCCGTTTACACAGATACACACTCACACCATTGACGTGATGATGTGGAGGAGAAAAATGATAAAAATTGCGCCAAACCTGCAGCCAATATACACGCGTTTGTCCTCAGTCCCATCCCAGGAGGGATCATATGTGGAGAGACCTTTGGTTGTTTTTTGTTGGTCTGTCTGAGGACTTATAAATTGGTTCCCATAGGCAGAGTAAAAGAGACATATTCCCTGTCTGTGGCTCCCTTTTACACTTGTGGTCGATGACGTCGCTTATGATTTTTGCTTGATCATCATCATGCACAAGACTCGGTTTCATTCTATTTTTGTGGATATTCCTGGAAGAGCCCCCGAAACCATGGTGTAGCACACCATTGAGGATTCACTTTGTCAAACGTTTTTGTTTTTCACGGTCGTCCTCTCCCGGAGAGTGCTTTATGGTTCTATTCACTAGTCGTCGGCGGTGCGGTGTGTAGGTTGTTTGGGGTGTTCATGTGGGTCTCTCCCTCTCTCTCTCTCGCTCTCTTGGCATGGGAGCATAAATTATATTTTTGGAATTTTTATTTGAAAACCAGAAGATGTTAGATTCCATTCGTTTCAGTGGGGGGCTTATGTCGTTTTGGGTTATTAATAAATTGTCCCCTTTCTAGAGACGACTTGGAAGGAAACGAACATTATTAGCTGGTCTCAGCTCTACTTCTTGAAGGGATGGTAAGCAGGAATACTTTTGAAGATCCTTTGGGGGGTATATTGAGATTGTTGAGGTAAACTTCTTCCTCTCAGATGAGGTAGATCAGCATAGGAAGACACAACGAAACCTCTTCGACGAGCTAGCTAGATAAAAGGAACGTAAACAGCCTGTATCCTAGTGTTTCCCTTATTCGCATGCATATGATCTGAGGCTCATGAGCCTTCATCTTGTAAACCACTTAAACCATGAATTGATTTTGGCTAAAGGGATAAGGGATAGTGCCAATCTGAAGGGCTCAACGTAAACCCTACAGAAACGATCATCATCCACTTTATCAGGAAGAGAACACGAAAACTGTCAACTCAAGGGAAGTCAAGTATTTAGGAGTATTTTTCTAGATCAAAGACTTGATCTGGAATCATGATTTAAAGACACGCCCTCACAAGAACGCTCTCTGGTTATTTTCCACACTTTTTGAGATACATCTGCTCCTACCTTATCATCATAGTCCCTTTTGTCTTTTATGCATCATTCGCACACTTGCCACACTTACAGCCTTTGAAACTCTCCTAGACTTTCCTCCCTTACAATTGAAAGATTAGAGATTGGCTTCAGCTTGCGTCGGGATACCTAGACCCTAAATTTTGAACTTAACCCTTCGATTTGCTTTACAGACTTCTTGCCCACTTGAGTGAACTGAAGTACCCAAAATGTACTAGACGCAACCTCCGTAGAAAATAGATTATCATCTTTTCCGACACCCAGGCAGCGATAGAAGCTCTTAGCTGTCAGTGCTTCTCCTCAAACCTTGCCTGAAGCTCCTTAAACATCCTTTAGCATCGAGCTAATCATAACAAAATGCCTATCTGTTGGGATTGCCGATTAGTTTGTCAGACAAAAAGCTCAATCAACGTTTTAGGATCCGTTTTTCTTATACGGCGGCGTATCCACCAACTTTTCAGAGCACCTCGGAGGAACTCCAAAAAACTACAGGACTTCGATAATCTAGAAAGCTTACTAAGAGAAGTCAAGAAATGTTTCTCAGCACTTCCTCACTGGAAACTGCTTGTTCAACTACCATCTCAACTCTTTCGGACAAGTGCCGAAGACTCTAAGAGACTCTTGAGCAGATTTTGTGCGAATGTCCCGCCAGAGTTCGGCGATGAGAAAAACACTTCCGGAAGGATTCATCTTCCCAACAACAGTCAACCATTCAACCGCAAGTACAATTCCGAGGTTCCTTTATGACCTCCATTTGACAAGACCTACTCCTTACTCATGCAAACGTGCTTTTGAGAAAATTCGGGGCTTCAAGTCGCACGTGGTAGCTGTGTCGGTTTTCCAAAAGGAATTCACCCCATGTACCTTTATCGATATATGCTTGTACAAGGGCCTTTCAACATCATAAACACCCTTTCTCTGATTAGACCCAGTCGTAGAGATGCATTTGTCATTTCTGGACTCCTTGCTGGACACTGTGCCGATAGTATCAACACAGAGCAGCTCGGGGAACAACGACTTTTGTAAAAGCTGCAGTGACCTGCTTTGCGACTGTCCTGTCCTAGTCAATCAAAGAATGACTCTGGCAGTCACTTCTTCGACGAGGTGAAAGACCTTCTGAGAGGTTACTCTTTTTCTGTTGCCAGTATCGCAATCAATGCGTGCAATGAACTCAAACGTAGGGTCGCCTATGAAGTCTCGGGAGAATACCCAAAGACAGCAGTCTTTTTAGAAGACGAAGCAACGTGCACCGGATTTATGAAATCGGATCGCTCTCATAGATCGGAAGCAGGAGGAAGCTATGAGCCATCGATGACAGTTTCTTAATTATCATGACGCCATACAATCTTAACGCGTGAGACTGTCGGCAAGCTCAAGCATGCGAAATGAACTTCATTCTCAATGAAGGCGAACAATTTTGTATGCGAATTCCTCCACCAAGACCCTATTGTTGACTTCGATGCCAGAACTCTCCCAAGAGCACCAACCTTGGCTTAAATATCCAAAGTGACATCACCCAGCATAACCATAACCATAATCTGACATCAAGCTTGTCAACCTTGACATCAGTTTCGTTTACCACAGCATAACACACACAAATTATCGTATGTTTCCCGTTCCAGATGACCGTATTCGTATCTTGTATCTCTGAATCGTTTAATTGCCTCCAAAGCTCGATAGAATCCAGTTTATGACACAAATTGATTGACATTCGACAAAACAAGCGAAAAAAAACCAACAAAGCTTCGAGTATCGTTCCTAGAATCGACCACAAACATTTCAACATCGTGCATCTCACACCCGCAACTGGAATGAGAGAGACTGTGACTTGTGCCTCGGGGTGTCAAAGGCTGTAAAACTTCTCAATTGCTGGTCCTCCAAGAGCGGTTAAAGTGTTAAAGTGAACGGAGATGGCAAAGAAGAAACGAAGAGAGGAAGAGCAAGTGCAAAAAAAAAGAAGAGGCAAACCAACAATTTTGGCGCCAAAATCTTCACCAACACCAATGAAACGAAAAGTGAAACAAGAGAAAAAAAACGACGATAAGCTGCCGGAGGAGCAAGAGAAGAAGATGTGTGTGGGGCGAGGCGGCGATCACAACCGTTTAATTATCACTGTGTCAACAGTTTTCGTTATTTTCATTCCGCTAATGTGTATGCGCAAGCGCGACCGGCCCTCTCAGGCTCCGGGAACGATGAGATATTCTTCTTCGTGCACTATTTACGCAACATCTCTTGAGAGATGTATGCGTGTGTGTGTGTGTGTTTGGGGGAGATGGACGATGCTGTCGGCAAATCGACAAAAAGATGCACAAAGTGAGCAAGACGGGGGATGAGGACGGTGATGACGACGTTGTTGGATGGATTTTATGTTGATGAGAATTTATGGGATTCTTCTGTTTGGGCTTAACGAGGTTTTAATGTGAAGAGAGAGGGAGAATTGGATTGGGGTGGACGTGCCACAAACGAACGGAGTGAGATGTGCGTGTGCAACAAGTGCAACATGAATGAAAACGTCTGTGAGACTGAGGACTGCGAGGAAGAGTATTTAAATTACTTTCGACGGTCTGACATTATGATGTGAATGTTATGTAACACCATTACGGTTGCGGTGTTCGTTGTGGTGATGATGGTTACATTTTTGGAGAAGATGCTGGACATGAGCGGGTGTCGCGAGAGCAATGACATTGAAAAAAAAAAAAAGTCACCGGTGACCGGTTTTGAAGGGTTCAGATGGGTGTATGAATGCGGTAACAGGTACTTGTAGGCAGAGGAATATCCGGTCTCCTTACTTCGATTATCACATTGATCTGGGGAATGTGGGAAGTGTTTAAGGTGTCTGTTGGGATGATAGACTTACGCGCTACAGGATCTGTAGTGTCCCATCACAAGTTGTACTCAAGACTAAGGCGCTTCTTCCAACCTGGCTTCCGTGGGTATCTCGAGTGGGCTTACACGGTGGAAGTAGGTCCAGACGGTTTAAGAATCAACTACATGGCCCCGTGGTTCTCTAAAATATACCCAAGGGTTCCGTTTCCATGCGAAAAATGCCAAGTAAGGAAACCCGGTAGTGCTAGTCGTTTAAGTCAGGTCTAGATATCGAAAGCCATTCTTAAGCAGCTGGGATATGTCTAGGGTTTTCACTTTTCAGTGTACAATGCCATGTGAAGAAGCCAGTCCTATTTGTAGTTAATTTTTGATTAAACCGGGTCTAGTAAGAAGCTCGACAGGTTCTTTAACGCTTGCCCAATGTACATTCATGTCCAGAGATATATCGAAGCCGAAAATTGTGTGGTAGGGTACCTTTTTGTATCTCTTTTTTCCGTAGTCCTATGGAAAACTTTTCACTTCAATTGAGCCAAGCTGACCTTTCTGTCAATGCTGGTCTCATGCAGACTATCACCAACAAATGACTTAGTGACAGAAGGATTGAGAGAGACCCTCTATACCACTAATACTGGTCTTCCAAGCGAAGACATATGCAATCCTAATAGCCATGAGCTACATTGTAAGAAACAGGTGAAACGGTCGGAGTATCTGTGTCTGAAGGGACAGCCAGTCCGCACCTAAGGCATTGCTTAACCCTTTGATCACTACGAGGACAGCTCAAGATTAAATTCTTTGACTCTTGGCTAGGTCCCTGGTTAGACTGGAATTCTGAGACAAGGCAGAGGGAGACTTTGCATTAACGGAACCAGTTTACGGTCTTCCTGCATCCTTGGTTAGTGCTACCCTTGACGATTGGATCTCTTACGAACGCAGTTGTGTATGGCATGGCTCTCTAAAAAGCAGGACTAAAATAAATCTCACGGACGGCTTGCTTTCCTATTATGATTGTATAAGAGTACTGCACTGCGACTTCATGGTCTTTTGTGCCCCCTGCCCCCTGTACCTTGGAGAGGTACATACACCAAACCGTCATACACTCTTACTTAGCCTAGGCCTAGGAAATCTGAGGATGAGAAGTGGGTCTGTAGTTGGTATATCCTTATCTGACATGGGATCAATGGCCCGCAAGACTCCAAGATGCATTTTGGAGACTCACTGGTCTCATTGCAGAATCTAACTTCTTCCACTATCCCTAGTTTTCTCAGGTGTCCTTTGAATCCGCAGTACCCCATTAGGAATTCTGTAAAGATTGACTGCCTCAGAACTTGGAAGTTAGGTCTTCTTGTCCGGGTTGATGCATGCTTTGAATCTTTTCCGGTTGAAGTTCCCTAAGACTTTGTTAGTCTGCCTCAGACCTTGAAGGTTAGGTCTTCTTGTTTGGGCTGATGAATGCTTTGAATCTTTTGCGGTTGTAGTTGCCTAAGAGTTTCTTAGCCTGACTCAGATCTTAGAGGTAAGGTCCTGTTCTCTTTCTCCGTTTTCTTGAACTCTTTCTTTAGGGTGTGATCCCCTGGGGTGAAGGGTTCAGCTGCCTCTAGCCTGGCTAGGCTGTCTGTCATTATCCTCAATTCCGACGTGCCCGAGTACCTAGTAGCTATCCTAACGGAGCACTTTACTTTTGTCAAGCATCTCTGTTTTTTTTTTTTTTTAGTTAGGCTGTGCGACTGACGCAATGATACTGCGACCTGAAAGATCTTTTGCGCCTGGAGCCAGTTATACAAGGAAATCCTCTATCTTCCTAATGAAGTTGAGGATATCTCCAGTCGAGGCGTTACGAATGTCCTCCGGTGTTAGGAATTCTTTGTGGAGAAAGCGTTTCCAGACTCTGCAGACAGCCACCTTGCTCGTATTAGTTGGTGGACCTCATCATGGAAATGTCTACTCAGCTTTCTACGAAAGGCAAGGAAATACCAGGCCTTGTTTCCCTGGTCTTCTTCTACGTAACATAAGGGACTCTTAATATAGCTTTCATTTTCGGGGTGCACGATTCGATGCGACATCTTTTACTCTTAGAGTTGGAGGGTTTTATTATTTTAAGTCTAAACTTTTGCTCCTAAAAGCTCGTGTAAATAGTGAGTGATGTACCAAAGTCAGGAGAAAATAAGAACTTCAAGTAGCCAATAGCTGGAAGGCGTATATGTTTGAACTTTCTCCACCGACCCTTTAAGGATGAATTCAATAGATAAAGTCATCCCAGTCCCGTTGAAGACATCAGTACTTACCCAATCACGGAATCACCACACCTGCAAAGACAAGAAAGAAACACAAATTAAGTCATCAAATAGCTTGGTCCGCCTTTCATTCATAAATTTAACATCAATCAGCCGTAAAATTTATATTGAACGACCCATAAATTGGATATGGCTTCCCACACTTTTCCCTCGTCCTCAACAAAAAAAGGATAATCAAATCCTAGAACCTATAATTGCCGCAACCTTAAAACTGGTTCATCACCTCACATCACAATTAACCAAGCAATGTTTGGATACAATTTTGAACACATCATCACTATCGCCAAAGGTTCCCACATCCTAGTGCCGGAGGAGCTCCCTTTTCTTCTTTTTTTTTGCTGATCTCTCCTTGGATTCATTAAAGAAAAAAGGAAACCTCACATTAATTACAAAATCTGGATTTGGTTCAGTTGGCAAAGCCTAAAGGAGTTCGTGTTTTGTCTGTGTTCGTTCCTTCTTCTTAGGGAATTTCTAGGAAGCACCTGATTACAGGGGGAAAACAACACAAAAGAATGTGCGCCACCATAAGTGTGCATGGACATAGATTTAAGATGTGAGAAGTCGAGAGAAGTCCTCCTAGATGGTGGAACTATACAAAGATGGTGTTGCTGCTACTTAACGTTTGTCTTGGTAGTCAGGTGAGGAATGTTAAAAAAAAAAAAAGGGAAATCCTTCGGCTAGAACCTGATTTTAATTTTTTTTTTCTCTCCTAAGTCAGGTTCAACGATTAGTGACTTCCTTCAGTGCTGAGAATTAATTAGTTATACAGGTTGAGGCTGATGCAAGTTGTTAATTTGTTTATAGAGACTGGACCTAAACATGAGTGTACAACATGAACTTTTCTATGTTGACAGGATGTTGGAGGATGTTTGCAAAGATGGAGAGCGATTAAAAAGGACGACAGTGGCAATCGTCAAACAAGTCGGTCATATGGTAATGAGTCAAAGGTTTTAGAAGTCGTCTTTTGCATCTTTAAAAGAAGCCAGGAGTCCCACGATATTTCGTGGTGTAAGGCATAGCACTGACCAACAACATAAAGGGGAAATACCTACATACCGACTTGCTTTTGATCATGGAAGGACATTAAAGTGACGTGAAGGATGTAGGATAAGCCAGGAGTACAAGAAAACAGCACACGAAACTAAACCTAACTAGCTTAAACACGGTCTTAACTAACTTAATCCTTCTAGATGAATCGGAGAAAGGAACTCTTAGTCTCAGGGTCTTAAGGGTATGGCACAATTTTCATAAATCAATATAGGGCCATGGAGGAAACTTTGGTTTTGTCAAGAAATTCCAAAGCAACACACTTCGGGTGAAAGGCTGCTTAAGCTGCAAATCTGGAATCGTCTCGAACTATAGTAGTACTTATGCAAAGTACGTCTACTTTTAAGACATCGTTGGCAACTACCGAGAAATCATTAGACCAAAAAGCAAGTTGACTGCTATCCCAGATGTAGAAGACGCCTTCAACAACTTGAAAATGGAAACTATCGTCTCCTTGCTTGAGGAACATGATGACCTTTTCGACGAACTGGAAGGAACATAGAAGGACCTTACTTACTTAGGTAGCGCTACAGTTCGGGATGAACCTGGACCTCAACCAATAAGCTTCTCCAGTTAGCCCGGTCCTCAGCTAACCGCCTCCAGTTACGCATTCCAAGTTGGTTAAGGTCCTCTTCTACTTGTGCGCGTCACCTTAGGCGAGATCTTCCTCTACTGCGCTGTATCTCTGGGTTGGATTCGAAGACTCTTCGGACCGAAGCGATGGTGTCCATTCGCTCTACATGTCCTTGCCATTTTAAACGACTAATCCGTAGTTGTTTGACATCGAACTATGTTGCTGTACAGCTCATATAATTCGTCGTTGAACCTCCTCCTCCACAGCCCGTCAACGCAAACGCGACCGAATACCTTACGATGAATTTTTCCCTCCAAGCGACCTTTGATAAAGTCCATGCTTCAGCGCCATAGAGCAGGACTGGGATGATTAAGGTCTTGTACAGAGTTTCCTTAGTTCTTTGGGAAAGGCTTACTCAATTGCCTTCTGAGCCCAAAGAAACAGCGATTATTCTTATTCTTCGTTTGATTTCTGATGAGATGTAGTTTTCCGAAGTGATAGCAGAGCCAAGGTAGACAAAGATCCTTACTACCTCAAAGTTATAGCGGTCTAGTGACATTCTGTCCAATTCGTCGATGTTGAGGGTCTCTTCTTGTTGACACCTAGTCCCATTTAGGCCGCTTCTGTCTCAATATTCACGAACGACTTTATCTCCCCTTAAACACCTCGTTTGACGCTGTCTATCTCTCGAAGAAGGATAACCAACCTAGGTATATGGATCTGAGGTTATTTGATAGCTTGGATGATTTGTCAAAAATACCACTAACAGACCTTGGTAATTAAGATAGCCTCCGAGCTTACTTTGTTACTGTCTTATAGTGGAAGCTTTGATTTCCAACTAATACCTCGAAACTGTTATTGATTTTTGACGTTGAAGTCCGTGATAATTTTGTTATCGCTGCCTGAAATACCATCGAGTTCCACCGCCCTCATTCTCGTCTACAATGCTTTCAGCTTCATGAGTTGGAACATGAGCACATCACATTATCAGATGCTTGGTCTTATCTCTGAATTCTATAAGCTAAGACCCGACAACTCAAACGATTTAGATGGTAAGCTATGCTTTAGTCAAGAGAATTAGAAAAGACTAGCTATGCCAAGTACTTACTTACTTACTTATCAGGCCAGCGACCCTTGGAGGGTCTGAGCTTAAACTAATGCCACTTTCCATCCTTCACGATCCCGGGCACGCTGCTTCTAAGGTTTCTGGCGTTCGCGATTGCCTGATCTTTATACCGGAGGCTCGGTCTTCCTTTTCTTCGCGAACCAGGTGGCTGGGATTCAAAGATCCTCTTAGCTGGAGCATTCTCGTCCATTCGCTCAATGTGACCGAGCCATTGCAGTCAACGGATTTTTGCCTTCCGGACTACATCCACTTCTTTGTACAGCTCGTAGAGTTCGCGGTTATATCTTCTCCTTCATTCGCCCTTCTCGCAGACAGGACCAAATTTCGACATCTAATTTTTCTTTCGAAATATCCCAAGATCTGCTTCGCTGTCGTACTTATCGTCCAGCATTCAGAGTTTTATAGAGCATGATTTTGGACCTTAAAGAAGTTTAAAGAAATTACACGACAGCGCGTGTCCTTGCCAAAATCCGATGCATGTTTGGAATAATTGAGGTTCTGTTCCCAGACTGCACGGTACATTGCGAGTTCTCTAGCGTGGCGCGGCACAACCGGATCAGTCAATTCGGCCATCGCGTTATATAGTTCGGTGCGATGAATGCTGTCATATGCGGCTTTGAAGTCGATAAAAAGATGGTGAGTACCACTTTGGAACTCGTTGGTCTTTTCCAGGATTTGCCGCAGTATGAAGATTTGGTCAATCGTCGATTTGCCGGGCCGAAAGCTACACTGATTGGTTCCGATGAGTGTGGTGGAAAACGGCTTTAGTCGTTCATTCAGTACACTGGACACGATTTTGTAGGCTACATTGAGCAGGGATATGCCTGGGTAGTTCATACAAGACATAGGATCGCCTTTCTTGAAGATGGGACCAGTAGAGCTGATAGTCCAGTCGTCGGGCATGCTTTCGTCCTCCCAACTTTGAAGAGCTCTGACGGTAAATCCGTCCTTGTTGTTCTTCAGCTTGTTAATGACTGTGCCGACTTCCTCAAGGCTGGGTGGGAGAACTACTTCATCGACTGAAGTTGAGTTTTCTTCATACTCTTTCACTCTCACCTGGTCATGCCCATCAAACAGCTGCTGGAAATGCTGCTTAAGTACATCTACAATTCCCTGCGGGTCGATTACTCTCAGTGTTTCGAAGGGCCTGGGTTTCTGGTCTGTAGCTATTTGATAAAAGCTTCACATTTTGTTATTTCTTTCCTCCTGCTCTCTTCGATATCCTTGAGCTGAGAGATTGCGAAGGCTCTTTTCTTTTTTCGAAGCATCTTTTTCGCCTTCCTTCTTCTGGCTCTGTACTCGTCCCAAGTTTGAGGTTATGAGGCCAAGACGCCAAGGAGCTTAAACTACCAAAGTCGGACAAATGTTGCCGGTTGCCTAAAATGCATAAAGATAGACTACTTACAGGCAAAGAAGGTCGTTGAGTTCCATTCCAAGTGACTGTTCCATTGCACTGTCTGAAATCAAAGATAAAGTGGCGACACTTTCCCTTCTGACAACCATCCATCTTTCGATATGTCAATACCAATCGAAAACTCTTCTGTCAATATTGATCTTAAAATGTAAATACCGGCCCTCAAACTGCATTCAAAATTTCATTCATAAAAGTGTTTATTCACCGGAAGCACTGCAATTCCAAAATTCCAAAATCCCATCGAGAACGGGAACTTGTCAAAATATATTTCATTTTGCAACTTTGTAACTTTTCTTATCTTGTCAAGGCCGTTTTGGCGCGCATTTCATTATTAAATATAACGCCTGCTGTGTTTGCAAACGACTTGAGATAAGATTTGCCTTTTGCAATTTGTTTGCCAAAATAAAAAAATAAAAAAAAGGATAAAATCGTGTTCCAAAAGGTGGCACACTTCACCGTGCGCTGTCAATCCAAAAGATTAACCATCAGTAGTTGGCAAATATTGTAGACTTATCGCGAACGGCTAATTGCATGCGCGGTCTTTGACTTTGGATAGGATTATAACCATCGGGGTATGCTATTTCCGGTTACAGAAAAAACTCGTGTTGATAAGATGCAGGATCTTTCCCTTTTCGAATTGATGTTTACACTTCGTTTTGGAATTTGTATTTGCACTGTCCCGTTGTTGACTTAAAAATAGTCAAGAGAGTACGGAATCTTAAAGGCAAAAGAAGTATCTATTTGTGGTTTCTATGTATTCAACTGATAAGACACCCGAAGAAAGGGAGGTTTTACTGTGACAGTTTACAGAGTTTCAATTGTTAAGTAATAATGGAATGATTATGATTGATCGAGAGGGTTTAGGAGGAATGTTGGGCCTAAGAAGTCAGTCTAGTTCGAAAATTATACAATGGAATTGGGTCTTAATGAAAATACTGTTCAAGGATCAAGGGAATTCGGATGTGTTCTGTATCACCTAGTTTCCGTGCTTAGTACGTTGGACTTTACTACGGTTCTGCGGGCAGCCAGTTCTAAAGCAACCTCTGTGACTTCACAGTACATATCAACCGGATCGAGCTGTACTATAAGTGGGTAGTGCCTAATTATTTCCGACACAAATGTCGAGAGCTGCTGCAACTTAGTATAGAGTCAGGGTTGTGTCCCAAAAGGTTCTATAATCTCGACACTTCTTTTATTCTTTTAAGCGCCATGTTCAGTGGCGTGCTTTACAGTGGAAGCTACGGCATCCGTAACTCCATCCGTGAAGAAGATTCGTAACCCTCGAGTGGAAGAAAATGAAGACACACAAGGAAGATTGTGAGGGCCTAAAATATTTATCAACCATAAGTGGGGAGTTCTACTACACCATCTTATAGAAAGTGATCCAATCGGACTTTCCGTTAAGGCTACCGACATCAAACCCAACCTCTGTTAGAAGTAAAACGCAACAAGGAAGAAGGAATAGCTTCTTAATTAGCCGAAAGCTACTGAAAGTTATATGCTCCCACCTTCTACTATTCAACTTCCTTCTTAAGCATTGTGTACGAACACAAAGTACTAGAGCTATAGAGAAGTGTAAAGCGCGAAAGTGTATAGCTCTACAAAAACTCTAAGCTTGAGTTTTTAGGCGAAATTTTGCTGTAGTGTAAACGCCTTTCGGTAGAGCACTCTCCGTCGTGTCTATAGTGTAGAGCGTAGAGCTTTACTCATTTTTATTCTGATGGGATGGGGTGATATAACGTCCAGAAGCCAGATCTTAGCAAAGGCTAGGGCTACAAGCTTTTTTAGCCCTCTTTAGATGGTTGAGATCTCGAATCTTCAATTTGGACATATTAGACTTGGTGAGTCATCTGATAGTTCATCTGGCGTTGTCCATTTTCTTTTCCTGCTTCTGCTTCTTCTGACTCTGTTTACTTTTGGTTCTTTTCGCCCTCTTTATTTATCGGCCTGAGTAAAGGGTGACTGATGGTGTACCACTTTGGTGCTGTCGGAGGAACTGCTCTCTCCCGCTTGAACGTGGAAGTGATTGCATCTAGGTGCACTGTTTTGTCGGGTGTGCCTGCGCCAGTCTGTGTGCCTGTGGCATCACAATCGGAGCTGGTACAAGATTGGTAGTCATCCTCTTTCAGGATTCACCTTTCTTCGGAATGTACTATCCGGTCCCATCTAAGAAGGTTGGTTTCGAGAGTCTTTAACTGTACTAGTTCGTCAGGTGGTAGAAGGGTCTTGTCCACTCTTCCAAGCACCAAAGTTACCTCTATCACGCTTACAATAATAGCGCTCAGCGTGGAATGGCGCTTGTGCTGGGTTCAGCATCAAAGTTGCCTCTGTCGTGCTACCTTGCTGTGGTTTGACTTGGTTTTCCTGCTTTGAAACTGAATATCACATCCACTTCTTTCCAATTATCTGGAACCTATTCCATAGCTAAGCAACCTTTGAAATGTTCTACTAGTCTTTCCTAGTCTTTTGTAACCCAGCAGGTATAAGACATCCAATCCTGCTGATTTAATGATTCAGCGTCATAAAGAAGGACCGTTACGACAAGGGTCTTACATTGAGTGTCCTTAGTTGTTCGAGATAGGGCCTTACAACTCAGTTGCCTCCTTAGCCTGAAGGAACAACGAGTAGCAATACATTTCATCCGAAGTGATAGCTGAGAAATGGATGACGAAGTCTCATACTTCCTCGAGAGTATATTCAGCTCTCCAGTGTCCACGGTGACGTTCTGTCCGATTCGTAGATTTTTGTATCCATTCTTGTGGGCGCTTCTAGCTCAGCCCGGCAAGTTCTGCCAATGATGTCAATACCATCGGCGAATGCAACTAGTTACGCAAACCTTAGAAATGTTGAACCTCTGGTGTTGGAAGTCCTCCGTACTAGGACGATGCTAAATTTTGAAACTTTTTTGACACCAAAAGTCTAACTGAAGTCGTTAAAGACGTTAACGGAGCAGTAATCGTTCTCCTTCGTCATTGTGTACAGACAGACAGACGAGTACGACATGACATGTCGTTCGTCTCGATGAATTCTGTCATATGCGGCCTTAAAATCGATCAAAAGATGGTGGAAATCTACCTGGACTTCTTGGGTTGTCTCCAGAATCTGTCGAAGTATTCATAGTGGACTATCTTGACCCTGACAGTCGCCAGGCAAGTTGTATACGAAAGGTTTTAAGTTCACTACCAAGCTTTGAATAACCCAGATAGTAAACCGACAGGACATAGGCTTTAGCTTGGATATTAGTATCCCACTTGGTTTTGAGTAGGTGGACGGAAGCATTGCCTATCATCGTGCGGGATGTTAGTGGTCTCCATCGCTGATTCTAGATAAAGCTGTGAAAATTGACCGTGATATTCGTTTTATCCCTCTAAATCAAGGATTGAACCTTCTAAATGCTTTTGTTTCTATAAAATAAGCCTCTCTCCATGCAATGGAAGCACCACGCTGTAACTCTATACACCCAATCCGTGTAGAACACAAAATAAATCAAATGGCACAAGACTAACACCATTCCAAACGTGTGTTGTATGCACTTGCCATAGCCATACCAAAAGATAAACAACCGAAACCCAAAGACCATTAATGCCCGTGAAACCCTCGGAATTTGATTATTCAGATGATATCTCCTCCTCCTCCTTCTCCATCCTAACTCAGGTTAATCCCCGAAGATGCACACACCACTCTCTTGAATACTGCCGCCGCCAACACAAAGCGAACGGACCCAAGTGTGTGGAATTCCTAAATAACAGCCAAAACAACGAAAAACAAAACTGGATTCCGAACAGGTATCCCTTAATGAAATTGATGATCAACATCTCAGCATCAGCACCTCTCATCCGCCGCTGTCTCTTCCAAGGATGACGGCCAATAATCGTTAAATCCAAAACGAATCGAGACGAACCTGTTTTGATTCCTTTTTTCCTATTTTTCCATTCTCATCAGCTGATTTCGGGAATTAACACAATGTATCCTTTGAATTTCCTTGTGTGTGTGTGTGTGTGTGTTTGGTGGCCAACCAAAGCGAATAAATCTTTTTGTAGATCCTTTCAATGATTATATTGAAGCAAACACAACAGGTCCTGTAAAGGAAATTTAATTTCAATTTTAAGAAATTTAGAAGGGCACCCTCCACAACAACAGGTATCCCTGATCGATTCTGGATAACGTATAGAACTCAGTGTACTTGAAAAAGGCGCGAAATATTCCTTCTGTGTGTTACTAGTTATTGGTTGTGTGTTACATTAAATCCCGACAAGTTAGGATTATTAATGGGCAATGGGACTGGAACACTGAATTCAATTCAAAGGACCTTCACACAATACAATGCAACAGGAAAAAATGAAACTCTCTCCCCAAATCAGCTGATGTCTTTTGGAATCGACCGTTGGTTGTTGTTTGTTTCCAAGGATTACTAGGATTTTTTTTAAAGATTTTGCCATGGGAACAAGGACGAATCGAAGATTCCTACTTCATATTTCATGTCAACTTGCCAAAAAATAAGAAAACGTCGACATTGATTTCTTAAGAGGTTTGACGAGGTCGTCTCCTTTTGTATACGTTCCTTGTACCCACAATTACGGTTGTTATAACAAATCCTTGTACAAATAGTTCAATTAGTGTCCAAAGGACATTGATTTATATGCGAGAGAGTACTTATGGACTCGAAAGGTGTCAAGAGAAACACCAAACAAATGGCAGGTATCGTTGCAATGATGGTGCATAAAAATTCATACGAATGTCCTTTTGCCAATGATTTGGCAAGTTGAACGACTTGTTGGTGCGGGTGCGATATTGAAAGCGAAGCAGGTATGTCACCATTAGGGATTTATGAGCTGGAAAAGGACAATGAATTCGCAAACTAATTGTTGACATTAGGTGAGTGGGTGTGGAACACTGTGTTTATGTGCAATAAATTCGAGAGTGATGCCATTGAATGGGTGCCAAATGTTTGTAAAAAAGGATACAGTAGCGGATTGATCCTTGATTTGTGAGCAAAACAATAAGTAAAGATTTATATAGACACCCTTTGTGTGTTTGACTGAGAAGAGATTTCTTAAACCGGAGTTTACTGTAAAGGACGTTGTCTTCTGGCGAAAAGCAACTACGCTCCAAGGAGTAGAGAGGTAAATCCATCAAAATTACTTCTAATGGCGTACTGCTGGTCACTGGTCTCTTGGTGGAATTTCAAGTTTCAAAAACTTCAAAAGACACCAAGAAATTTCGGAATAAGTCACTGAAGACAAGGCTAATAGGCTGTGGTCGAGGTAAGCCGCTTAAAAACTCCCTAATCGAAGCACTCAGTGAAGTAAGCACTTTAAAGAGTAGAAGAGGCGGAGACTTCAAACAGTCTGTGGAAGAATTAGGTATTTTTGCAGGGAATCACACTAAGATTGGCTAACGACTAGACCCAAGTAGCGACGGATGACTGTCAAAAACCCACATAAGTCCATTCTTGGCTTTAAGTTGGAGCAAGCTAAACAAAAACCAATTGTTGCTCATTTTGAGGAAAATCTTCAGTAGAGAGGACGACTACTGGTGGTCAGAGTTTCTTTATTTTGAAAAGCCTTAAGTGACAAGTCGCTGCTCATGCGAATCAACAGTTTGGTCCATTGTTCCCACTAATTGTTACCCGGAGATCTAACCAGATAGAGAAGGTCTTCCAGTTCGTCGAAGTGACTGACAAAAGTTATAGCTCTTCTCTTAGCCAGAGCAGGACAGGACAATTGCAAAGCAAGATTCCATTTCTTCGCTGTCCATACCTGGCCTGGAGACAGAGACAAATTGCAAGGTTGAGGAAAGTAGCACTATTCTCATCACGTTGCCAAAGGAGCACCACTTAGGTATGCCTATCGCCACATGCAAGTACTTACTCAAGCTGGATGCTATCGACAAGACCAACAACCGATGGGATCATGGATGGGATCATAGACATGTCGTCTAGTGTTCAAACAAAACGCTTCTTTTGATTGGCAATGCTTGAACGACCGGAAATCAGTCCCGTAATCGATGTCCTTACGAGACACTGGCCCATAGGCCTACATTTTAACAAGCTGGGTTTATTTCCTAAGGATTTCTGCCAGAGCTGCAGAGACTAGGAGAAGGAAGAAACAATCATCCACTTACTTTGTACATGCCTAGCCCTGTCCAAAAGAAGCCTGCTCCACTTGGAACACCTTTCTTCGACGATTTCAGCGACTTAGCTGATATTGGTGTTAGAACCATCCTTCCCTTGATCAGAAGCTCCGTATACTTAGCCTGCAAGTAGGAAGAACAGCAACAGATCCAGTGGTATCAGAATTGACTCAAGTGCAGACAGCCACTGTTACCTCACCTAGTCGAAGCAGTTACTGCGTGAATATCAATAGCACCGGTCCCCGGAAGCGACTCGTGTTAAATCAGACAAAGAGTCTCAAAGGGACCTCAACCAACTTAGCGTGTGTAACTGGAGGCAGCTAACTAAAGATCGAGGTCCACCCCGGACTGTAGCGCCGCCTTAAGTAAGTACTAATGCTAATTCCGTTAGTGAATAAGCCTAGATCTTCATTGATTATGGCATTGAACATCCTTTCAAATGTAAGTGTAGGCGTCAGATGGTCAGTCACTGTCAAGTTGCTAAGCATCCTTCAAATTGGTTGGTCATAATCCTACTGCGCTCGGTTTAAGTGCGATTTTCGCAGCTCTAGTACTACAAAAGAGGTCCAGAGGCATGATATTACACGAGAGATTACCAATTACCCAAATGTAGACTGCACTTTTGGAGTTTGATCTAGGTGACACAAGGGCTTTCTACTAAATCCAGCATCCGCCGCTAAGTTACACACGATCTCCTTTCAATTGGAATCCAAAATTACATCCAGATACCTCGTCAATCCTGAAATCACGAGGTTTGTATCCGTTTTAATAGGAGGATAGACTTGAGGAAGGAAACAGCCCGACTTCCTTCCCTCAGGGTTTGACTCTCAACCCTTCACCGCTTATAACATGTAGAAATTGTCCCGATACAAGTTACAAGCGTTTGCCGAAACGTTAAATTTATCTTTTCGACCACGAGTTGTCACAGTTCACAGTTTCAATGAAATCTATGGACCACTTGTTAGTTTCTTCCAGGCTAAGGACAATCTTGATAAAGCTTTGAAAGGATTTTTGCGTCTTTTCAAGAGATTCAATTAACACTTAATGGTCTGACGCCTTTCCAGACAGAGTCTACATACGAGGCTCGTTAAGAGCTGCTTTGACGACTTTGTTGTATGAAATTTGTTGCAGATAGCTACTCAGGTGATTGAAGAGGCTTGTCGATTGAAGCTCAAGTCTACCCAGGATTCCGTCACGTCGTTTTGTTTTTTCTTTTGCGAAACGAAAAAGTAACTTCGACGTACCAGATGTCCACTCCAAGTAATGCCTTGTTGCAGTAGATTCCTTTATTTTTTGTTAAAGTAACTCCTGCATTCCATTACAGTTCTCATGCTACTCCTTGGTGATTCTCTGACCCTTATGGTCTGCATTCGATTCACATCGAAAGAAATCAACTTCGAATCGTGTTTCCCTTATTCAAAATTAATTCGACATGTGTGTCCGAAACATGTATTCCAACCTCTCTCTCCTCCCCCCTCCCCCTTTTGTGCAACTAAAACACGAATGATATATTCGCAACATTAGCATTAAACATAATTTTAAGTTAAAATTAAAATTGACAACAAAGAAAACAAGTTAATTTATCAAGCTCGGCGGCGGCAGTCCCTTGAATGACCTCTAACCTTGTCCCAGTGTCCTCCGCAATGACACACACACTGTATTTGACATATGTACTCACCGACATTAAACAACCCAAAGGAGACGAGCGAGTAGAAATCGAAAACCTTAAGGAATATTGCGGGCATTTGTGGTTATGTTTGACGATACACTAACGATTTTCCTTCAAAACTTGACAACCGTCCGACGAAAGGACGAACATTTTGTTGTCATTCGTCTGTTGATGTATAACGTTCAAGAAAAAAAATAAACTCGTTATGCTGATTGTGATTAGATCCCATTTCCCATCCCATATCGGAACTGGGAATGGCATGTGTGTTGTGTTTTGTCGGACATAACCGGAATTTATTAAACGGGACACTGTTTCGTGCGATATTTCCCATCTGCATTGAGCTTCTTTTTTGTGTCAACGTCTCGAAGACTAAATAGTTGTCATCCAAGGATGAGGACCCGATGTGTTCATGTGTGTATTCCCAAACGGGATGAATTGTAACACAACTGGGAGCATAGAGTGACTCTGATCAGCTGTGGTACCTGAATGTGAGGTTAGGAACCCCTTATCCATTTATGCAGATAGTTTATGAAAATGGGACCGAAATTTATAAAAGTATCAAAGGCGAATGTTAAAACGACACATGAAAGGGTTGTGTTGCTTCAAGTTCTCGATGAGCTTCTGGAAAATCCAAGGCATCTTGCTGTTTCCTTTGAAAAGAAATGCATAATGCAATCGATTACCATTATAGACAAAGGGTATGGGTGCCGATGTGTGGGAACCAAAAAAGGATTGTTCAGAGAGTTCTGGGACTGGAAGGTTAACTCTTTTAGTAGCTAAACAATAAAAGAGGTGTAGGATACTCCTCGTGGATTGACATTTGCATCAAAGTAATCCAAGTGTTCACATTGGCAGGAAAGTCCACCACATATTCACACGACGGCAGAGGAATTTTAAATCGATACACACCACCTTGCCTAAGAAGGCAATTGAGTAGCAAGACCCCAAGCACCCCAGTCCTGCTCTATGATGCGGAGGCATGGACTTTGTCAAGAATCGATGGGAGATCCACCCCATTCGTTTGTTTTGAATGAAAAATCTTTCGGGTGATCTATGGTCGTTTGCATTAAAGAGGAGTGGAGGAGGAGATACTCAACGACGAACTACATGGGCTGTTGGGTGACATCAACTAGTCAGAAGAGTCAGAGAGAGACTAAGAGGGCTGGGACAAGTAGAGTAGATGCATACCAGTCTCGAGTCCACCCCGGAGGGACTGCGCAGCGACTCGAGTGGCCCGCGTAAGTGAATAGGGACCTCAATCAACTTGGCACGCACAAGACAGGAGGCCGCTGGAGTATCGAGACGTTTGTAAATTGGGGCCAAGGATATCCCCGGAACTGTAGCGCAATCAAAAGTAAGTAATCTCCAAGTTTCTACGTCAGTAATGTACCATCAACAGTGCTGAACGGTATAACCCCCTCAATCAAACGTTAAATCTCGGGCAATCTCCTGAAACCATGTCAATCAGTTGAGGCCTAAGAAAGAGGTGCGTTAGCAAGTTTCAGTTACAGTTACTGCTGTTCCAGCTTCATTCTTTAAAAAATAAGGCTTTTTGTGGCTAAAACCCAGTAAATTTGGTTGTTCACACAAGCCATTCAGTTGAGGGTGCACCTTGTCACTGAAGACGACTTTAATCACAAAATCTGAGTTCTCCAGAACCCATCTGCTGTAAGCAAGGAGTTGCAGGTCTTTGGTGAGATATCGCTGCAGGTTGCTTCCATTTTTTCGAAAAGCTGTCCGTAAGGGTGATAGCCAGAAGAGTTTTTGACCCAACTCTAGCGGGAAGACACCAAACGTACCGCACTATAGATCGATGTAATCCGGACTTCCCCAGATCTAACCGCCTCTAGTTACGCACTCCAAATTGGTTGAGGTCCCCTTCAACGTATTTCTCTACCGGAGGGTAACGCACACCTTAACCCAACTTATTGGTCGTAACTGAAGGCAGATGGAACTGATTGGGTTTTTGGTTGAAGCCCTCTACGTGACAAAGATCAATTGAGCTCAGAGCAAAAGTTTTTCTACAACTCACGTGCTTCCTTCTTCAACTTGAAGCAATGCTACTCCTTATCAAGAAGAACCAACAAACTGATACCTCCTCTGTGCCTTAGATCCACGACTGATAACCGCGTGTATTTGCTTTCCCAATAGAATATTAAAATTTTCGGTTACATTTCGAAATTTACCGCACAATCCTTCTACTCTAGCCCCAGGAAATGCCATCAAACAATTCTCCCATAAAAAAAAACCTCTAGCTCTAGTTTATTAATCAAAGAGAATTCCTTTGCATTGTTATCGCACACATCTAATCTTGTTTCCTAGACAACGATTCCATTCATCAACAAAAAGTCGGAGTGTCCCCTTCTGTAATGTGCCAAAACAACTTCCGGTTACAAACATTCCTTTGGAGCGCCACACTCTAAACAACGAACGACACTTTTCAAATGAATGTCCTCATTGTAAAAATCCAAAAAAATGATGTTTAACAAAAATTTCTTCAGTTCTCCGGCGATAAAGCCTAGGTCCCTGGGACTGTGAATGAAAAATTCCTTCCAGGAAGGAAGGTCATTCCGTGTACAACGAAACTAGGGCAGTAGAACACCCAAACCGTATCGATTCCAAAGTGGTTTCCCTCCTTTTGATGGATAGCGAAAGATTTTTGCTCAACAAGTCCTTTTGTTGTTCCCTCCGTTGGGAGGCTTAATCCAACGATGGTCTGGGAAAATGAATTTGCAAAAAAAAAAAAAAAATACGGGGCACACATTCCAGGACGATGACGGCCACAAAGTGTTTGCCGCAGTTTTTCTTGAAACTCACTTCACCAGAAGGAAATTCCTAAGATTCGTATTACGTTCCGACAAAACGGAAAAAAAAATAAGGACGAAGCAGGCTCTCACCATTCATGAAACAACGTGAAGCACTTTAGAGAGAGTGAAGCACTTTATGTGAATCCTTGTGAGAGATACTGTCGGTGGTCCGGATAGAACTTTTCTTCTAACCGAACGTGACCTCAAGGAAGAAGAATAGAATTTCATTTGTTATTATCCTTGGAACAGAGAGAGAAAGGATCAATGAAATATTTCCGCAAACAAATTTGTGATTTTTTTTTTTTGCACAGGATAACAGAGACGATTGGGTTGTCAATGGATTATCCTCCTTATTTGAGTTTGATCCTTAATTCACAACTGTATTTCCATCATTCATTGCAAGTGCAAAGAGAATGCAAACATCCTTGAAAAGGATCAAAGACGTGTTTATTATGTCCACGCGGAATCTCTTTGATGGTGTGTTACCATTCTTTAGATGCACATTACAGCACGTGATATTATAATGAAGCGTGTTGTGCAGTCAAATTTAGAAGGTCCTGCGACAGTTGGCACCTGTGTAGGAATTTAGAAAGTTACGTAAGTGATTCCAAATAGAAACCATCTCCGGAAATGACTTCCCTTTGTAATTTGCCTAAAGGGCAAGTTGTATTCAAATTTTCTTGATTGAGGTGCGAAATCCTTTTGATATTCGATCGGTTCAAGGACATTCCTGCTGGTGTTGTTTTGCAATCAATGGTTAATGTCTCCTTAGAGAAACTTCTTATGAATGACGAAAGGAGTAAAATACGATCGATGTGCCATGAAAATTTCATTCATAAGAAAGCAATTTGTCAGTTGAAGGGATATTATTCAAAATTTGTGTCCTGGGAGTTGAGGAGGAATTCATTCATGAAATTCTAGAGAAATTTTGCCAACTCTGTCTAAAGATGTTCCGAGAGAACAATGGAAAGTAAAGATTTATGGATTCAATTGACTCTAGCACTCTTTGCGGCAAGTTATCCTTTGGGGAATCCAAAAAATATTTCTGAACAAGGATTTATTTTGGCGCGAAGCTAGTTTGAAATGGAAACTGAGGTGTGTAGGTGGTGAATTTGATGAAAGACAGATTGGAAACTTAGTTCATTTACTCGACAAGGACAACCGACACTTTGCGATAGTTAAAGGATTTCCTTCGAAGAAATTTTGATGTTAAATTACAAGCCCCTTGAGAAAGGGGAGGTTCTTGCTCGCATTGGTTTTGAATGTTCGTGAGTTAACAGGAGGCTTCGGTCGAAACTTAAGTTGAATCCTGGGTTACTCCGTAGTTAGAACTATCTCTACTGGAACTTTTCAAGCGGTTCTTCAACTCTTTCGAGGCTAGTCAGTTGATTATAGTTAGTTTGCGGATTCACGAGAGTCTTCAATCCTCTTCGATCCCGGGCACGCTGTTTCCCGTTGTTCAGACCAAGCGCTCAGGCATTCGCCTCGAACCTGGAGGCTGTGATTCGATGACTCTCTTGGTTGGAGTATTGTTGTCCCATCGCTCGATGTCGAGGGCCAGTGTAGTCGACATGTTTTTTAGCCATTTGGACTACATCAGCTGGGTATGCAGCCTGTAGAAGTAACCACTATTCCACAGTCTCAAGCCTTGACTGAATTTTGTATATATAGGGCCTGCTTTGAGCCTGAGGCTAAGCATGATTCTGAAGTTCGTCCCGCCGGGGTCCATATCTAGGGTAGAGGTGGCATACATTTGTGTACATTCTAATGTATAGCCTAACCCGGATCTTAAAACATTCATTGTATTTCCCGATGTGGACTACCTGAAATAACAGAACAAGAGCTTCGCTGAACCATCCCGTGTTTAGAATACATTTTAAGACGGTTTTTGGTGTCTTGTTTGACAATTCGCCAAAATCATTGAAAAAGTGTTCTCCAAAATATATCGTCTTTCTATTTCAGTTGGGGCTTGGGCATTCACATAGAAGTGGGAGTGTGTCCTCCTCAGCATAGGTCCGCTGTACTCAAAAGCAGGGATGTTTCTTGCTAGGCATCTGCATTAGCTATAAATTCCGTTAAGAACACCTTGACTCCAATGATCTGTCCGTGAAAATGGACAAATTGTTATTGGGGTTTATAAACCCTCCTTCTGTCCAGCTCTCAAGCGGGGAATTTGAGTTCGAGGTTTAGATGCATGAAGAAATGACTAGGATCGGGGATAACAAGCTGCTCTATCGATTGCCTGATATCGACTTGAAGGGTTCGGAAAATGTGCCATTGTAAGGAACTCTGTACGTGAAGCCACTTATTTGAGCCTCAATGAGCTTGGTTAGTTTTAGACATAGGCCACATCGATTCAAGGCCTCCTAAATGGAGTTACATGTGATTTATCCAACGTTCTGGAATAGTGCATGCATACCATGAGCGGAGTTGCTTGCCACGCGAGACTTGTTAAGACGGAAACCAGGTGGCTGCTTTCATATAGACGGTTACAGCTTCCCATTGACTCTAGTGAGTAGTGGTGGTAAGCACTTTGAATGGCATGAGGATGAGCCTTCTTTGATGTTCACCAAGATTCCAAGTAACCAGGGTGGAGAAGTTTTTACTTTGGTTCGGGCAGATCTTTAGCAGTTCTGCATGCTATGTGGTCTGAGCTCACAGTTTGTATCTAGTCATAAGAACGTCCTAAAGAGGACCATTAAAACCATCCTCAACATCTGATCTTGATCCTTTTTTTCTCTCCTATGACACTCGACCAACTTTATCGCATTTATGCGCCTTTTTAGTCAGTCTTCACACCGATGCTCTGTTTCTAATCCTAGTCCAGAATCAAGTTGTCAATGTTCTACCAGCTACGTCACGGGTGTTTTTCAAGATGTCCAATCGCTGTTGCAGGCATCTACCCCTTTGAAGTTTAAGAAAGACGTCGCTTTTAGCCTTAGAGTGACGGATCTGATAGAGATACAAGGTTCATCCATCCAAGTCGTACTCCATCTTCAATCCTTGAATCAATTTAGGCTTGGACTCTGAAATGAACTTATACACCTGGTTCCATAGAAGTTTGCTAATCAATCTCAACTGAAGGACCCTTCGTATCTCAATGAACCAACTTTTGTACCTCTTCTCTGACCCATCGAAACGATGTCAAAGAAATCTTTTTGCCTAGTTCGTGCCACCAAAAGCTAGCTTGACCAAATCCATCAGACCTTCATTGTATTCAAATTAACTTTTCACTAGTCCAGACAACAATCCTCCATTTGAATATTTCTTTAAGGCTCCGTAGACAGGTTGTCAACTTGTCTAATGATTCCTCAGATTTATGGTTCCGCAAATTAATTTGTCACGAGTTCTCCAAAAGGCTACCCAACGCAAAAAAAAAAAAAATAAATAATCGATAGCCGATAGCTCTTCCCAACTTTCTTAGAGACCAACATCAGGGCAAAAAAAATAAAGCCAGGTCAGGGCCAAGCCCATCATCCATTACACAACCAAAGAACATCGTTGGAGGTGAGAGCCCCCCCAAGTGACCAGCAGCAGAACAAAATACGTTATCAACTTCGTTTTGGTGATTCCTTTCGTACCTCTCCAACGGTCGAAACCAGCTGGAAGAACAAGTTCAACAGCGGAACCTATACCTAATGCGGGACGGAACACAACACTGGCTTAGTTGTCTGGATGAATGGAGCTCTTAGAAGGAGTGATTGGATGGATTTGGGTTGGGTTCGCTGGGATTATGGGAACGTAAACACATGTGTGATGGAAAGAGACCGGTTTTTTCTTTTGGTCCATTCCTCCTCTGAATGGTGGTGTCGTTTCTGTTTTTTTTTTTCGCTAATGGTTTTTGCTTGTCGTTCGTTGGCGGATAACGGAGTAAAAACGAACGAAAGTGGAAATCAAAGAGAAGAGCGATAAAATATGGAATTTTGCAGACGTTACGAAGGGCAAACGATTATGAGGAGCAGGCGTGAGAGAATAGTTATCCAAACGCCCACACATTGGATATTTACGAATGCCTGCAGGGGTGGAAGGATGAGATAATTGTTGAAAGGATTGGCGTTGGTGTGTTGAAATTGTGAAATTCCATACGAATAGAATGAGAACGTTTGGTGGGGTACCATAAGGCGGCATCAAAGGGCCCACACTTTACAACTTTTTTTTGTACAAAGATGGGGTGTCAGATTTGCTTTGTTTAATTATGACGTTTCTTTACTTAAGTGACCCAGTTTAAGAACCGATTTTTTTCTTTGTCAATTTGAAGACGGGGTCTCCAGGCTAGAGAATGGAATTATGTGTTACTTCTGGGATGTAATTGAAGATAAGTGCATTTTAATGGATGGAAATTGAAGGTTTTTTTCCATTCACAAGATTGGGGTTAATGATTGAAACTGAAGAGACTGATAGTTTGGAAAGTGGACAATGTTCTTTTGGAAAGGACTTCCCACACTTGATTAGACAGTTTTTGCAACCACAGCCAGCTTCATCTGTCGAACACATACTGCGAAAAGTGTATGAAATTGCAGGATTCCTTAAAAAACAGGACAACTCTTGGGAAGACTATTCCAAGTAGTCTCATAATAAATACTTGCACTGATGAAACAATCTAAAGCATTGGCACAACAAACGTACTGGATGCAAAGTGACTAATCCTATTAACTCCTCCCCTCAAAAAGCAATAGGAACTGGCACGAGACTCGTGAAACATTTTAAAGGCTGCCTTAGATGCGCCTACATATACGAGTTTACCCTACACATAGAGGAAAGACAAGGTCGTCTTCATCCCCACATCCGGTGGAAATAGCACTGCATGAAGTGGTTAAGATGATAGAAAACTCACTGCCTTCTTAGATATTGAAAGAGCTTTGACAAAATGTTAAACTGAAAGCCATTCGACATGTTCTAGAGCCGTCACTCTCAGACTGTGACTGGAATCTTTGCACAAATCAACACGCATCAGCACGGAACTTGATGTAAGTTTTCTGGAGACTTGAACCTTAGAAATCTAACTCTCTTACCACTGAACCAGGGCGACCACACCCACTAACCTCATCTAGAATTACGTTGGACGTTATTCTTAAACCGGCATCTTCAACTCTAAAAGAAGCAATTTTTAGTTCTGTTGCAGGTCTTCCTACATTTCGAAGGGCACAATAGACTTTAAGACACTCCTTAGGCCAGATCTGTTCAAATCTTTTTGTCTCATGATCAAAGCGATTCCCTTTGAAGTCCTCTGAAAGATTAATTGATATCCACTTCGGTAGCAGCTTTGAACACCGGGCTACTGCTCAAGAGCATAGCCCTTGTTCTCTAACAAAAGTCTGGCAACGAAGTATTTACATTTTCGACATCCGTAATTCCTTTTACACAAGTCGTCATTCCATAGAACTTTCTCTTAACTATTTTATCACACTAATCTGGCGTAGATAATTCTAATGTAGGAAAGTAATCCCCAGATGAGATAATGAAATTCGTTGACTGAGTTGAGTAGCTCCACTAGATGTTTTTAAAAAAAATGAAATTTTCAAACGACGACTTAACATGAAAGACAAACTAATCTTCTACACGCCCATCTTGAATCTGTGATCCTCTATCTCAGGAATACGAATGACTGTAATTAGTTTTATTGGAAAATGAATCCTCAGGGATTGTAGCTGATGGATACAAAAGAAACTCTCCAAATCGAATGTATCTAATGTAAATCAGGTTCTTATACGTTCTTTTGTATCTTGTTAATCGATTGATGCGTCTTTCGAGAGATTGGTGTGGCGTGTTGTTTGAATTCCCCTCCCCCACTCCTGTGGTGCTCCCTAGACAACCTCACACGTGTATATACTCGTACAACCGAAATGATACGTCATGTTATCAACTTGAACCCTTCGAATGACCTCTCTCTTTTGATTGAGGTTTCGTTTTTCTCTGCTTCAAAATTATAGGCCCCAAGATATTGTGGAACCTCTTTTTGGGCTGTGTACCTTCATTCTCACGATCATTAGAAATTCAAAGTCTTTTATGTGGTCACTTAAGGACGCTATGTCCCGGGAAGCGTGTAATTATGATCGTCTTCCTTTTCTTGTTTTTCTCCTCAAATAGATTCCAATAGATTATTCAATTGATTAACGAAAGGATGTGAAGGATCAGGGAATAGTAGCTTATTCTACTCTAAAAAGATTTATTGCTAATTGAATGATTTAAAGGCACAACCAGGAATATCTCCTGCTGGGTGTGCAGGTTCGGACTTTGGAAAATCAAATTTATCGAAATGCAGTTACTATTGTCCTTTTATATGGGGTATTCCTTCAGGATAGATGGATTTTTGTGATTGTTCTGACTTATTGAACTCCAATTGGAGTTTTGTTCCAGCGGTGTCGGAAAAGACACCGAGCTGTAAGACCTGCAAAGCATGTGCAACAGAACTGGAACTTGTCACCTCTGTAGTTGATTAATTTAAAATTGATTCGGGATTTCAAATCGTATCATCCTGACGAAGACTGACCGAAGTACTTGTTCATATAGATGTGCCTCTGTTTGGAGGTTCGGAAAGGTTCTTATTGATGCTAGCTCCAGAGCTTTATCGGCTGCCTTGCTGGAGACATATTTCCGATAATGTTGTCTGTTTCGATCGATTTGGCAGCTTCAGTCTTCCATTCCAGTACCTTAATGCCATCGGAACTAAAGACTAGCTCTACATTCTCCTCCTATCCTAGATTAGAGTCGAGACAGGTTATTGTGTTCAACCTTTTTCTGTTAGGATTTCCACGAATTAAGACGTAAGCTCTGTGTTTCGGTGTTTTCGCAAGCGTGATGCGATAGGTCTAAGCCGCCTAAAGTGATGATCATGGGAATTCCGTCATCATGACAAGCTTCCATTCGAATCTTTTTCTTCTTACAAGCCTTTCTCTAGACTGCTCGTGCTTGTTCTCGACATAAACTAGGACCTTGTTGTTGAAGGCACCTTCAAGGCAAACAAAGACATCCCTATGCTTTAACTGTCTTTCAGCTATGGAAACTTCTCTGTGCAACTGGAACCAATCCCAGTAGCTCTCATTACAGAATCCTCTCACACGCTATTCAACGGAAATCCCAAAATTCCATTCACTTTCAATGAGATCTTGGCAAAATGATCATCATCAGGCGGCTCATGTCTTACCTTGTCACTGAGGATCGTTATTATTCCCGAAAAAATATTCTCATCATAACCATTCAGGATACAAGTACCGCGAATTTCATATCCCAAGACAACACGAACCGGATGTCATGATACTCAAGAGATGAGCATTAGATCAGCAGGAGCTGTTCCTTTCCCAAAAAAAAAAAAAAACATTTCCAACCGTTTTGTCGTTCGTATACCTTTTCGTTGGGACTTTTGCAAACGCCGACAGATATTCTGCTTGGAATACTTGGAATTAAGGACGAGAGTAGTAAATATTGCACCAAGGGACGACAGTTTTGTTGAATGGATTCAGTTTGTGTGTGTGTGTGGTGTTCCTGATGGAGGTGGAAGGGGAGTTAACTTGCCATGACACTGCACAGTGGAAAACAACAGTTTTATGGACTCTTGAGGGTTTCGCCTTGCGATTCATTGCCAAAGATAAGGAGTTGTCGTGTTTATGGTTCTTACAGACACCCACTGTGGAATCTGTTTAAGAAGATACCTGTTGGATGTACATTTTGGACACAGTGTGGGTGTTCTAAGCATGCAATTGAAACGAAACATAAATTTTACTACTCCTCTTTAAGGAATCAACAGGACAATGGTCGGATCATGTATTGATGCTTAGGTTTATCAGATTGATGATTATTTGATGCGCAAGCGAGTAGAGAGGGCCGTCGAGTTCATTGGACTCGATGTAACCCTAGTTTTGGAACACACATTCGATGACGAGGGAAAGAAGTGTCTGATCTTACGAACCCACCAATCAAGACTACTACAAATGCAGACGCATCAAGGGAACTTCAAGGGAAGCCGAAACCGTACCATGTTTGAAAATGGTAGCAGGAACCTTTTAAAAGAAGTGAACGCAGCTCTAGAACACATCAAGGGGCCAAGGTTATGGATTGAAATTCTACTAACAATGTCCTAGGTAAGACGTTAAGATAGTGCTCTGGCAAAAATGAGGAAGATATCTCTCGAAACAGTACAAAACCTTATCGGTATAGTCCTTGTTGTAAGAAGTTTACTGACAAGGTCTTCTAAGGCCATACTTTGCAGCAAAAGCGACACAGACTCTATCAAGAAAAGCTTAGATGATCGACGAAATACGTATGATACGACGTGTTGGAGCCTTCAATTTCAGAATTGGTGTGATCATCTTAAGTCCCCTGAAGGTCTGATTTTCACTTAAACTGAAAAGCAGGGGTCCGAATAGTGAATCTTGAGGAACCTCGTCGTTATGCGCTGGTTTGTTCACTAAATTTACTTTATTTGCGGCACTGATACCCTTAGACTTGTTGGAAAATATTGCGTGATGTAACTTGAAGCAGCTTGGCTTGGCTACAAGTTCAACAGATCACCGACCACTGCAGGCTACCTCCTTTTTTCATTGTCACTACTTTCTGTCTTCTTTTAAAGACGAAACTGTACCCGTACCCAGTACCAGTGTTAGCTTTTTGACCCACTAAACCCATCTTTTTTTCGTATCTCTTTTATACCCTACGGTACCGCCGCCGTCTTAGGATTTCATCATAGGGAGACTTACGAATAGCACATGTCCATTATAACGTCTTCATTATAAAGATGAGACGATAGGTCATTCGGCCACGTTCCATGATCTTTACTTTACTTTCGATTTGCTTAGGTTTCTGGTTCCTCCTTTCCAACAAATTATTGAGACTCCTCGGCCATTATGTCAATTGGCAGCCGTCCTGCAAAAGACTGCATCTTCTCAAATTTTCAGATTCGAGATTCGACGTAGAATTAAGCAAGGATTGCATGGCTGTGATGTACGTCACTTTACTTTGACAACAAGAAAACGAAGAAATTCGATGGGCACTTACATCTTAACCTAAAACACCTGGATCTCCACCAAATGGCAACAAAAGTGAAGAGGCATGCAGACGTCATGAGGCTAAAGATAAACACTTCAAAAAATCAATGTCTCAGTCTTGGTAGTCATTCTTTCGGACGAGCAAACATTGCTGACGGATGGAGGGCTTCCTTAATCTTGAAAGTATTGTCTCAACCGATATGGTGGAACCGAAGAACATATTATCAGCCGAACCGGAAACACCAAAACTGCCTTCAGAATGTTCTTCCAAAACATGGTGAAGCAATGCTCTTAGTTTAAGAATCAAATCACGACTGTTCCTCTTCAGTGTTGAGTCCATATTCGCTCGCTTTGCTCACTGCAAACGTTTAGAATGTAACTTTCAAGGGAATTATGGTGACAGTTTCTAAAAAGGCTACGTTTCGTGAGACCTTCCTGTATTTTACGTAGAATGTACGTTAGGACTGAATCGCTCGATTTGCTCGCTTTAAACGTTTTGAATGTTGTTTATCAAGGGAAATAAGGTAAAATTGTCTGGGTAGGGCCATACTTCGAAGACCTATGTGATTCTACACTGTTTTTGAGAAAGGATCGCTCGATTTGCTCGCTTAAAACGTTTAGAATGTTGTTTTTCAAGGCAAATACGGTAAAATTGTCTGTCTAGAACCATATTTCGAAAGACCTATGCAATTCTACACAGTTTTTAGGAAGGGTCGCTCGATTTGCTCGCTATAAAAGTTAAGAATTTTGTTTTTCAAGAGAAACAAGGTAAAATTGTCCGCTTAGGGCCATATTTCGTAAGACCTTTGTGATTCTACACAGTTTTTGGGAATGGATCGTTCGATTTGCTCGCTTTAAACGTTTAGAATGTTGTTTTTCAGGGGAAACAAGGTAAAATTGTCTGCATAGGGCCATATTTCGTAAGACCTATGCGATTCTACACAGTTTTTGGGAAAGAATCGCTCGATTTGCTCGTTTTAAAAGTTAAGAATGTTGTTTTTCAAGGGAAATAAGGTAAAACTGTGTACATAGTTTTTGAGAATGAATCGCTAGATTTGCTCGCTTTATAAGTTTTGAATGCTGTTTTTCAAGTGAAATAAGGTGAAATTGTCTGCCAACGGCCATATTTCGCACGATTTTATTGTAATTCACGTAAAATGCTCGATTCTACATAGTTTTCAACAGCAAGTCGATCGCCCTGCTCGCCTTAGAATACGTTAAACCTTCCATAATGAGATGTTTGAAAGAAAATACGAAAACTTCATGTCCCACACTAATTCGATATGAAGTTGGTCCTAATTAAAATCGCCCAACGGTCCCCTAACCCGATTAGAGTTCTTTTTCTTCAAATTAAGGCGTAAAATCTTTCAGATTTTACCCAAGAAAATCATAAATCAGTTGAAGGTAATAAAGAGGAACTGCATCATACACGTAATGGACATAAACTCACCGAAATTATGTTATGTACCTCGTGTCGTCCAATATTTTTCCTCATTTACTTCCTTCCTTCCTTCCGGCTTCCCAAAAATTATTCCAAAACAAATGCAACGCACATCTTTTTTTTTTATTTACTTTTCCGCTTAGTAAGCCTCCGATAATAGAATTTTTCTCTTCCTTTTGGGATAATTGGTGAAGCGAATCGACCCCTTCTTTCTTCCTTAAATCCAAAACGGCAATAGGACAAGATTCATCTTAGGAATCTTTTCCAAAAATCACACATGCATCGATAAACAAAAGCGTTTTTTTGTTTTTTAATGTTTTTTTCGGGGTAAAGTGCGAATGATTTGTGCGCCTCCTTTCCCATTACGTCGAATTAAAATATACAAAACACTAGGATATAAGGATATTCATTTAAATTTTTAATGCCATTGTCTTGGTGAGACAGTGAGATTCACAGCATCATCTCGCGGATGGATCGTTAGATTTTCTTTTTACGGATTTATGTTTTGTAAGTCGTTAAATTCTCTCGCGAGAAAAAGGAAACACAAACAAAAACAAAAGACAAGAAGACAAAGAAGACGACTTAGAAGAAGAACCCAAGAGATTAAGAAAGGACCGCTCACAAGATCATTAAAGAATTTCCAATGCGAATTTATTACATGAACGACGACGACAGAGGATGCTGCTGGGAATGGGAATTTGCTCAGAGAGGAAGGAAAAAAAAAAAAACATCCCACAAGGAGAGATCGCTGTAATTGCATAATCAGTGGTTCTACAGGAATATAACCCTTTATGGGGAGATCATCGTTGAGGCAGCACTAGCAAGCTAACAGATGAAAAGGATGCTTTGCGTGGATGCACGTTAAATTAAGTTTCCTGTAGATGGGTACAGATAGTGGAAATTGCTACCTCGCCATAGAACATTAGATGCAACGATCTTTGATTGGAAGTGGTATCTGTCCTTGTTCCCAAGACTGAGAATAAAGAGGAGCTAGCAAGAGTAATCTATACTTGGTTCGATGAACCTAGAGATGCGGTTAATGTTGTTATTGAACATGGAAAGCCGACGAATGGTGAAGTGAAGTGAAACTGATCGCTAGGTTTCAAAGGAATACCATATGTACATGGACGAACAACATTTAGTCAAGGGATTGTGGTAGTTATGCCCACTATATCGAGGTAATTATTACTACGTAAGGATGGTAATGTACCATAAAGGATGCCATTGAATCTGTTGAGTGAGTAAAAGTATGGTGATTACGTGTTGAATGGCTGTAAGCCACCTGGGCATGAGTTAATAGATTTGCTATCTTTTCGGACTGACTCGGAAGGTAGAATTAGCCTTTGAGAGGCGTCTTAACTACCTCAATCAATGGGAAAATGTTCCCCAAAGAACTAGTCCTTATTTAAACCAATCTCAGCCAAACTCACAGTTTTGAAAGTCTTGATGGTAGCCAAGGTTTGATTTTCCATCAGTCATACTGCACTCCTTTCAAAATGATCTTCATTGCTTTGCTCCTTCAGACAACAGGGAACCCCACACGTTCACATAGTTTTACTTAATCCTTGCAGAGCTGTTCATCGTGGTGGACATTTATACAGTCCATACTGTCCTGGGACAATATTGTTTCTTCCAAGCGTTGTCAAGCAAAGTCCACATGAATGATCTGAGGCATTTCGTCATTGATGTAAAACAAAAAAAAAAAACACATAATAGGACTCAGAATGGATTCCTGCGGTACCTCAGGTGGGACGGACAAAGAAATCGATGAAGCATTTGTCTAACAAGTTTTTCTGTATTTGAATAAGCATGACCCCTCCTTCCTTAGATAGCAAAGGCGTAGATAGATAAACTAAAAGTCCTGGTCCTGCTGTTCAGTTGGAGCTCAGTTGGATCCACTCTGAGTGTTCTTCCTTAGTCTATGATCTTCTTCCGGCCAACGATAGAAAGGACGAAATGACAAGTACAATGGCGGCTTGTGTTCTTTTTTTTTTGGTGTGAAGGAAGCAGTCATAAAGATATGAAGGCAGTTCTCATCACCCTCTAGACTCTGTCTACAATCTCTCCAGCTTAAGACGCTTTTTCTTAAAAAGCAGTGGTCAGGTACAATGTCAGTGAGGATTCGGAAAGTTCACAAGAAATTTGGATTTCTGTCTCAAAAGTTGGCACCAACAGTCTTGGAGATCGAGATAGCTGTTTCCTATAAGTAATTTGTGGACTGGAATCGAGTACAAAATTATCAGGCTTATGTATCCTAGATTCGAGGACAAGGTAACTTTAATTTGACGATAGTGGACAGGCAATCATGTCGATTGATTAAGTATTTATTGCCAAGGCTGACCGAGACCCTTGACTTCCAGAAAAAGACTCACTATATCGTGGAACAATAAGCAATTAGTAATTTCCTTTTGGAAGGAAGGACGCTTAGAAACAATGATATTCAGAGGCAAGCATCGATGCAACATGGAGATCTCTTCAGATCCATTTGATATCACAATGGACCTATCACTGGTCTAAATGTGCTGGCTATAGCTGGCAGCCACTTCAATCTAACCTTACCTAACCTATCGATGCAACGACATTAAGATGGACCAGTCTATGTAGACTAAGTCTATCTTTCATTTGAATGCGGATGTCTATCGGAAGAAAGATCACGTTTCAAGAATTTAGGCCTGTAAGTGGGGAGGCAAGACACCTGTACTTTACACTTATGTAGGTCAATGTGAACGAAGAGATGTAGCGAAGTTGCAAAACCGCCGGAGAAGTGTATCGGTGTCGAATCATTTGCAAGACGTAGACCAAAGGGGAAAGGTTCTCTCGTTCATAACCCTAAATATACTAAGGCTCGCCAACAGTGCCACCTGCCAGCGATATAAAGAGCCACAATGAACCAAATCTGTCATTTTCAGTGCTGCAAGACAAAATGAGAACAAGGAAAGGTAGCAACTTAGCTGGGATCGAAAAAGATGGCAAACTACAGTATCTCACACGAAAACATTTCACGGGCCGGGACTCTATGAAACTAAGTTTGAGTGAGGTTTGTCTCATCGTCTTTTTTTATCACCCAACCGACAGCGTTAAGAGTTAAACGGACCCAAAGGCACTCTATTGTCTCAGAAAAGCCATCATAGCCTTAGGCATCAAAATCTTACTCAGGGAGGCTTCTTTGGTTCAGTAGTCTCACTAACTTGGATAGGCTAAGTGAATCAGAAAAAACTCATTCCGCCACGTCAGTCCCTTCTTCCATTCCTCTTTATTCGGATAAAGGCTTGAAAAGGGTCTAACGAAGTCTAGGTAGATATCATTCCTGGACATTGGAGCTGTGATAGTCCCACATCCTCAACAACACACATAACCAACCAGGTCACACGAGTCGTGGTAACAGAAAGGCACATCTAGTGCTAGTTGGGTTCATGCTGAACCTCCACCTCTACCCACCTACCATTGGAGTTGTGTAGTCGATAGGATTCTTTGAAAAACAAATTCAGTCAAAGCACGTCGAGGATAGCATCGAGTCTTGCCAATGGTGTAGTTCTCATTGCAATCATAGGTTCAATGTATGGTAGCCTTGATTTTTCTCATGAAGACCATTCGATTGGGAGTTTTTTTGACTGCCATAAGTCAGTATAGATCTCACGATGGCGGTGTTCATGATTTGAGAGCTTGGTCCCATGTTTTACCGAATTCACGATAGCTTTCTATAGCCTTCTTTCATAAGTTTAGCCTCCAATCAAGCTCTGGAAGACTGTAATGTGCAGTTTTGTCCGCATACTTTCACCCTTCGTGTAGGCTTTACAAACCGAAAGTTGAAGTCATAATCTACCAAGAAAACTGTTCCGCGACCTTTTATCTTCAAGTTACTCTGAAGGTTCGACGGATTTAAAAAAGAAGACGGCTCTCTTTAGTAACTTCTTAAACCTTATTTTGGAGAAGAGATTTGTGCTTCGGGCAGAAGTCTGTCAACCTATTAGAGTTGAGATTAACTATAGCAAAGACCAAGAACATGCACAGCATCGAAGCAATGGTCCATCGCTTAGAACAAAAAGTCACAATCGACAGCTAGAAGATTAACCCTTGGAAACGTTGAAAATCCCTAAACTGACGAATGTTGGATGATGAACAGGAGAACTGGATGACCAAAGCAACGGAACAGTGGTCAAAAAGTTAGAACCCTTGAACAACATTGACTCGGACTCAATGGATTCTGTCAATTTCTTTCCACTCTATGGATTCTTTATGAAGACTTCCAACGCCGCATTCAACTGATCGCTCCAAGGTCTCGCAACAAGTTCTCACTCAAGACTGCACCTAGAGACATACTTAGACACTCTGAAACGCAGCTAACCAACACCTATAATGATTTATTTGATAGATGAGCACTGGGTGGACACCAGCAACTTCTATTATTATCGTCCATTCACTAGCTCGTTTCTAACCAATTTAAACAATTGCCGGCTTCAATTAAAAACGGACAACAGGCATCGTGATTAGAATAAAGGAAAACCCAACACCATCATCCGATCAATACAATCCTCGACTCGATAGTAAACAAAATACCTTCGTCCGGACTCCATTTGCATACAATAAAAAGGAAAGGAAACCCAACCAGAGGACAAGGTAACGACCGCCTTCAGATACTTACACTATCGATGCATACATATGTATGCGCGCTCTAGCTGGCAAGGCAAACATTTTCCAAACAACATTCCAACGCGCAAGGCAGACGACAAGAGCCCAAGAAAAGGAAATTTGATGCAAATAGCTGCGGATGATTGCCATACACGAGGTGAATAAATTAAAAACAACGTTTCTCTCTCTAGTGTTGCGCGAAGACCGACCGACCGACCGACTGACCGCCCTCCCTCCCTATCCGTGAAAGAAGACAGTACAATGCCTAGAATTAGAATAGGTAACTGACATCAACAGTCGTTACGTCACGTACCGAGACAAAACAGGGATACACCAGGTTACACAAAGGAGAGCCACAATTGCAGCAGCACATCATTACCAGGAGGAGTAGCGCGGCAGCAGGACGTGCAAGATGGAAATAAATTATTTTTACCTTGGAGCGACCGACCATCTCTTCAATTTCGATGGGATGCACAAGATCGAGGGTTTTCAATTACAATCCTTTTTTTTTCTACTCTACGTGCCAGGATGAATATTTCTGAAGGGATAATCGATCGGCGAATGGGTTAGCGATTCCTTCTCTATTCAAAGGCGGTAGATCGAGAAAACAAGAAAGGATAAGAGAGGAAGGAGTAAGCAAAGTAGCTGCTATACGGCGGCATTGTCTTTAATTCGATTTCAATTTCGACAAAAGGGGGAAGTTAGGGCTTTCATAAGACATAAGGCTTCTGAGAGACATGGTCCTTTGTTGCGTTGAAGACGGTAAGCTCTTTGAAGCACTAGTCATGGAGGTAACGAGAAAGCAGTTAAAGCAGAGAGAAGCTCACAACCTATCCTTACCTTTCGTAAAACGCTGTCGCGAAGAGCTCAAAACGTAACACTCTGGTGGATCCCGGGACACAAAGGTATCCACGGGAATGGAATGGCGGATGAATTAGCCAGGAAGGGCTCGGAACAGGATCTATCAATGGTCGACCACTCAGTTCTACCCTCCCAAGCTCTCGTCAAATCTAACATTGCACTAGACTTCCAAAGACAAGCTGATGAGAGATGGGGCGAACTCTCATCATGCCGCATCTCCAGGAAACTCTGGACAACAATAAAAAAAAAAAACGAGGCACATTCTTGCGCTAAACAGATCAAACATCAGCTCTCTCCACAGGAATCTTCACAGGCCACAACCTAATGGCGGTCCACCTTAGAAGAACGCGTTTAAGTACAGACGAGTTATGCAGAGGCTGGGGTAATACAGACGCGGAATAGAATACAGCCCACTTCCTTTGCGAATGTCCCAATCTATTCAGAACAAGGAAGACGGCCCTCGGTGAACACTATTTCAACGACCTAGGCGACCTGTCTAACAAGCCACCAAAAGCCATTCTAAAATTCGGGATGGTTCAGGGAGGCCGAACAATCGTAACTGCACTCACCCAGACCTTCCCCCCCCCCTCCTTTTTTTGTCTTTTCAGAATGGACATTCCACGTCAAAGGAATACAATGGGTCCATGAGAGATTCGAGTGAAGGTTGCATCACGCGATGCACCCACCTCTGCAACCTACCATGTCAAAAAGGGACTTCCTCAAACCAGAACATTCATTCACTTTCCAAGATCCAAGGCTCTTATTAACACACTTCGTCACTGATAGTTCAATGGCTACGAATTCAAAAAGATTGACAAAGGTCCTCTTGACCTATCGATAGGGTCCACATATCATAGCTCGCTGGCGACACATAAAAATAGGTCTTTCTCATGAAATTCTACGAGGCGATCACCTTATGGGTTTGAACTACTCGAAGCCTTGAAGCCCCATACAGAGTAGAGGTCGACAATCCATCTAGTGCCCAATTTTGATCACACTCGTCCACTGAAGGTCTTCCAAATTCTCCAAAACACTTTCGATTTTTGCCCAAAATTACCATTCGCAACCAAAACCACAACCACACCCACTCCCGACATGAACTTGAATTTTTACGATCCACACTCATCCACCATGCCGCCGCCGCCGCCTTCAGTCTCCTGCACCGACTGCAGTGTAGTGGAATTTAAAAATAATGAATGAGTCGCGAGTAAGGCTAACCCCCTGCGCACCACACCTTCCATCATAATGGCCATCATCCGGTGCCGGTATCACTGTCACTCCATCTAAACGTGAAAATATTCAAATATCCTACCGAAGGCGTCGAGAGACAAAGATTACATAATGCCCACGGAGTAGTGTCGTTTGTAACTTTTATTACAAAGTATCTCCGTGTTGAGCAGAGCCCTAGAAGTGTATTAAGCCTGCGACGAGCCGTGCATAGAGATGACATACTCAAGCGCGAATTTAGTTATTTCCATCAGGTATCTGTAATTTCAGTCGTGTGTGCGCGCTGCTCCCCAACTCAATCGGGAATTCTTCACACGGAACCCTGTTGTCTCTTTCGCTGGTAAATTGTCGCGCTTGGAGACCGCCGAAAGGGCTTGTCGTCAGTGGGACATTTAATGTTTTCATCTATGTAAAGCAATGTGCCAGCTCTGGAGAGCTATTTATCTCATCCACGGTCAGGTTGATGGATGATAGTTTTAAAAAAGTCTCGTATCTTATATCTTTGGACTTTGAGTTTGCCCACGCAAAAGGTATCCTATTGGCGGTGCGGAGTGTATCTTTTCCGTACAATAAATTTTCTTAAGAATCTAATCTTTCAGTCAGTCAGTGGCCGCAGGGAAGTCATATGTCCACCAAGACCGATGCCTATGGTTACATGGATTGTATGACTAAGTTTTTTTTTTATTTTGTGGTGAGGGTCGGGGCGGTAGAGAAAAATGAATGAAAGGAGTCCCTCCAGAAGGAGGAAGGGGCGGCATAATGCATTTCAGTTCTCAGAATTGAAGTCATTTGAGATTGTGGTGGGCTCGTGTCTATAGTGTGATTGCTTCTATTAGCTAGGCAGCGAGCGGTAATAAAATGCAACAATGGCGGAAGTGTGAATTACTCTTAAGGCGGGAGACGTTACGCGGGCTTATCTCGAGGAATGTCATCGAACTGGAGGTTGAGTAACCTAAAGGGATCTAATTCTAAGAGCTTGTAACTATTTCCTAAAGATGGCCTTTGAACTTGTCCTTGTCATTACAAAACTCGACAGGGAGTGGAACTCAACATTTTAAGCTTTAACGTCAATCTAGATATAATGTCAAGACATCCAGTGGATGCTGTTGGTTGTCGGAAGATTTGAAGGCAGCCTATGCTCCTTAAATTTCTATTTAGACACAGGCAAAGGGATCAAACTACACGTGTATGAGACTTTTGCCAAATCTAGGATCAAGAGGTCTAAAATCTTGGTTATGACCTTATACGTTCTCAAGACTGCAAGAAACTCCGAAACTACCTTCAACCTGCCAGGTGTGTCAAGAAAAATTTCAAGCTTGTGCTGAGAAGCAGGTTTCAGCTATATATTGATGCTCATAAAGTTGATTGGAGACCTTATGCTCATAGACCAATGATAAGGAGCAAGCTCTGGTGAAAGCCCAGACGAAGTAGATCAGCAAAGGAATGACGCCTGAAAAGAGGCGAAAAAGAAGGACTAGCAAACCAGGTTCAAAGCCAAGAACCGAAGAGACGCCTAAAAAGAGTCGAAAAAGGTGCAACAAGGAGGACTAGCCAACCAGGAACTGAAGACTAAGTCTGAGCTGATCCCAATGCTAAACTAAACTTCTCTGGATGCCTGAGGGAACTTCCAATCACATGTTGAAATTATGTAGTTTTTCTGCGGCTTGAAATGGAAACCTTTTTAGACAGAGCCTTCGTCTTATTTACAAAGGGAGCAACGAGCACAAGATGAATGGAGTCCACATAGATAATTTGCTACATTCCATGCAGTCTTACAATCGATAGTCTTGAAGCACACACTAAATGATCCTGGGATCTGGGTACTATAAGCACGTTAACGCTTTTTTTAAATGAGGATCCCGATGTCGACTCCACATCGACGACTCCATCTGTTTCGGAAATCGAAGAGGCAAGTTCTAAACTACAGGCTGATCGCAAATGTGGTCGGTCTGGTTGGATGTTTGCTGCCTGTCAGATGACATCCAGCTTATCTTGTGGCACGCCTTAAGCTCAAACTGTGTGCCTCTAATGACTAGACGGTTGACATTGTAGAAATGGCCACAAAGTGTGTGCCGTGTGGTCGTTTTCTACCTTGACATCCCCTATTTCTTTACGATGTCACTGTGTCACTGACGCCTTCAATGCTGTGTCTAGTTGTCATTTTTGTCCTTAGTCGTGACTTTAGTCGGTGCATAACATTCAATGAAGTTTCCATCGTTCCCATTCTCGAATACTTCCGGCTGGTTTCGCAGAGAAGAGCTCATCGTCCAGCCATCATTAGAATTGAAGGAATCTGTCATTTTGGGGACCTCCATCTCCTGGTTTCACAAGTTTTTATACAAAACACGTCAGAAGGTTGCGAAATATTTTGAAACAAAGACTTGTTTTGCCTCAATCCCTGTTCATGTTTACACATCCTTCGAAGGGTCAAATTCTGTCTAGTTTCCGGTCTTGATCGGTACAACATCGTGTCGTATTCCTTCCACAAACACACGTTCTGTCTTATCTTGTAAAATGGGAATGAGAAAACAAACCCAACACCCGAAATTCCTATCACCTACATCTGACTCTTCTATCTACAGATGGATGCGAAGCCCCATCGTAAAATCTCAACAATGGTTTGTAGGTTGTAGCACCTAAATGGTATTTACTTCGTTATCACGTTTGTTTTTGTTTTTTTCTATTCGGATTTCTTGTTTACTCCTGAGAGGGGGTACCCCCCTTTTCCTCTTGGAAGGTTTGGCTCCAACTGCATACCCATTAGGAGCAAACATCTATCTATCGTGTTCGGTTTTATTACATTTGAATTGTGTCCGCGGACAAATGCTGGTCTTTGTTGTTGTGGATGCACCTTCAAGCCGCAAGCCTAACGTACAAAGAGTTCAGTAACCCCAAACATGGAAGTTATCTCTGGTTGAGTCGTTGGGAAAAGTCGTTAGACGCATCCCGCGTGTTTTATACAACGAACTGGTTGGATGGCTCCGGACGGCGCGCGGCGACGGCGGTGCTGCTCCGGTGTTTGTTGATAATGGTTGCGAGATACCCATTATGGGGTAAAGTAACCTGTTTCACCATTCTATTGGATGTTGGAGGAGAGAATGGGGGGAATTCATTCGTTACAAAATGTTTGCACAAGGGAGAGTAACTCAGACAGGAATGCGCGATACGAGGAAAGAATGCCTGGTGTCTGTTGTTTGCAGGAGATGATGTGTACGCATGTGTTCGTTGGATTGTAGGTTATGTTGACAGATTTGTTATCATTGGATGGTGTAGTAGTTGACACTTCCTGGTTCATACGATGGAATGTATTGCTTCACTTGTTCGAACTGTTTGTTCGGGAATATGTTAGAATGAGCTTTATCTTCGCTTTGAAAAGTTAAGAAGGAGCTCCATTTAGGATGCCACCTTCTGGATGTCTTAGCTGCCAGGCAGTTCACACTGACATACTCCCTTAGTGATCACTAGAATCCTTATGTCATGCAAAAATTCGTTTGACCTAGTGACGGTTCGGAAAGGCCTTGGTTCATACTTAAGTCTACGACAAGCCTTTGACGTTTTCCGAGTTCTCAAGCTAAAGGTTGGAGCGGTGACAGCTTGATGTTAAGCGCCGATTTTCTCGGATCTTCATTGATCTACTTGAGCTATCCATGAGAAATCTTGCCCGGAAAAGTGTAGTCAGTGTGGTTCCAGTCAGCTCCCGTTTAGATCTCCTTAAGTCCAGGATCTTGTTGCGACAGTAAGGCTCAAAAGTCCACCAACTAAGTCATCGAAAGTTAATGTGAAGGTGGAGAAGTTTGCAAGCGCAGGCTTTCAGTATTCATTCGAAACTGTCGCAGAAAGCTTGTGCGACTGGAACTCACCACATGGAAAGGACAAGAAAGACCTAAGCTCCCACGTGGCTTTTCGTGTAGCTATCGTGGGGGAACTAGCATTAGGGCACCATAGATCTATTTTTTGAGTTACAAGTTGGAAATTTTTGAAGTCGAGTTCGTAGGCGGTAGCTTGTGGAACGAATTCCTAGAATTTAACTTCTTTATAACGCTTGTCCCAATCGAAGTCTTAATGGTGGTGATAGATCCTTCGACAATTGACAAATTTTAGCATCGTTTTCGCCCACTGTACCTACCAACGATCAGTGACGAGTCCATCAACAAACACCTCCCGTATCATACTTTTCGATACCGAGACCGTTCCGGTCAAGTGGACGCAGGGAATGATTGTCAATAGGGCTTTCGTGGACCAAGAGGTAACTTTACGCATGCCGGGGATTTCAGCCGAACTTATGACAATTTGATGTCTAAAAAGGTGTCCAACAAAGTTACCACGCTTTTTTCTGTTTGAGACCAGTAGCGAGCTTGGCAGTATCTTACCCATAACGTCGACAGAATTATGAGCTTTAATCAAACCTTCATCGGAATGGTGACAAAAGCAAACTTGTTTGGAGGTGGTTTAAGACAAAACAACTGTTTTGTTGTCCCGGTCAACAGTGGAACCGAATTTCTTCTTCGTTTCCTCCAAATCTCCTCAGTTCCAACACGAACAAATCTGATATTCCTGAGACACAACACAACATTCATCCGTTTCAGTATTTTTTATGTTCGGTAAATTTTCCGCGTTCGTAGAAGTGTCACAACAGCACAGGATACACAATACCGCCCGAAACTTGACATCCATAATAATTTCCCCCAAAGGAATTTCGAAAACCAAATTTGTAATTCAATCCAGATACTCCCGCCCCCCACCACACCATCCACAAACAAATGTTCGGTCGTTCTCAGTCAGAATTCTAATTGCGTCACATCAATCAAAAAAGAGAGAATTAATCCTTTACCGCTGACGGAGGTCGTCGTAAAAAAAAAACTCTCCAAGTCCAACCCAACGGACGACGTTGTGTGATGTAATTTCAAATAAATCCTTTTCGGCCGTTAGATTTGAAAAGACAAAGACGTCTTCTAGTCGAAGTTTGATGCAGCACAACAGGTGATTGACATCTTCCTTGTACTGAGTGCGGACGACCGACTTGGGGATGAAGAATCCAAAAACAAAGGCGTTCACTATAACCATAAACAAATCGTGAACAAAGGAAAACTACAGTCGTACCTTTGAACCCTTTAAGATACATCGGACAGGTTTTTTTTTATACACATCTCTATGGATAGACAGCTGTGAGAGATCGCGTGGAGGGGCGTCACTTTTATCACGATTCCTGTTGAGAACACACATCTCGATCTAAATGAATATTGGAGACCTCATAGTGCAACCGAGTCCTACTCCACATCACATCTATCGGTGGAGTCGTGACAATGCTTCTATACAGACACGAAGCATAGAACGAGGAGGAATGGGGGTAAAGTTGGAAAAGTTAATGGAGGTGGTGGAAAAAAACACGTTTTCTATCCAGTTTCTAGCGTTTTCCCTTTTTTTTCTTTGATGGGATTCTTACTTTCCCCACTTGCATTCTGGGGGAAAAGGAATCTTAATGACGATCTTGTCGGTGGAAATGGAATAGCATCTGTGGGTCTAAACGGGTTAAAAGCAGTCTCAAGTGCAAGTGGATGGGGGTTTTAATAACAGAAGATCTCGTCCGTTGGGAATTTGAAAATTGGACATGAAAAATCGAACGTACACAGTTCACAAAATGATACAAGGCCGTTCGTGATTTTCAAAAACCTTCAAATAAGGTTTAAACCGACAGCCAGCTTAAGGGAACTCAAAAATATGTGATATTTGATGGAGTTTCACAATGGTCGGTGTTAGGTCCTAATCTTGTTGAACAATCTTAGCTTTGCTGATGATAGGGTGGGTCTGCGATGGTTGTCTTTATAATTTTTTCGAACAAACCTTTATTTCAAACAAAGCTGTTAGGTCACACGGCCTCAGCAAGACTTGGAATGTGGATATTTGAGCGAAAAGCTGATCTAAGGATCTATGATCCACATGAAGAAGAAGATTCAATCAATAACAGCTGAACAGCGGCATGGATCAAGTGAGGAAGACACACATTCAGCGCTTGAGGAAGCTACAACATGAAGAGCAGATGAACACCAGTACTCTCGCTCAAACAGTCTTTGCATTAACCGGAGGGACTATGCAAAAGTTATCAACTGACAAGGTATCGTTCACCCTGAACTCATCAACAGCCTCGAGTAGGCTTTCAAGTTCACAAGTGCCTTCAGAGCAGTTTGTAATGTCGGTGTCCTCCCGCCATTTCTCTTCGCTGAAGTAGGCTAGGATTCGCAGGCCATAAGCAACTAGGCCGGTCGATTTTTTCACTTCAAGTTCGGACGTATCATCTTTCTACTTTCGGCTACCAGGTGGAGTAGATAAGGTTGAAGGGGTAACAGCGTGATGTAGGTCGAGCGGAATGAGTGAAGACATCGTTTCGAGTGCTGCTGCCGGGATCATTGTTAAGGCGGTGGTTGTACTGATGTATGCTTAATCGCATAAGGCTTGTGACTTTTTCTATTCGACCAGGCATCCATGTAAAAATGGGCCTAATGATGACCGGGTTTCGGCTCCGATAGTTGCCTTCTTTGCTGTATATAAAGTGTTTTCTCCGTGACTTGGAGCAGTATTCTATTCACGATCGGGATTTTTTGGGATTTGACGCCTAGACCACACTGCTTCATCCAGTTGTTCTGTGAATTTAGAGCCGATTGTAGTAGTTCCGAAATGGTACATAGGAACTTTCCTGTTGTAAGGACCACTAGTCGTCGGTATAGGGTACAACTTTTCTTATCGTTTGCGACTAAGATTTATAGAAGAGGTGACAAAACATCGCCTTGAGGTGTGTTCCTGTCCTGTATCATGATTTAAGAACGCATTCCACTCAGTCTACGAGTGACGGGTCTATGCTTGGGGAGTCTTTAACCTAACATATGGCTTTCCGTTCTCCATTGTTTAAAGTGAGGTTTCTATGAATGTTACCACCTTATGCAGTGCTGTCTCCACCGATCGATCCTTAAAGCGTGTTGAGCTGGTGAGATGCCCTTTGGGTTTAATTTGGACCGAATTTTGATCTCGATTAACCGTTCTGAGTGGCCCTTGGGGATAAAGACGACCTTGAATTCTCTCAATGTTTACACGTACATATGTGGTAACCCCTGAAAATATGCCCCAGCCATGGAGTCCATGTTCTTTTGAGCTTAACAGCATCATCATCATCGCTTTGTACGGGAAGAAGGACTCCAAGACGATAGTTGTGCCAGTCCTTGTTATGAGACCTTTCTAAAGTATCTTTTCAGGACTTTGCCTACGAGCCTTACGTACTGATGTTTGCCACTGTCTTAGAGGTCTAATTTGACTCCGAAGTCTTGGAAATTGCGACCAACTTTATACATGTTTTGTCACAAAATCATCGCCTTAATCAAACTGTCCGTGAAGTGTTGCCTTGTAAGCACCATGCTTAGTGGAGAAATTGACAACTTTTCTTACGTCAGGTTGAGTGGGACAAAGTTTCCTTCTTCACCCCACTGTGGCTTACAAAATATCACAGCACTTAAGCTTCCCAATCTTGGTATTTCCATTTCAAGTTTACATTCATCGTGTTTGCTTTCACAAAAGTATCTGGAAATCTCTCTGCTCTTACTGCCGCAAGCGATAAAAAATAAAAAACCGAAAAACTATACAAGCTATCATTTATTACAACAGTCACCACCAACTCAACCCGTTTTTTTTTTTTATCTTTTGTTCTGTGACACGTGTTCCCGTAACCACTTTACGACTAGGAAAATCCAAAGATAAGACCCCATACGATATCAGCAGTGTTATGCGGGGTGGTGGTAGCATTTTGTTTCTCCCATCATCCAACAGAACCGGTGCGATGTAAGGGAACATTTTTTATAGCTTTACAAACATTCTGGTTCCAGAACCAGGACCGAAATCAAGTTGACACACCTCAAAACCATGAAATTACACATCGACTCTCCCCATCTCATCCAAATGGGATTCATGTAACGTGGAATATGATAATGACTATGATGACGATTACAGTTTACAAGCGAGCTAGTGGTGGTACCAATCAAGTCCTCAGAAGTGACACCCTTATATCTCGAGTGACAGGGTGAGTTGTAATAAATCTTGAATTGCATAGTCTCTCACTCTAGTTTTTGGAACCTGGAAACTGGTTGGACACAAAAATAATCATAATTAACGATAGTTTCATACATAGGAGCAGATGTGTGCTATTCTTTGATGACTTATCAGATTTATTTGAGGGGCGTTCCATAAGTCATAGAGCCATGCAAACACCAGTGGTGTCCTGCTCAATTGTTTTATGTGCAATGGAAAACAATGCAGAGGACTTCTAGTGGTAGATTTTCCATGAACTGAAGAAATAATTAGAAAATGTTGGACATGAGGAAGATCTCCAACGCAAGACTAACCATTTCAAGTACGAGTCATAGCCCTTTATTCCTGTCGAAGAGGTTTGGTCCCGAAATTGGGCCTTTATACAGCAATAGTGAGGACGATCTTGATTCAGTGGACAGCACTGGACGAGAAGAGTAACACTGATCGTTTCAGAAGAGTTCAGAGATTATCATGCGTCTGTACATACTGCTACGGTGGAGACAATGCTCAACTTGCTTCCTATTGATATCTACTTACGTTTCCATTTAACAGCGGATGAGTTCACCCTTGGAGACCGTATCTCTAGAAAACAAGACGTAACCCTATCTCCAAATCACGCATAGTGCAATATAGCAACGCTTTCAGACAGTTCTATGGACCTTCTTTGAAAGATCGAAGGTTGCCGGTATAGCCCGACTAGTGGTGACAATCACTCATCACCTTACAGACTGCGAACACTAAATCTTTAGCTTGGTTCTGAGTGAAAACATGAGTTTTAGAGATGCTGGAGCACAATATCTTTAAACTAAGAAGTTCGAGACCAAAATTTAGGATCCACTCTGTTTTCTTCAGTCACAATTACCAAGTCGTTCACATACCCATCGATGTCAGGACTCGGATCTATCCTCAACCTGTTTCCACTAAACCTTTTTCATATAAGAAGCTGCAGCCCTCAGTGCCCAAAGACTCAGTTAGCCAGATAGTTGAAGCGTCATACTAGGCAATTACTGACTACACAACGCGTCATCCATGGACTCTGTAAGACCATTCTAAGCTTTCATCCGAGTAAATAGGAATGAGTGAGTGGTGTGGAGTCCAAGTGTCTTCTCTGATTCGCCAAGCAGTTATACTTTCGTTTTTGCAGTGACCAGCTCTTTTCCAAGGAGAGAGGAATGGGAGAGTGAAGTGAAGTGAAGTGGGAAGTCAGTTAGACTTCCGAATCAAGAATCATAACACTGACCATGCCCATGAGATCGCGATGAGATATCACCCTCTCCATCGACAGCCACACAACGAAATGCTGAAATAGTTCAATTAGAGCTTGATAAGTGTTGTCGAGATAAAATTAGGGTCCTTGCACCACAGATTAAGGTAAACCTCTGCTGGAGATGCCGGAGAATAAGAAGGCTGACAGGTTAACAAGAAAAGGTACGACACTGAGCCCAGAGCAAGCTTATCAAGCACAAAACAGGGCAACAAGCTCTAAGCGAAGCAAACAAAAGATGGGATTCACTGAAAACTTGTGGCCAGTCTTACACAAAAAGACTGGACACCCTTTTCTATACTTTTAAGAGTGATGACGTTGAAGTAAACCCTAGAGTCAGCTAAAGCATCTCACCAAATCCTGTTGGACACTCAAATTGCGAGCTGAGTTTGGTCCACATTCGTGGGTCCAATCATAAATTTATCAACGACTAAGTCAAGGGTTTGAAGGTAACAGTTCACCTGTCCCACCCTATCAATGCTGAGACAGAAAACCTTTGGGGAGTACTTCTACGAAGATCTTAGAGACCTTGTCAGGCTCGATACATACAAAATAAAGAGCTTTGTCTTTGGGTCTAAGAGGGTCTGCACCTTGAGTAAAGCAAAAAGTTGTTAACCTTGAAACCAACATCCGGCACTCTACGATGTATCACAATGGAACTTTATTTTGGTCTAAGTGTGTCCGGCGACAGCCACCTAACCTAAGTTTCAAACGAAAAAAATATCGGAGAATGAACTGAGATCTGTGGTACATCAGAAGCTTCCACCTTTAACATCCTTACAACAGAATCGACACATAGAAGCAGCAATTCTTGTCTAAACATATCCCAACTGAAAAAATAAAGAAAACAATCTAAAACCACCACCAAATGGACCGCAAATCGTTTGTAGTTCTCTTTTCTGAACAAATCAAGTGCCAAAATGCAGCAAAGCGTGAAAATTGATTTCTCTTGCAATCTATCTGAGGTGTACTGTGGCACACCACAGTGCTTTGTGGCAAGAATCCATCCTTACAAATGAATCTCTACTCTACCCTCTGACTTGTGATTTGACCACAATCGACCATAAGGTCCCTCCAACCATCAACTATATAGAAGAACACACGCCTCGAAAGAAAAGGAAATGTCATTAATTTTTATTAGCACATCTAAAAAGGATGCACACCACATCGTGCTGGAGCCAGCATGGTGGCCTGGACAGTGCCTGGGTTAGGTTGTGGCTACAAAAAAAAAAAAAGGATTCCTTTTCGCTACTCTTTAATGGTCGACGAAATGGTCTTGTCGCCGTTTCCTTTTGGGATGGATAATGAATGTTTTGCGGTCAAGGAAGATCCATGATAATGGGAATGCTGATGCTGGCACAGTGACAGACAGAAATGAGCCATCGTCAGTGGGCTTGACCACAAGACACGACGGATTGATTTGAACTATGCAAATTAATAGTCTTAACATTGGAAGGTCGGTGACTTTTTTTTGGTTTTAAGAGACGTGTTTGAGGTAGGTTTTGTGGTTTGACTTTAAAAAAGATTTGCCGACGACATTGTGAATGAAATTATTTCGGAAGTTTTTTCTTTGACGTAAGAAGAAAGTGGACTGAGGTGAATGAACAATTTGTCAATCAATCGTGTCAATTGTTGTCAAATGATGGTGTTATTGGCTGCTTTGGTGAGTTTTTGAACCCTTTTGTGGTCTGTGTGGGAACCCATTAGCTAGTCTGACGGGTGTATCAAGAATTGTGAAACCAAAAGGCCTTATACATATGCTGATTGCGCAATCATTGCACGCATGCAGAATCACAGAACACACACAAACGCTGACGAAGAAGATCTTAACCCCTGAGGGATGGTGAAGAAGAAGCTAAGGAGGCCCCCACAAATACCTTACCCGACAATAGTAGAATATCCATTGCGAGGAAGACCAGGCAATAACGCCAAATGAAGTACAATACATGCAGAGGAAGATAGGCGACAACAAAGCACCCAGACCCGACGCACGGCATCCCGAATATGGCAGTTAAAGCGGCCGTTAAAAAGAGACTGGATCTTTGGTTGCAACCCTCCCTAAACCATGGTTTTGCTACCAAAATGAAACAAGCCACTCGGAGGGCCATTGTCGTATCCGACAATATTTCTGCTAGATACAAAAGAAAAGATCGTAGAACGTGTCATATACGATAGACTCCTCGTGGTGGCAGAGGATAAAGAAGCTTTGTCTAACATAGATTCAGAATATAGCATTCTTTCCCTGTAACATAAAGGGTAGATACAGCAAGCTGAACTCGGCGAACTGGTCATGCATTAGTAGGAGATTTCTGGCCAGAATGACCTGAAGAAGATAGTCACGATCTACTTCACAGACGGCTGTGATACCGGACCGACGATGGCGTAAAATAATACAACATTACGGTCACGGAAGTCCCACAAGGGTCGGTCCTTAGTTCTTTTCTATGGAAGATAATGTTTGATGGAGTTCTGTGACTAGGAGTTAAAGTGATCGGCTTTGCAGACGATATCACCAACTGTGGCCAAACACATCCACGAAACAGAGTCCCCAACGGATGTAGCAGTTGCCAGGATCAAAAATTTGCTAGAGCCTGCCGGCCTAGAAGTAGCTAATCACAAGATCGTGAAATACGCAAACTTTCAGTTTGGAAACCAACTCATCAGCTCTAAAGAGGCATACAATTACCTAGGAGTAAGGCTTGATAGCATCACAATAGGCCTATCATTGTTCTAAGTGTGCTGGCATGAGTTGGCAGCCACTTCAACCTCAGCCTTGATAGCAGACTGAGGCTGAAAACCCAAGGCGAGCACTCTAGCAAATAGGTGTCACAGATGCAAGCTGGGCTTTCCTGGGCGCAACCAAATATCAGTGGACCTGGATACGCCAGGATGATTGTGTTACATAACGAAGGAAACAAAAAGGAAGCTCCCTTCAACATCCGAGTAATTTCGGACGAAGCAGCCTGTAATAGCTGTAATAGCCTCACCAACGAGATGCAGAGGGTTTAATCTCAGGAACATCGAATCAACAACAGGCCATCATTACCAGGAGGATAAAAGCAGAAGAAAGGGCAACATCGGTAGCGTTCTGGTAAGCCAAGTGAGATAACACGGGAAAAGTCAGATGGACCCATAAACCGATGCCAAACATCGATTTCTACCACCTTATGCAGTTCTTGTCTAGATTTGGACACGATAGCTCGCCTTTCTGCCCAGAATGTCCAAAAGAAGAGGAAGATGCGGAGCATGCACTTCGCATAGGGAAGAGTGGTCCCGCCATGTGCGCAGCTTCTAATTAGCCATATGATGAGATCAGGGGACGACTGGTTAAAGGTCTGTTCCTTCTCAACGAGCGTATAGAAGAGTCGAAGAGGCCTATAGAGAAGACGTAGCATAAGTTCCAACGTTCATAGTCAAAACCTTTGTGGATGATTGTGCAGTCTTCTCAAAATAACCCAGTCACTGGCTAGGATAGGGCGAAGTCTGATCACCCTTCCAACAAGGATGAACGTAGAAATAAGCGCCACAAGGATCTGGGACAATATAAGTGCGCTAAACAACAAAGTCACGATCATACAATGGTCAAAGCCGATGATTAACTACTTGAATTCGTCCCCCCACCCAAAATGTTGGATGCTTGCTTCCTACCCATTCACGGTTGAACCACCTGAAGGAGGAAGTCGGGTTGGTAATTTTTCTAGAAGCCATCGTCTGCAGTCGTGTCACGGTGGCTAATTTTTCTGACTAAACCACCGAAGACGTTCTTCTCTACTGGTTTTGGTATTGTAGTCACTCCAGACTTCAAAAGCTCTACGGGACACCAAACATGTCTTAATCTTAATTATAAAAACCTAAATGAACAGCAAATAGGTTCAGTTTTGACTGCCGGCAAGATAGGTCCAAAGATTCCCTTTGGAACGACCAAAACAAGAACATAATCTCCTTCAATCTTCTCTACTCTTGCACGTGTTTTACTTCATTCCCGAGCTCATATTTCACAAAAAGGACCTCGGACAGTCCTAATTAAGAACAATTTCAATTTGTACTCTAAATGGACCACCAGGGTACACCCAAGAACCGTCTTATCTTCCATTAAATTATGATCTTCAGGCTTAACTGACCGACCGTTGATTATGTCAATTGATTAGACATTCTCAGTTGTGCATTTCTTGAAGAAAAATTCAAAGTCCTTACCTGAGACCAAGGATACCGGAGTTTCAAATTTCCCATTTGCATTTCAAAGATGGACATCTATCATGTACACCGATAGGATACACACTGATACACAGGTGAACCGTAGATAATCCTTCTTCTGCTTCTGAAAGAGTTGCCCTCCTGTATCCTATGAAAAGGAACAAATTTTACATGAATAGATAGATTAACGCCTTTGTTGTGGGTGGCACGGGATTTTGTGTGTCCTTTTGCATGATTCCTTGACAAAAGGAGTTTTTAATAAGAAATTATCACACAAGAATGCCTGACAATGGGACGTAATTTTCGTAACAATAAACCGGGTCAGCAGGGGACTCGAAGAAAGAGATTACTTATTTTGCTTTCGAAATGAAAGTCCTTTTAGCGCCAAGACGAATAGTTTTTCTTTTGGCGGGAACTGACATCCACTGATGATGTATGACCTCTATCCCGGAGATATTCAAAGTACGTCAACAGAATTTAAATGAGAATATAACCGATTATCTTACGGTATTGAGCTCCTACGTTCGGGTTGTGATGAGTTTTTAATGGTTGCGGTGATCATTTTCGAAGAACAGAACATTGTTCGTCTTCAATTGATGACGGTTCTCAACAAGGGAGTTCCAACAGTTTTGCGAACCATTAGTAGGATGCACAAAAGCGGGTAGGAAAAGAAACTATAAACTGTCTAGGGTAGTACGATGGAACAACTTGGAGAAGACTGCATTCAGAAGCGGACTGACAATCTGCGCTTCAACATCCACAACCTATAAAGCAACCGCCGACAAGTTCACAGATAACCACTGGAATACAGTACAAGATCAATATTGCAGTCAAACCAGTGAAAGATTAAATTGTACTAGAGGATAGTTAAGGGCCAAAAATAAGTCCTCAGAGCCCACACGTACAAGCTCTCGCTTGTAAAGTTCATGTATGGTTGTACTTTCTTCACTTGACGAGCTCCAGATTCGTGGGAAGTCCCTGCCTACGAATCTGCAGCCACACAGTTTCGAGGTTTCCAGACCAAGCGCTCTAGCATCCGAGATAGTTTGATCTTTCAACCACCACAATGGGTCTACGTAGACCTGAGCGAGATGAAAAGGAATTGATAGCCTCTTCACTTACACGCGAACCTTGGTCCTTAAAACGAAAGTTCGGTCTTCATAGTCGCCTCGAACCTACAGGTAAGTCAAGTGGTTTATGTACGTGATAAATGAGGTTCAAGTCCCACCAACAATTGATTAAAGATTTCATAAGAAGCAGGTCGATCTGCCGTCCGTATTTAGCAACAGAAACTGTGTGATTATCTCCCCTGTTGTTTACCCGGGGACATTTTTCGGTGAATACTTGAAAACTCTGTTACGATAGCGACAAGGCTTGTAGTATCACGATAAACCTATCACTAGTCTAAGTGTGCTGGCTTTAGCTGACAGGCACTTCAACCTTACCCATCCTAGGAACAAGGCTTGAGAGGCTAACGAAATTACATTGGATGCCGACCTACCTAGAAGGCCAAACATCAACCATCTAAACCAAAGGATTTAGAAAAGCGAATGAACGTAGACCCAACCAAGAGAACCACAAACTAAAGTAGGCACCCCAACATATTTATACTGGCAGCGCAGAGTGGTTTTTGACTGGAGCTTCGTCTTGAAGAATCTTCAAAGAGCCTAACTTGAAAGCTGTAGACTTTTCATAGAAAGTTGGTGACATCGGTGTAAGGGTGTTAGAGAGAATCAACAAGAAGATTGATCTACTCCTTAGTAACGTTAAGAGACTAGCATTCCTTGTACCTGGTGTTAATGGGAGGAAAAAAGTTCTAAATGCCGTGCAAAGATGCAAAGATTAAATATCAGGCGGTACCTACAGCCTGAGGTGTCAGCGTTTGAAAAACATTCGAAGAATTGAATCCGACTCGAGCTGTCAGAACTTCCTGGCAGTTTCAATGAACTCTTAGTTAGACCAATCTTCACTTATTCGCCTACAGGATGATGACGGCAGTCAAGTACTTTAAAAGGACTTCGAGTCCCTATCTCCGTTTCAGTTGAATGAAGCTTCTGCACTGAAATGGCTCTCGTATGGTCTCCCTCCATGGAGTCTTGCAAGACATCTTGCCCAAAATGGAAAAGTGAACGTTTTCCCTCAAATGACTATGACAAGATGGAGCACTTTCTCTCAGTGTCCTGCTATCGAGAATATAAGCAACCGGGTTGGTACGCGAAGAACCAATTCAATTCAGCAAAGATGTCGCAACGACAAAGCAAAAAGAACCTCTGACGTTTTGAAAAATTCTACTCTGGTTGGGCTTGCATCCACAAATCGGGGCTGAAGATCGTCATCTCACAATGTCCTGTAAGTGTCGAGATCTTGGGCGCTTCTTGCAGATCATCATCCAAGTAATCAAATTGGAAACGACATTAGTGAGACAAGGGAGGTTTCGTCTATCTCTTCCATGAGAGCTTGACATTCCAAGTCAAGCTGAACGAATTAAAGGACAAATTGGATACACCACTGAATAGAGGTAAAAGTAAAAGTCGCTGATGAGTCTCATTCACTTTTGAACTTAACTTGCTGCATGAACCGCTCTTTACCGGTCGCTCATCATTAACTAACACAGCGTCCGCAATAAGTCAGGTAGCCCACATCGTCCACTGCTCTCACTGAGATTCCCTTCTCTACAGTTATACGACAGATAACCGATCATTAACGGTTTCGCAATTATAGACTTCTGTCAGCCACCAGACGAAAGTAAGATTGCAATAATCATTTTGACACTTTCCATCCTGCCAAAGGACACACAGCCGCCACCACCACTGCTGCTATCTTTCAATTAACAGCATCAATGAGTTTCAACTAAGAACAGATATTTCATGATAACTGTCCAAAAAGAGTCCACAATCTCCAACCTCCAGCAGAGAGAGAGTGCACTTTAAATGACGATAGGTCTCGTTGATAAATATTTTCCAACAAAAAAAAAACCACTTATCTGTGTGCCAAGTCTTTTTGGCGCGCAATTCTCTCAACACACGAGAAGGTTCGCAAAAAAAGGATTCTTCAGGTACTCTCAGTATGCGGTCGATTGACTACACTTGGTGATGTGCGTACTCATACTCGTATCTTTTCCTTCTAATCAGGATTAAGACAAGAAACAGAATACAACGCAAAGGAGGAGTATCCTTAGTGACAGCAAAAGATTTCTTATCTTCATTAAGCGAGTAAACAATATAAGGATAAGCAATTCCTTGGTCTCTTAGGCTTATCGGCATCTTAAGACCTCTCTTCCACCAAAAAAACAAGAAAAAAGGACGAGACTTCTGTCCATTCATTCTATTGACAAGTTTTAATAATGTTTTGCCTGAAGCTTTTGTTTCGTTAACTAGATTTGAGCTTATTTATTGTCAAAAGGAAAAGGACTCAGAGGATAACCATGCAAGAGTTCACCTACAACCGATGGTCAATGGCTCGAGAGAGATAAGATCTGAAACTCTTTTGTCACATGAAATCCTAAAAATGTTATGTTAGGTGGGTTTTTTCTCCTTTTTGGTTTGTTCCAAGGCACGTATAGGATGTATACGAGTACATCCTTGTGAACATTGAAATTGTGAAATTATTTGAAAAATGCCAAAATGTGCGAAAAGCCTTATTGTTGTCATCTCTGGTATTGTCTCAGAGCACATACACAGCAAGGACAATGTGACATTTGTACAATTCTCTCGGACAGTTGAACAAATAATTCGGTAGAAGGTTAAAGGATTCCTGGAACGGAATCGGAAGAAGAAAGTTGGGTTACTATTCGTAACATGTTGGGTAATAAATTAGGCAAATCAAGGAGCCGCTTAGAATCAGGAAGAGACATGCTTAAGATTTTTAAGTCCAGATTATGACTCAACTAGGAAGAAAGACATTGCAAAATAGGCAACTGTGAGATTCAATAAAGGAATCATGAACTGTTGGCTATTCTTTCACAAGTTCCACTAGGAGGATCCCAGCTTTGACACTGGTCTGACGGACTCGCAAACGCAGTAAGAGCTACCCGTCGTTTCTTTTGTTTGCAATTTTCTTCGCAAGCTGTGAGACGGTACTTTCACTTTCCATATTCAGATCTTACAAGCGTCTCGTAAGATGCTTTTGGAGCCCTGGAAAGTTTAAAGGAGTCTGGTTCAATGAATGAAATGACGAACCTTTACTTAGCCAGTTTGTACACTTCTTTTCAACACCCTCTGAGTGATTCGTCTTGAATACCAAAACTAACTGGCGACTTGGCTATTACCCCTGCACTGACTGTCGCAGGCGGTACTGGTACCTCACTCATTCGAGCTATTCGAGAAGCTATGGTAAGAACTATCCAAACATATGCGTTGATTTTTTAGTAAAAGGATCTTCCGCGGAAATGTGTGACCTCTCCTTGCTCAAGATCTAAAACAACGGCCTATCTCGGCTGCGCAGGAACTATCTAGAGTACGCTTGGCTCTAGCAGTGCTAGACTTACTTCTCTTGAGTCAAATATCATGGAACGAACTATCAAAGCAATCTACGGTCATCATAGCCTTCTGGTTGTATCCACACATTTTATAAGCTTGCGGGACACTAATCCTACGACTCTAGTCCCACAGATATGCCATCTGATACAATGACACTAGAACTTCGGTTTCGGGGTATTCTTTAAGTCAACTTCTGCCAGAATCTGAGCCAGAAATAGAGTTTAGTCGTATTTCTACAGATGGCACCAGAACTAGTAAAGGGTCCGCTGCTGCTGTCGTCGTGAGGGATGACAAACAATCATGCATTCCTCTTCCAATCTTCGACTTATGCTATCCTCATGGCCTTATGAGCTTATATTGAAAGGAATTAGTGTAATGGCCGCTGTATCTGTATATGTAGCGACAGTCTGCGCTCAAAGCATGGCTTTAACCTTTTCCAGTATAGTTCGTGTCTCTTGGCGCCAGAAAAATGAGATCTCTGATGCAAGGAAAACTCAGGACTGAAACCTGTTCTAGTTCTTGCTGCACCCTCGGTTAGTGTTTCCATTGATAATTGCATCTTTCACTAACGCATCACAAATTCACCTAAGTCTGTGTTTGATTTCAGGTTGCAACGACACTTTTGTATTACAAGCACCTCGCAGAACAATGGGAACTGCCTAAGGCCTTGTTGGGAACAACAATCTGTTCTGTACACGTTGCGGAAGAATGATGATATTTGTAGATCAAGCCTATCTCGTGCTTAAACTCGTCAATTGTACAATTTCCTTGAATTTTTCGTTTAGTACTTGCAACTCCACCTATCGACAGATTCAACAAACCAATCTCTATTTACTACGTCTTCCAATTTGCTCTCGCTACATATCCCAAACTGGATATGTGTGCATCTATCACAATCCTTCTTGCACACTGACCTTTTCCCCAAAGAAAATAGTAATCAAAACAAAAACCCGATACATATCACTAGGAACTTGTCTGGTCTGGTCTGGTCTATACCCCTTGTGCGACACACCTACAAAAACCACACCATCATGTATCACAGGTAGCGCACGACAAGTGTTTCCCCTATCCACACACTCTCTGTGGCACATGGCATATTGACTTGTGCACACACATACACACACAGTGACACTAAATACACTTCTTTGTGTCCGGACGCACAAGTGCAACACTGACACACAAGGTCCCAATAAGACTATTAATTCTCGCGCCAAAAAAAATCTCAACCACATCCTTGCATCCACTTGAGTTATTCCAAGGCTCGGCACCCGGACAAGGATTAACGGGAATTAAGGAAATCACTTGAAAATCAATAGCGTGAAACCGTTAACGTATAAAAATTGATGCAATACAAAATCAGTGCCATATGTTACCAGCCAAATGCAATGAACCGTTCTTGAAGCAGGATACACCTTCTTGTGTCTGTTTACATTATTTGCGAACCCCAAGTTGTTGATCTGTATACTCACCGCCGCCACCAACCATCGGTGGTGGTCATCATAACAGACGCAATCTGTTCAATTTGTTTATCCTAACACTGACGAGGATCGAATTCCTTCGGGAACGGACAAAGACAATAGGGATTTACTTGAGCAACAGGCCAAGATTTTGATGATGGTGGCAGGATAAAACAGCAACAGAGGCAGGGGATATCGAATTTTGTTTCGAAACGAAATTGAAAACCAGAAGGCACCTGACGTCCAAGAAGTAATAGAGTCCAGAATGGATGGATGGACATCGAAACGTGGACAACAGCAGTATTTGTTAAGCTAACCTTGAAATGTTTACCAAGAAGCTTCTACTTAGACAAGATTCCTTGGAAGGGAACAGCAGTGTTTTGTCGCAACCTAATACACAGCTTAATATACATTTCTGAAGCTAGGCTAGTTTATCTCTAAGGCTTGTGGCTCGTCTGTATAAAACAAAGAGTAACTTCCCAGGTTTGACCAAAGAGCTAGCAGTAGTCTGGAAGGCTCTTACTTACTAGGCAGATACTTGCTTACTTATGATGGCGATACAGTCTGAGATGGACCTGAATCTCAGCTTACAGGCGTCTGCAGTAAGCTCGATCTGCCGAAATAAGGTTCCTTTTTCTCTTTTTGTCTTTTCAGACTGGACATTCCACGTTAAAGGGACACAATGGATCCGTAGAGATCCGAGTGAAGGCTCCTTTTTAACCTAGCTACCTTACCTACCTAGGTTCCTTCGTGGTGTTGCTGGAATTACTTCCAGAGATCGAGTGGAAAACACAATGTTGAACAGTACGACCTATACTCCGATGGTTGGATCACGTGCCCCCAAAACGACTTCCAAGATGTGCTATGAATGCCTGCCATCAGATAAACGATCTCCTGGTAGGCCTAGGACGAGAGGCTTCGATCAAATCGGTACCTCCTCTGCCTCTCCTCTAATTTTCCCTAATGCCCGTGCTCTTGGTTAAGGGTATTCATAACCCCTTTAGCGCGCGCTAATTATAAAAAAAAAAAAAAAAAAAGCCCATCTCGGGGGATGCCTCTGATGAAATTGATTCAGTGGCGGAGATTGGAAAAAGTTGACGAGTTCCCAGTACTCACATGAAGGATAAGCCGATCTGTGGAAAACGTATGCATGAACTCCAAACCAACCTGAACACTTGTATGAGGAACGTATCGTTACATTTGTAAGTCCATTCACCGAGCGAGCGTCGAACAGACCCTTAGGGCGGTAGGTTATCACAAGAGGATCTCTCAAAGGAGTTTTGAGTTTAGATGGCTGCGATCGCAAGACTCCCTTTGCCTATTACGCGTCCCACAACTCTCAAGAAGCCCACTTGCTTTCATCATCAAAATAAAAAGAAAGAGCGTATGAAGCAAGCAATCAACGCGTTGGCGCAGTGACGTTCAAAACTGGCGATATGATCTCATCTAATTCGTCTGTTTTTAGGGTTAGACGCACCTTATGCCACATAGAACCTTGTCTATGATAATGTACCGGCGAAACGAAGCTCTTAGAGCTCGTGCGTTCTTGCACAAAAACTTGTGGCGCTGCTTATACCTTCAGTTTTCTCTACACAGACATCTTGAACATTACAATAGATCCTTCTGAACCTAGGGTGATCACCGATTTTCTACGCGATCGCCTAATCAAACTTCCATCCAGCACCTAATTACACAATTAGAACGAGTGCAACGCCCAGCCAAGACCTGCATGTTAGGATGCTTTCGCACAACTCCAACTGCTGCACTCACTGTCATCCTGGGTTTACCACCACTCCAAAACTTCATACGAATGGAAGCCAAAGTAGGTATCCATCAACTCTTTCACTCAAGCTATTTCAACCCAAAGTCCTACAGAGGAGGACACTTATCCCTAATCTTAAGCATGCCTCCAGATCCAGACAACATGCTATCCTTCAACAAAATCTTCTCAATAGTTATCCCATCAAGAGAGAACTGGGAGAACCACAAACCCCAGGCACCAACTTCTGACTTCGCCTGGTATAAGGATGGATCCAAAATGGAAACAGAAACTGGTTGCGGAATTTTTGGAGAATCATCATGTGCGAACTTCTCAGTCTTTGCTATCAATCAAAGTGTGAGACTCAATCAGACAGTCAAGTCAAGCTGCCCTAAAACCGCTCGACTCGCCTGTCTTCAAATCCGAACTAGTCTTTGAAACCTGCAGTGTAATCGTGAATCTAGCTAGGACCAACATGGCTATCCTTCACTGGATTCTTCCCTCACTGGCAAAAGACGACGCATCAACAAAATTCATTGGACCCGTACCCTTCTGTGGGGTAAGCGAATCACTCTACGTAAGACATGCGAAGGGTCTTTGCATGCATGAATCTAGAGAAGTCTGGCTCAACACACCAGGGCAAGCATGTTCAAAACTGTACCTTCACAAAGAAAAAAATCTAACTTCATTGTAAACCTCGATAGGAATAACTTTTGAGCTGCACCAATTGGATTTTTGAGCGGTCACTACCGTCTAAACAAGCACCTTTACATCGCATGGACCTTGTAAAAGATTCAAGCTGTAGGTTCTGCCTGGAAAGAAACCTCTCTACACATCCAAACTGAATGCTCTCTTTCAAGTCAGAAATTGTCTTTCCCTTTCAACTCAGAAATATAGCTGAGCATTCCGTTTGGATGTGTCTCTTTCAACTCGGAAAGAGAATCCTCAGCGTTGAAGTTGTCCCTACGGAACAGCTTGATGCCATCCACTGAGGGACGTTCCTTAACTTCCAAACATCTTCTGAAGTAAAACAATTCATCTAGGAAATACAAATGATTCGTCAGAAACCGCAGTGCCAAGGGCTGTGAACAACCCTCCTCGTCTTCCAAGAAATTATTTTACAAGCTATTAGCGATAAATATTTCAAACTTCTACGAACCTCATTTGAAGACGGAAATGCCATTCTTCTGGGCACACTTCCCCAATCAATCAAGTATTTGTAAAATACTTTTGTATTTTCATCAATGGAACTAGGCACGTCGCGTGCCTTAAAACTTGTTATCGTTCTGCAAATACAGCGGGCGGTTTAAATTTTTATCTCGGATTTGTACAAGGCTTAAGTGTGCAAAAAGAATTCAAATTCAAATTCAAGTTCAAGTTCTTTGTAAACAAATATATGAAATCGCATTTCGATAACGCTGTGAACAAGGCCACATTAAGTGTTTCAAAAGCGTTGATAAGCAGAGATTCATTTCCGCCGGAAGATGAAGTCATGTTGTGGACATATTTGCAATATTTTACTAACTTGACGGTATAAGATTGAGTTTCTTCTTTGGAACGTCGATATTTGCTGATACTGATCGTGTGTAGGATCACCTTGCTTTTGAAAAAGTGCGATCAAACAACAGGAGTACAGATGGAAGGCCTGAAATCACCATAGGGCTTGAAAAAAGGGAATAGAATCATAAACTATGTAGGTTCTCGGCAAACTTTGCCAAAAAGCCTTTGCACTTTCGTCGTTTGAGCACAAGATGTGATAATGGTGAGTCAAGACTGCTCAACTAAGCTGAAGTCACATAGAATTGTTGACGTAGATCCAGCTGGTCACTTATGGAAAACTTAGACTCCTTCCCAACACTTATTTTGAATGGCTTTCTAGCTGTCAACTGCTTAGACAATTCGATCTCAAGCTTCAAGATTGAATGTCAAATTCTTCCACTTTAAGGTTTCAACATTCATCCACCCACTTATAGCTCTGAAGGTGTCCCTCCATGCTGGCCTTTTCCATTAAGTCTCATTGAGGTTGCTTAGTGATCGCAGTTTGACACTAGCTAGTGCTGAACACCATTCTTCCGTGTCAATTGACTGTGAAGTCTCCAATTGGCTATTATGCCGCGCTAATCGACGTAATTCTGGCAACGCTCGCCCGAATTCCTTGTTAGAAGATTGAAAGCTTTTACCTTGTGCTAGCTAAGCTATATCTTCCTTGATATGAGGCAACTAGTTAGGCTACAGCTCCTAGCGCTTATACTGACTTTTCAAAAGTAAGCTGTGTAGGCCTGAGCCATGTCTAGCCTGTTCGTCAGAATACCCATTTTCTTTTATGCCACTGTGACCAATAACTTAAAGCAAAGTGAACCTAGGACTTACTACCTAGGCAGCCAAGCTCGCTATGGCATTCATGCATTTTGAAGCCGAATCAATAGCAACTTTACTATCAACAAGGATACCGATGTTCTGTTGTATTGAGTAACCTGCAAAACTCTTGGATTTCCATTAGCTCTGCCTTAAAGACAGTGGCAAAGTCCAGTGAATGGACACGCGCATCGACAAAGCAGTCTGTGTAGATTGCTATGTCGAAGTTTATCACCAGTTCACCTTGCTCTGGTGGGAAAGCCTAGTGTCTGTGGTCATAGAACTTCGTAGTCCAGCAGCGAGAATCTTTGAGTCTGATTGCGCTGCATAGGGTGATGTATTAAATGTGCAGATTGAGAGGCAGAAAGGTACAGAAGCACGGTAAGGCCATCTGACATAGTCAACCTCAACGCACTAAACAAAGGATGCAAGTTAAGTTAGGTTGCATTTTCTGCTTAGCGCGAACTACAAGACTAGCGATCCGTAGGTAAGACCTGGACACACTACGGTTGTATACAGCCACAAGGTCATTTTAAGTTGAAGTTCCAATTTTTTTGCAAAGTGTTTATAAAAAGTTTCAAATGCCTTCTTGACCTAGTTTTCTTTGCATCAAGGTTAACACCCACCTACTTACCGGTAGAAAAGAGAGTGAATGGTTGGCCAGAGAGGCTAAGTGAAACCAGGTGTTTTGGTTTCACTTCAGTCTTACTCGGATTGACAGCAATCCAAAAATTTGTAGCCCAAGGTGCTCACTTTATCGACAGCAATGCCTCCATGATTTAACTTATCACCTTAATCCTGTCAAGCAATATTTTAGTGAACTGCTTCTGCCAGTCTGAGTGTTACTGAAGTCAAACAACAATAACGCTATGGCCATAGTAAGGCTCTTGACCTGCCGCCTAGAGATCTGGCCTCGACCATAAGTGATTACACGACTCCTACACTTAAATTCAAAAACAACATTGAGGTTCACTTTCCGGAAAGGTCAGACTGGAACAATAACTTTGCTATCCAAATCGTACCGCCTTCTAGACTCTTTGAGTGTCTTCCAGGCGGAGATACTAGCAACTAGAGAAGCCTGCAAGATACTTAGCCTCAGCCCGACTACCTCAAGCAGCATAGGAATCTTTATTGACAGCCAGGCTGCCATCAAAGCGCTCCACTCACTTACTTCGTCCTCTAAATTAGTTGAACAGTGTAAGGAAACTATAACGCAGGCAAACGCTCGGTTTAACATTACTCTCCTCTGGGTTCCCGGCCATAGTAACATAGAGGAGAACGAGAGCCGACGCGTTAGCCAGATGTGGTTTTACCCTGGATGTCTCCCTTGCAGAGTCTGTTTGCTCCCCGATGGGACTCATCAAGGCCAACATTTTGCAACACTTTTTCTCACTTGCTAACTCTAGGTGGAAAACTATAGCTACCTGTGCCATATCCAGACAGATATGGCCCACCTACAATAAAAACAGAACGAATGACCTAATCAATAGGAACCGCATCGAGACAGCAATTAGCACGGGCCACTGGCCAATTGGGCAACACGCTGCCAAGTTATGCATCCCGTTCAACCCCCACTGTCGTAGTTGCGACAATTCACATGAAAAGTTAACGTTATTCCACTTTCTCTGTGACTGCCCGGCACTTACCAGAGATCCAGAGAGCTTGAAAAGGCAAACCCTTTTTCAAGGAACTTTCTGAGATTTCTAACATAAAATTCAACTCCACAGGATGGATATGAAAACTACACTCTTAGCTACGCCCATCATCATTCAGGTCACGTGAGTTGTGGTATCAACATGGCGTCTCTTGTGTCTCTGGCAGGTTCACCAGTTTCAAGCACTCCTACCTACCTAACAGTAGGCTATTCAGTTGGAAAGGAGTAACAAGATTATTGTTTCCTTGAAGATAATTTGGCCTGAAGGGTCTTAAACAAAACGCACTAGTCGAAAATGATAAAAGAATTGGTTAAACAATGCAGCCTTGTGGGACCCCACTTTTAATCTCAAGTTTTTTCTGACGGCGTTATTCGGTATAAAACTGAAAGAGTGGAGCGACTTGCTAGATAACAGTGACATTTCCCTCAATTTAAATATCGACTTTCAGATATGTAAGGCTCTAAACGTCGTATTCAAAGATGGACAGCTTGACACGTGATTCTTACACGTGATTTGACAGTTTAATTGGAAAACACATACGCGTCACCTTCATTATACCTAACTCAACCAAAAATTGTTACAAAAAAAAATAAAAATAGAAGCAAGGATGTGTTAATTTATCACTTTTCCGATAAAACTTCCCTTCCTGTCAATAAAATCCTGAAAAAAAGAAGTCAATGACAACACAATTCATTGTTCGAAATAAAGTCAATAATTTCCACTATTGTGATCATTTCGCGCTTTTTCTTCTCAAAAATCGTCCTTTTTCTTTCAAAAGCAATAAAAACTTTCTCAAGCATCAAGAGAAAAAGGACAATTCTACGGTTGTATTGTCCTTAACAATAGTTTTGAAACTATCGTTGGTTTTAATGGGTTTTTTTTTTTTTGGGATACTAAATGGAAACCGTGTCATCATTTTAGGGTACAAATTGTAAATGTTTTCTTTCAAACCACTGAGGTATTAATAGTCCTGGTTATGCGGGAAAAAAAGGATACGATACCACACAGATTGTTGGGGGAAACAAGAAAAACGCAAATATTGCCTTTGATTCGTTTTATTTATTTATTGGTGTGTCCTTTGAAACCGAGTGTCATTCTAAAAGGACATTTTTGTACACTTTTCCACTATGGTTTGTTTTTTCATGAGCCTCTTAAGTATCCAAACCGTCAGTATCAACCGTCCTTCTATGTCCTTAAATGGTTTTGGAATCTTAGAGCAGTTTGATTCAGGACCACTGAAACCGACCTTAAATACATCTCGGTTAAACCCACTTCCTATGCCATTGCCTTCCTTCGAGATAGAGCCAGAGTATTGAAGTGTTGGGCTCTGCATAAAGTAAGATTCATGCCGTCCTAAGCATTAAAAGTTCAAATCAATTAGGTATTGCAGCTTAGGGCTTAAACCAGATCGTTTTTTTCTTTAGTAAAGCTTGACAATCTCTCTCCTTGACAGGTTCTGTCGAAACATTTTTGAAACAAGTAATGATTGATGCTCTGTTAGGCCTACCAAGGACTCAATAAATTTGACAAATAATCCCAAGACACACATCACCTCATAGGTGACGATAGATTGTGTAAACACAATCGCCCGCGCAAATCCAGTGATTTTTCTCCATCCTCCGTTCGTTGTTTGTTTTTTTAAGGACGTCACAGGAAACTCCTACCCAGAAGCCTGGTGTTTTAAGTAAAATTTCGCAAAAACTACCTAAACGACACTTTAGTCCTTTCACTCCCCCGTCGTTAGCTCTAACCAAAACACCATAAACCTCCTGGCGGGAGTTAAAACGTGCCCATGTATGTACATATTGCATTGTTAACACTGATCATCGTCGTCCTGCCTAAGGATACAAAAACAATAGAGTTACCATATTGATCATAACACCTTGCAATGGTATCGCACTTAAGCGCCAGTTTCGTCAGGTACACGATAGAATAGAACTCCTACGAGTCAAGTGCAGATCACAGCAAGTCAGCCAGACGATGGACATTGTTTGCAATCTAAAAACTGGCGCCTGTCCCGTGGTGCTGCTTCCTTGATGGTTTGTTTAATTAAATGCGAAAGGAGTACAACCATGGCAGGTAAGGACGACAATGGTGTAGAAATCATTAGTCGATTTCATACTTCTCAACAACCTGTTGTGGGGGATTAAAAACTTTCTCAGGACTCCTTGGTGGCCCAGATGTTTGATTAAATTATGTCAGGATTCGTGTCCACCCCGGAGTAATAAATTTCAAATCAAAACAAATAAAAAGTTCCTTTGTCCAGGATCGAAGGGAAAAGCCCATTAGTTCACTGTCTACGGTTACAGGACCTGTGTTCCAATTGTCACAAGTGAAATTCGCAAAACCTGTGGGTGCTGCTGGTGATTTTTCAAATCTGATAACCTCTCGACAGTATTTCGTTTTCTAAAAGAAAAGGTACCGGCGCCGCCAAGGAAAATGGACTCAAGGATTCTTTTCCTTTTTTTTGTTCAATTTTGAAAAATGTTTTAATGGTACTCACTTTGAAGGCCCGTGAACCTGATCCTCAGGTGGTTGCTTCTCTTCAAATGATGATTTTGCGGTATCTGTAAGGATACAAAGGAAAAAAATTGCAAAAAAAAAAATTAATAAGGTGTCGAGTTTCAGAGGTTAGAAGCATATAAAACCACAAAAGATATACAAAAGGATGTTGATGTTGCACAAAATCTAATTACTGTATTAATCATCAAGCCGAGGAGTGGAGGAGAGGAGATCCTTAGAATGTAATATTAATCACAGAGAGAGCGGTATGTCTATGGTACTGAAAGGACCTTGACCTGTTGAATCATGTGATTGAAGTCTCTTAGATGGAAAGATCACAAGATGAAGTTCATTTGGTAGAGTGGCAGGCTTCATTTGACAGCCACGTTTAGAACAGAGAAGGTCCTTTGTGATACCACGTGGATCTGTAATTTCCTCCAGAAAACTACTTACAGAATCAGCCGGAGCTAAGTATGAAGCGCTGAAGGCTGTCTATGCTGGTATCGTCCAGTTCGTTGAAATTGTGGAGGAAGCTGGCTCTTTGGGCTGAGAGAGCTGGACACGTACAGAAAAGGTCGTTTCTTCTTCCTCCTCGTCACTCCATACAGATTCTACTAAAATTATAAGAGGCCCAGCCTATGCAGTGTCTCGTGATGGTACCCAACCCACTATGTTGCTAATAAGCTGCCTTTTCTGTCGGTTTGAACAGTAAGAGCAAAATCTGTTTGAAGATGAGGCAGGTGGAACCATCTGTCTACCTGCGGTTGGTGATGCCAATCGCTTTTCTTTTGTGAAGCAACCTGCAAGTGGCGAATCGATAGAGTTGTGCCCTGCCTGCCTATGCCCCAGAGATACGTGAAACCAAATCCCAGGAACAACAAAAGTTATTCACAGCAAGGCTTACAAGCAGAGCTACGTACAATAGCCTGTATGACGATCTCATAAGTTAAGTTGAAGGTCCGTTGTCCCTAGAGTAAAATTTTTCAAAACTTTACCCAAGTCGCTTCAACAGCTTTGGGCGGCTGGCTGTCAAGAAGACTGTCACATCCTGCAACACTCCTTTTCGATACCGTCCAGCTTTAAGAAAGATTATTGTAGCGAGCTTAAGGTAAAAACTAACAACAGAAACTGAAGGCAGCAACACAAAAGATAAGCGCAAAACTCCCCAAAGCAGCCATTCAGAGAAGCAAGAGTAGAAGTTTTAAGCAAAGTTTACACCAAGAAACCCTTACTTTCCTGCATTGCCACTGTCTGTTGTTTGTACCACCAAAAGGGAGTCCCTAGAGGGAGTGATTCAAGTAAAGAAATGGAGAAGACGCACCAAATATAGTGCTGTTGGAGCCTTGGAAGTCAAAGCTGGTCTTGTTTTGGTTCAAAGCCAAGATCTGCTTCATTGGACAAAGCAATTCGATAGCAAAGCTCTATTCTAAGGAACTAAAGTGACAATTTATACGTCACTGATCTTGCCAGTCCTACCGAGGGTTCCTCTTCGAAACATGAAACCTAGGCTAAGTCCTGCTCTATGAATGGGATAGTAACACCTCTGCTGTTATTCTTGAAGGACATCAATACATAACCATCGTTACTCCGGTACGTGGACCACGATTTTTTGATCAAGACTTAAGTCACCATTGAACTCGATAGGCGCAAATCCTATTATTTAGTTCTCCTGGTACTCTTAGCTGCGCCCATCAACACCCAGGTCACGTGAGTTGTGGTATCAAAATGGCGGATCTGCGCTACTTGTGTCTCTGGCAGGCTTACTAGTTTCAGCCACTTCTACCTACCTACCTACCCACCGCTCCTGGTAAAAGCCTTCTTTTTTCTTGTCGAGCTGTTGGAAAACCACACGGGAGCACTCGGGCGAAAACGGACCCATTGTACTACTAGCAGGTACTACCCTTTTACAGTTTTTTCTTCGTCTTTCTAAAAAAAAAAAAAAAAATCGAGCAAGAGCTTCAGTGATAACGAGCTTAGGTTACCAGCACTCATCACATCAGCCAAAAAAATCTGCCAACTGATACAAGCAAAGGCAGAAAAACCACATTGGAAGTGTTCCGCAATGTCGTCGCCCTCTCCACAAGCATCAAGATAGTGGTGAGACTTAAACCTAACATGTTGAGATGTTTCGCAAAGGAGTCCCGTGTCCCGTTATAATGCTAATAAGTTGTCTGCAGTCTTTTCTGCTGAGAGACAGCAAGAATGCCGTGAACTTCTTACAGGCATCGGGAAGGATTTGTTTAGTCTGCCTGCATTCTGGAGAGTCATATCACCTACAGTTGTGTTTGGTAGAAACCTAACCATCGATAGAAGCCCTAGCCGAAGATACGGGCAAACCTTTTCAGGTCCGGAAAGACCCCTGCCTGGCAAGTTCATTGGAATTTCCGGTAATCCCGCTGTGTCCAGGCACCCAGACAAGTCTTAGCAAATTCAGTCTTCCAACCAAATTCAAACTAGACCTGCATTCTCGAACTATTTTGGATCAAGTACCAGGAATGAACAAGGCGTTGAGCGCAGCCTGACTGATACTCCGTTCCCCTCCACTAGTTTCCCACAATACAATTCGCAGCCATAAGTATTGCAAAAATCTCCGCTGGTGCAGTCTAACATTGTCACTTTCCACAAAGACTCCAGCACCTGAGCCATCACTGGTCCTGTAGCCACCTGTAAAAGTTCGACTACATTCCTTACCCGGCACCAATCCTTTGCACAGGGAATGACGACCTTAAATTTACACAGTAAACGGTCAACATCTGACGCAATGGGTCAGATGGCATATCCATAAGATTTGAGTCAAACGATATTCCTCGCCCAAGGCTAAACAGGAGGACTTGTCTTCTGGAGGCCTACCTTCGTAGCATTGAACTGTCGGTAGACGTCAATCAAAACTAAATATTCCAACTTCTTATTTACATAGTTCTTGGCATTAGGGACCGCATCTCACGTGACGCATCAATGGCTATCGACAATGATCTGTTCTTAATTAATCTAGACGTCTAGATGATATGTCAACAAAGTCGGAGAATTGTTCCTGGATTCCCGACAGGCTATCGCCAAAAGATTGTTTTGGGACACGCACCATGTTCTTGAAAGCAGTCGCCTCCAAAGAACCAGCAGTCAGTAGTCTTGAATCGAATTATCATTGTCATAGCTATTCCTTGTCTCATGCCCCATGAAACTAAACATAACCGCTCCCTAAATTCCTAACCAAATGCCTCTTCTTTCTTGAAGTTCCAGAGTCATAAACATCAGTGATGACCCCTGGTGTTCAGGTGGTCTCCCTCTTCAAATGTGATTTGTTCCATTTGATGGGTTCTCCGTACAGGAAATTGTATACTCTTCCTAAGGCACCGGTGGACTGGACACAAACAAAAATAATAATTAACAATAACATATGGAAATTTTCTGCTCACTAAACAAAGACAAGGAAGAAGTGACAAGGAGCCCTTCCACCCTCAACCGGAGGATGACACACACAAAAGATTCGGTAAGTGATTGAATTCGTTGTTCAGGCTAACTTCCTCTTCACTCTGGTTGAGCGGAGAGTCTCTCTCCCATGGGGGCATATTGAAATTTTTGTCTTTTGTTACGCCAGGAGGGTCCCGCTTTTTTATGATTTTTTTTTTTTTTTTTTAAAGGAGGACAATGGTTGGACTTGTTTTCTTTGATACCCACCACAGAAGAAAAAAAAGGGTTAAGTGATGGCTCAGGCTCTGGGAGTGACGACACAAAATACGATACTTCTGTCGAAGCCTGAAACGATGAAATTACCGATGGAATTCATGCGTTCCCATGCGCATTTGATGTCCCAAAAAATCAACTCGAACGAACCAAAGTGCTGCGTAGTTTGAGATTGCATCTCGTATCTGTCAGATAAAATGAATGAATAGCCAACAGAGATATTACATGATGATCATGAGAATTGGATCATATTCATTGTGGAAGCTTTCATTATGTGGGAATGAAGCCATAGAAGTACGAGTACTTCCCTTCGTGGTAAGAAGGTCTGGTGGTGCTGGGGATCGTTGATCCAGTATACCAATGTAATTAAGTGATGAGAGTGAAGTTTTATCTTTGATGGTTTTGAATTGATTTCATTGTGTGGATCACGTTCGTGTTTTGAATGAAACGGCTTTGTCCTTGTTATTAGCTCAAGACATTGTGTTGGAGGGGTGTAGAGATATTGAACAAATAAAGTAGGCAATGGAGTTTGTTTGCATGATCACTTGTCCTGCTAGAGACTGTGATCTTAAGGAATCAGTATCAGTAAAACAGATTGCCAGATTGCTTTAGCTTGAGCAGGATTTGTTTCTATCGTATATAACCTAGACATCGTGAGGCCCTACGTAGGGTAGGTAGAGGTGGCGGTTCAACATAAACCCAAGTAGCACAAGAATGTACCTTTTTGTTACCAGGACTCGTTAAACGTTGATGATGTGTGTAGTTGAGGATGTGAGACAGTCGGTGCCTAGATCTAGCCTGTGGATTTCGTTCAAAGTTGAAAGTCGTCGAAGAATGGTTGGTTTAGTGCACGTAGTCTGGCTCTTGCTGGTGCCGGACTTTTGCAGAGGAAGAGAGTTTCCTTCTCATTTTCGTTCCCGTAACTGCGGCAATGGGGGTTGTATGGGACACCAGTTTGACTGCATGGTCTCCAATTGGCCAATGCCCCGTGATTATCGCTGTGATTCTGGCAATTATCAGGGCGGATTCTGTTTAGAAGGTCTTTTGTTCTACTCTTGTCGTAGGTCGGCCGTATCTTCTTTGGTTAACTCCCTCCATTGGAGATTGGCCTCCGTAATTCAAGGTTTTGAAGACCTTCATTTACTTACTTTACTACAGATGACGCTTACAGTCCAGAAAACAAAACAGACCAGACTTCCAAGGCTCCAACAGCACTATATTTGGTGCGTCTTCTCCATTTCTTCACTTGAATCATTCCCTCTACGCACAGTGGCAGAGCAGGCAGGGAAGGGTTCCATAGTGTAAACTTTGCTTAAAACTTCTACTCTTGCTTCTCTTAATGGATACTTTAGGGGGTTTTGCGCTTATCTCTTGCATTGCTGCTACAGCCTTCTTGACAGCCTCCATGTCCTCAACCAACATGCCCCTTCAGACAGCTTGGTCCCTAGCTAGCTGTCTCCAGTTTCACACACCAATTTAGTTGAGGTCACTCTCTAATTGTGCGCGCCTCAGCTGTGTTGTCCCTCTGGGGTGGATTTAAAGATTCGATGGGCTCCACATGTCCCAGCCATCTCAGCCGTTACACTCGCTTCGTTTTGTCAGATTTTTTGCGTTTGCAAACGTATATTTAGAAGATATTTAGAGGCATGCCATCGCGAGTGAAGGTAGAACCACCATAAGATATGTAGAACAAGTTAAAAGACCTAGAACAAGCCGTTCTCTCAGGGTACTGCCTTTGTAAAAGGTCACATATCGGAAATTGTTGAGTGACATGCTTTTACAAGTCTGTCAGCTCCTGCTGAGAACCCAGGTGCCTAGTGCATCGACTGGATGTAAGATTCCATTCCTTGGTGGCGACTTACGAAAGAGCTATTTCCAATTAGTCACTCATTCTTGAGCCTAAATGGCAGCATCAACGATGGCGTCTCCAGTTTTAGACAAGTCAAGCTACTTTGTGAACAGAGGTCTACTCCGACATATTTGGAGCTCAGGTCGATAAACATTGGTTAATGGGATAACTTTTTGTCCAAGAGATAAGGATTTGGACTCCGGATAAGAGAATGAGGGACTGTAAGAGGAGTACGAAATAACCTCAAAACGGATCACAATCTGACAGTGTGCCTCTGCAATGCAAGCACAGTGTAAAGAAGATGAACAGCTTTTCCAGAAGTCGGCAAATGTAAAACGGATTCGTCTTAGGAAATCAGGTATTGACTTCAACTTCAAGGCTATATTCTACATCATCAGCCTGATACATAAACGTGCCACTATCGAAGAGACTGAAGACGTTGTCAAGCTGGAACTCTATGACCTTTTAAATGTAACCAATGGAGTCTCTTCACTTATGTCAGAATCGTACTCGAGGAATATGAACAATCAGGGTTAGTAGCCATCAACAGCTTCTGACCTACAGACTTGGTTGCAGTTTATAACAGGTACAGAGGGTACCACACAAATCGACCATGTCGCTACTGAAGCCCGCTATGCATTAAACATTTTCGACGTAAGCCCTTCCAGGGAGGCAAACGTTCACTCTGATTTGGCTGATTTCTATGTATGTATACTCGGTCTTTCCTAAATAAGGGCCGGACACTCATAGGGAATGTACACGTTGAAGGAAACCTTTAAACGGTAGGCGATCCAATTCAGACTAGCTGGTCCACGACCTCAATTCCCTCAATTCCCTGTATCTAGGTATCCACTTCAGTTTAACTCTGCTGTGTCTGGCAAGGGATTCTCGGGCATCAAAGCCGCCTCTGATAAACACAGATCTCAGACACATCCTTCGGTTCACAAAAAGCTCGAATTGGTTCAATGAGTAGGTAAGGACTAAGGAGACTTCTCCAGATCCATGTGGTATCACAATGGACCACTAGTCTTAGAGTGCTGGCAACTGCTTGCAGCCACTTCAACCTAACTTAACCTAGCAAAGCCGCTCTTAACCGTCTTAGATTTTATAAAGAAACAATTCAATGTCATAAGTGCTCGCTGATTATCTGAGAAGATGCTGAAGATCGTACTTTTCGCTCCAAACTCTGTCATATAATCGCCGATTGGCCTACAAGCCTCTAGTAGCACACTGCCTGACGAACTGCAGTTGAGACCCTTATTCAGGAGCATCTCTAGATATTCTTTGGTCTTTACAGGAGTTGCCTAAGTGTGAAGATTTAGTCGATCTGCTGGGCCAGAAGCCACACTGGTATGTACCGATTAGTGTGCTGCAAGCGAGCTTCAGACGTTTATACAGTTCGTTGGATAGGACACCTTATATAAGATGTTCTTCAGCTTTTCTATATTTGGGAACGGGTTTAGGACTATCCTTAACCATGAGCACGAACATTAGATAAATTAGAAGAGAGCCAAAGGAGATACCGATGCTCGTTGGTTGTAAACGCTCGCGGGTCATAGTGATGAGGAAACACAAAGCTAGATAGATCATTCCGCATTCGTGTTGTACGTCCAAATGTAGGCTAACGGTAAACAGATGTGCATTCGAAGCATGCGGGCGAAAAATTGAAGAGGCAGAAATAAACTGGAGGTAGGCGCTCTTGTTGGCTTGAGTGTAAATAGAATAGTGTAAAGAGAACCGTGAACAGAGCTTCCAAATTCCAAAACAGAAGCATCAACCCAATGTTTATATCGAGCACATGCCTCCTGCCTCCTGCCACCTGATTCTTGAGTACTCTGCCCCCCCCCATAAAAGTTATTACTCAGTTTCTTAACGGCAAAATAACACGGGACACATTTTCCGATTTGCTCTGTTGCACGTTACAATGAAAACAGCTAACCGAAACCACTATCAAGCAGTCCTAGCTCTAGCACTAGCACCAGCACCTCTATACACTTCACCAACCACATTAGAATCTTAAAAAGAAAAAACGTGGCACCTGACATGATCGTCTCGGGTGCCTAGATACGTCAACTACATGGAGTGTGCTAGAAATGAATAATTTGGTCTCGGTAGAGTGGATAGCGCGCGCGTTCCCTACAGCTATTCCCGCAAGAAAAACCACCTCCGACAGAAGGAAAATTATCATTCAAATTGGAAAACTCCGAAAAAAAGGACGACAATCACCAGCGATGAGCGCGAGAATTTCCTCCACAATAGCACAGAGGATGTGTGTAAAATAAGAGAAAACAGGGAAGTGGACGACATATGTGGAACTCCCATAGGAGAGACACATTAAAATTAAATATGGCTCGTGCCATCATTTTTTGAGAATTTCTCCTGTAAAAGGTGCGTTAATTACTTCCTAGAGGGGAATCCACAATGTCCTTTTTGGCGATCGGAAGTAGAATGGGTTAATGAACTCTAACGCTCTGGACACAAACACCAGCACATAGAATTGGAACAGAGGAATGTACACATGATTAGAATAATTTGATGAGTTCGTCCTTTTTTAGTGTTTCGGTGGAGGGTGGGGAGAGAAACAACGAACAGAAGTGTTATCGCCTGCTCTGGAATGGTTTATGTCCTTTTTTGAAATAATTTGAATGTTATCCCCTGTGTAGGGTGTCATTTGGTCTCAATAAAGGTGCAGCTGGAAGTGACTTGTACCTTCTAATCACTATTTAACGTATTGGAACAGTTAGAAGGTGTCGGCTTGACTTGTAGCGCTGGTTTAGTACTAGCTTTCTGTCGTGACACTACATCCTCCAACGAGCTCTTTTTCTCGTGACTTTTAACAGAATATGAAGCTACTTCTGAACCTTCACCATTTATTTGAAAAGTTGGGGCCCAAGTTCTTAACCTTGTGGAACTCGATGTTGCAAAACATTTTTAGCAGCTTGAGATAGCCTCTTAGCCATTGCGAATATTTGAGCTTCGACGAGTTTAAGAATTCATGGAGCTCATTCTCCGTTCGTTATTGAAGGTCTCTTACATCTACATCTCCTAAAAATTAGAAGTCTAGTACTTGGAGAACGGTGCTGGGGGAGCACTGAGGTCCATGCCTTAGGATTTCAAAGGATTTTTACAAAATCAGCCTAGCAGTCCAATTCAATAAGAATTTATGCTCGGCGGGAACCTTAGCATCGGTCCTTAGCTAATTGCCTCCAGTTGCATAATCCAAGTTGGTTGAGGTCTCTTAGGCGAGGTATTCCTGTACTGCGTTGTCAACTTAGGTTAGATTCGAAGCGTTTACTGTACATGTCCTAACCCTCTCAAACGTCTAATGCAACTCGTATAGTTCTTCGTCAAATCTCCTCTTACAAAGCCCACCAACAACACAAACAGGACTAACAATATTAAGAAGAATTTTTCCCTCTGAACGACAAAGGACATCTTCACCAGCCTTCGACACAGTCCATGCCTCAGCGCCCGAGAGTAGAACTAGAATGATTAGGAATGGATAGAGCCTTACTACTCAATTGACTTCTCAGCTCAAAGAAACAGTAGAACCAAGATTAGCAAAGACTCTAACTAGCCTTATGTTTATAGCCTTGCACTGTAACGTTCTATCCGATTCGCCGAAGTTGGGACTTGAGAGTCCCTAGATGTGGACAGCAAATAGTTGGTTTTTCCCTTGTTTTTAATCTGTGACAGCTTGCTGAGTTTTGGCAACCTTGTCAACAACATCAGCGTGCGCAAGGATGCCAGACCTAGGGATAAACAGAGCATATCTCATCTCTAAAAAGGCTGCTATACGAAATTTCAAATCGATAGAGGCAGTAGGTAAAGGCTTGTTCTGTTTGAGTTCTCCCAAACAAACCTCTCTACTGAAACCCAATCTCACCTCTACATGTTGAGCTTCAGATACCCAGCACCTCGTCTAGAGGTGGAGTTTTAACTCGTTTAGAAGGTTATTGGTGGCAACTTACGAGTGAATACTTTCACTTAGGCACTCTTCATTGAATCCAGGAGGCAGCGGAAGAACTCCCAAGTTGGTGTCACCGGTGGCGACAGGTCGAACTGCTCAGTGAAAAACTTACACGGCCTACCCTGGTCTTACCAATGATTTGGTGTTACGTACCGGCTACTGCAAGCTTCGGATAGGGATGATTTTAGTCTCGACGACCCTACCAAAAGAAATAATGACAACGATCTTCGCTGCGGAAGTGCACCTAGAATGTTCGAGTTTAACTGGCCTCCTACAGCTGACCAATTATCAAACGTCCTTTTAAAACTCGCATCAAGGGGAAAAGAAAGACGCCACCAAAGAGTGTTTCTATGAGCACCTCAACAAAACATATGACCAATGACCTAGATCAGTGCCAATGCTGCCAAAAAGCCGACAACCACCACTGGAGGTTTCGTGGTGGTAGTCTAGGTAGAGACGGAAAGAGGACATTCTTCCAGTTAAGCTATCAAATCTACGTGTCCGTAGGAAGAGACGTAGCGGAAAAGATTGAATCTACATAACAAGGAGGAGTTTGCTCTTGCGGCTTTTCTAAATGTGTAGGTAGAATGTGCTTTGCAAAAAGTAGAGTGGAGCCATCAAAAATACTCTCTAGAGCAGCAGCTACTCCTAGAGGTGCTTTCCTGTATTCAGTGGGGATTGACGTCACTTTAAAACAGACTAGTTCTCTTCACCAACGCAAAAAACCGAACTTCAACTTGCTCAAGCTTGAAAGAGTGGAGCTGCCTTGGCCTAATACCAAGGATAAAGTTCAACTACAACTAGAAGTGAGACGGAGACGAAATGGTATAACCCTCGAGTGTCTTTAGATCTAAAACAGTCAGGAATTGCCACGCGATCCTTAACGGTACAAGAGTAACACTAGGTACGGAAACCACGTTAAACTATCCCACTCACGTGCGTCGTAAAGGGAAATTCATGAACTAGGCAGATCGAAGTTAAGAATGGCATTAGGAATCTTCTCCTGGCATTGACATCTTCAAAAGCATGCCCTGAGACTGGGACTCGTAAACTCGTATTTAACCTAACCTAACTGAAATCTTGGATATCTTCACCAAATTGAGTTTGACAGTACATTTGACAGTAGAATATGAGCCAATTTTTGACAGACCAATGATTTTTTATGCATCTTATCCTGGTTTGGTTTTGCCGGGTTTGGTAACCTACCTACTAAAAAGAAAAGACAAATCTATAGCCAAGATGTTCATTTCGAAGGAATCGCACGATTTCTTAGGCATCGACAAGCTTGCAAAGTCATGAAAACTTGTCAGGGTCGACAAAGAGGAACTTTTTCGTCACGGCAAAACACTGTCCTGAATTACCATCTCCAAAAGTGAGAAACTAAATTCACATGTCACGCACCCGTAAAGAGTAAAAACTAATATCTCACGCCAAGCTGCAACCGAAAGACCACCTTTCCCAATCAAGGACACACTTGAATGCACACATTTTTGACAAATTATAGTCCACACAAGGACTACAATACAACAAGTGAATTAAGGACTAAACAATTAGTTTTCATTCATCGAACGTATGCAAAAATGTCCAACGAACAATCCCCGAATCCGGTGCAATACCCTAGAGTTTCGTTTTGGAAAAAACTCTCAAGATTCCCATCCAGTCCAGGTGCACAACAACTGATATTACTCCTTTCGCATATGCCACCCCTGTATATGCCACGATTGCATGTGAGCAGAAGTTCCATGAACCAATAATCATACTTTCCAACCAAATGTCCTGCATTATCCTCACACAAGCGCAGACATTTTCACGAGTCAAGGGTGAATTTACAAATTACATATCCTTGTGTGACTGACGCCCTACAAGTTGACTTTGAACGTGTCCTTTCCCTCTGATCGACTACAAATTACATTCGACGACCATATGGTTAGAGGAATGCCTTAATTCCCGCGCTATGGTCTGCTTAAAACAATGCCACGTCTGTCCAATCCTGTGTCGGGGGCATACCGTGAAGTGTTTCGTTTCGATGCGATGGGATGCGACGCATTGTGTGTTCACAGTTTGGTTTTAGTGTTCTTCGACCGTGAAAAGTTCGAACCTTAGTTCAAGGGGTTTCGTCTTTGTTCATGAGAAGAACATTTCTTATTGAACACAGCACGAGCCAAAAGGATGTGTTCTTACCAAAGGATACACTGCAAGACAAAGAAATGATTTGCACACACAATTCAATAGTGAATCCATGGGTGGTGTTCTGTTTTTTTTTTTTTTTTGTGTCCAAAGAGGAAGTGAACCCTATATTTGAGATTTCAAATCGAAAGTCCGATCAAGATGAATGGACTTGATCAGCAGCATGTAAAGGGACACCGTGTTTGACCTTAACATTTTGGGCTAAATGTGCTGCATGTCCTAAAAGTAAAGAGTGTCGTCTGTAAGTTTTCAAAAAAGATCTATGGAACAGAAGAGTTCGTCTAGCTTGTTGTAAACTCTAAGATTGTTGGGAAATCAGATAAGGCTTGTAAGTCGCTGCTTCAAGTCATTTTTTCAAGGAGCTGTACAAAAACCTTGACCTATATGTGATTAGAAAGACTCGAACTCAATGACTCAGTGTGCTAGGCTAGAGCTCAATTTAATGGTACTGGTTAGGAAGGCTGTCTGGGTGCCGGGGCTTATAGATAATCCAGGGAACTGCAAGGCCGATGAACTCGCCAGATATGGAACAACCGTACCCGTGCTTACAGAAAAAGACACCCTGGGTATACCGACAGCTGCATGTAAACTTAATCCCAAGCTGGATGCTATCGAGAAAACAAGTTCTAGGTAGACAAATGGTATAACGTGTCTAGCGACAAAGCAGATTTGGGCGCGGCTGGATCTGAAACGCTCTAAGAATTTAATTTCTCTCAACAGATCGCATATCAGATCCGTAATTGGAGTCATCACGGGACACTGTCTAATAGGCAAGCATGCAACAAAGCTGGGCGTCCATTCAAACGAATTTCGTAGAGGCTGCATGGACGAAGAGAAGGAGGAAACTATTCCCCACCTTCTTTGTAACTGTCCAGCTCTCTCCCGCAAAAGAAGGCTCCACTTAGGAGATTTCTACTTTAGTAACCTAGGCGATCTGATAAACACAAGTGTCGGAAACCTCCTTGGCTTCATCAGAAGCTCAACGAGTAGGTAAGGAGATCTCCCCAGATCCATGTGGCATCATAATGGACCTATCACTGGTCTGAGTGTGCTGGCAATCAGGAAATAGCTACCATACCTAGGGTTCAAATTAAACTCTAAGAATACGGCGTTAAGGAGCACAGCAAGTCTGCAATGCAGGCCTTGGTCGAATGTGTGATCCGTGTGGATGTCTCAAAGCCGTGGTGAAAGAAGGACTGTAGATGAAGTAGACGAACGTGATCCAGAACAAATAAAGTTTCAAAGATCTAGCAGCAACAACTTGCGTGATGCACACTTACACACTTACCGTACGACTCCACTGAGGACGCACCTAGGGAAGCTCAAGGCCAGATGCATCAGAAGGGACATAAATACAAGAGATCGTATAAGGAATCAGATTTAAGGTTGCGACTTTTTGAAACTTCTCCAGCGATCGGGATGGATTTATCTGGCCTTTTTTGTTTGCTTATAACCCTACTTAACACAGCCTTGACTGATGCAGTCACCCAAACTGACTGTTTGATGCGGCTTCAGAGGGCTGTAGTTCCATTTAAATGCTTGGAGGTGAGTCAGCTGTCATTTGAACAAAACAGCGCCACATCACGTCCAAGTTATGACACCCAGTTTATTGCGTGTAAAGTCCGACGATTGCAGCATCGAACCAGGAATACGGTTCAATGTCCTTATTTCACTTCATTCCACTCCAAGCTTCAATTAAGAGCTCTCGAATACCTTTTCTGTGGATATAAGATGCTCAAACAGTGTCAGTGTGCTGTTAAGTTTAATAAGTGTCAAGCTAGACAAATGAAACCTCAGTCATACCTTCCTTTTGTCGTCTCAAAATAAAGGCTTTCCATAAGTTCGAACAGCTTAAAAGGTACTGCGCTCCTTCCTCCAAAGACGACTTTCTCAACAAATACAAACAAACAAACCGTCGTTGTTTACAAAACGTGACTCTTTATCTAAACAGTTCTGTGCCCTCAAAGTTCACTCAACCATTCCCCCGTAAATATCAACCTGTTCCATCGGTCTCCTGTGGTCTCTTTCTCTACCAAATGTCCTTTTTTCCATATTCCGCCAAAACAACAAACAAAAATCGGGACACGAATGCTCAGAACTTCTGGGTTAATTATGTTTTGAGGTGGGGGTTCAGTTCAAACTGCGACACACATCGCCAACAACAAGTGTTTCCACGGCAGAGGTTAGGGGCAACACACCAGAGGAACACAACAATTTTATGCCTCATGGGCATAGAATGCGTTACATAGGAACCGAAGTTCAAAGTGTAAGACCTCCACACTTGTAGACGAATGATATCCATAGTCACTCGAGTGAAACTATATGCTAAACTGACTTCTTCTGTGTGTCGTTGCAGTTATGTGGTGACGGTTATTGGTGCGACCCTTCTCCGAGAAAGGAACGCCAACCAGCGACTTGTCTTCTATTCCTACGGTCGTTGAACAAGAGTTCCTTCGATTCCGTGATGTAATTTCGTAAAAATTACAACGAAACTTCAAAAGATACACACATACACACACTCGCTTTGTATAATGAGGACAATGGGACAGGTTGCGCTGCCAGGGTCAATAGAACATGAAATAGAGAAGGAGCAGCCGACCTGCGCAGCAAAAAAAAAAGCGCAATTACCACCGAAGAAAACATCGTCGTCGGTCGTGCCTAATGAACTTCCGTTTGCCGCCAATTTGGAGAAAGGATGGGTACACTACACACTCTCTCTCTCCTTAATTGAGCAATCCCAATTGTTGTGTGTTGACAATGGAAGGATCACTGAATCACAATCATTTCCGTCTTCCGATCCTGCAGGAGGTACACTAGTCCCTAGCTGAGAATTTGCATTTCTGATGAGTGCCCTGCTTCATTAGCGAGGTGACGACCACGGCGGGAAAAAGAGGACTTGTTGTACATGTTGGAGGTAATATCACATGCAAGCGGTTGTACGCTCATTGAATCGGATCGCATGTCTTCCTGGATCTGGTTTCAATCAGAATGACAAGAAAAGAAGCCTTGTTGAGTGTAGGTAGGGTACACGTGTTGCAATTTTAATTTTTTCTGCTCAAAAAGAGAACAGAGACTCTGAAATAAATTGTATCCTTTAGCACGTGCCTGGGATCTATGAAACGTGCCAAATGGCTTTGTATAGACACAAAAGGTACATGGAACATTATATAATCCTAGTTGAACCTCCCAAATTGATTGAAGACATAATTTAACGACGAAGATTGAGCTACAAATGGAAGAATGAACCTCCAAGAATAACAAGTCGTTTCTAGTATGCTCACTGTCCTATTCGTCATTTTGGGAAGCCTACGCTTTGACGACTGTGGTAAAAGTTCCACAAACGAGAAGTTGAGCTAACATCATGAGGTTAACAGCTTCATCTTGATGTTCCGGCTTAGTTTTCTAGGCCTTTGGCCTTTGGATCGAGGCTTGCCACACTAGTCTGTTAATCGGTACGTATTCGTGCCTGCTCGCATTTTGTATTGTTTTTTCTTATCTCTACCCGTTGAAGCAGAGTCTCTCGAAAGGATGGAGGTTTTTCAGATGTCCATCCTGTCAGACCTTCCTTTAACGGGCGCTAAAGCTAGACAATTGTCTCCAGCTGGCAGTCTAGGAACTTGAAGTTCGTATATGTCAGCCACTTGACACTTAAGTCAGAAGTAAATACATAAGTCTCTCCATTTCTCCTGCTATTACCTGTAGGACAACCTAGACGAAAAGCCTTCCACTGATTAAGAATGAATTCAAGTCCAAAAAAGGTGGTATCCTTGCAAAAAGTAAAGATCTAGAGTTCCAGACTTCGGTTCCGATTCATTATCGATTCTATTGCTGCAAATTCAACCTTATAAGGGGTTCCTTGCCGGAACTCTTTGCTCGTTATTTTCAAAACTTCCAAAGAGAGTGTTGAAAGGCTAATAGTTTTGAAGCTTTTTGGCAACTTTTCTGCTTTAAGTCGTGTTACATTCTCCTTTAAGCCATGACTACGCTGAAGAAGCAAGTGTCATCTTCAGTAGAAGGAGATCTTTTAAAGGCAAAGCCCCCGACCGTCCGACCGACATAACACCATTGTGCCCTTCTAGTGCATCTTGTTATAGAAGCCTCCTTTTTCAATTGGCAGAAAGCAACCATCTAACGGTCATATTTTGCCAGCACAGACTTAGGGAACTTAGACTGATTCCTTTCCTATCTAAGGCTTAGAACGCTAGTAAGTTGCATGCAATCTTTTCAACTCAAAGTTAGAAAGAAGCTGTGGATTTCTTACGGACATTGAGGGACCACCTACGACTATCCAACAGAAAACAGTGACTTCAGCCTTGTGACCGAATTCAGAGAGGTTTTGTATTCTCAAACAGTTTTGAAAGTGATTTAAGGTTTGAGCAAGGCCTAAAGCGTAGCCCGACTGTCGCTACAGACACAAACGTTCCACTTGGTCTTTACCATAAAGTTCGGAGTCCGCTTTAGGACAGTGTGCATATATATACATATACGTCTTCGCTTAGAAGACAGATGCATCTTTGCCCAAAGGGTAAAAGGGTGTCACCGCCAGATAGATCCCTAGCCACTTTTGAAGTCTAGATTCCTTTTCAGGTTTAGACTATCTTGATGGCATCCCCTAAAAGGGCAGAAAGGAATGATAGGATAGGAAGGATAGGAAAGGAAGGATAGGATAGGAAGGATAGGATAAGAAGGATAGGATAGGAAAGATAGGATAGGAAGGATGGGATAGGAAGGATGGGATAGGAAGGATAGGATAGAAGAGATAGGAATCGATAGGAAGTTCTCCACTCTTGTTAGAACTGACTAGACAGAAGGACTTTTTTGTACAAATGAGTCGAAGACTAAAATCGGTACCGGAACTGCCGGTACTTTAGACATTGGTTGTTAAAAGACAAGACTTTTCATTCTCCACAGGCTAACTTGAACTCCCTTGTCGAAAGCATTGGCTACTTGGTCACTTGGTCCCTTGGTCGAAGCAATTATGTTATGATACTCACTACGAGAAAGGAAAGTTCCGAGTCTTTGCGGGCATCGATTGTTTAGGCTTGAAGAATTGGCTAGAAATGCTGAGGTTCCCATTTGGAAAAATGCCTATAGGATACAGTAGGTGAAACAGCTTCCAAAGAGGTTTGATCAGGTGCTGAAAGATGTGTGCAAGCCAACAGTTTTTAAGATAGTGACACCCCACAAGTTGGGATCCGACGTCAATTCAATGAATCAGTCCTTACTTCGACTAGTTTTCCCCCAATGAAGTCATATCCTAGAGAACACCAACTTGAATGCCATCCAAGCTTTGGTGGCACAAACTATTTCAACCTTTCCTGAGAACATGATCTCACCACCGTTTTACCAAATTCCACTCATGCTACCCCCACTCCCATCGAATCGTGAGAATACCCAAACTCACCACTTCACAACGAACTGAGGGCAAAGCATTTCGTAATTCAATTTAATCACTCCATTACCGTTGAATCATAAATCGTAATTTATCCCCGCCTATTAATTATGCGTCCATGTTGCATACTCCTTCCACGGTCCTATCCCGATCTCCACCCGAACGTGAATAATGCCAATTCCGAGTGCATTATGACTTAAGTTTGACAAAACACCGAATCCGAATCTACACCCATAATTTACTTCACTACTCTCCTCATCCGTTTGCAAGGATAAAGGATCAAGGCTCACAAGTCATACATTAGCGACGTTCCATTGTGATGACAAAAAAAAAATTCTTATAGTCACCATCACCAGTGGTTACCTACCCTCCAGACTTTCTCCTAAGGCACAAATCCATTGCGAATTCAATTTACACAGAATTCAGGATGTAATTAGGAAATTTATTGTTGTAACTGTTCGGCGAAGGATATGCGCACAGGCGCCTGGAGAAAAAACCCACAAAAGGCAATCTGGTGGACATATTTGAAACACGTCTATGCCTCTCAAGGGTTAGAAATTTTTATGAATGAATTTCACTTTAAGGACAAATCCTCGCAAACAACTGTCAAGGACCTGTGCGCTGTAGAAGTTTGTTGTTTGAAACAATTTGGCACTCAAATTGACCGGAAGGCAGGAAACGAAAACAAAGCCCGCACATGGTGAACATGTTATTTGCACTTGCGTGGGCTGATAAGCGCGCACACTCCTTAAAGACAGACAACTGCGCCACAAGGACGGTCTTAAAATATTATTTGCACAATTTATTGGTGTTTTTCGGTTCCGAAAATACTAATTGACCGTGAAAAGATGACGAGTGGTAGAGACTCTGGGCACACATGTGACACAGTGGAGTCCCAGTTTCAGGTCGTTTAATTGGCAAACGAACACGATACTCTTTGACCCCGACTCGGGATAGCATTTTGCGATAGGCACAGCGCGCACAGCAAACTAATTATGTATGTCAAACAAAACTGTAATTTTGTCGAAGATTAATTGACGAATTTGGGTCAACGCACATTCCAAAGATAAGAATGGACCATTGGGGGCTGTTCCCAGTTGTTTACTCGTTTGTCGTTGGGAGTGAGTTTGACGTGACGATGGCATTCATTGCCCGCGCTCTAATTCGTTTTGATTAATGTTGTTTGCAACGGAATTTGAAATTTAAAAACCTCGCTAGTGGCTGTCATTGTCGCAGAGGGTGTGAGTGTAGTCGAAGTTATTATTAGAAAGTGTCTTAGATTTTATTTGCAGAGGTTGCTGTGCCTGGAAAAGTGAATCCTTTGCCAAAGCGTTCAAGTTCTGCTGCGAGCTAAAGCGAGGCAAGTGTCGAAGTCTTTACACGTTATAAGCAAAGTCGGCACGTATACACCAAACTTTTTGAAATGGTAAATGAATGAGCAGTGGCCAGTGAAGAAGTCTGTTAACAACTTAACCTCAATCTTGCAACTTTTTGGGTTTGATCAAGCCTGGGTAACAAACTCTATTTGGAGAAGCTTTTTGAAAGTTCTTAAGCGCCCATTGACTCTTCCATTTAAGCAACTTCAACGCAAAATTCTATTGAAGCGATCACCTATACCTGCTTGTTATATTGGAGCATGATCTTAACCTCCATCTTGCAACTTTTTGTGGCTAAGTCCGGGTAACAAGCTCTATCTGGAGAAGCTGAAAGTTCGTCAACACACACCGACTCTTCCATTCAAGCAACTTCGACACAAAATTCTATCAAGGAGGTCCCTTGTCCCTGCTTAATACATTAGAGCAGGGTCTTAACCTCAATCGTCCAACTTTTTTAGTTTGACCAAGCCCGGTTAACAAACTCTATTTCGAGAAGCTTTTTGAAAATTCCTAAGCGCCCATTGACCCTTCCATTTAAGCAACTACAACGCAAAATCAACTTGTCCCTGCTGGGTATATTGAAGCAAGATCGTAACCTCCATCTTGCAACTTTTTTCTGGCTAAATCCGAGTAACAAGCTCTATTTGCAGAAGCTTTTTAAAAGATTCTAAACATCCACCGATTCTTCCATTCAAGCAACTTCGACACAAAATTCTATTAAGGAGGTCACCTGTCCCTGCTTGGTACATTGGACCATGATCCTAGCTAACATGCTACCCAAACGTTGCTTTAACAACTTATCAATAACGTCCCCACCCAGGAAAGACTACGAAAAACAAAACCTTGATTAATATGCGAGCGGATCCATAATGGAGACAGGAATTGGATCCCGAATTGTGCGAAAAAAAGCTGACTCAATGCCAAAAGATGGAGCACTTACGCCGTTCATCGGCCAAAAAAACCTTCTGCAAAACTTAAAATGTTTATGTTTATTAAAATTTAGAGTGAAGCCTAGTAGAACCAGGGTAAGCATGCTCCAAGCTACTATTCCCGAAGTCATCACAAAGAAAACCCAAAAGGAAAAAACCTCAGAGTCGTAACTGAAATAATTAGTGACCACTGCCTTCGGGAAAAAAGCATCTACACCGAATGACCTTTGTATCCAGATTCACTCCCAAGACTTTATCTGAGGAGAAGAAATCTTCTTACAGATTGCCAAGTTCTCTCGTGCATTTTCGACAAAACATGCCACCATCCACCTAGAAAAGATATATATGACCTCTGACTGGATTTGGAGTGAAACTTAAGTTATTTTTCTGGAAAGTTCGTCAACGATATCGTTTTCTTCGACGCTTTTGTAGCTTGGAACCTCAAAATAGTAAAAGTTGAGAAGTTCATATGATCTCCTCTCAGGCACACATCTCGACGGCATAGACCACTGTTCCTTGACCCAAGTATACCACTCTAGGAGGCCATCAGCTAATAAAGAGTGTTTTGGGATAATTCGATGAATCCAGGTGCAGCTCAGACTGTTGCGCCATCAAGAAGTACAATTGTGGAGAGCTGAAAGGGAGGGTTCGATCAAATTTCTCCAGGAGATCATTGAATCTGCATAAGATACGGGGGTAACCACATGGTAATTGGATCCACCGTAGTGGACCACATTGGAAAGATGCCTTTGAACGGGCTGCTGCATTTGGTTGGCTAGGAAATCCAAAGGTGTAAGATTCAGTCTCTAAAGCAGCAGAGGGGTTAGATCTCAAGGCGGCAGCTGTGTAGAGACAGGCTATTCTTTGAACTTTGATCATCATGTTAAGGTATGAGCTTTTCTCGAGTGCAATCCACCATACTATTGCTTCAGAAAGGAGTATGGGTCTAACAATGGACGTATAGAGCCAACTTTAGGGGTGTAGCCCCATTTACGACCAAAAGTTCTCTTGCATGTGTAAAGGGCTGCCATAGCTTCATAGACTCGGTCTGTAATGTCTGATCAATTCTTTTTCATAAATCTTAAGGTGATCGTTGAAAAAATGCCAAGTCAGAGGCCTCTCTTCTACACTTTGCTCTGTTGAAGGCTTCTAGCTCTGCATTCCACCAGTATGGTTTGATTTTTCCGTCTGAAAGCTAAAGCGGCTATATCTTAAGCAACCTTTCAAGGGACCAAGATCCATTGCAATCCAGAATCTTCTAGATCACCCGTTGATCATACAAACTTCTCCAACCACGTCCCGATATTTGACATTCATTGCAACACTCGTCAGATTTCCAAACGAAAAAAAAACCCCTCATCTTGAGTTAACGAATTATTTGCCATTGTTTCTGGGATTTTGTTGTTTTCCTTTGAAATAAACAATCACCTCACCAAAGGAACCGAAAATAAAGGAACCCCTAGAACTGCACCCAAAAAAAGTGAGAAACCGAACTCAGTAGACAGACCCCCATCACTAGCTGCTAACCCTCCTTTTGGTAGACTCTCTTAGTGTAGTTATTATTAAAATAAAATATACTCACGTTGCAAAGTTACTTTATGCCAAGGGTGTCCTTTAAGATAACACACACCGAATCGACGACGACGAGGGTACAATTACACAAAAGTGGCGCAATCGAAAGTAAAGGGTCCCTCACACTGTATAGCACCAACTCACACTTGAAAAATCCCTTTTTCTTAACTAACATCCAGACACACATCCATACGCATTTTTTGTCGCATGCTAAAGGACTCTCTCTCTTCTCTCTATATGTGCCATACCGTGTTGCTTGCTCTCCTCAAGGCAATAATGGTTTTTAATATAAATGTACCTTGACGCGCATTCTTGCATCTGCCATCGGTTGTAGTTTGTGTTGTGCCTCCTTGGGTGACGAGAAGACGACAAACACACAAAACGACCAGCTAAGCCAGATCGACCAGAAAGCCTTCTTTAATGAAAATGCAGGACTATAACAGCTACTTCCACTTTAAATGAGATGGTGTACCTATATGCTCGTCTGAGTGGTGTAAGGTAGGAGCAGAACGAAAAATCACCCTCTCCCCAGAGTTTCTTAATTCAAGAAGAGGGTTCTCGAAATTTTTATAAATATATATTGTTACTCAATATAAACGCAAAGGACACAGGAGTATACTGTGCCAGAGAGTCCTGTCATTGCTCCTTAAGGTATTAGAAATTATGCATAACCTCCTTGCTGAGGTGAATGTGCAATGCAATGTGTTTACTACTGGTTCGGCAACGATGGGGAGGATAATTCATAAGGATTTGTTGAAAGCTTCTTACCCGTTCGAAAGATTTTTGGTGTTCTCTAATCTTTCTGGCTACGACAAGACATTCGCGAAGCAGATTTCGTCCTGCAACACCTGAAATAGTCATTGTAGACTTCTTGGAGCCACAAAGACATCAATGGCACAGTAGGGATGCCAGGGAGCACTCATAGAACTCTGTAACTGGTACCGCTTCGTATCGAAGACTAGTCGGTGGCACATGTCAAAAGTGGATGCATCGCTTGACATATCCTTCGTTGCTTGGAATACAACTTTCGTAGCTTTATGCCTTATGCATTATGCCTATTACCTTGTACTGTCCCTTGGCTGTCAATGTGGCATTTACTTTGTTTTGATCTAGGTGTCGCTTCTGACAATCCTCGATCTTTAGGCTTGACAACCGGCTCGGTTTCATGCCCAGCTCTGTACTTCCATGTATTTTGGAGACGTCAGTGTAGGTCAGTTCCGCTTTTCTGGTGACTTCACGATTTGTCTAGTAAACTGCTTTGTTATGAGCCGTGGACAGGCCACTCGTTGGACGGATGACACTGAAAACAAAACAAAATGTAGCACAACATGTCTAGAAGCTAGCGTCCTCTGCCGTAACAAAAAGTGAGAAGGAAATCATGTCTGGCTTCGTGAAGAGCATGACCGAAGTGATGATGCAGCCAACCAGCAGAGGGCCACATCAAACGACAGTGTATGACCGACCAACGAAGATAATCGACACCACCATTCCCAAAACAAAGTCTAGACTTATGAAGCCGACGAGCACCGCACACAACGTAAGTCCAAGCCAGGCGAAAGCTTCCTCTACCGGATAGAAACCCTCCACAATCAAAATGGACGCCGAACTCTTCACCAACCCAGTGACAGGTGCAGCCGAAAAGTGGAACTGGGCGTTCTTATTGCCTGAAACTGTACCCCGATGTTTTATGTTTCAAGACAGTCGCCATAACTCCAAAAGTCCAAATGTTTTTCGTTTCTTCTTCAGCTTTAGTTCAACTTAAGGTGCTCTAGCCGTCAGCTTTGATGACATTCGTCACTCCTCAATTCATTAAGAGGAATCTTAAGACGAAGTTGACAAGAGGACTTATGTCATCATATGCTATCGAACACTGCAATACTGTGCTACATGTCCAATGACATAGTATCTCCCATGCCAAAGCTACAACTTTTAACTTAAGAAGCTAAAGAACGTCCTTTTGTCCCGTTTTATCTTACTTACTGCATACACTCCCATCTGCTGCAAAGGACCTGTTTATCATCTCCAGCGACCAAGGCCTTAGTTGAAAGTGGAAGAAGCAGCCCTTTAAACTCTCGAAGGAAGGAAACTTAAAGGGTTCAGAACTGAAGTTGTTCCAAGAAAACTTAATAGGCACCTCGACACTGAGCAAGTAGATTCCCACTCTGGATCCTTCTCCACTCTCCCCTCCGACAGAAGACGATCCGTTAAAGTATTTCCAAGATCTTGTCCCAAATATTTAGTCACCTTTTCCAACAGTAATTTGACATTTCTCATCCAAAATATGACACTCACTAATCTTCTTCATTTCATACGAAGACCGTGCTTTCTTCACACAAGTCCATCTCCAAAGGACTCTTATAAGAGCTCCCTAATCCCATCAATCTTTGATTACACCTACATACCTCACAAAACCAAACAAACAGTCAAATAATGTCCCGTGCTATTAATTAATTCCTTCTTGTCCCTACAGGACATTGTAATCCGTCGTCTAATAACGGGAAACACTTAAGGAAATTCAGGAAAAATAACAGAAAACTCAATTGTTACCCACACACGTATACTTTTTTCCTTCGGCATAAGGTAATGCGCGCCAGCTGTGCATACTGGTACCGCGCGTTACTTACACGACAGCGTACGATAGTGGTAGTAATTGCCACCAAGCCGAGGGCAACGACTTACCCTAGGTTAGGGTAAAATTTATATTCCAAGACAGCGTATTGTACCTATACGTAGTGGGGAAAGGAACTACAAGACTGCAACACAAAAAGGATTGTGTCTGCTGTTGTGTATTCAATTTTCAATTCATCCCCCATTTGGGTCCTGTGATTTCATTTTATTTTTAAACATTTTCTTAGTAACCACATTGAATTACGGAAGGAAACAAGGATGAAAGGATACGAGTACAAGACAGGAAGAGTTAATTTACCATTAAATCAAACTAAAATTAGAAAATTGAAATCTCAGATGGGGTTCTCTCGTCCCGTGATTAATGGAAAACCAATCGATGGGGGTGTCCTGATGATCACCAACCAAAATCCAATTGATCTATTTTTATATCAAGATTTTAAGTAATTAACGCGTAAGGGTTTCAAATTTCGTAACGGATTTTGTTGTAAGGAAAAAGGATTTCAAAAAAATAGGGGTGCCATGCTTGATAATAGTACCTTCATGGGAATATGTATGAAGGTATTACATCAGGGGGGGATGATTAAGGATGTTATTACATATAAATGACACGTATAAACTCCCAAATGAATGCACGGTTTTTCAAGCAGAAATCTTCGCCATTGAGAGCGGAGCTTTGTCATTACTCGATCTTTGTCGACAGCCAAGCAACAATTGTGGCACTAGACAGCAGCGCGACCAAAAACTCAAAGACAAGCTCTAAACGTAATATGCAAAGTCTACGAAGTCAATCTCTGGTTGGTTACCGATCAAAGCGCGTCATAACGGGACACCGAACCATAGGCAAGCACGCCATTAGGCTAGGTATCCTCTACAATAACTTTTGCAGAAGATGGATGGACAAGGAGGAAGAGGAGACAATTCTCCACCTTCTTTGTACATGTCCGACCCTCTCAGCTCAAAGAAGAGCATACTTAGGAGCCAGCTTCGTTCACAATCTAAGCGAACTGACTGACATCAGAATAGGCAGCTTCCAGAACTTCATAGCTCCGGGTGGTTCGGGTTGAAGTACACATCCATGTGGTAACACAAAAGACCTTATCTGGTTTAAGATTGCGACCTGCCGCTCTTACCTAACCTAACATACCAAAGCAACGTCGAAGAAAAATAGAAATAAGATGAATTTGTAAGCTAGAGCTAAGCACTAACCTCGGAAAGTACCTTCACACACACATTATCAGATTGGCGAAGAGATACAAAACCCTTATGGCTAGAAAACGGATCAATGTCGCCTGAACTAGTAGCCTTTGACCACAGTTGAATGAGAAAACAACCAAAAGCCCACTCGCAAAGGGAAAAAAACACCCCTCAGTGACCCTAAGACCATGGTTTACATTCACGAGACTGGAGCTTCAACTGAATGCAGAAGAAATAAAGATCAAACCTCTAAACCTATTGCCTTCGCCATTTAGAAGCAGACTGTTTAGAGACCTGGAAGAACTCGGACAAATTCCGCTGATAGACTTGCTACGATTCATAAAAGGCGTCGGCTGGTTCTAATATGGATCAAACAGTGTCCATAAAGGCACCACAACTCATAAACTGATAACAATATCACAAAGGATCAACAGATACACATGTTAATAGCATCAGATGCGCATCTGCTCTTACCTTACCGACTGTTCATCAACAAGAAGACTGAAATTCACCACTTCTGATCGCTTTAACATGTGAATACCTGTACTTCGGCCACAAAAGTTTAAGACTCCATACCGATAGCGCCAACTTCTCCCCCGTTGAGTGAAAGACACAGCTTCTTATACCAATTCACAACAAGAGCAGCTTAAAGGAAAAAATGGTTTACATACCGCCTAAGGTGGTCGCCATGGACTTAGTGGTTAGAAGACACAGGTTCGAGCCTGAAAACCACCTCTTCCCTGGCATTACGAACCTGCAAGTGTAACGAAAAAGCTTCTCAATCCGCCATTAAAAAGCCTCAAGCAAGCCCATAGAACTGCAATAGCTTTGCTGATGATCGGGATTCCAGATCTAGTCAAGTCAAGTCCAGCCTTTGAGAATAGGATTTGTACGTCGTTCAGCGATAAAGTTGTTTTCCTGGTAAACTAAGCTCTCCAGATTAACAATAGCTCAGATCTCAGATCCTAAAACGACAAGGAACACCGAACCTCCGAAGTGACAAAGGGCAAAAAATCGAGAATGTCAGAAGGTTTGGTCTAGTTAACTGAAAGCAGTGGGCGCGGTATCAAAGATAGACTTCTGCAGTGTCGTGTCTAAGGCAGAGGGTCCTTGAAAGCAAGATAAATAAATAAGCTTACAGGTGACATGTTCTGAGAAGACGACACTTTCAGACTGTCTGGAGGATGTATAGACGGCGACATATGTACATACTGTTGCAATATCCAACTTGAATCCAGTATATCACAGAGTAACACCGGTTGGAAACCCAGACAAATTCAGGTCAAGAGAGGAACTCTGACAGCGATGACATAAAAATAACTTAAAATTTACTGAAATGTCTTTCAACAAACCACGCCGCCGTTATGTCTGCTCGTTATAAGTTTTCAAACTTCCCACAGCACCGTTTTTTAATTTTATTTTTTTTTTGATTACTTATCGCTCCTGGCTACAAGGAAACCAGTTCCGTTTATGCAAAAATCTAAATATAGATGTCTACAGTTTGTAGCCGATAAAATTAATTCGTTTTTTTTTTTTTGTCTTATCTTCCAATCAGGACACACCAACCTTTCAACCACCAAAACCTCTAATTAAATTTGAAATTTCACCGTGAAAAAAATAAACAAAGCCTTGAAAAACTTCGACACAGTAACACAATGACCACATTTGGGACTCATGGAACCATAAAAAGGATTTTTTATTCACCATCTTGTGTAATCTTCTGTGAGACAATCCTATCCAAACAGAACTTGATACGGTCTCTGATCCGGGAGATAGCCACAAATGGCCACACTAATAAAATTAAGAAAATATAAGAAAGACCCCGCTCGCTCAACTTGACCGTGCATAAGTCAAGAACAAAAGGATATTCTCAGTCCAATGTTTGTTTAGTATCATGACCGTATGATCATAATCGTATCACAGGTAACGATGATTTTCAATAAGGTCCTAATAAGGTCACACCACCAAAGACACTCCACTCGACTCGACTGTATGTTTGCACACTTGAGAGCTGACCTGGAATTTTCTCTCTCCCTCTTGTCCTTTTGTCTTTTTCCAAAAAATTGCATTCTAATAGAAAATCAACATTTGACCAGTGGTCAGTTTCTTTCTTTTAGCCGATGTCCTTTGGAAGTAATTTACATTTTATGTAAGAAATCACTGCCCAAGGGATATAGATTTATTCCGCTTTACTTGCCGCGATGTAATAAAAAATTAATGATTTACAATGTAATAGACATCCTGTGGGCTATCGTTCATTTTATGGAGAATTTCACGAATCAAGGATCAAGATGCAATCCACGGAGCAAAAAGAGAAAAGAAAAGGGTCAACGGCGAAAAACCGCCGGTTGATTAAATAAAAAAGTTAAAAGTCATTGTGGTATGGAGTTTCTTCTCGAATATCCTTGCAAAGGATTAGAAACAATTGAACAGGTTTATCCAGGTTGGAAAACCATTTACAGTTTAATGACCACCGCATGTGCATATATAAATCAGCGTGTCCAATAAAAAGAAAAAAAAAAAAACTGCGCAACTCACGCGAAGGACGAAATTTATGAGATCCCGTGAGAATTCGTTGCGCTAAGGTTCTTAAATTTTATGACACTTATACCCGCTGCGGATTAGGGTCACGAAGAGGAGAAAGTCCGCGTGCGGTGGTGGAACAACAACGGTTGGTTGGTTGGCCTATGTGTGAAAAATGAAATTAACAAAATGACCTCAGAATGAGGAGCGAGATCAAAGGGTTCATCCGAAGGAATTTCCTTTCCTTGGAATGGCATCGTTTGATCCTTTTATTGCGTGTTAGCATTGGAAATTGAGTTTTCCATTGTCTGGCATTTGGTGTGATTATTCAATATTTGATTTATCGGTGGGTTTTCGGAAATTTATACTCTCGTTCGAGGTGTTGAGATTTATTACCAGCCAATCGGGGAAGGTATTGTCGTGGAAGACAATAGTCCGATGGGCGGATCCTTCTAAAAGTCGGTTGGGATCAGGTTTTATTGCAGTTAAAAGTGAAATATGCAGGCAGGTTTTGTTATGCAAATTAATTAGTCCAATTCAGTGGTTCTTAGAGGAAAATTCGTTTCGACGCTTGATTTATTGGCATCCGGGAGAAATGGAACTCTAAGGAGACTTCTGTGTTTTTTTCTTGGGTAATCGACCGTTAAATGAGATTCGATAGATCGAAAACTGAAGTTATTATCGAGTTAGGCAGTTATGTTTTAAGCACGCCATCTTGTGCAGAGCTCTGTTCCATCCAGCTTGCACTAAGTGACCTAAGTTCCATCACAATTACCTACACTTTTGCCTAGCCTAGGTGAGTGCATTCCATTAGTAATGGAGCGTTAAATTTCATCAGATCCACTGCCGTATTGTGATGTCCCTTGATCCCTGATTCTTCTGTAGGTATGTGGCGATGTTTGATTGAAAAGAACTTCGGTCAGTGGTTAGTGCTTTAGACTGCCTGCTAAGCGAAGTTAATACCGGTTCGAGCCTTAGCAAAACAACCAAACGAGTTTTTCAAAGCACCATCTCTCGGCAGGCAATGGCAATCCTCTGAGAGCATAATCTATTACGGGAGTACGGAGAGATGACGTGAATTCGTCTACAATGTTCGCCAAAGGATCGTTTTTTTGTCATCGGTATCGGGAAGATTGCAAAATCGACACCCTATGACCAACTAAAAGTATGCATCGATAGTGAAAGTTTCCTGCGTTCCTAAAAGTATGCATCACTTTTGAGACAGTGACTGATTTACTTGCCCTCCCTACACAGTTTAACTCGCTCATAAGGGACTTCATGGGTATTGGTGGTGTTTCACAAGACTTCTTAAGTTAAAAAGATGCCATCAGATCTGGAGGTTCAAAACTCTTCATTGTCCAATTCCACTGATCAAGTCAGAAAGGAACATTGATCGAAAAGACATCACCATCTTGCGTGCAATCTGGAAATACTTTCAAGAATGTTGTAAGGCCATGTCGCCCGGTAGACTTAGAGTACATCGACATAACTGGGAGCTGCAATGATGGTCTTCGTCTAAAGTCTGAGAAAACTCTTTGGAGACAGCTTCTAATGTTCCAGTTTATGTACGTACATATGACAATCGTTACTAAACTCAGCTACTGACACAGGAACTCAGGCATGTTGCTGGACAATTCATAGAAAGGAAGCTTGAGAACATGTAGACGGTTACAATAGCTCTGAACACGAGGGTTAGCAATCACTCAGAATAACGTACATGAAGCTTAAAACGATACAAAGAATTAGTAGACTTGATGGCTCATGATTCTCATGGAAGAAGTCCGACCACTCCTGATCATAAAGCTTCCAATTTCAAGATCCATCGAATTCACAATAAAAAACGAATATTAATCGACTTGCTACGCCAAACACAAGACACTGACCAAGCTTGCTTATAACTTGCTTGCAACGCATTTGTGCTCTATAAGATCCGTTCTCACAGATGCATCACCTTAAGGATCTCCTACCTGAGAACCAAAACAATCGAGAGAACACATTTCCATAAATTAAAAATCAACATTTTTTCGCAAACTCATCCCATGGGAACCGTTTCGAAAGTTCATCATATCCCGCATCTGGCACTTACATAAATTCAAATCTAAACCCGGAAGACTCTTAAATTGCATAAATATTCCAAGTGTAAGTGAAAGAAATCCCGTCTAGATCCACCCCTCTAGACAACACGTCAACAACGCTATCTATCTCTGGAGAATCATTAGGAACACACCTTTGCATTGTGTTGCAAGGATTTTAGAAAATAAATTGCAATCCAACTTCAAACACTGCATGTGTGAGTTCCTTTTGGCATCCATCACGAGCACAAAGACACACAGCGACAACAACGATGTAACTCATCAAAATGGAAATCCAAGTTTTGAAGGGTGTTGCATCAACCCAAAAGGGAGATTCCATCGCCACGTTGAACGGAGGGTTGTGTCACGAATAGGATAGATGAGATCTTGGACATTTATGAACAATGCAACACAATGGATTGTCCAAGATTCCCTCCCGAGATCCTCTTGTCTAAATGTGTCACATAAAGCACCCATGGGGCAGGCCAGTACCAACTTAATTCACCATAATCACGAAGGAACCCCTGGATGAAACATTGACTGACCAAGCACGTAGCACGTAAAGGATGATTTTGAAAAAAAAAAATAAAAATTCTTCATTCTCTCTTGGGTTTTTGTGTTCCGCTGCAGAGATTAAGAAATGAAAAATGAGAAGAAGAACCAATGATCGAAGGGAAGAGCCCTATGCTATGCACGAAGGGTAATTTGGCGCCAATACCATACCATACCATCACATTCACCCATCGAATGTGATTTCATGTGCAACAGGATTAATCATTTTATTTATTTACGCGAATCTTGAACTTCGAACGAACCTTAGAAGATTGCAAATTGCCATCGCATCGATCTATGTGTGATTGAAATCCTTGAGTAAAAAAAAAATTGATTTCTCCTCTGAATTCCCGTGTGTTCCCATCGAAAATTGAGCACGTACCAACGGTGATTTTTTTTTTTTTTCGTTTTTTTTGCAATCGGGACGGGACACAACACCTGGAGAGAGAAAGATTCCATCTAGTGCAATCAAAACACAATGTGCATCATCAATAAGATCACAAACGAAGGATGAAGGCAAAGGACATTAACATTTCAATGCAACCTTGCATAAATAATTTTTTTTTTATTGATTTGATGTGTTTTTGGGATATGATGGTGCTTTCTCTGGATACCATTGCGCCCGGGGAATATTCAGGATATTCGATTTGATGATGCGTGCATTTGGCAATTTTGTTTGTGTGTGAATAAATTTGAGGAAATTGGAAGAACACTGTCATTTAGGGATGGTTTGCGATGTTTGCATAAACTTTTATCCCTTTTTCGCTTTGTGGTGGGGAAGAGATTGATTTGGGTGAAAGGTTGCCAAACAAACAGAGAACATCTGCTGAATGAGGTTCAAATTTGTCTTTTCCTTGAAATCGTTTGGAAAGCAGATTGACATGACCTGCCTTACGTATTTCTGTGACAACAGCGGATGGAATTAGTGCAACATGCCGATGCCGATGAGATGGAACACACACCCATTCTGCCGCATATCAAAGATGTGGGCAGAACACCGTAGAAGGAAAACAAGAAATATTTATGCTGAACTCTGTCTCAGCATGCCCAGTCCTCTTTCAACTCAGAAAGTCAATTCTTTTTCTTGGAGGCGGAAGTGTCACAATGGAACAGCTGACATCCACCTAGAGAAGTTACTTAACTTCCTGACATCTACTGGAGTGAAACAACTCATCTACTGGAAGGCACAATAGGATTCTAAAGAAAAACCCCTGTGCCAACGACTCCCGGCCACTAAGTACGACCGATTTCTGCAGAGGCTGTGGCGACGAGGAAATGGATACGAAGCACTTCCTCTGCGACTGCCTTAGCTTCAGCAGCACCAGGAGAATAACCCTAGGCGTTTATTTCTTTAATGACCCGGGTGAACTGTCAACCTCGTCACCGAAGGCCATTTTAAAATTCATACTGGATTCAGAGCGGCTTAGAGAGGCGATCAATAGGTAACTAGGTTAGGTTAGGTAGGAGAGGAGAAGAGGAGGACTCCCTGCCTCGTCACACTTAGGTCAATGTAGACCCATTGTGATGCCCAAGGGGTTGCAGCCCTCTTACTAGGATCCATAAGCCTAAGCTCTATCAAGCCAACCCGCAGCGCTGATGAATCTATGTATGTATGTCAAACACCGACTTGCTGGGCAGTTCTTCCAGGTCCTGAAAAAGGTATAGATAACTAACTACATGCATCCCACAATGAAAAGCCGAGAGTGGCGGCGCCTTACATCGAGCCGCTACCCTTCTAACATAACCTAGTATAAGGTACTTAAACAAAAAGATATTCGTAAGCACTGCAGGATATAAGTAGCCGTAAAAAAGTGGAACACCCAACCATACAGGTCGGTGAGCACATCATAGAGTCCAAGCCATATTGAATGACTGCGGGCCAATATTTGACATAAGCCTGCATAGTGCCGCTACTGTCCGAGAGGGCTTTTTGCCAGCTTACGTCATCTGGGAGCGCTACTGGCCTGTAGACTCAGCTGGAGGGACCACCTAACGTACGCATACAAAAAGGCCTCTCGGACAGTAGCGGCACTATGCAGGCTTAAACCAAATATTGGAGGACCAAGGCAGCCAGTTACAAATCTTTTAACATGAGTGAGCACAGAGTTGCATCCTTAAGGGTATACTACCTCCTTTAGAACTGCCTCAGCAGATGCGATAAGTGTTATTTAGAAAGAAGACTGCTGCACTATACAAACATGACGATAAAAGAACAATCATGGCAAACTCTAAAAGCTGAATGGCATCATATGTGGGACATCTCAACCAAAAGATTAGCAGAAAGCACGGCGAAGAAAATTATTACCTGATACAATACCTGTCGGGACATGGATGCTTCTGGGAGTAACTCTACAAGTACAAGCACGTTGATGACCCCCTTTCGCCAGCACTGAAAATTCCGAAATTGTATAAGTGCAAGAAATATCTTGGAAAGCGAAATAAGCGGCCAAGTGAACCTAAGAACCGTGATTAAATTCATGCTATCGACGAGCGAAAGCTGCAAGACTACAGGTGAAGTTATTAGCTTAATGCAACAACAACGTCTAAAGGAAAGAGCTGTGACAAATGAAAAAATCTGCTAGCTTGGGCAGCTAAGAAGTGACAAAATGTCAAGCCTACCTCTGTGAAGGAATGCTTTGACTAGCGGTGCCACAGGAGACAAACAAACAAGAGCAGCAGGAGGTGTGTTCTTAGCACGTAGATATGCAGAACCATGGAGTCGGGCATAAATCTAGGCGCGAACCACAGAGTATCCATAAAGGATTTTCACACCTACCTGCGCATAAAAAGAAAGCACTACAGGACAACCAATTTACTTCAACTGTCCACAGCAATCATGCCTAGATTGAAGAACAAATAATCAGATCACGAGCCCACACCGGGATTCTTTGACTTATTTTGAACGAATTCCTGGTGTCGTATTTGAACAACATGCGGACACATAACACTTCTCCCGCTCCATGTGTGTGTGTCACAGCGTAGAAGTCAAGAAACCGAGACTTCCCCCTTCAAATGGACAAAATGTGTACTATTACTTCCCCAGTCGTTGTCAAATTGGCAACCAGACGTCGACTTTACGTTCCTTTCTTCCTCTCATTTTGGAAAATGAAAGAAACAATAAGAAATTTTGAAATCAGAGCACACACACACTCACTGCTTCCTTTTTTTTGGCATTGGCATTGCACAAAGCGAACAAAGGGAGCACATGCAGTGAAAAATTGCACAGTTTGAGACCTTTAAGGACGATTTTTTTTTTTTTCTGTCCATCCGACTCCGTCTTGCTGGAGGACCAAGGCGCTTCTTTCAAAAAATCTTTCTTTCTCTCTCTCTTGGCACATGGACAATATAACACCTTTTCCCCCCCGATGATTTATCACAGTAAAAACAAATAAAATGTGGAAAAATCGATTTGACAGATCGTGGTTTAACCCAACGGGACAGCCAAAGAGAGAGTCTCCGTCTCCTGTCGAAACAGGGGAGACTTGACATTTTAGTCGTGAACCTCCTCTGTAGGGGGGGAGCCCAACTGATTTTTACTTGATATGTGGTAAGATTTCGGATGAATGAGTTCAATTGAGCTGAACTTAGAGTGCGAAACCATAAAGATGGTATCCCGCTGGTGTAGTTACCTTGCAAGGATAATGTACTATCCTTGAAAACTGCAATCGAAAGTGGTGTTTGGAATTAATTGGGAATTTGATTGACTTGCTTGTCTACGTATTTGTTCTGATTCAGTGCATTTTGGCGCGATCGGTTAAAGGTAAAGTATCTGCGATGTTGTTGTTGAAGTAGAAATGTAGTTGACACTCGAGATGGTGGTAAAGAAAAGTGGAGAGTACGTGTCGTCTATAGAGTTGACTCTTGATCAACGCCTTTTACTTCAAACACTGATTGACAGTAAAAGGTGACATTTAACCTTGCAGTTGTCAATTTCAAGCTTTGGCAGCGGTTTTTTGTTTCACTTATGTCTCAACAATAGCTACACGGTTTTCTTTTCCAAACAATCAGCCATAAGAGTGAATGTCCAACGACTGAAGTGGCTGGGTCATGTAGAGGGGATGGACACCAATGCTCCGGTCCGAAAAATCTTTGAATCCGCCCCCGAGGGACAGCGCAGTAGAGGAAGACCGCGACTCAGGTAGCGCACGCAAGTTGAAGGGGACCTCAACCAACTTAGCGTGCGAAACTGGAGGCAGCTGGCTGGAGACGCCTGTTGGTTGAGGCCCTGGTCCATCCCGGACTATAGCACCACGTTAAGTAAGTAAATAATTTGTTGCGGGGGAATAGGAACGGATTTGATCAACGGGTTGGCGAGATGGAACGTTTCAGGTACTTCAGGACAATCCCTGGAAGCGGCGGAATACATAAACTGTTAATGTTTGGTCAGTAAGATAACCTTTAAACAGATGCTAACTGTGCCATAAGGAATCGAGGCCAGAAAGGAACTCTGGAGCAATTCAGAGGATGAAATAAGCCGCGAAAAAAGGACGGAAACAGATCCACAAAGGTGGCCTGGTTCGATGTCTCTCAGATAGAACTTCAAAAAAATGTTAATTTTGACACCCTAAGAAGCGTCCCTGAATCCCAACAACGTCGCCGCTTAATATTCTACAGAATATCCTAAGTGGGGTACTGCAACTTCATTGCAAAGCTAATCTTATGATATTAGCGGTTCGTTTGAGTCTTGCAACACTTCTTCAAAACTCGGCTCTATTATGCTCCTTTTTCACACGAATTTGACGTTTGAAAACTTCAGACTTACACTTCTGTCTTCTACCGTACAGCTTTCGTTCTTCGTCACAGTGCGCTGTTGCAACACTTGATTTAAGCGCAACTTGGCACTGTGGAAGGTGTCTCATTCTTGTTTCCTGGGATTCACACAAAGACCGCAACTTGCTTCTCTTGTGCTTACACTTTGTTTAGAGAGTTCTCTATGATTTCACAAATCAGAGGCAAACTTTCCTGACAACAAGATAACCACGTCATTAGCGTACGTAACTCTGTTCCACTTTAATTGTTGCCTCAACCGCAAGTATATCCACTAGCAACAAGACATGCTGTATCATAAGAAGGCGTCCGAAAGGCACTGCTCACTCCGTCCATAGACCGTCTTCTAAAGAACTTTCCCTTCAGGCTTTAACCCGAATATGAGACCCAAAGAGCACTATTGACCTTGTGACGATGGCTAAAAAGCTCTCCTGACTTGAACAGCTTTGACTGCACGCTTAAATGTTGGTACCATCGCCGGCTTAGACGAATTAAACACTATACCCTCTCCCTCCACCTGTTGTCGCGGAGAATATGCTCCTTACGTTGAGTAGCCTACACTAAAGTAAAAATGTTCAATCAAAAGTTCGCCTGTTTTATACCATCCTATTGGAAATCTAGTGTAAGAGATTCAACGACCTAAACCTTAGACGATAAAAAACGAAAAGGACACCACTATAAGCTTAAATTTTCAGATTTGATAAGTTGTTAACCCCAGTCTCGAAAAAATCTCAAACAAAAAACATCCAAACCAGCTGAGCCCTTGTGCGCTGGTCAATGCTTCCCATTGACTGGACTATAAGCTGCATGTTTTCATCCTTACTGCACTTTTTTTTTCTGAACAAAGGATACCCTATTTAAAATTTACCATCCACTCACTTAAGAACTTGTCTTCAAGATTTTGCGCGGGCTTTGCACCCTTTCTGATGGTCACAAACTGCACGTTAATCTCACACATGCATTCATATTCACTGTGTGTGTTTGTATGTATAAAAATCCAGTTTATAGTTTCATAATGTCCTCACTGACCCTAGTCTTGATTTTTCCATTATTCTTCATGTCCATTCACCGGCGATTAAACAAAAATGCAAAAAAGGACGAACACACTACAATGGATCTGAATTTTTGAAATTTAAATTTTTTTATTTTTTTTGCCTAGAATGTGCAGCGCTTCTCGTCGTTGTTATGCAGAGATCGGTACAACAACAGTCAGTGTAACCTCCATTTAAGAAGCCTCCTTGTCCAAATTTAAAGGATGTTCCAAGAAGAGATTTTGGCGCGCGCGCAAACTTTTTATGACTAAGATTCATGCGATTGAAATTAAGAATATAATGTCAGACAGTGCAATGAATGGGAACAGGTTGGGATGAGTTCTAAGGAACACCGAAGCAGAAGTCCAGGAGACAAGATTTAGGAAACACCACTCTCTTTCTAGCAAATTGCATTAACATGTTGTTTGTTGGATTTTTTTTGCCCATAGGTAATTTTTGGGTGAATTTTCCATGGTTTGTGGATGCAAACAGGTATTTATCGTAAGGGAGAGGGAAGACTATCAATTTTGAACCAGGGAATTCCTGAAAAAGGGCGGTAACTGCTAATAGCAAAGTCAATCAGATCCAAGATAATGGTGTCGTTGTTTTATTGATTGCAGCAGTGAAATAATGATAAAAGGCGACTTTAGGACCGAGAAGCGATTACCCTGGGAAACTTAACCTACAGAAGACGATGGTACCCGCAAAGTATGGAGGAAACCCATTTTGGTACTAGAAAACATACATAGGAGACAAGGCGCGAGGATGAACACACTCCAAGCCTAGCACGCCTTAGCACACTTGGAGTCTAGCGACTTCACTAGAGCGAGAAACTCACTAACCTCAACAACCAGTGGAACCAGTATCGCACCATCATCAAGGAGTTGATCGAAACCACTTTGATTGACCAGCCGCAATCAAACCAGAATCCGTGGTATGATAATAAGTGCGTTCAGCGTTCAGTGACCGAAGATGCACACAAAACAATGCTGCAGCGCAAAACAAGGGAAGTGACAGTTGTGTATGGAACAAGAAGAAGGGAAGAGAAGAAAACCCTGTGCATCTCAAGGAAATCCAGAGTCTAGCGAGTGCAACACCATCCAGAACCTGTTTAAGAAAGACAAACAACTTGCAGCTAGCTTCAAACCCGGAACAGCGAACGAAATCTTGTCGCCGAGACGCAGAGAATTGAAGATGTGTTGAAGCAGCATTTTCAAGAGCTGCTTAGCGGCCATCAGATAGAAAGTGAGATAGGACAAGAAAAGAACGCAAGCCTAAGACCAGTCAACGAAGCAAAACCCTTTCCCAGTTTAGAAGAAATTGGCGCACAAGCTGGTGGTTCTGATTGCTTGCCAGTTGAGCTTTTTAAGTACGGAGACGATGTCTTAGTAAGACGCTTGCGCCAAGTCATCAACCAAGTATGGAACGGCAAATGCCTGCCGGATGACTGAACTATCAGCTCTATATGCCCGTATCAATGTGGCCTTCAGACCAGACAGGTCGACCGTAGACCGACGAATTTTAAGTTAAAATTCACCACTTCTTTATTGACTTTAAAGCCGCATCATCCCTTGAATTGAAGCTCTACAAAGCGATGGCTGGTTATAGGATTCCGAGAAAACAGATCCAGCTATGCATGGAACGTTGAAAAATCCTTAAAACTATTCTAGACGTGCACCGGATTTTTTATTTTTTTTGTTCCAAGAACGATCGAGACGCCGGAAAATGGCAGTGGCTCCAACAAAGCACTGCAACGGAATTCACTTAACCAAGCCAAAGCAGAAGTTCATGGAGAGCAGTCAAAAGACGAAAAACCCAACAAGGAGCCATTGAACACCATCACCGTCGAATCAAAACAAACATAAGTCAGTTTTAATTGACTTTCATGAAATCATATCGCACAACTGTCACAACTGTCACTTCTGTCACCCTCGGAACAAGACAAAACGGCAGTTGTTTCAATTTCATTACATTCTTCCCCCTCAAATTATCCGCATGTAACTGAAAAAAAAAAAATCCAAGATCTAACGACAAGAAAAAGGAATCTATTATCCTGCGACTCCCGAAATAAAGTAACAAAACTTCCAGGTGCACTAGGAAATTCCCTCGGTTTTTTTTTTTTTTTTCTACAAGTAGTTCCTCTTATTTTCGTTTCTCCTTCCACCAGTCCTTCCGACGAGCTTGACTCGTGCCAAAATTTTCATCAAAAAAGAAAACTCAGCATTTGAAGGAAGAAGGAGTACATTGAACCACCACCAGAATGACTGTTTCCCTTGATGTCACAGAGGGGAAAAGAAAAACTAACTCCAAGATTCCCCATGCACCCAGCATAAGGACAAATGATCGTATTTTGTCGCACCCATTTGTCCTTCGATCCACATCAACGAAAAATTTGATTATGCGTCTTAAAAAATGAGAACTACAGTATGGAGGGCAATTTCCTTCTCATTAAGGGTGGCGGTGGTGGTGACGATGTCTACTGTAGCATAGCCAAGTTTGAACCGAATGTCGTTCCTAAGGAGAGTTCAGACAAGGAAAAGACACATTTCGAAATACTTCCTCTTGGTGGTGGACGCTAATTTACAATCATAATGACGGGTCTCGCTGTTCTTATTGACCGTAAAGGGTACATATCCAAGGGTCAGAGGGCTCTGTGTGTGTTAAAAGGCGTACATGCATGAATGCATGCAGGCGTGCATGCATTTGACTTGAAACTCACCGATTCCATACGTCGTAGATGGCACATTTCACTGTCTTTAGTTGTACGAGTACATTTGTCTTGACATTGATGACGCAAAAGGAATCAAGGTTCGCTGCCTAAAGACGTTAGAGATTGAAACCACATAAATTGTCGATAATTGTAATTGCATTGGCTATTCCGTAAAGGGGGTGAGTTTGGACAGTTTTTTGTTGATGAAGAGGTCAATGGAAAATTTAGATTTGTAAGCGGAAGTGGGATTAAAGATGTTACGTTTGGTTGAGGAATATTTGTGTAACTTCTTGAGTGCACCGACGCAAACATTTGCTGACATCAAGAAGGTACACCCAACACAGACGAATCAGACTGAACGTTGCAGTGGACAGCCATAACTTTGAGGTAGTAACTGGACATTGTCTACCTTGACTCGACTATCACCTCTGACCATGACTTCTCATTGAAAATCAATCGAAAAATTATTCTTGCCAATCGTCGCTCAGGCAATGCCTACTCTATCACCCATGGCTACTCATCGTACAAGTCTTGCGAATGTCCTTCTCCATTGTCATCATTTCCGTATCAAAAATTTGATCAAATTGTTTCCCAGCGATCAAAGATTAACTCCCAGCCGTCTTTGAAAACAACAATGTCAACAAAAATATAATAAATTGCGACAAATATTTGCCAATTGGAAGGCGTGACAACGGAAACCCAAAAAGAAATTGATCCTACACTTCCTTTCCATCCTCAGTCCAGGTGCGGGTGTCACCTACACACACAGAACCGACGACACCGGTCAGATATTTATTAAGACAGCCACTAGAGAAATGCGGTCGCAACTCAATAGATTGCAATTAGGATTTCTTTCACTTCAAGGTCCAGGCTATGAGGAGGCTCGTGCCATCCTTGTAGGTGTATCCGATCAATGGCAATCTGGCCAATAATTCTCTCCTCATCTACACGAGACAATGACTTTAATTGAACTGAACCAACAAAAATGGAAATCTGTCAAAACTAATGACGTCGATAAGGAAAACAGATGGCCTGTGATCAGGAGTCCTTTAACACTTTGACGATAAATAATAACATGTGCTGCGCGGGATATCTTTTTTAGCTGCTATCTGTCAACGGACTAATTAGTCCATCTTTCCGTAATATTTCCTCTTATCCCTTCACAACTCGAAGGAGTTTATTCAAATTCCGAACTGAGGACGCAGAAAGCGTGTAAAGAAAATGCACGACAGTTGGTTGGTTGGACTGAATGTTCCTAATTCAGATTTTCTCGTTCTTTATGCTGACGCATTTCTTCCTGCTTATCAACCAAAGATCATGGGGGAAGCAGAGACGAAGAGAATTTCCAAATCACCCCTGCATGCATTATTACATGTTCGTCCTTTTTTCCTTTCGTGTGAGGCTTCCATGTTATTACTTTCAGCGGAATTCCCATTTTGGCGCGTGCTATGTTAGTGCATCGTCGTCGTGCTCTCATTTAAGTAAGAAGGGGGTGTATGCACTCCATTGACTTCTGCACCCTGTGATCGTAGTTTAAAAAGAAGAATAGTTTGGTTATGGGTCTTAGCGTCTCCGTTGCATTGTTCACGGGGACAATGTGCGACTAATGTTTGGGTTTTCGTCATTGTTCGGGGGTGCACAAGCAACGTAAAAGGTCCTTTTTCTTTCATTTTTTTTTTTCCTTTATTGTTTGGGAATGGCGTTAAGGAGAACACATATGCCTTTGCTTTTTACGTCTTAAGGGAGTTTTCACCTTCGCTCGGTGGTGTAATGAAAGTCCTATGTAGACGAAAAGGTAATTGCAGAATTTCCAGGTGTCAATGACACAGTGATTTATGTATGTTTTCAGTTCAGCTTCTGTTGGTTAAAGTCAACTCATGCGGTCTTTCAAAAGTGATGCGGAATTCTGGAATGGAGACATTCAAAGTAAATTCATAAGGAAATATGTTAACCAAGACCAACTTACTTTAATTGAATAGGCTCCCGAACCATAAAAAGTCACCGCAGCCTTCCATATTATCAGATCCCGTGTTCGTTGTTGCCAAATCGTATCTTCTCTGATCCGAAAACGCTCTTAGCTAAAGCGTTCTTGTCCATTAAATTCGATAACTTCCTCGTATCGTAGCTCCTGCAGAAAAGGTGAGCATGCCTGCGTACGGTGCAATATCATGTAAGCACATTAGTTGCTTCCGAGAGCTGGTTTCCTTTAAATCGAATTAACACTTTCGACCGCTTAGAATCGAGGACAGGCCAGGAGTGGTGAATGGCAAGGTCTTCGGAAAAGACGCTTTCGACGCTGACTTCTTCGGCTGCATTAAAGAGGACTTCTCGCTGACACCAGGCGCTTTGTGGGCTTGTAGACCATGTTGAAGAAATTTATCAGTAGACTGCATGGTTTGAAGTGCAGTTGTTGGAGAAGTTCTCAACGCATCTCTAAAGCTGAGACAAGCGAAGCAGCCAAACCATTTTGTTATGAAAATGCATGGTTTTTGGATGAAGGCAACATCTGATACCTAATGTAAAAAGCAATCATGGAATTCTTATCGCGTTTGGCTTCCTGTATAGAATGAGTCCCAGATACTTGGCGCTGTCTGAAAAGCTCAGAGGTGTTCCGTTGAGCTTGGGTGGGATAATGATTGGAATTTTAGTTTTCCTAATGAAAAGCACCAGCTCCGTTTCAGACAGATTGAGTTAGGCCACAGCTGTCCGCTTGCGCAACCACGCCACATCCCTCATCCTCCAGAAGTAGTTCATTGAGGAATAGATTTAAGTACACATCCTTGGGGTGTACCTCGGTGTGACTTCTTTAAACCGAGTTCTGATTCGCAAATGTTGAGGAATGCTCCTTCAAACTCTAGGAAAGCAATCATTGTGCCTCCTCCAAGGATCCCACAATGAAGGAACTCGGCACACATGTGAAACTCTGAGTTATTTATTGTATCATATGCATACATAATATGGACTAATTCAAATGTGTTTCCCACTTAAAGTTTACTGCTCATGAGCATTTCGCTTCTGATACATATAACTTCGTTGATGGCTATCACTATTTCCAAACAAATTTTTTTAACAAAGTAATGTACGGGGTGTTTCGGTTTAATGTGACCATATGGTGTTAAAAATATCGGGTCACACATTTTGTCGCTCTATGGACAGTTTAAAGAGAAAAAAAACGAAATGCCCCTACAATGTCACTGAAAAGTTGTCGGGTTAATGGTTTTCAAAAACGCTCTTGGAGTCACGCACATGTGTAAATTTATGCGCCCCGAATTCAAATTGTCATAAAATTAATTGATATAAACAATATTTGAGTACTTGTGGGTCCCGCAACAGGGGTACGACGATGAATAAACAAAAAATTGTTTAAAAATGGTTTTCAGTCGTTTTTTACGGCTCAATGGATCATGTTTGAATGAAGTTGACAGTTTAACTTGTTTGTATGTGTCATGACTCATGACAGAATGTGATTTCTTGATAAATTGATGTCTGATGACACAAATGGTGACAGAAGAGACATACAGACAAACATTGCAGCACAAAACAAGTGTTGCAACCAGCGAAGGACGATCTTCATCATTGTATAGCCTGTCGTGTCTAAAGTCGGACGTAGGCTTCTTCTAAATTTTTCCATTCTGTCCTGTCTTTTGCTGTGTGAATTCAGTTTTCTGTTACTAGTCACTTTATACCACGACGGTGATCTCCCTCTGTTTCTCGGATCTGCCTTTGGTCTCCATTCTAGCAATTCTAACATTCCAGCAATCTTTTTGACCACCTGTTGTCTATTGTTCTCGCCACGTGTCCTGCCACCTCCACTTTACCTTTGCAATCTGTGTGGTTATGTCGGAATTTTTCATTCGGTACTCGGTCCCAGCTGCCCATTCAAACACCTGCTTAATCTCCATTGCGTCTGCTGTTTTCAGGCTTCCACTGGGTAGTACAGCAAGAAGAAAACATAAATCCAATCGAATAATCAAGAACCTAAAGGAAAACAGTCGCCGGATTCAATGGAGATCATGTCTTGATAGAGAGCATGCACCAAAGCAACAACCAAGTTTATTTTACTTAAATCCCAGTACCCCTCGTTTTCAGAGTGCTGCAAGGCATTTCACCGCTCTTTAACTAATTCCTAATGATCTGGATTCATTCTTAATTGTTCTACGGCTCCTTTGTCTTGAGCGGGTGGCTTCTACCTGACTGAGTGACTAGATTCCATTGCATCGTATATTTCGCAACGGATCTGTCGGAAGATGCGTCCGATCCACTGCCAGTTCCTTTGCCGAATTGTGGTGTCTATTGGTTGCTGACCCGTTCCCGCATGCAGTCTTTAGTTCTAGATACGAATTGACCACCATAACAACTGAGTTACGGAGTTTATTATTTATAGAGCGCATTTAACGCTAACTGGGTTTCAAGCAATAGGATCGCGTTAATAGCCGCTTGTATCCACTACAACAATTGATAAGATCACTCGTTAGGAAAATAAATAAAACAAAAACGCTTTCGATTCAAGCAGAACAGCAATTAACATCAACTCATGCTAAGACTGGAATTCACTCACTTAGCGATTTGTGAACATTGCGAAAAATAAGAAGAGGACATATTAAACACTTCCTATGCTACTGCCTAGTCTTAGGGAGAATTCAACAAAAGATTTATGTAGACTCCGGTCCCGAATCACTTCATACATAAAGAAATCGTAGATTTCGTGTATTTCGCCAAGAAAATCGAAAAACCCTTCCGATCACACGCACACTAGTGTTAACAAACTCGATAATTACACCTACTATCCTTTACATCCTTTCCAACACTGGTCTCAAACCCGATAAATTCCTTCGATTCCCAAACAAGATAGGACAACAGCTGCTCCGAGTAATGCCTTAGTAAAGAACATCCCACTTACTCAACATACCAAACTATCAGTAGCCTTAACTACTTATAAAACGCTAAGCGACTCTTGAAAACCTATCCGATAGTACTCAAGCTGGTTTGCACCTTCTAAAGTTTAAGCCACAAAAGTTCCATTGAAATTCAAATAAAATATCAACTAGCGACACATATAGTCGAATAGCTGCAACATATCAGAAAAGCCAACAAAATAACCACATGGTTTTGAACTCCGACAAAATTAGGTTTGTGTATCTCATAAATGTTGTGACGTGTATCCGTTTCCGTTCAATTTCAAAGAAAAATAAATAAAAATATTCACTCACCCTCACCCTCTTCCTTGTTGTTGTTTCCGTCACTTCCATTCTTTTCACGTTTGCTGTGCCATTTACCAGCTCTTACTGGTGTTCCCAAACTAGTATCCGTTAAATTCAAAGAAATCTCCGTAATTGGTGACAGCGCTGCTCCACCACACTTCTCATTGCATAAATCGAACAACCTCTTCTTTCGGGTAATCACCGGTGATTCCAACTCATCAGCGCCTTCACTCGCAATGGTTTTATACCTTTTTGTCAAGGGATTGTCCATACTACCACCAGAAATGCTTTCTTCATCCTCTGAGTCCGGTACATAGTCAGCTGAATACTCTGAAATACGTTTCTGAGTTTTCCAATTATTGTCAGTGGTCGTGGCGGTTAAACTCATTGTGACCGCGTTTTGTCAAATTGGATAAAAAAAAAATTAATAAAACCGAGTTGTAAAATTCCAAACGCGTTTAAAATAAATAATTAGAAAAAAAAAAAACGAGAAACACTCACGCACAAAACCACACTTAGAAAAATAGGATGTCCTTGATGAAAGAAATGAAATCAAAAAAAGAAATCTAGTAAAATCTATACACGCACGAAAATAAAAGGCAAACGTGCCGAAATTGCGTCCTTCATTTGATGATTGTGCGACAATAACGCGCGACGATAAAAAAAAAGACACAAAACGAATAAGAAATGCAAATAAACCGTTTAAAATAAAATTATTTAGAAAATAAAGTATCGAGCTGCTTTCGCTGGCAGGAGTTTTCGAATATAATCGTTGACATTATCTGCAAAGAAAAATTGAAGGAATACATTTTAGAGAATTTTATAAGATCAAATGAGTTAATGTACAGTTGTGCGAATGGGTAAGCTCCGGAAAGTTGATAGCTGAGACTGACAAACTCGACTTGACTGGTTTACTGTGTCAATTGTGACGGCGGACGAGGCTATTGAATATCCTGTCGCGCCTTTTAATAGTTTCAAGTCGCCTATTAATCTAACCTTTGCTGAAACAAGGGTGTCAACTTCTACCAACTATTAATATCTCGATTTACAAAGATTTCCCAATGACTGGCAGTACGATTTTTGCACCAACAGGTCCACTGGTGATTTGATAGCATATCTCACCCAGAAATGGAACGAATCAGCCTACAAAAACTTATCCAGTGTACTGTATGAACAACTGAAGCCGTTTTGTTTCACACTCATCGGCACCTACTAGTGTGGCTTGCGGCCTGGTAAATCTAATTCTAAGTCACCGTCTCTTTACCGCCGTGGTCGCCGTGGCTTAGTGGCTAGTGCATTGGACTGCTAAGCGAGAGACACAGGTTCGATTCTCAAAAACCACCAAAAGTTTTTTCGCGGCACCACCTCTTCGCAGGCTTGGCAAACCTGCAAGAGTACAATCTGTAATGAAAAGTTTCTCAATTCGTCGTTCGGAGTCGCCATTAAACTATAGGAGTCCCTTCCATTCATGCGAAGAATAAAACACGCACAACATGAATGGTTGTAAGAAGCTAGGCCTTGGTTCTCTATGAGTTGACGTGCCAAATATACATACATCTCTTTATCGACTTCAAAGCCACATACTACAGCATTCATCACACCGACCTATGAAACTGATCCGGTTGTGTCGCGCCATGGTCGAGAAGTCGTTATACACCGTGAAACTTGGAAACAGAATCTCCATCAGTCTAAGCATGCACCGAATTTCAAAAGGCACTACAAATCCGGCCAGCTGCTGGCGTACGCAAACGATATCGACATCATTGCCCGTTCCTAGCGTCCCAGTGATCTTATGATGAATGAGAAGACACAAGAAATTACTGTCGACTAAAAATCGATCCGTTGAACACCGTCTAAGGCGGAATGTGACAATCGACAGCCAAGATGGTAGACGGCAGTAGTTTAGGCTCTGACCCTCCAAAGGTCGCTGGCCTGATATATGAATAAGTAGAACGAATCTCTCCATCACTTTTGTGGAAGTAAGATTGTTGCGCTTGACATTTCCAAAGCATTTGACAGAATTTGGCACCAAGCACTTTTGTCGAAAATGCATACATATGGAATCGATGTATCTTTACAAACAATTTGTAAACGGATTCAAGCTTATCATCATTTAGGGCAAAACATGATAGGATGTAGCGAGAACTTGCCACATCTCAAGGCAAGTTGGAAATCACCTGAATAAACTACCGCCAACCAAATGAATACGACGAATAGGGAGCTTTTTCATGATTATACTCTGCCAGGTTTGTAATGGCTGCGAAGAGGTGGTGCCGCAAAAACAACATTTGAAGATTTTGAGACTCTAACCTGTGTCCCTCGATTAGCAGTCCAACGCAGTAACCAGTTTGGTGTACCAATAGATTAAAAATGGACAGTGAATGGACATCTAATTTTGGAAATATGTAACCGTTTCCCTGGTACATTAGACGTCTTTACCATGGAACTGATCTGCTTTACGGATCTCAAGAAACTACACAAAGTCCAGTCGGATCCTTGTCGACACAATACTTAGAAGTACAAGAGACTGCTGAACGTTTTTTTTTTTTTTTGGAGAAATAACACATACATAAGTGCATAAGTGCTTTAGGCCAAGAAGACTATTGAGAAGCAACGCCTGTCTTACATCTCAAGTGACTTTAAACAATACCGGGTTGCCCATGGTTGTTTTGAGAAAAAAATCCTTTTGGTCCCGTTAGTGAAGAAGATGGGTTGTTAAACAACTTCTTCCCAATCAAACGAGTCCAGATACAACGACATCTGGAAAAACATAGAATCAAGCGAATGCACACCGGTCCAAAGTGTTCAAATCGAAACTGTTCAGGTGACGCCTTGAAGGTGGAAATGTACCTCAACTAACTTGGCGTGATAAACTGGAGACAATTATCTTACGATCGAGCTATATACTGGAAGTGTTATTTAATCTTGACCAAGAACCGACCAATGTCCATTGCTTTTGGTTCGAACTATTGTTGAGAATGTGAAAACCAGGTGGCGATCCGGAAAGCAATTGCTTGTTCCCAAATGTAAATTGTTCAAAAACTTCCATATCCGTGTAAAATTCCCAGAACTCTCAGTGGGGATTTCCCACAGCCCCGCATCCTTTGCAACACCCGCCAATTTCGGCTGTACCTAACGTAAAATCAACTTATTGCAGAATGTCTCGTCGAACAGTCACCAAACTACATATGTACCTCATGAAAAAGGGCGCGGAAAAATTTGAAGGCCATTTGTACACACTTATATAGAAAGAAGAAATTAGAACACATCTAAAGCAATAAAAATCATTTTATTCCTTATTTTACCTGACAGAAGCAGAGCCTGCTGTTTCTTCACTATAGAGACTAACTCAAATCTCTTGTTTACGTCAGTTACGTGCGTTAGGTACTGATTTCTCGGAACTTCCAAAAGCATAAATAAAAACATTTCGGTGTTTTGTCAAATTGTCACCAAATTGTCCACATGGAAGCGTATCGAGGAATAATACCGTTTTTGCCAATTCTTTGAATCAAGTGCAAACTTAAGCTGGTTGTGCATCATGCATTTTATTGATTCAAGAACTTACCTCCAATAGAATTGCAGAAGAAAATCCGCCAATTGGAAAATTGTTTTTGTTTTTACGAAACCTTTTCTCACTTTACGAACACGAAAATTAAATTAAATAATAAACAAAAGAAAACTGAATAATTTTACAAATAAATAATACGGGAACGGGTTACAATGGATTTTGATAAAACTGAAGCTGGTAAGAAGAAGAACGAAAACGAAATGCAATTTTCTCGCGTTGAATGAGATTGGAAAGGGTTGTTGGATTTTGGAGGGGAGGAGCGGCGACTTCGAGCCGCAGAGCTTTAAGCGTGGTGAAAATGGAAAACAGATGTCAAACAGATGATTAATGAAGTGTGAAATTTGGGCGGGCACAGTGGGCGCAAAAAGTTTGTAAAAAATTCGATTATTATGTTTATTTTTACATAGTTAACATTTTTATCAAACGTGAGTCTTATTCGTTCAATTTCGCATGCAAGTTAGTTGAGATCTCCTTTTACTTGTGCCCGTCACCTAAACGGCGTGATCTCCCTCTCCTGCTTTGTGCCTGCAGGTCAAATTTGAGGACTCTATGAGTCGGAGCGTTGGTGTCCATTCGCTCTACATGTCTTAGCTATCTTAAACGCCCAAAGCGCAGTTTTTTTTTTTTTTTTTTATTGGACAGCTCGTATAGGTCTCCGTTCAATCTTCTCCAAAGCCCGTCAACGCAAACAGGACCGAATATCTTACGAAGAATTTTTCGCCCGAAACGACCAAAAACATCTTCATCCACCCTCCATGCTTCAGCGCCATAAAGTTGGGATGATTTGGGATCTTACACAGTGTCTTCTTAGTTGTTCGCCTTTTCAGCTCAAAGAAACAGCGATTGGCAAGAGTTATTCTTCGTTTGATTTCTGAGGTAGACAAAGTGCCTTACAACCGCGAAGCTCCGTCTGATTCGTATCGCAAGTTGGTTCACCGCTACATCCATAGCCGCTTCTAAAATATTCTGCCTCTGGTGTTGCCTGGCGTTACCTTCTCTTTTTTGACATTGAAAGTCTTAAAGAGGTCATTACCGACCATCGTCATGATGCACAGGAGGGTTTTCAAAACCATTTAAATTTGGTTAAAGCCAAAGTTGTACCTCATATCTTAATGCTGGCAAGTCCGCTACAAAATGCCGCTAATTTAAGAATAGGTTCGCGCTCTTTTTGTCTGACATACTGGAAATAGGACATTTTCCGTGCACAAAACTTAATAGAATCCCTCAAGGAATGACACTATGATGGAGATTCGTTGCTTCTTCAGTTTATCCAATCAGCTAGAATCCAAACTCCTAACTTGATGGACCAAAATCAAAACTCTGATCTTGCCAGCCTTGTGTTATGAAGCTGAATTTATGAAAATATAAACTCTATGTCGAATATTTGGTCTTGTCCGTGATGAGGGGGAATGAAGGAGAAGATACAAGCGCGAACTCCACGAGCTTTATAAATATGTGGATGTAGCCTGGAAAGTAAAAATCTGTTCACTACGCTGGCTTCGGTCACATTGATCAAATGAATAAGAACACTACAGCTCAGAGGGCCTTCGAACCCCAGTCACCTGGTTCATGAAGAAAAACAAGACCGAAACTTCAGTTTAAAGATCAAGAAATCGCGGACGCTAGTAGTTAACTAGAAGCAGCGTGGAGCGCACGGTGAAGTCGAAAATAGTAGGGGTAGAGTTAATCTTTCGGAGCATACGGGAGATTGGTTCGTTCGAGCCATAAGAGGTGTGGTGGGTCGGTAAATAGAAAAGACGAGGGGTTCGTAACTTACGAAGATTAGTGTTAAAGAAAATAGTGTTGTAAAGGGATGCACTTTCAACGTGAGCTGAGCAGTCGATGAATGAAGTGGACGTCAGCTGCATCTCTGCGTTCCTCAATGATATTCAAGTTAATGAGGTTGAAGCGGTTTTGATAGGGAGGCAAGATAAAACGATCATTCCAAAGCAGACTTCGAAGAGCAAAACGTAGAAAATGACGCCTTGGATGCTACTGATTCTCAAAACATGAGCACGAAGATACGGAGACCATACTTGACTGGTTTTAAGGATTATCTCATCCATGTGTGAGAGGAAATTGAGTTCCCTATCACACAAAAGTAAAAGTCGCGAAGAGATTGAGCAGGGGAGACCCAGTTGATTGTGCAAAAGGTAGAGTCGGGATTGGTGCCGCTTATGTGAAAAGTTGATAGATTGGCATTTTGCTATGTTAAGTCTCAAACAATTTTTGAGGCACCAAAATGCAAAACTATCGAAGTTTGGTTGAAGGAGAATGGAGTTTAGCAAAGCTCTTGAGCTCAACAATACGAATTTAAAAATTTCCTCAAAACAAACTCCAGCTCTTGATGGTTTCTGTGTTCCTTTTTTATTTTTTATCTTACGTCTTTTTATACATAAAACAATTCACTATTTTCTTTTCTTATGGGTTACCTCCTTTTTTTTTTTATTAATAATAGATTATATAACAATTTTCAATTGTATCACAATGCAAATGCCGAATAACTTTATTTCATAATCCTCTATACATATTTTATTTACTTAAATTTATTATTTTCTTGTTAAATACGTTTCTAATTTCAGTTGTTTGAGTTAACGCTTAACTCTTGTAGTTTATACTTTCACTTGTGCTTATTATTTTCATGTCAATATAGATACAGATACTCTTTTGGTTTTCATTTCATTTATATATACACTCTTCAGCACGAGAAATATAAAAAAAAGAGAGGAAATGAAATAAACTACACAACGCTAATTCTAAATAGTAAATTATATATATTAACTTATTGTATGTATACATATGTGTATGTAAAAAATAGACATCATCAGAAATAATAATATTCATAATGTGGTTTCATTTATAACAAGTACGTCTGCGCAATATGGTAGAACATTTTTTTTTTTATTAGTTGGTTTGGTTTTTTTTTTTGTACTATTACGCATGTCAACTTCATCGCAATGAGTATCGGTGTGTGAGAATGCTGGTGGGCTCGTGTGCTCCATATGCACACTTTAATTCTCGAAAATGTTCAGAAGTAGATCACTGAGAGAGAGAAGGGCCTCACGACTCAAAGAGTATGGTCATTAATGCCATCAGCCCAATACCAAAGATTAGGGCAAGTATTTGTTTTATAGACTCTCGTGGATTTTCTTCTTTGACGAGATCGGGTAATACTGTAACTAGAGCGATGTGCAGGAAACCACCTGCAGTGAACGGCATAATCCAGGACGTTCTCGCTTCTGGAAAAAGAAAAGTTGCATTAATAAATAGGGAAGGTTACGAGAACGGATGCTTAACAATAATGTACACTACACTTAATAACGTTTTCAAATAGCTATAGCAAATGCCAAAAAGGATTTATCCCTGAACGAGAGCAAAACCAAGTATTTGCTGTCAACAAGAAGGACTAATCGGATAGAACATTACAGTGGACTTCAGGTAGTAAGGGATTTTGTCTAAGAACAATAAATCTCATCAATCGTTGTCTATTTGTGCTGAGGACACTCGATTTAAGACCCTAAATCATCCCAGTTGTCCTCTATGACACTGGGACATACATTCCATGGAAGGGTGATCAAAACATCTTTGGTAATTTTGTAAAATATTCGATTGCGTTCCTGTTGGCGAATATAACTTGTCAGCCTCCTAATTTCGTAGTTGTTCTTCACCATGAACAAGCCCATTAGATCAGAAAGTTTCTCTCCCAAGATCTCGTGAGCATCACTCTCGCGTTTTTTTTTTCCCTAGACTGTGGCGTGTTTCATTATGCAACGGTGGCCATACTTCCCACCTCCATAAAATGGGCACTTCCTTGTGCACTTCTAAGGGATAATAGTGCCCTCGTTTCGATGTTTTATTCCTTTCGGTGGTGGTGACCGCAGAAGTGTAGATCTTTGCCTGACAAGATCTTCTGTCACCTATTGGGTTATTGCTTATTTATTGCATCGTCGTCCTACAAATTGCTTTTAAATTAACAAGTCCTACTGTGAGCTAGTTTTATTCCATGAGTTATATTTTATTCCCCACTTACCTGGTATTCTTACAGAATCTTTGGCAACCGTTAACCAGGGACGCGACTGAAAGAAGTCCTGAAAAATTCTCACGTAGTTGCAGCATGGCTGTATTATTTGGATGAGGACTAGCTCCAAAGTTGGAAAAAGCATTTTTTCTACGATTTTGAATCGTATGCACCTAAATCAGGCTGAACTGCCCGAGATAACAATTACCCGAGTATGCACCACGATAAAAGCATTTAACAATTACAACGCGACAGGACTTGACAGTGTACTCGCGGAGCTCTTACGAGCAGTACAACCTGCACCTGCCTCTAGAGAAAGCTTGGGAGGCCAAGAGCTTTCCCTGTGAGTAAAAGAAGGGAATGGTCGGCAAGGTCCTTAAGAAAGAACATTTTAATAGCTGCTGTGTGTGTGAAAATCAAATGAAAACTGCATGAACACTTGCAGTAGCTCCGGTGTTAGCTGCAAAAGTCCTTGAGCGAATGAAGGAAAAACTTACGAACACATTCGAAGCCGAAAAAAAAAGGTTTCCGCTCCGAAACCATGTTCCTTCTAAACAAAAACTGAATCCATTACATCGTCTTGTCAAAAGAAATTACTTTACTCCTTATTAAATGCTGATACATCTTTGTAATTAAGGATCTAGTGCTGGATCTACCATTGAAAATCCGCGGCATATCTTCGTTCTCTCAAATCTCAGTAATTAACCGAATTTTTGCCCTAAATTCTCTCCAAATTTACACAAAACATATATTTTCAAACTCACCCAAGGCTGAAGTAACACCCGATCCTCCAATAGCCACCAACGCTCCCATCAAGCCAGCACCAGCAGTTAGCAATTGCGCCCGCGCAGCATCCCACCGACTGAAACCGGAACGCAATAGAATTGCAAAGTCTCCAACTTCATGAGGAATTTCATGCACTAAAACAGAACCATCAAGTTTAATTCCTCACACAAACAGAAATCTTAGTCAACGACTTACATAAAATAGCAAAGGTAGCCAAAACTCCATGTCTGAAGGAAACTAAAAACGATCCAGCCACAGCCAATCCATGGGTGAAGTTATCAATTGAATTTGCCAACAAATTCAAATACCCAGCGACTTTCTTTGGCTGTTCTTTGCTCTTCTTCTCGCGTTCTCGCAAAAAACATCCATTTGGCACATCTTCAATATCACATGTCCCTGTGCAGCCATTCGATGTTTGTCCTTCAATGAATTTACCACCAGTCTTCCGCAGAAGACAATTTGCGATTTCTACACATTTTGGTTGGGGATTTTCTTCATCGGCATTCGCATAGCCTGAGAAAATCTTCTCGACAATTGTGAATATTAAAATCCCAGATAGCACCCAGAGACCGCTACGCATTGATTGGTGTTTAGATTCTACAAAATAATTGTTCATTATAATCCAAGTTAATTGAGACAAGACTAAATTGATTAGCTTACCTGATATGGTATCATGTTCCCATGCTTCTGGCAGTAAGTGTAGAAATACATCGCCTAGCAATCCACCCACTGCAAAGCTTAATAGAACTTTTAGGAACTTTGATTCGGCAGCTGTTGGAAAATAAAATTAGAAATCAATTAATAGATACATATATATCTTATCTTTGCAAAATTCATAATTAATCTTTATAAATTCGATCTAATAACTGATGGACATCTCTCTCACAAACGTGTGCAAAGTGATAAAAACGACGATCACCATAAAGTAAACAATAAGTTTAGCCATACTTGAAGACCATGTCCATGACTGTATTCATGTGACTAATCTATGAGTAAGTGTACTGATAAGAAACTCTGTATGCACCACCTTTAACATTTAGTGTGAAATCAAATTTTAATTTGATTACAGATAAATTAGTCACAAATTGACTGTTCAAGGCCGGCTAGGCTAGCATGTTCTTGAAATCAAAATTAAAAGACAAAAGAGATTATCTGTAAGCAATATGGATTGTACGAGTATATAAATAGAAATGATGCAATTGGGTAAAAGACATCAGTCCACATTCATCTAAATGCAGCACACATATTTTGAGTCTGAAAACACAAGGTTGATAGAGCTTAGAACACATTTTCCATCGACGCAGTGATTAACATAGTAATGACAACCACGCTTCTCGGCATGACGAAACTATCGATATGCAAGTATATGCTGATAGTAGAAATAGCTCTTCTGCCTTCACATTTAAATAACAAACCACTGGTAAAGGCCTTGCAGAATCAACAACTTCTAGTAGGTATTGGTTCAATTAAATAGCGAGTAAGAGCGACTAGAGTGGACCAATCGACTGCTCTGATATTCTATCTGCTGCGAGGAACGAGCACTCCAACGAACACAACCTCACCATATGCGACGTGCCATTCTTGGGCCCCGAAGATACAAACCCAGGCCAACACTAAAACTAACGAGTACGACTGAGACGACAACGAAGGGAGTGCTGCTCACTGTCAGGATTCGGGAAAAATCTGAGCAGCCCGATCAAGCCCTTCCAATAGGACCCGACGATGATTTATACGAACTAGACCGACCGAATGAACACAGTTTAACTTACGAATAGGCTCAGATGGAAAAACAGGACAACGACGAACTACCCTGCCCAAAGCCAAACAAAGGAGGCGCAGCAGATAGGAGAGATGACATCGAGCAACAACAATCAGATGACGAGACAAACGAACGAAACCTAAGCGACCTGATTAGGGAAGACGACAATAATATACGCGAATACTTCGAGAAGGTAGTTTCCTCTGCGCTCGAGAAGAGCCAGAAAGAAATCATGTCGGTGGTCACGGACATCATAACGGAGGTGATCCAATACTTCCAAAGCAACATGAAGGCACTCCAGGAGAAGGTCTGCGAGCTGTAGGCTTGCGGGAGTCGCCGCAGAGAGCCACCTTGACGGACCAACCGCACTGACTAAATAGACCTGACGACACAATCGACTTTGACTAAACGAGCAACGACAAGCGTGCCGCCGTCTTCCTCACCTACCTGTACCAATGTTACCTCCGTAGCTCTACCATGACTCACAGCAACGGCCTCTAATAGTAAGAATTACTCCTATCTGAATCAGCTAGGCATTAACAAGTCCTTTAGACATGTGCTGGCTTTGTTTTGAAAGACCAAAAGACTGCTAAGCATATTTTATGCGAATGTCCTGCCCTTATTTTAGGCAGACAAAATCACTTTGGCAAAGGATTCAATTCCCACAGCCATAGTCAATCATTCATATGCTAGCCCGATGCTGGGGTTGCTTTATGGCTTCTATTTTGCTCGGGATCTTGGTATTTTCCACTTAACTTGTCATAAAAGATGTTTCAGGGCGCAATGCTTTTCCGATCTCTATCAGTTTAGGTATTCCAGGATGATGCCCTCCGGCTTAATCTGAGAAGATTGCAGTTCTATTATAAAGACCTACCCCCACCTCCATGTGCTGTCAAGTACAATACTGACGAGCTTCGGGAAACCATAGAAACCCTGTAAGTGTTAAGATCATTGATGAAGTATTCCCCTTAGCTGCCTTTTCTAATACTTGTAAGCATGAGTGATACATGTGCAGGTCCTGTAGAAATCATTACGGACTATACCCAATCGCTAAACATGTCTGCCTAGCAAGCAATACCCTGTCAAAACCTTATTTAGGTTATAAAGGTTGTACCTTCTAGTCGAGTTAATGCATTCGATCTTCTAGGATCGAGAATAGACCAAATAAGTTCGACGTTGTTGCAACAATCTAGATGTGCCATCTATTAGCACAGGTGTGATTCAGATTAGCAAAGGACACAAGTTTATATTCTTTGTACCTAGACAGCATTGCCTGGGCCGTTTCCTGCAATGGTCGTACAAAGAGAATTCCGATCCAAAATATGCAATGTAACTAACCCAAACTATTTGAGTTCGCAAAATCTTTAGGAATGAATTGGATAGAGTTAAAGCGCGTTGCAGTATTCCGTATACGATAGCACGAAAGCGTTGCTGATACCTCATTCTTCACGCGTGATGTAGGAATTAAACTATTTAATCTGAAAAATGATGAAAAGAGAAGCACAAAGCCCAAAAACAGCGGCCAACAAATGTTGGGAGCCTTATTCTAAGTCTATTGAAAAGAAATGTGCAGAATTATGTTTTAGTAATTGACAAATTTATAAAGTACTTACGATCTTTATAAGAACCTTTCTCGGATTCTTCTTGTGTGGGTATTATAATTAATGGCAGTATCCCACTTAATCCAATCACAACTGAGCCCAGCAGCGAGAATACCCATGGTGTGTACTCGAATGCCTTTAAAAAGTCCGGCATATAAGCATTTACTAGTTCCGTGTACACATATACGATGTGTTCGTCGAAGAAGCTCGTTGACATGTTCATTATGTTCATTTACACACACATATACACACTAATTTTATCACAAATTCAATTTTGATATTATATTTTAAAAATTTATGTAGCAACAAAGGCTGTTTTCAATTTTGTTTTTAATTTTCCTAAAATTTATGATGTCCTTGTCATGATACACGATTTTTTTCTGGACTGAATTGTATCTGAATAGCTTAACTGCAGAGCTATTGTTTTACGCAAATAAAAACGACTAATGACGAGTATTTAGAAGTCAGAAAAATTCAGTGATCTGAAAATAAAATAAAATAAAAGGTTTTAAAAGTTATATCTATTAATTCTAAGAATATTATTACATTTAGGCAAGAATAACTTAAATGAGAGTGTGGATCGTGAGTCTTTTTGAATATCTCAGACCCCAAATAAAGATATTCACTGGAACCCATAAAACCAAGAAAAGAGGCCTTCCCTCCCTCGATAAAAAGTTTCAGCAGTTAGGAAAGATTTGAAGGGAGTTTAGATACAACCGTAGAAACCGCACGCAATCCCACATTGTCGTATTAGAATTCCTAAGGGGACAAGGGAGATAGATAAGCAGGTATTTGCTACTAAACGGAGTCGGTCGTTATGTAACAAAGTCATAAGAAGTTTCACTGGAAAGAGTCTGCAAAGAAGTGTTCATTTGGTAAAGGAGTTCCTTTTCTTTAGAAGGCAACTGCCGCTGATTCTGCGTCTACATAAACGGTGTTTGCAGGGGGAGATATACCGACGAACTATTTGGACTGTTCGGCGACCTCGACCAAGTCAGAAGATTCCATATACTCCCAAACAGATGCGCGGGTCATAGAGAGTGGATGCACACTAGTCTTTTAAATCCTCTCCAGATAGACTGCGCACTAAAGGTGGGGCACGCAGTGGAAAATGACCTCAACCAAGTTGGCGTGTGAAACTGGAGGCAGCTAGCTAAAAATCGAGCTGCTTAACACGTTCATAGTCCCATGTATCATATATGATACAAAGAGCGTGAGAATGTCTTGTTGTCCAGCACCTGATTTAAAAGGCAAATATTAAATTGAACGTATGGCACTGACTTAAGGAAATCGGCCTGAGCGTATAGAGATTATATTGTAGAACACAAGTAAGTAATAAATGCTTGTGACTGAATCAAATCCCCTTTTGTATTGGGACTGTGAACGTGTTAAAGATGCTTCTCGATTATGGTTTAGGTTCACCCCTGACAGCAGCGCCATCATAATTGCAGCTTTCGGTGTTGAACTTAATCGGTAGACAAAGAAATCTTATTACTTAACTCGTAACACCTTTAGCAACACTTGTTGAGACTCCTCTACACAAAGGATTCGCTAAAAACGAAAGATCTGCCTCACTGTACATATGCAGGGCTTACATCAACAATCGGAAAACTTTTAAAGAATTTCGTCAATGAAGTTTAACTCAGTTCACCAAGGCAGGCACGCGACTACAATTTGTTTGCAACAGCAACCTCAGCGAACTATGAAAAAACCATTTTAAGAATTGGTCTATGCAGACGAGATCATAGATTTCTCTTTGAAAACAACAGAGAGCAACCTTCTCCACTCTTGACAAAGTTTATGCATCGCCGCCATTGAGCAGGATTGAGATGATTAAAGCCTTGTACAGAGTCACTTTAGTTATCGGAGAGAGGGCTTTGATATTTTATTGCCTCCTTAGCCCAGACAAACATTCTGCATTTGATCTAAACGCCGGAGTCTTGGGAGAAAAAATTCCTAGTTAACTTCATCTCCTTCGCTTCCGTCTCAATATTCACGAATCGCTACTAGCATCACGCTGCGTTCTCCCAATTACATCAACACCGTAAACGTATGCGAGTAGTTGCATGGACTTTTGGCACCCTATGCTACTGAAGTTGGCGTGTGAGTCCTGCATTATTCTTTCAAGTACATTGTTGAAGACATCGCATGACACCTTGTCTAAATTCTTTTTTGACATCGAATATCTTGGTATGGTCTTTACCGACCTTGATGGAGCAGCGTCATCCATCTTCATCGTCATCCTGCATAGTTGAACGAGTTCGGCCAAAACCAGGTATTGCTCTATATAGCTCGTCATAGATCGCCGCCTTTCAGTCGATACAATGGTGATGCGAATTCTGAGTCTATTCCTAAATCTACCGTAGTGTGAATACTCATATTTGGTTTCACCACCCAAAGACATACTGATGTGGTTCGATCAGGTTGTTGATAAATGGCCTTAGGCGCTCATCTCATACAGGAGATAAGATCGTTTGCTCACACCGTCCAGATTGAGTTTATTCTGCCTAGCAACGGAACTAATATCATCGTCGCCGCAGTCTGCAGAAATTTTACTTCCATGTTCTCAGCACCGACTTTGGCTTTACTCTTGTAAGTGTTTGTAGGCCTTGGTATGAGCTTCGTGGCCATAACATGTTCTTTTTACCTTTTGGTAAATCTTCCAAACCTCGTCCGTACAACAGCCGGGGTTATCCGTTCTCTTCTGCTCGTATAGCTAGCGAGCAGCTCTTGTCCTTTTATGTAACTGAGCTCCAATCCATTGAAATTCACTGTTAGACTGTTGTAGGCCAGGTCATTGCTGCGGTGCAAGCCAACAGCCAAAACCGAGGCAAAGTCTCCATTTTCGGAGATTTGCGTGCACAGAAGTACGCCATCAGCACCCTAAAAATTTTCATGGCAAGATGTTCGGCAACTCATCATCTGCAAACACTTGTGAAGCAATCTTTTATAGCTATAAGTACACCCTTAGTTTTAAAACTTGGTTTTGAGGTTTCAGCAACGCTTCTACTTTTGTGTGCTGAAAAGTAGTTAGTGGATTGCTTGTTGTGGGATGTTGTTGAGAATACAAGCATACTAATGAATTGCGGTGTGATACAGTCCATCTGGACCTGCTGTTCTATTAAGTCTTTTTTAAATAGTCTAGATTTCAGTAAGCGAAAAAGTTCTTGGACAGGTCTAGTCATGGAGGTTTTGTCCGATTTGATTAAGAGTTGGGTCCATACGGAGCTTCGAGTTGGGAGTAAGGAATAAACGCCGCCTATTTATTCTACAATTTGTGTTGGCATGAGTTAAACTCTGCTGATAATTATTCTTTCGTTCTGGCTTTGTCGGTAGAGCTCTGTTGCAAGTTCTTCAAAAGCACTTGCGAAGCATTCTTTGTAGATTGTGTCACTTTCTCTGCTCCATCCGTCGATAGCTTCTGGGGATGTACTGATAACAACTCTACCAAATTTAATGTGGTTTTTGATAGTATCTATCAGGTAAAACATTCGCAAACAATAAATTATCATTTTCAGATACTACTGACGGTTAGCAACATATGTACATATGTTTATACGTAAATTAGGTTATTTATATCTGTAATGCTTATTCGATTGATTTACTATGTATCAACAGGTAAAGTAAACTAAAATTTCATTCAGAAATTATTTACGGACTTTTGCATTTCAGATTCCGAGAATTTATTTCCTAATAGTCTTGATAAAGCGTCACGCATCATAAGAATTTAATAGCCACTTGATGACTTTACAATTGAATCAGTTTTAGACGATCATGACATGAACACTCGTCGATAGATTGTTGTAAAAGTTTATATTAAACAAATAAACTGCAACGTTTATGCGTTTATCATTTAATTGCGTGGATCTGACGGAAGCCACGGTATACCTTGAGTAAATATTAAACGCAAGAACGTGACCAATAAATGTTTAAAGATAATTATGTCACTTCGATTTATGTTCTTTTTTTCGATCCATGCTTTTTCGATTTTAATACCAATTTAAGTGTATGACAAATAAATTAGCGGTAAATTAGAAATTCTCACGTACAACAGATAAACAGAGGACTTGAGTGGAGAGTTAAGCTCTAAATCAAATATAGATTAGTTGTCCAATCTTGGGTAGTGAAGGTTAAATTTGTTTTTATTTAAAAATTCTGATCACAGATAAACGTTTTTAGGTGGCCCGGGTTGCTTAAAAGTGGCGCTATTTTGATAGGCTGACGTATTGATTAAGCTGTGTCAATCATTGGCATTGAAAAATGCAATATTGGCAGAGTGACATTCAGTAAAGTCGCTGCTGATTGTAGAATTATTTGAGATTTTGTCGCTCTTGTCGTTCTGGAGGAACGATAGTGGCTTAGGAATTTAATATTCAAAAACCTGGTAAATCCTTTCAATAATTTGGTTATTGAAAGATAGTTAGATATGAATGATTGATTAGCATACCGAGCTATACAATCCCATTCACACAAAATCGTTGAATCATGTGTAAAAGTCAGTTAACAGATTCTGTTGCCTGCAAGATAGTAAAAGCTCACCAGCCTTGTGGGACTCCTCTTTTCAATGGCACTCTCGGCCAAAATGTATCTTACTCATGCTTATGCTTATGGTTCGGAGCAACACGAGACAATTATACGTTATTCGTCAAAAATCCATTCGGACATGTCTGCGAAGTGCGCGACAGACTTTGAGTCAATCTCTCTTTTTGCCTTCCAGAGCTATGTACCCTCTTTCAGGCGGGGATTGTGTCAATAGAAGAAGCCCTCTCTCTGGAATGTGATGGATTGTTATATCACCTCGGGATATTTCACAGTTAGGTCGCTATAAAGTGTCTAGAATCAGTCTCTGTAACATCAAATACAGTTCCGGATTGTCGCTCGTGGAGATGGCAAAGCAATTTAACATACTCCTGTGCTGGGTACCGGAACACAAGGACATTCCAGGGAACTGTCATGCCAATGCATTCACCGAGCTTGATACAACAATACAGATTCTTTCCGTTAAAGAGAATCTCGGGATACCAGTAGCAAACTTATTTAAACGCAGTCAGCATAACCAATCAAAGGTGGTCAAATGGTACAACCTGCAAAACTAGTAGACAAATCTGGCCTTTAATAGACCAAAAGAGCCCTTAGAGATTGATTTCGTTAAATGGAAGACTTCTTGGAATCACTACAGAACAATGTCCTAAGGGCAGACATGCCACTCGACTGGGCCAGCCCGAAAATTTACCCTGTACCTGTCTAGCGCTCTTTCTAAAAGGACGAAACCAGATGCAAAAACCTTGTTCACTTAATCAAAAGCTCCCACAGGTTCAACAAGTAAGTGGAGGACTTCCTTCCAGATCCTGATGGACTTACTACTGGTCTAAGTGCGGTATACGCTGACTACCTCTCTTACCTAATCTAATCATACTTGAGCCTCATCACCGCATCGCATCGCAAGTGGCCATGATCAAGGAAGCGTTTGCCAAAAAGCGAGATTGATTGTTTCTTTTTTCAAGCTATGTTTCACCTGAAACTCTACTTCCGTCCCTTTTGACGGGAACACGTTTATGCGGGCGCATTTCAGCGAAAAGTGTAACAAAATGTTTGTAATCATCATTTCGAGCACTTCCAGTATATCTAGAAACTTGAAATTTGGTACGCAGGTCCAGGTAGATCCTACACTACATTTCTGATTTCAAGGACTTCCAATCTTTTTTTTAGAAACATTAAAACTGTCATATATTTCAGTTTACCATTACATTATGTGGCTGTTCCAGTTTAGTTTAAACCAGAAAGTAGGTCCATTGTGATACCAATTAAAGCACCGAATGACCAGCACCAGGAATCTTGCCCGATGGATTTCTTTGCATTATCGAGGAAAGAACTATGGGTAACCGTGTCGATGTTGACATTTTCCTGTTTCGCAGAACCATTGAGACCCACAGACACAAAGGTCCTTATTGTGTAAATATCGAGCTGGGCTAGGTCGCTAAAGTTTTCATAGAAATTCTCTCTTAGAATTTGCTTTCTCAATCTCGATAAGGAAGGACAGTTAGCGTTACAAATTCGGAATATTGAGTCGTGGTTCCTTAGTTCTACTTTTGTTTCAAATTTCTAGAAGTACGTCAATCAGAAATACATAGGCACGATGTGTAATCAAAACCTTAAGAGTACTTTCAGTAAGGTTAGAAGCTTGAAATTTAGTATGCAGGTGCAATGTTCCCCTTTTACTTTCCAAAACGAAAAAAAACCAATGAAAACATTCAACCATCTTTAAGATCATTTCACGGAAACTATCGGCTTCTAGCCATCGACAAGATCTTAAGTTAGTTTTGCCATTCGAAATGTTATACTTGACTCAAAGCCTAGTTGCCTAGAATCTCGTACGCAACCAATGTTTATCTACATCTAGTGAAAATCAGGTAAGTACTTCAAAGTAAAAAAAAAAATCCTCCAATCAAAATAATTTATTATTACTTTACCTGGAATTGAAACTATTTTTTGCAGCCTAAAATAAATTTCAATCTAGATTGGCAACTCACCACCAAAACACTTAGTTTAAGCTTTTTAAAACGTTCTAGATACTGTCACAGGGTAAATAATCCCGAAATTGTCACACACAAACACCTGTTTCAAGAGAACACTTAATAACTTCAATTGACACTGTTCACTTTGCTCATTTTCGTTTCAAACCTGCCTTTGGTATTTAAAATCAATAAACGATTCAAATTCAAATGGAAATTGATGAAACACGGAATAAAGAGGTCGGGTACATATATTTTTTTTTTCTTTACTTCTCTGCCTTCATTACCTTTTTTTTTGTTTTTTCTCTGACAAATTGTTACATAAAGCGGAAACAAATTGTAAATAAAAAAAAAATTTCAATTCCGTATTGTAAGAAATTTCTTTACGATCTTCTTCAATGGATGACTGCACGCCGACTGAAAGGTGAACCTTCTCAATTTGGCTCCACGTCAGTTGGGTTTCTGGGGGCTGATGCCTCTCTGACGTTTTGTTATCATAGCGCGGTTCTATGATAAGATACAATGTGTCTCAGGCTGACCACAATGTGGGAAATAATAAATATTCGCTAATCAATATCATAAGCAATTTTTTATTATTTTTTTTTAAATTTATCTTCTCCGAGAGGATAAAATCCTGACAGCCGCCCAGATGATTTGAAAGATTACCGACGAGACCTCCGAGCCTCCTTTTTTTTATTACATTGAACCGTTAGTAACTAGGGTAGACGAAAGTCGATTACATAATAGATGTTGATAAAATGTATAAAAGAAATAGTCATTGCACACGTTACAAGTGGCCAGTGGCAAGGATTGATATGCCACTTGAAGTGATTGGGACTTAAAGTTAAGTCCAGAGATTTATGGGTTTAAGTTCGATAAAACATTTAAAGTCTTCGATGGCAATAGTGGCCGGCAGACGGAATCATCATAATAGGATTATTGACCTTTGAAAGTTTTTATTTTATTTTTATTTTTGTTGTGTTTTATATCAAACCGGTTGCCATCAGAGGTGAATGGAGATCATAACGAAAATATCTATTTACAACTGGTTAAATGTTAATTCTAGACAAACACATGTGCTCTGTCGAGAGAGTTATTTGAATATTTATGAGTACTATTTTCGTAAGACAATTATGGTGAATTATGATGCATAGGCAAGTGAAAAGAAGGTAAAACATTCAAAATACATATATAAACCAAAAAAAAGCTTGCAATGATGTCTTTGACTACATACATGAAGTTTGCCAACAATTTAAAACGGTTAAAAGACATCGCTTTTTCCCTAACTTAAGGGGCGTTAAGTTACTTTAGATTTCCGAACTTTACCAGTCTTTTTCAGACGGAACTACTGGCAATCCACGAGACTCAGCCGTGCTCTCAGCAACGACCCACTACCATTGCAATACACGCTGACAGTCAAAAAGTCATCAAGGTCCTCGATTTGGTAGCCAAATCTTTCAAACTGATGGAACAGTGTCGAAATGAACCAGCGTCTCGGAAAAGACGTTTAGTCTGAGTCCAAAGTCCCAGATTCCAAATTAAGGATCTTCTCAGCAGAACCCTCGCAGACATTGAACAAATTCGCGCAACTTGTACGGGCCAGAAGGCAGAAGGCAAACACTTCTTCGGCAGCCTTAACGAATTCTGAAGAAAAAAAAACTTTACTTAGAACATTATTTCCACAACTAATCAAGCAGAACTTAGCCTCCTCGGTAGATGCTTCCTTTTCGATACCACGACTTATGTACACGTTTCCTTTTCTTGTGTATTGTTGTAGCTACGGCAGTGGGAGTTAAAAGGAATTCCTAACTTGGTAACGTGTGAGCCAATTAACCAGAGTGGCTCGTGCTTATTGTTGTCTCGGTGTGAACTCTGTTGATTAGGCCGTGCTTTATATTTTTATTGTAGATAGGCCATATTGACTTAGAAACGGCACAATTTTCTAGCCTGTTCCGCCTACAGTTGGCAATTGAGAGAAAGTGCCGAAGAATTCTTCCCTTGATAAGTCCCAACTGGGGAATAAAATAACTCCGCAAGTGAACCATCAAAGGTTGAGCCACATCCACATGCCCCTCTTTGTTATTATCATTACCTGGATACTGCTCTACTAATCTAGAGGACGTATGGTGTGAATGGAGAGCCTGGCTATCATTAAAGACTTCTATGCTGCTTTTGGTTGCAGAGCTAATAAGTATCTTGCAGGCTTCCGTCTGGAATTCACTCAAACAGTCTGGAAAGCGGAACGATTTGACTTTGTTCAGTTCCGCTGAGAAGACACATGGAAAGTAAAAGCCCTTTAGTATTTGGTAGAAAATGAAGACAAAGAAGACCAGTGGATCATCGACAGGTTCAACATGGAGAAATGCCAACATCATGACGCACTAGAACAAAGTTCATCAAAGTCACCCTGTATACATTCAATATTCGAGAGCAATGCGCAAATAAATTTACTTTATCCGCCCTCGCAAAAGTAGATATTTTTGGAACAAAGATATTATGAGTTCGAAAGAACAGTAAAGCAAAAGATTTGTCCCCACGTCACGTACATGGTACGGAAGTATGATAAACTGAATTGTGTGTTGACAAATATACCCATGTGTACAATAGGTTTTTTCTTGTTCAAAAATCGCAAATGTTGTAATTCAATTGAATTGAAGAAATAAATATTATTAATTTGAAAGATTTCTTTGGAAACAGGTATCAAGCTCTAGTTGCGGCTTTGACCATGTGGTTGATTATTTTTCTGTCACGCTTTTATGTGCACAATGAGAGTAGGTATGCAAATAAGTAACACTCACCTATAAATTCAGTTTAGCAAATCGTATGCAAACAAAATTGATTAGGAAGTTTGTTTTGCTTTCATTTGATACGATACTTAGTTTTAATGTGAATTAAATTGGCCTTGGAAGTTTCAAACTTCGACTCTCACTGGACAAACAACTCAACGTCGAACGTATTAGCACGATGACAAAAAGCTGAAATTACAAAGAATTTCTGAAAGAACAAATTTTCATTTCACCACCACTGACACATAAATGCCAACAACCAATGGATCAGCCATACCCGTGAAATTCGGGGTATGATGATGAACTCACTCTGCAACAAAATGTGTCTGACGAGGCATGCAGGTAAGACTTCTTGTTGAAAACAATAGCAGCAAGCTTCGATACTTTCGAATTAGAGGATTGAAGATTTGAATTTTAGAATCTGGCGATCACAACCAGATTGAAAGATTCTATAAGAAAGATTGGTGCGAAGTATAAACCAATTCATGTGCAAAACAGGGTCGGACGAAAGCGTGACCTATGAATGGAAACTTAGGATTGTTTGTCTATCCTCTTAACTGCACCAACTATAAGTGGCATATGTCATTTCAACATCGCTTACAAGATCTTATCTGTATCTTCTGTATTGTGTGAGACTTTTGCTAACAACCTTGGGCAGGAAAGTCCATAATCGATCAGATCAAGAAGTCAAAATCGATACACAACACCTCTATCTCTATAGCCGAGTAGAACCATGAATAGTTATGGCATTCAACGATGGAGATCTATAAAGACCGATACTTTGAATGTAAAAAAGGGTTTAGACAAGACAATTCGCTGACATGTCGTGCAGAATTCAACTGCCAACACCTGAGGTAGAATCTTTCAATAGTCCTCGCATACGTTAACGATATTGACATAATCAAACAAAAACGCAGCATATTGTGAATAGCGAGTCTGTCAGTATTGAGACGAAACCGGCGAAAATGTGTTTAACAGTCAACGACCCCCAACAACGACGAATTACACAGAACGTCACCCTAGACAGATATAACTTTGAGGTAGATAGGATAGGATAGGATACCTGGTTCCTGCTATTAATTCGTATAACTACACCAGAGATCAAACCAATTGCTGTTTCTTTGGGCCAAGACAATAAAAGCCCTCTCTCTCCCAGTCTTGTTCTAAGTCGCCAGGGCATGGACTTTGTCAGAAGTAGATGTGGTCGCTCTCGGTTGTTTAATTAGAAAAATCCTTCTGCAGATCTTTGTCTGCATTGGTGGCTAGTGAAGGAAAAACAATGGCGAACTGCAACGTTAACCTACTAAGAAGTGTCCACATAATCTGACATAGACGCCAGAGATGTTAAGGGGATGCGCATCCAGAAGAGTATTAAAATCCACACCACGACTCAGGTGGCGCTCACTATGGAAAATGGACCTCCACCAATTCGGCGTGCTGCAGGTTTTTAACTAACAATCGGGTTGGCTGAAGACGCTTGTTAGTTGAGGTCTAGGTCCACCCCGGACTGTAGCATCATCATAAGTAAGAAGTAACTGGCTTCAAATTCCATTAGACTGTTCGATATAATGAAAGACTCCAACGAAAAAAAAAGGATAGAGCAAGAACCCAAATCCAGTCGATGAACAGATCCTTCCTCGAAATTAGGAACAAGTAAGCAGAGCCATCAAGTTAAAGACCTACAAATCCGGTGGATCCCATAGCTTGCTGTTCAAATATGTAAAAGAATGAGGGAGTGTGCACCAAATTAGCAACAAAGTTTTGATGGAAACATTATCGCCAACTTTAGTATCAGCTCTATAAGCCTCAGTCACAAAAAAGGCGGTGCTGTGTCTTGCAATAGCACTCGTTGTCAGATTTACATGTATAAGATCCTGTCCAGCGCGTTGTATCCTGGATTTATTCATTCACAATGATATTAGTTAGTTGGCAGGCTAAAACCCCCAATCAAAAACGTGAGAAAATGTTATTATTTGTTTATTTATTTCTTAGGGATGGTGGCCATTTGTTAAAGAAGACGACACGACTATTTAATATAAAAGTATACATCTCATGTTCCACTGCGTTGGTATCTAATTCCAAACATTTTAACAAATTCAACAACTTGTTTGCTTCAATTTAGCTTCTTGTCAACGCCTAAATCCCGAAAACCAAACGTTGCTTGCATTTTTTTTTTTAAGAAAACTCACTTAAGTTTGACTCCAGCCCTTGAAAGATTAGTTTATAATTCAATAGCACTGCAAGGTAGGTTAGGAGGGTGGATTTAAATCCTCCAGGACAGCGTACAATTCTGATTGCTCTCAACCAGGCGAGATGTCAAGTACGATCTCAAACATTGAAATCCCTAGCCTTCACACCGCTCCTAGATAGTTATCTCGACTAATGTTTTTGCAGACGTGTTCTAAGCAAGAGGACACGTTTCCTACTCCGACCGTATTGACAGTTGAGCGTGTGGTTAACGGTCAAACAACGTAAAAGAAACATTGTTACGAGCGAACTATCTGCCTCGGACCGAGACCGTGAAGGATGGAAAGCGGAGTTAGTTTTGGCTTTGACCCTCCAAGCGTCGCTGACTTGTTACAATAAAATCACGATCACAATTGGATTCCCGGATTCAAGGGCATTGAGGGCAACATTAAACAACAAAAAGGAAACAGAAAATTTCAAATAGCATTCAAATCACAAGCCAACCAAACAGCTAACAGACTCACTTCACTCAAAAGTGTATTTAATCACACCCTTAATTGAAAATGTTATTTTCAAATTATATGACTAGTAGCAATTAGAATTCCAAGACTAGATTAACTAGAAACTTATAAGTAAAACGCACAATAATTAAAAAAAAGTCATTCATTTGCTTAAGCAAACTCTCAATTGAGGTGACAACAAACAAAAGCAACTATCCGAACGAAATCATATCAGTTCGACTTGGTTTTTTTTTTCAATAAATTATTGATTTATTCCCCTCTGATGAAATAATTCCCTTCTATCAGACGAGCATGTCACTAGGGAGATTAATTGATAAGCACCAGTATAATATTGTTCATAGTTGCAACAAGACGACGGAACAACAAATTGATACCCTCAGCGAGTACACACACATTATATGGCACTTTAATTTAGTCATACCTACGAGTAGGTATGTAGAAGTATATCAGGAAGTACTTCTCAATTCGATGATCACTTATGGAAGTCTGGTGGTGTTCTCAATCCACCGGCGACACAATTCACTTTGCTTTGCTTCCACTGATACCGACAACAACGAATGTGTGGTGAAATTTATGCTAATTCCATTAGAAGGCTAACCAACTAGGAAACTAGTTCTCTGTTGTTCTTGTTTTTGTTGTTAAGAAAGCCACAAAGTATAATAATTATTTACACCACAATTATTTTTTCACGTTTATGCGTATCAGCCCCTCACCAGACAATGACTTTTGCACTTTGCAAAAAAACAATACAAAACAAATAATTTGCAAGACTGATGAAATTTTAAAAATAACACCCGTCACCGTATCTATCTGGTCACTGACTGCGATCGACTATGAATGTGAACTAAATTAGTATTTATTTTTCTATGAAGCTGAAGCCGGCATCTTTTCTTTGCATTCCTTGCCAAAAGTGAGACCATGAGAGCGAGATATTACTCTGAGAAGCTGAGAGACTGAGAGATTTGCTGGTTTACTGCGCTTCGTTAATGTAGCTTTTCTTGGAAGCCTCATGTGTGATGACGGCGACTATTGTTTATTTCAATAGAACAACAATAGTCTAGTCAATGAATTCGCTAATAAATTCGTTGAAAATTCATTCAAAATTTAGCATTGTTGATCCTTGATTGTTGTCAAGTGTTCATTGGTATACTCGAAGTCAGACGACCTGATTTCTGTTTAAATAAAAACCATTCAACTTAGTTTTCATAGGACAATCCCGTCAGTCATAGGATAAATTTGAATTGATGGCCTGATCGAAGGAAATTCGCTTCAGAAGAACCCGTACAAGATCATGATCGAGGCATGATTCACTTCTCACATTGGAATAGGGATCACCTGCGAAAAACAAGATTTTTGAGATGAAAACATGGATAAGATTGGTTTTATCGTTGAGGAATACAGAATGGCATTCGCACGACTGCAACTGGGTCTGGAACTTGTTAGTTAGCCTTTTATATTGTAAGAGACACGGTGCTTATAAAACAGCAGAAGTGTTGAATAAGTTTCACTGGGATGTAGTTGGATAATCTCCATAGAATTCATTTTACCGAAATAAAAGGAAGGAAAACGCATATAGAGCGATTGTGAATGACATAACCCACACTTCGATCTCTCCTTAGAGCGGACTCAATAACATTGGACCCAGAGGTAGCTGGTTTCCCTTTCTTTTAATTATGTTTTCAGACTCAAGGCCTCGGAAATGGATATTGGCTGCCAATATATATTAACTCTAATTCTCCTCCTGGATGGGTATGAACTTTTTGGATCGGATTAGAAAGTGTCCACCTCACCATGAAATAGTTCTGTTTCCAGTTATAGCTCTAAGAGCTAAAATATGATTGGTTTTCTAACTTGGATCTTCAAAAGTTGCCTGAAACTAGTTGATATTCCCAAGACATGGACGGAAGTCAATGTGATTCTCATGCCAAAGACAGGAAAAAGCTCGTATGTAAATCCTAAAGACGTAAGACCAATAAGTTCATCGTCTTTTCCTTAAACGTCTGAGAACCTTGAAAACACTGATAGACATACACATCGGCTGCAGTATCCAAACAAACTGTCGGCCTCACATGAGTGTAGCAAAGGAAAATCGGTCGAAACAGCCCCACATTTGTTGGTAACCATCAGAGAAAAATCTTAAGGCCCTATCGTGGCTGAAGTACAATGGAATATCACAATTTTTACCGACAGTCAAGCCACAATCAAATCTGTCTGTCACATTCAACTCAAAATCAAGATGGCTGAACACTTCAAAATGCACCTTATCTGGGTACACAGACATTCCAGGTAACTCTATGGCCGACAAACTCACCACGCATGGATGTACAACTCTATCGACCTAAGATTTGGCCTAAGCGGTTCCAAACACTCTCACTGTCTAATCAGACAGAAAATGCTGCTTATTTGCGCCATCGCGGGATACTGTACCATTAGCAAGTACGCCAATAAACTGGGTTTCCCTTCGTATAATTTTTGCAGAAGCTGACGAGGAAGAAGAAACTATTCTCCCCCTTCTCTGCACGTGTCCAGCTTACTAAGCTTGAAGAAGCTTCTTCCAGAATTTTCTTTTTTGTTTATGTTTTAATTGAAATGATTAATATACCAGTGCAGCTGGTTAATGTATGTCATTCTATTTTTTATCAACAAACAAAGAAACCACTAAGGGCAAGCTTCACTGCAACAATAGACTCCTATGCTATGACTTTACATTTATCAACTCTTTTCAGTAAAATCAACTTTTATTGCCCACAAAGCATGTCCACATATCCCTGCACATGAAAGTGACATTGATTATGATAAAAATTATTTTCATTTTCAAGTCAGGTTTTGATAGCAAGCTTACGCTGTCTATAGACACGATGTGGGATTACTCAACAGGGTCATTAAAACAGAGATTATAATGATAGTTAGCCGATAAGCAAACCAGTTTTTCTTAAAGTCGATCAGCTGCGAATTAGCATATGAAAGAAAAATGTGGAATATATTTTCGCAAGCAAATTGCCAAGCGAGCCTCCTACACCTTGGGCCTCGATATAATAATCAAAGATCTGGTTTTGGTGACTTTATGGAGAGTGGCAACATAACAGATGTTTTGATTTATTCGTGTAGGTACCGGCTTTAAACTTATATCGTAAAGAATTGGTGGAGTAGGCTGCGTTTGTCGAGACAATCAGACTCTAAGACGTTGCTAATTCCTTTAACCAAAATGGTGTTGAATCCACTCGGAACGCTGACCTCACTGAACAATATTTAGTTATGCACGCTCAAAGGAGAACTTCTCAGCCTGAGCCAACCAACCTCAATTGAGAAGGCTCTCTAAGGCTGTAGAATGCTTCCCGAAACAAATCGGAGAAATTCTTTTTATTTCTTTAACTCTAAACTACATGTTTGTTGAGCATTTCAGAGCGCTAAGCTTAAATGACATCATGAACTTATTGTGAGAGTATCAATGTTACTGCGCAGCATTTTCTCTGCTGCTGTCTGGCTAATAAGTAATAGACTGCAGAAATCTTATGTATGTGGTTGCTGTGAGTCAGTGTTAAGAGCGTTGGACTCCTAAGCAAACTGATTTACGTTCGGGTCCCAGAAAAACATTGGCATCATTGACAGAACAAGGCGAGCAAACTCTGAAGCCTTCGCTAACCTGGGATCAGAAGCTGCTTAAATTGGGCTGGTGCTGTCTATGAATACCGAGACAACACCGACGTCTCGGCCAGAACGTTACGATGGGCAAGTATAACTTCGAGGTGGTGAAGGAATTCGTCTATTTAGGTTCTGATATCAACTCTGCCGCCGATAACAGCGCGGAACTCCAACGTAGAATAACACTCGGCAATCGCTACTACTGTCACCTTAGGAAACAACTATGTATTCAGCAAGGCCCTATCGAGAAAAACCAAGAAGGCGCTACATAAGATCCCCATCAGCCATGTTCTGCTGCATGATGTAGAAGTATGGACATTGTCAAAGTCAGATGAAAGCGCATTTGGAATTTTTGAGAGAAAAGTTTTCAAGTTTTCGATTTATGGTCCCACCTGCGTTGATGGTTTATGTAGACGATTCAACTTCGAACTATACGAGCTATACAGCGACACCGACTTGGTCAAAAACATCCGTGTATAACATTGAATGCTACGAGCCGATGGATAAATCGAACCCACTACAAATATTTGATTATAAGAAACGCTAAAAAGTTTGTTCGCCAGCCCAATTGTACCTACTGCAAGTACACACACTAAGCGCCTTTTCTTTTCTTACACGACTTTTGGGGAGAATGAAGCTCTTTCTTCAAAGATCAACCTGTTCGCTTGGTAAAATGATAAACAAAAATGGCAAGATGAATCTGTTGTTAAGTAAGTAGCCCCAATTGAATGGTGAAATCAGTGATATCCAATATTCTGTGGTGATTAATTGGACTAGGTAAGATACAACACCTCCTTATTGTGTCTTAATCCTATCAGTTGATCATATATGGTGTAGTTGACGAATGAAATCGATGTCCGCATTAAAACATTGTGTCTAGCATGCATTAACTCTCGTTTCTACATGTCAAAGATGGTCACGCGATTGTTCTCCAGCTCCAGCTTCCAGTTTTGTACGCTTATGTAATTTACACACATCACATAATATAGGACACTTTCTCTTCAGTTTTTCTAGTAAATTTAGTTAAAAACGAATTCGAAATTTCTTTTTTTTCCCGCAGTGAACGATATGAAAAACGTAAATAAACAAAAATTACTCACTCGTGACCTTCAGAATTCACAAATCCCCGAGGTGAATACCAAATAAGTTTAAACAAAAACTCACAAAAGATAACGTTATACCAATTTGGCCACAAACAGCACAGAGATGACCAATTTCAGGTACACCACAATGCCCGGCAGCAGTACTAGAACTACCAGCTTACGAATCAATCCAAGTCACACGACTAAATTAACCCAAAACCAATTGAGACAATGAGAAAACTGCTGGCTGATTTGTTTTCCATTACAACGACAACGCGTAATCGAAGATCTGGCAGCCATTTAACTTGTACTCCATATTCCACGATGACGGCTATGATATACGCTCCCACAAAGCAAAGTGCCTATAAATACAGTGTACAGACCTTGCTTTTGCACCCTGCACTATAGAGAGATGTGACTTCAGTTGAGATTTCTGTTGTTTATCACATAGAACGTGCTCGGTGAGTGTGTTTCCAAATACAGACACAGAGGGGGAATTTCTGCAGAATCACATTGTTTTTCAACAGAAGACGAATGCAAATGCACATCAGCAGTGTGCTGTAAGCAAAAACATGGCCGATTCAATGTTGATAAAAAATTTGTGAAACTTTGTCAGACATTTTGCTGTGCACGTTGCCTAACAAAGGAAATTTAATTTCATGCGACAATACGATATGAGTAATCAATGATAATGATAAGTGAGATTAAACAAATGATTACCTGTGTTGATTTTAGTGATTTTTTTGGCTGTATAGACGATTAACAGATGTAAACAAGTGACGGAATTCCATTTTAAACTAATCTACACTGAGATTGAGTGCAAAAATGCTCTTGATGGAGGTTGGCGAATGTGTAAGATGAGTTATTCGAACGATTTCCAATTGCTACGAAGACTTACTTGAAATATGTGGGTGTAATTAAGCGATTTTCATTTCCGGGAAATGTATTTGCGCATTAAAATACAATAATTTTTCTAAATTCACAAATCCAAACCGCACAAACAACAAAAAATTGCGTACCGCAGGTATTTGAATGAAGGTGAAGAGCGGGATCAATATATAAAATAACCAGCTGATTTTTGTTTAGTTTACAAATTGGAGAGTTTTATCAAAAATGGATGTGTTCAGGCGTTATTTTTGGGGAAAAAAAATGCAATCTACACTGCTCATGTGAAATAAAATGTTTAGTATGAAATTAAAATGGAAAAATGGTTGTAAATTATTTCGAAAATCTTCATGGGGACATTTTCTTTTTTTCTCAAATTAATAGAGGGCCACCTCATGTTTAAAGCAAGACTGGCATTGAAAGGGCCTAGTATTTGCAAGTGGTTTGGGAGAGGGCTTTGCTACACAATTGCCTTCTGAGCTCAAAGAAACAACAAATGACAAGTCGTATTCTACGTTTGATCTCAGCGCCTGTGTCTTTGTCTGAGTTAAAAGCAGAGTCTAGGCGAACAAAGTTCCTAATTCTAATTGGCAACTGTCTAGGGTGACATTTTGTCTAAGACGTCGGCGTTAGGTACCTTTTTTTCCTGACAAATATTTGGTTAGCGGTGGACTTTCCTAGCCTGAATACAGTGATTTAGTCCGGTCATATTGTTGACAAAAGACTTTAGGCTTGAGACACTTACGCAATACAGTAAACGAAAGAAGACTTGTACCTCTTAAATTGGCGGAATTTATAGGATTTCCTTTCTTGAGGAATGGGGCGAATATTGCTGATACTCTATTCATGGGCTCTCTATTTCTATGATGGATCGCTTCTTATGCTCACAGCTATAATACTTCTAAACAGCACCAGCGTATATCTTCTGTTCATGCGCTTTTCAGCATTCGTCGTTGATTCAAGAGTTCCATTGTGGTGGCCAACAGAATCCCAGCCCATCAGAGATTCCATTTCCCTTTGCCAGTCTCCTTCTACCCAAGCAGAGAGCAGAAGAGCAATGCAACTGAAAATATATTTTGTGCCAAGTAAAGTTCTCCAGCAACTGGAGTATTTTTCGATTCCGAGCAAGATCGAGGTCACCGAGGAACCTCAGGATCGTACTTGTGGATGAATGCTTTTTGTTTGCTTCCAGCTATGATGTCACAAAATCTGTTCAGAAATCTCTTAGTCCTTCAAACTAAGTCGAATGAGCAGTGTTCTTAAGAATGTAAGAATTTCTTAAGTAGCTGGTACTTAAAGGTGTGTCTAGGCGGCTCCAGGCGAGCTCAACGCTTTTACAGTTGCTTGGTTGTCAAAAAAGATGACATAGCATAACATGTTGCGAAGAAATTCAACCCTAACATCAGGACTAGCTAGCTGGCATGCACCTTTTCTTCTGGTTCACTGTATATTCCTTCCGACGTCTTGTAGTTTAATATTTTCTTTTTGTAGCATTTTGTTGTTTTTGCCTTGTAAAATATCAAAATTATATTCCCAACATTATACTTATAAAAATTATGAATTATTTCTAAATCTTATTAGGTTTTTTAAAATGTTTACTCTCCACCTCGTTTAATGTGGAAAGCGGTTTGAGAGTCACAAGTCTCCACTACAGATAACAGAAATGTAATTTTTTTTACATCTGACATCTGTCATCAGCGAACAATCAAAGTTTTACGGGCGTATTTACATTTTTTTGTGCGGATTTTTTGTTTTGTTTTTGTTATTCTCATTAAAAAATAAATATTTATATACAAAGTGTTTTTGAAACTTGCACAGTAGAGTATTTAGAAAAATTGCATTTCTTTCCTATAAATTTTCCAACAAAACTGCCTAGTTATTTGCCGAAAAAATAAGTTTTTACCATGAGCAACGACCGAAGTCGCGCATTAATTCTTCGCACAGAAAGTGAAGAAAGTTCAGGCATTTTAACAAATTCCCCATCAATATCGTCTTTGAATCGAATTCGCGATACTTTTCGTCGTTCGGAAAGTATTACCTCACAGATTAGTTCAATAATTTCATTAAATAATCATGGAAATAGTTCCGAAACTACACCAAAGAAGAATAAGTCTGGTAAGTTAGGTTCTTGATTTTCTTTTGTTTTTCAACGTGTCCTATGTGAAAATAAACAATGGAAATGGTTAAAGGACACCTGTTTTAGGAATGCTTATTTTTGCCGGATAATAACTGTGTTTGCGTACTCCTAAAATGGAAAATTGTGCAAGTGGATAAGAACAATAATAGAATCGAACCAACTAGTAATCGGCGAATAATTCGAACTGATAGTGATTTTTTTTATTTTTTAGATAATGATATGTTTAATAAATTGTCTGCAAAAACAATAAGGGTAAACGCAAAAAAAAGTTTATTTATTTAGCGCATGGAGTTGGATTGCAGATATTTTTGCAACATCACATTTAAAGATTTATGTCGAGATTATAGTCCCATTGGATTGTATTTAGTGTGGCAGTTGTAAATGTTGGAGATATCGAAACGGTATGCTTGTGGCTGCACCGTAATCGCATGAAGCGAGCTGAGACAGCTCCCCATCTTCCACAGCCTGTCCTTATCCGATTTATTGCCTTAAAGGCTTTTCTAGGGAAACTAAAGTTATGGACTTCTTTTGTCGAATCGTTGATCCTGGATCAGTTGGATACAGCCGAGTTTCTCTACTGGTCACCTCATCAAGTGCGAGGGTCAGTTTAGCAGTAGGCGGTTTCCACGAGCAGAGCCTTTGTCTCGAAGCTGGCTGGGTGTCAGCATAAATATATTGGTAAATCTGCGTTGGAATTTATCTTGCAGTAGGTACTCACTGTGTCTCCTCCTGCTCAGAGTTGGTAGCCACTCAGTCGCGACGCGTCGTCGGGGTCGATGTAATGGTCCCAGTTAAAATAGCGTGGACGCGGTTTAAACCGATGACATTCGGCTTCTCTTACATGGTTGCTTTTTAGCCAGACTAGTCCAGCGTATTCCTCGCTAGAATAGACAAAAGCCGGGGCAGCTGAGTGTAAAATACTTTTAGATGTACCTCAGTCGTTCCTGGTTTTGAAACAAGTTTTTTCGTTTTGATCTTGTCAAATGTACCTGACATGTTTTCTTTTTTTAATTCCTATCAATGTTCGGTCCAACGTCAGTTCTAGATATACTGGGTGCCAGTGAAATTAATCTTTAAGCGATAATAAGCTAGTTGGTTGGACAGGTGAAAACATGCAGATTCAGTTGTTCTTATACTAGGACAGAGTCTCCACTTCTTGAAATAGCTACTAAGCACGGCAATCTCTTCTGTTTGGATGTTCTACGTTCGAAAATGTTCGTGATCAGTACACTCAGGCACGAGTCGTCAGCATATCCAAATTTTCTAGATTTGTTTGGCGGAAGGTCAGATATGAATAAATTAACCTCTTTAGGACTCAAAACAGATCCTTGGAGAAAGCTATTGTTTAGGTTTTTTACTTTGCTTGAGAAATGCTGTGGATGTTTTAAGTTTTTTCTCAAAACTCAATATGTGCCGTGAGTGCAAAAATTTGGTCTGTGCAGCTGCGTCCAGATGTGAAGCCAGCTTGTCTATGATGAGACCAATTCTGTTTAGAATAAGTTCAAGAAGCTTGTTGTAATATAGACTGAGAAGAGCTATTGTCCGGGAACTATCAGCACGGTCAGGTGGCTTGCAAGGTTTCAAAGATCGCAATAGTTTTTGTGCGTTTGAAGGTTTGGTGAAGGTAGGTGCATTCCAGGATGTTAGTGAAAAACCGCAGTTTCTACACAGTTTCTTAGGAATTCAAAATAGATACCATCATGCTGCAGTTTTACCAGTTTTAGTCTGTTTTATGGTCACTTGCATTTCGTTCATCGAGAATTCGTTTGGTAGGCCTGATGATCTTGGTGTATTAGCTTTTAACTCTCGCAGAGATTTCCTTATCTTTCACTCTGGATATATCGGCGATTCTGTTTGCGATTTCATATGGGCTTAATCTTAGACTTCGTCTTCACAATTTAATTCGAAACTCCTAGTCTTTCTACTGTAGTGGTTTAAATTTAAATATTTTGAAGTGCTTTTCCATTCACGCCTTTTTGAGCTATCTAGTGACGCCCAAACATAATTTGCAATTTCACCATTCCCACTTCACTCGACTTCCCACTCGACATCGCGTCTCCTTGCCAAAATCCACTGCATGTTTGGAACAATTTGGAAGTTCTGTTTCCAAGCTGCAAAGTGCATTATGAATTCTCGAGCAACCGGATTCCTTTTTTCGGGATCATCACCGCATTATATAGCTCGGTGCGATGAATGCTGTCGTATGCAGCTTTGAAGCTAAAAAAGAAAAAGGATGGTAAGTATTGACTTGGAATTTGTTGGTTTTTGGTCTGACTTCGATTTGCTGGACTGAAAGCCACAGGGCTTAAGTCGTTCACACGGATAGGATCTTGTAGACTACACTAAACAGGGATAGTTCTTACAAAACATAGGATCGCCTTTCTTGGAGATGGGATTTGGGCTGACGAGCATGCTTTCATCCTCCTAAACTTTGCAGATGATCTAGTGTATGCTCCAAATCATCCCTACCAGACTGACGGTAATTCGTCTAAACTCGCGTCCTTCAGCTCGGGTTGTTCTTTGCAACGTTTTCTCATATGCTTTATCTGTTGTCTTCTTCTTGTGTATGCACTCTTCATCACACCACGGATTTCTTGTCGATAGTAGTTGGTAGGCTAAAGTTTCTGCTTCCTGTATGGCAGTATTGTGACCACATATTGTTGGCGTTTGTGATGGGCAATGGTAAATTGCAGAGTCTGTAGTAAGCTCTGAATCGAACTGCAACCAACACTCATCAGAGTCGACATTTGTCGCCCCTGATATTTTGAATCTTTTTGGATTCTCTCGGTACAATGAGAAGCCCCTACCATCCAACTGGCTGCGTAGTCTATAACCATAATCCCAAGGTTTGTTTACAATTCGTGAATTGTATATAAGCATGCAAGTAAACATGACAACAAGTTATGATTTTCGTTTATAATTACTTAATAGAAGTTAAAGGGGGGGGTTTTTTTTTTTTAATTTTACTTCCTCCCTAGACTAAATGCGCAGCATAATCCCTTAATGAAGTATTTAAAATTACTTTCTCATGTGGAATACCAAAAAAAAAAATTAAAAGGAACACATACTGTAAACAATAAAAAAAAAGAAACCCATAGATGGCGCTATTTATAGCTCGTACATTTCTAAAAATAGTTAATTCACCTCTTTTGTCCTTTTAAAAGCTTGAAACAACAAGTTAAAGCGGTTAATAGTTCAACCCTACTTCATAGTTTCTATACTCATTTCTTTATTTTCCTTTTTCTCTTTTATCCCTTTTTTTTTTCTTAAATTCTCATCTCATTCACGTCGAAGAGAAAAGAGACTGTGAGTGCAAAAGGGGGTTGAATCGTGAATGTAATGCAAAATAATGTCAACCCTCTACTCAACCACCACACAAACCATCGATTCATGTTTTTATTCACCCCTCGTAAAATAAATTCACAGTGCAGCCGATCAGTGGATGCAATTCGATTAAAATAAATAAAAGTGTTCTTCCGGATTTAATTCAAAGGCTTTGCTTTCTGGAGCGTTGGTGTTCATTCACCCTACATGTCGTAGTCATCTAAGTCTCTCTCTGACTCTTCCGACTAGGTTGATGTCGCCCAACAGCCCATACAGTTCGCCGATGTATTTCCTCTTCCACTTCCCATCTATGCAGACGACCATAGACCGAAAGATTTTTCTCTCAAAACAAATGAACGGGGTTCCTCATCCCTTCTTGACAAAGTCCATACCTCCGCACCATAGAGCAGGACTGGGACGATCAGAGTCTTGCTACTCCATCGCATTCTTAGGCGAATAAAAGCGATTGGCAAAGTGGTGACTATCGATTTGAATCACCTGTTTTTTCCTAGATATACCGTCGTGTAAATATGTGCTCATTGTTGAACTTTCCTACCTTGGAGGTTACAATGTGAACACTTAGACTACTTTGACACAAATGTCTATCCACGAGCATTCTCTTACACCTTTTTTTGGTTTGGCAACTAAAAGAGTTGACCTGCTATTCCCAGAACTCTGCACAGTTCCTAATTGTTTCCTACGCCTCGGCACTCATACCCTCCCTTCTTTGCAAGTTGTCTACAATGGTAATCGACAAATCATTCTCAAACGACCAATGCGCAGTTTTTGACTAGGCCGATGCCGTTTAGAAAGCGTTTATAGTTTATCATTGAATCTATTCCCCTAAAGTTTGCCAACTGAAACGGAAATGTCTTTCAAAACGATCAAGAATATCTTCATCCGCCTTTGATGGAGCCCATGTTTCAATGCCACAGAGTAGGATTGGGTTGATAAGGGTCCTATATAGATTCTCCTTAGTTGTTCGGTATAGGGTTTTACTACTCTGTTGCCTTTTCAGTCCAAGGGAACTGAATTGAGAAAACAAGAGCTAGGGTAGGTTAGAGGTGTAGCAGCTTGATGTTAGGCACAACCTCACTTGAATCTCCGTGGATCCATCGTGTTCTTCGTTGTCAAGAAGTGAATAGGCATCAGTTGTTATCTATTGGTAACCTCCCTAAACCACCCGGAAACCAGTATGAATTTTAAGATGATGATATGGTTGACAGATCGCTTGGGTTTTGCTGAAGTTCTACTGAGGCTTGGGCAGTCGCAGAGGAAGTGTCTATGTCGCTACGTCCTCTGCAGAGATTGATCGTACTAAGTCGCATTGGATGGAACTAGATGTTCCTCCAGTAGGTTGTGGCGTGTGAGTACTTTGTCTTCCTTCTTATGCGGCAAGATGGCAATGTGCTTCATCTATTGTCGCCTTGTTTCCAGAAGTCTTGTTTTAGAACCTCTGAACTAGCTAATCGGCCATTGATTGGTTCAGTTTTGATCCTATTCTTGTCAGTTCAACTGCCTTTTCATTGGCATCGATGGCTTCATGCCCCGGAACCTGACAGAGAGAGATGCTTTGAATTTATGATTTGAAGCTCATTGTGATACCGCTTTACTTGTTTTGATTTTAGAGTTGTGAATGAGACGGCTTTGATGGCGACTTGGCTATCGATGTGTATGTCAACATTTCTTCTTGGAGTTATTACTGAGGATTGTTCTCTTGAAGCCTCGGTTATGACTAGAACTTCTGTTGTGTACGCACTGGCAGGGTTTGAAAGTTTTAGCGATCGGAAAATGGCGGGTTCCTCTGAGTAGATTCTGAATTCTGTCCCTTCATCCATTTTTGAGAGCCGTCAGTTCAAATTGATGTATTGTCGGGTTTGATGAGCCTTTCCTTGTTCCAACTTTTTCTTGATGGAAAAATAGTTTGAAAGTTGCGTTCAAAGTCAGGGTATGGCGTCATGTAACCTACTTGGACCTTTTTTCAAAGTTGGATGCTTGCAGTCGTAAGGTGCTCCTTGTATATGTCGACAGCACTCCTTAACAACAACTGATCAATATCAAATGGTAGTTCGCGAGAAAAATTGACTGCATGTATGATGATTGAAAATACCAACCCCTATTGGTATCCACTGTTCTCTTTTAGCACTTTGTGAACCCGATGTATTAAAAAGAAAATCGATACCCACGTTTCCACCACACACATAAAGACTCTCCCTTAGCCAGTGTCAGTCTCAGTCCACACTCATCGTTTTGGCTTTTCTGAAGTTCCAATTTCAGTCAGTTCTTCGTTCTCCGTATTCGGTTTTGCAATACAACAATTATTGTCAGGATATTTCACTGGGCACAGTCATAGAGAGAAAAGAAAGAAGAAAAACCAGGACAAAGGACAATTTTTCCATTTGTTTCGATGGAACTTTTATGAAATTTAATTACTTAATCGGTTTTTCTATATTGTGTTGTGTGAAAAGTTGTGAAAACGGGTACATTTTGTTTAATTGGTTTCGAAAGTTTTGCAGAAAATGAACTCAAAATACAAGGTAACAACGCATCTGTCAGATACGTCTTCGATTTTTCGCAGAAATACCTAATACGTTGTTTTTTTTTATACTCTTATGGGACTAGGTTTAATATTTGATGTACAACGAAGATTTTGAAGGAAGCCGAAGCAGGAAATAGATTGCAAAAATATTTTCAAAAAAAAGTTCTTAAGCTAGTAACATGCGTGCTCTTGGCGAAGATACTGCTATCATTGTTGCCAGCACGAATAAATCAAATTTAAACAATAACAACAACAACAATAATCATAGTCATAAAAAATCTGGAAAGTACATTATGCAGTCGGCATCGTCATCGTCGACCATCACATCGGCATCATCCTCATCGGGAGGTTCTTCCTCAACAACAGCATTGACAGCCACAAATAACAATTCGAATATGTCGACAACAATTGCTCTGCCAAAAGCCTCGCATGCAAATACTAACGAAGAGATAGCCGGTGGCGTTCAGGATACAATCTATTTGTGTAACTTTCGTGTATCGGTGGATGGAGAATGGTTATGCTTGAAGGAACTTCAGGACCTGGACATTCAGGATGGCAGCAGGAATAGGAACAAGAAGAGGGCAAACAATCAAATCGATGATAACAATGGTATACATTGTCACAAAGGTTATGAACGTCATGTCGATGTTGCACAAGGCTTAAATAGATACGAACGTGATTGGGCTAATTTCTGTAGGTTGCTTTTTTTTCTCTTTACTATTTTGTCACTTTTTTTTTCCTCAAAAAAAGCAAACATACCACATCCACATACACTTTTGAATAATTTCTATGGTTTTTGGTGTTCTTTTGCGATTTTTTTTGTTACATTTTGAATTGCAACCAAGTTGCAAAAGGCGTAGTTAGGCGGCTGAGTGAGTAAGTCAGTGAGTTAAATAGAGCAGAAGTGATGTTATAAAGTGAAAATAAAAAGTCCTAACTCTGGGAGAAGCTCGAAAGTGTTTTTAAAAGAAGATGTAGTTGAGATTGCTGTGCTTGTGTCACTTCAAGTTCAAATGGGATAAATTCAAAGCAGAAGTCCACACCTTTTTGCAATGTTTTTCACTCTAGACATTCGATGAGGATTTCCACAGTAAACTACTTAACTACCGGCTTTTAAGGGGCATGTTAACAATTATTCCATATGTCAGTGTTTAAGAATACAGATTCAGTAACCAGGTTTATCCACATAGCAAATCCCATCGCCTGTCGCCGTTTAGTATGCTCATTGTTCAAGTTAACGTGCTGCAAAGAAGTTAAAACGGAATTCCTTAAGAATGGGGTGAACTGTGATACACATCTTCTAGTTCTTTACGATTTCATAGATTACTCAGTATAGGAAGTTCTGAGTGGTGAGGTTTATAGTTAAAGCGTAGGAATTCTCCTCTTATCTAAAAGATGATGCTCATCATATTGGTCGTTTTGTCTGCTAAGAAATATATCCTATCACGTAAAAAGTAATTGAGCTTGGCTTACTGAAGTAATTGTCATACATTCTGTTTCAGGGATGCTGGCTGCTCATTGGCAGCAATCGATAGATTGAATTCGGAACTGTTGCTAGCCTTTCCCATTGTTGAATGGAGTTTCTCCTACTCGATAGCATCTGTGTTAGCATTAATTTCTTACCATAGGGTCAAAGTGAAACTTAGGGGTATCCAAGAACAGATGTCTTGGCGGAGTGAATTGAACTTCCCCAAACTGCACCAAACTGCTCGCTTAGCTTCTGCTAACTTGGATCTTAAATGCTTGCTCAGGTTTAAGTTAGAAGCAATCAACACCCCTAAGTTTTTGGACAAATTCTATCATCATCTTCGACTGTGTTAAGCAAATTGACAAGTTCCACGTGTTATAATAATTTTCTAGCCTTTTTATCATTAGCTGCATACGGTCCAATGTGTCGGCGAAGAAGACTGTATCATCTTTAAATAAAAGTAGGGATCTTTATCCGGCATCTGTTATGCTTTTAATATGAAACGAACAGCAATATAGGTACTTAGGATGCAGCCTTACTTAACATCCATTGACATTTGAAATTTATCCGATAAGTGGATCCCACTCTAGACGTACGGTATGAACAACTTAGTCGTCGTACGATATACGCCGATAATTAGCTGGGTTATCCTAGTCTCCTAGGTCTCGAGTATATTATCGCCTTCTGACAGCTTCCTGGGACATCCGTAGTGCCTTCTCGTGCAAAAAATGTACACCACGCCTAAGGTCCTCATCTTTTCCTTAGGATGCTGTCCCGCATTTTTTCAAGTAAATGAGCATAGTGGTTTTGTTGTGTGACAACTCGTCAATCACAGAAAACAGAGGCTACTCGATGGAACTTTAAATTTGATGAGCGCATGGTTAAAGCATCTCTACCATTGCATGCTTTATTGTTTTGTTTTGAGGTCGCAGTGATGAATCAAGGTCTGATCACAATACGACGAAATATTTTGCAACTGCAAGTTGAGAAAGTCTTTTACAGCTGCCAGTTGTTGGCGCTTGTTTTAGACCGACAGAATTTTCGGCATTTGACGATTTCGGTTAGAAGTTTCCTAGCTGTGGTGGAACTATTGGTCGTAAATGAGGCTACACGTCCAAAGTTTCCATCTAGCCCTTCTCGTCTATGGTCAGATCTATATGTTCTTCTTTATGGAGCAACAGTATGGTGGACTGCACTCGAGAAAAGCTCATACCTTAACATAATTGCACCTTTATTGGCTCGACAGCGCATTCACAATCCTTAATGTAGCTCAGTCAGAGCCCAACTAACTTATTTCTTCTGGATAGGCTACTAAGTGTATACACATTTACATACACTACAACTTTGTCTGGGTCCCGGAACATAATGGGATTACCGGCCCTGAACCCACGTAAGGTTGCCCGTATCTTTCGGACCAATGGTTGGACTTCTAGCAAACACAACTATAGGTAGCATGACTCCAGAATGTAGGCAGACTAAACAGATTGTTCCCGACGTCTGTAAGAAGTCCGCGGAAATTTTGCTGTCCCTTAGCTGAAAAGACTGCATACAACCTTTTGGCGTTATTACGGGACACTTCTCCTTTGCCAAACACCATTATTTGTGACGCTTGTGGAGAGAGCGATGACAGTGCGGAACACTTCCTAAGTGATTGACCTGCCTTTGCTCGTATCAGGTGGCAGATTTTTGGGGTTGATGCGATGAGTGCTGGTAACCTAAGCTCCTTATCGCTGAAGCTCTTGACTTTCTTAGAAAGACAAAGAAAACACCGTTAAAGGCTTGTACCTGCTGGTAGTACAATGGACCTGTGTCTGAGTGCTCCAGTGTCATGTTCCAACACCCCGACAGAAAAAAATACACTACAACGATCCTTGTTTTATTTTTTTTGCATTTTTGTAACGACCAAAATGGATGAAATCCTCAGAGGTGTCTCTCAAATCTTGTATAATTTGGACGAGTAACGCCATCTTGGGATTGAGGCTCAAAACTTTTCAAACAACTCACGTAAGTTGGTAACAGTTGGTCTATTATTTAGCACGATTTATCTGCGCTTGAGCTTCCGAAGACACAAGCTGCATACATGATAACCTTTAAACAAACTTTAAGCTGCATACACATTTTTTTTCTACAGAATAATACATATTTTTTTTGTATTTTTATTTATTTTTTTAAAATTAGCTACACAATATATTCAATCTTGTATATTTTTAATATTTTTTTTTTTTTTTATTTGCAAAATTAATAAAACTAAAAAAGAAAAAGAAAATTACCTTGAGGCTAAGCTTGCTGCTTATGCATACGTAAAAAATATTTTAATATAACAAAATTGTAAATACTTCTTAAACACACATGATGAATCTAAATTTTTTCCAGACCCAGCCATTTTAAAGGTTAAGAATTCCTACGTTCAATCTGAAAACAAAATATCGAATGAATTTTGTTGTGAAACTATGCAGGGAAAATGTCGTAACGGCAAAACTACATATATGTACAACTTACTAAGTTTCTTTTTTGAGAATACTCGTTCTTCTTGATGAAGGTGCTGAAGTTGGTCCTGATGCTGGTGCTGATCCTGGTGCTGGTGCTGGTTCGTCTGGTTTTGCTTTCTTTTTCTTCGAAATACTAAAGCGTTTCTTCTCGTCGACTGTGCCCATTTTGGCTACTTTTGGATTCGGTGCCGCCTTATCACTAGGCGGAGGAGGCGTCTCTTCTGTCTTCTCTTTTTCTTTGTTTTCCACCGCTGGTTCAGAATCTAGGGAAGTTGCTGACTTATCAGGTTCTTGTTTTGATCCACAGAGCGAGAAACATTTTGGTGGCTGAGGTGGTGATGACGATGAGCTGCTTTCCCTTTTCGTTGATGGATCCTTCTTGGTTTTCGATGATTTTGATTTCGAAAGTCTCTTTTGATCTTTTGGTTTTTGACTCGACGCAATGGATGAACTCTCGGGACTTAGAAGCACCTCTTCATCATCCTTCTTTTTATTCTTTTTAAATCTGTTCAATATGCTCAATTTCTTTTTCTTTGGTTTAGGTTCTTCAGTTGGGTCCTTCTTACGACGACAACGACACTTAAGGTACAGAGCTATCGCAATCACGAGGAGTAAAAGTAACACAGCAACAAGAATGGCAATGTATATGTATGTCATACGACGACTTTCATCGTCATTCTCCCGAGCAGTTGGTTGGTCATCATAGTCATCGAGAATATCTTTGCCTTTGCCTCCGAAAACATTTTGAAGCCAGCTTATCTCCGGGTTTTTCTCAAATTGTTTCGCTTTATTCTCAAGAACTTTGTAGTTCTTGGTCTTCTGACGCTTTTCATTCGTTTTGGCAATAATGATTGTGCCTTTATTCTTCCGACGGAGAGTCTCGATAATCCTAAGTACTGCTCCCAGGCCGGGATAGAGGATATCATCGCCCAAATGAATCTCTAAGTTCTCCAAAATCCATCCTTTAAATTTTTTGTTGAATGAATCCTGACAGACGCCTTGGAAATTGTAACATCTCGTTGTCAACTCAAAGTATCTCAAGAGAACAAAAGCTGACATGCATGATTTTAAGTCGAAGGTACGCTTTCGTTTGAATGGGAGCCAAACATTGCCAAGAACACCTCTCTCTTCTGGGTCCAGTCGTGGCAGTGCTACCAGCATGTCCTCGTCTTCACCACCACGTTCGTCCATCATGTCCAACTGAATGCATGATGTGTCCTCCTCCTCGTTACGTACGATTATTTTAAGAGGTTCTATCTGAATGTCCAGATCTGTGAAATCAGTCAGCGGTGGTCTCCAACCATTTCCATTTGTGTTGAGGGAATACTTGCACTGGGCGTACAATTGGAGGACATTATCGACTGTTTTTAGTTTAAGCAATCCAGCATAGTATGAATACCTTGATATTGGAATCATATAGTATTTAAGGTATCTGAAAGGATATGTGGTTAGGAGGAAAGAGGATGGAGCTAAATGGAAGGTAACTTACCCTCCCATAGTATCGTAGAAAGCTTTTTGTGAAAATAATTTTGAATGTCCGCCTGCCATTTTATCGATCACTTGGTTTGCTCCGTAGAAGTACTGCATTAGGATCCTGGCAAGATCATCGTCCAATAGGCAGTTAGGGAGGTCCTTTGGTATTAGTGACTGTAAAAAGAAATTAAATGTTGTATGTGATATCGCTTCAGATAAGTTTCCTCTATCATCCTCTTGGTTCTTTAGAACCCAAACTGGCACTTATATGGGTCTGCTGGCTTCAGCTCCTGTATAACCTGCTTGTTGTACTTAAACATAACATTCCCTTCCATTCCCTTACAGGATTTTGAAATAAGCTATGAGCCCTTAGTTGGTACTGTAAACAGTTGCAATGTCGCATCTATTTGTTGTTTTTGCGGTTTGTTCAGCCTGGACGTTAATAAAATGTCATCTATAAAGGCACATCCGGTTCACCTATGATTCTCCAAGGCATATCCGAATATAGAAATTGCCCTCTTCTTTCTCAATCGTTACTCCTTTCGTGCCCAACACTGAATGATGGTGACTCTTCCTATTCCTTGTCATAATAGTGATCGCCAGGTGGTGATCATTCTCTCTCTGACAGCGGGATATTAATCTTCTCAGCACGGACTGTGACTCTTCTACGAGTTTTGTTTCATTTCTACAGGTTTCTGTACGGGTTTGTCGCCTTGACTTGTCCCTTCAACCTTTTGGTAAACCTTTCGTACATTGTTCCTAGAGTAGTATCTCTCAATATTTTAAATCACGTATTCCTTGTTATCTGTTCTACCCGTCTCCGCTTTATATGCGTCTGCTTGCTGACATTCTTCACCAAACCAGTTATTTTGTGGTGTCTGTCGGGTGAGATCCAGTATTTTTAGTGGGATTTAGTGGGATTCTGATGGCATAGGAGTTGTTGAGATATTTTGGGATACACATTCGACAAATTTCCTGACGGTTCCTTGTAATTGTAACTTGTCGACGTTCGTACCTTGGCAGCATCAAGTAAGTGATCCGAGTTGATGCTGTTGGCTTGGAGGGTTCGGACACCTAGAGTACCAAAGCGTCTCTTGATTTACGGTTTCAAGATCAGGAGACCACCATATCCCCTTGTCAATATTAAGAAGAAGAAACCGAGTGTTTGCCGTAGAAATATTCTGCCTCGCAACAAAACCAATTAGCCTTAGTCTGTTTCCAGACGTGTTGTCTTGCAGGCTATGCTTACTTACTGTCTTTGGCATTCAAATCGCAATATTACTGGTGTTGTCCTTGTCTTCAGTGAAAGCATGTGCGCATATCAGGCTGATGCAGGGGAATTCAGGTTTGATGCGAATTCATATACGACATTCGCTCACGTATCGGAAGCTTAAGACTTTCGAAGTAACCCTCGTCACATCACGTGAAATGAAAATAGGTATTCCCTTAAACGTATGACGTGACACTTATGATGAGTACAAAAAACAGTAACTCTGGCTTGTTTTTGATTGAAATTTAGTTTGAAAAGTGTCAGCGTCAAATTCAAATGCAAAAAAAGGGGCAAGGTTGAAGCTTTTTATAGTTCCAATGAAGATGATGAGTTGCAGAAGAAACCAAAAGACAATCCTTCTGGGTTGACAGTGTTCGTACTTTTCACCTTCTATACCTTACAGAGACTCCTATTCGATACAAATTTCATTATCACTAACTATCCCCTCCAGACTTGGCTGGATTGATGATTTTGAGGGCTCATCTGCTTTTAAACAGATGGCTCTAAAAGAGAATCATGAGTGGTTGGTGGTGTCTTCTCCAAGGATGTAAACGTAGGCATCACCTTCCGTTTGCTTAAGCATTGCAGTATCTTCCGTGTCTCAAAGAACTGACTGACACCAACATTGGCAGCCCCCAGTGCTTCATAATAAGCTCCAGCTGATTCTTCGGGTAGTTTTCTGGAAGAAACTATAGATCCATGTTCTCTGGTCGAAGAGTGGTTGCATCAATGCAGCCTGCCACTCTAATCTAACCTAACCTATTCAATCAATAAAATAATGCTAACATGTGGTCTAAGTTGTTTATAGTGTCGATTGCTACAAAGTAAGCGACGAAAAATTTCATTGTTTTCGACTATTGCCAGTAACCACGAAAAGACGACGTCGACTAAAGGAATACAAATTTGTTTGTCATACAACTTTTCTCGCGTCATGTAAAGGTAACATGGCTGACAAGGTCTGACAATCTTTAAAAACATTCTTAAAAAATATATTTGTTATTTTATTTCTAAGAAATATATATTATTTTCAAAAGTATATCTACATGAATAAATATTCTTAAAAGAAGAAAAAAAAAAAAAACGAAACGTCCTTCATTTCATTCATTTCGTTTCCGTTTAAAAATTCCACACTTAGATGAGGAATTCTCTTTCTTGGCACCCTTCTTCTCGTTCACAATTTTAGTTTTAGTCGTTTTAGACTTGTTTTTAGGCGACTTTGCTGGTGAAGGCGTCTTTGCCTTTTGTTTTTTCTTTTTATCTTTTCCCGAATCAGAATCCATCGATGTAGTCTCAATAATAGCCGGACAAGCTCCTTTCGAACATAAAGCTAAACACATTGGCAACTCCGGTGAAGAACTACCCTCGTTTGAAGGCCTTTTCGATGATTTCGATTTTTTTGGTGATTTCGATTCTGATTTTGATTTCGATTTTGATTCTGATTTTGTTGTTGCCGGCTTCGATTTGTCACATTGATTGATGACGACGGTTTTTTTTTTCTTTTGTTCATCATCTTTGCGGGATTTTCTGCAGCAAAACCAACTTTTCTCTTCTTCTTCTGCCTTACGCTTTGCATCTTCGATATCTTTCTTTTTCTTGCGCCACCTGCTGGCCAAGGCGAAACAAATAAGTAAGAACGCGATTATGAGGAAAACAATGGTGACAGCAATGCCGATGTAAATGTATCTCATTCGGCGCTTTTGGAGGCGATGGAGATGGAGATTCTCTTCTACTATGTAGTCGGCCACGACGTCGGGGTCTTTGATGCGCATTAAATCGCCTGGCCAGTTTTTCAAAGGTTTTCTCAATTCAGTGTCAGTACACTGGGAATTCTGGGAGTTTGGTGTTTTCTGACGCTTCGTTTTGGGAATGATGATAATGCTGCCTTTATTTTTTCTACGGAGCGTCTCCACAATTCTTAATATGGCTCCTAGGCCAGGATAAAGTACGTCATCGCCAAAATGAATCTCAAGATTTTCCAATATCCATTCTTTGAACCTTTTATTGAATGTATCCTGGCAGATTCCTTGAAACGTATAACATCTAGTTGTCAATTCAAAGTATCTTAAAAGGATGAAAGCTGACATGCATGATTGCAAATTGAAGGAACGCTTTCGTTTAAATGGTATCCAGACGTTTCCAAGTATTCCTTTCTCCTCCGGATCCAGTCGTGGTAGGGCAACTATCATATCTTCTTCTTCACCCATTCGATCGTCTACTAAGTCTAATTGAATGCATGATACGTCTTCTTCCTTGTTACGTATGACTATCCTAAGTGGTTCTATCTGAAGGTCTACATCTGAGAAATCAGCTAACGGTGCTCTCCACCCATTACCATTTGTGTTGAGCGAATATTTGCATTGAGTGTATATATCCAAGACATTTTGAACAGTTCTTAGTTTGACTAAACCAGCATAGTATGAGTACCTTGTTATGGGAATCATGTAGTATTTCATATATCTGAAAGGAGGTTCAGTTAGAGCATCTTGAAAATGAAGGAAGCTGCAGGGAATATTACCCTCCCAATGTATCGTAGAAAGCCTTTTGTGTAAACATTTTCGAATGTCCACTTGCCATTTTGTCGATTACTTGATTTGCTCCATAGAAATACTGCATAAGAATACTAACAAGCTCATCATCCAGAAGGCAATTGGGCAGATCCTTTGGTATCAATGACTGCAAGGAAAAGGAGGAAACTTTAATGTGCACTTGAGCAGGTTTTTTTTTTTTAGAATGAATCAAGTAATCTTTAAATCCTTTGTTCCGACAGAGTTAGAGTTAGATTAGCAAAAATCATGTTTTGTATCAATAGTCTGTGTCCATTCCCAGTCTTACTTCTATTGCAAGTAAGCAGGCTTAATCCAGGATTAATTCAAAAGATGATTAAACTGTTTCTATAACTTGCACCGTTTTTTTTTTCTTGGCGTGTTTTTCGAAATACCATTTTCCGTTCTCCTTATGTAGGTTTAATTGATTTTGGTTTAATTTTGAACAGGTTACTGTTGAATTTGCAAGGATTTGTCCCAATAAGGTTCTTTGTCTAGAGAAAGATGAATCGGCGAATCACGTACTGTTTGTTTGCGTGCGTTTCTGCTACGTCAGGAGGCGCTTTTTACTCACAGATAACCTTGCCCCTAAGGACATCAGAAACAACTCAACTTGAGACATCTTACACTTTATTAGAATGATCCTGGATCCTCTATTCTAACAGGCTTCCAGCACAATAAATCTTATGGGTCGCAGTGCCTTATGCGTTAGTTGCAGTGCCAATTAAAAAAAAAAGAAGAAAAGAAGAGTGGTCTCTGGTCATGAGAGAGTCGGAGGCTTATATTTATATGGGCTGTCTTATGTTAGGAAAACACAAATTAATTTTAAAATAAAACCCGTGTTGTTTTGATTGAACGATCGACAAACTGTTCCACAAATATCCTCTACGACTCTGGTGCCATTCTTTTAATGAAATTTTCGATGGCTTTTGTTCAGAGGTGCAGCATCATCTCACAGCTCGGTCTTGAGCTCGAGATTTGTTTGTGGTTTTCTGAAATGGATCTATAAAAAAATTCGGATGACGATCTTGCGATTGATTCTTGTTCAAGAAATCAATTGTTTATGCCACCGTCCTGTTAGAACCTTATGTCATCAAAGTGTATACCCATCAGAAGAGAGTTGAGACCATAGGAACTCGGTTATCAGGGTCATTTTGGAAAATCCCATGCACTCCACCCGTACAAGGCTAGGTTTTTTGTTTTTTTTTTAATTCGCTAGCGCTAAAGGGGTTATGAATACCCTTAGGATGCTATTCACACAGCGCTAGTGTCGGTGTAGTGATTTGGAAACTCAGGTCGTATTAGGTTTCAGTCTTTTTGCTCCGAGGTTAGGTTGTAGGGGTGACTGCATTATGTAAAGCCTCACTTGGATCTCGATGGATTCATTGTGTTCCCCGGTGTGGTGTCAGACTCAGTTGGCCATCCTGAACCAACCCGAGTTCCGAAGGAATTGTAGGATTGATCTCGGTGGCTTGCTTGACAGTTCGCCCGGATCACAGAAGAAGTGTTCTCCGAAGGTTGTCTTTCTGTTTCTGATAAGGGTTGGGCATTCGCATAGTTCTGTTGTGCTCAAACATATTCTCTTTAGGTGGTCCGCTAGCAGGTTGTTACCTGTCATAATACCTATAAGAAGTGATAGTTGACTTCTCTTGAGTGCGATGTACAAGACCACACCAAATCTTGGTTCGTCAAGGATTTATCGCTCTTTCATAGATCAGCCGCTTCAAATCCAACAATTTTGTTTGTCCAAGATACCGTTGAATTGAATATGTGTCTCATCACTGGTTGATGATTTTCTTCCTAAAATTGTCCTCCTGTTGGTTCCTCAGAATCCAATGGTCTAAGTTTTTTTTTTTTTTTTTTATAATTCACTAGCGCTAAAGGGGTTATGAATACTCTTATGATGCTGTTAACACAGCGCTAGTGTTGGTGTAGTGATTTCTGAAACTCAGGTGGTATTAGGTTTCAGTCTTTTTGCTCCGAGGGTGGTTTTTCCAGAATGACTGGGGAGAATTATTGCCATTGCTTATAATTCGCAGTATTTCTTTCGAATATCCCAATGTCATTAGTACGATCAACACTTTCAAGCCATTGCCTACCCTACTGCCAGTGTTATGCCTATACAGTAGAGTTGACGTCAGCTTTTTTCGTAATTGACCGACTTTTTTTCTGTGACATCGGGATTCGAACCTGGAACCTTCAGCGTGACAAGCGATGATGCAACCACTACACCATGACCACCCTCATGCTGATATTGTAAGAACTAAGTTGCAGGTAGTTTCTCGAAATGTTTAATTGTTGTGAGCGATGCCAAATCTTTGTCCTGGACAAACTTGCATTCACTGCGCATTACTTGATCTATAGCCGACCCAATATTCGTCCGATTTGATGTACAATCCATGGGAAGTGTCTCCTTACAGTTTGTACTATACTTCTTTGGGCTGGGGTAGCAAAAAAATGCCGTTCTGCTTTTTGGATGGTCGCACTTAGGTCGGCTTATAATTTGGCTTCAATACTCGACTTTACTGCAATAGAGTACTGTCCAGAGCTTAAGCGCTTCGAGACTTAAAAGCCTAAATTGGTTGAAATTGAACATTTTCTAAGCGGCTGCCCTTACAGCTAGGCAGCATTCAAAGTTTGTCCAACTTATGTGAGGATGTCATTTCCAGTTTCAACAAACGAAGTAATAAAAATATAAGCGAAGAATAGGTTTGGAAGATGTGTCTAGAAGAGAATGAAATCATATGTCCAGGATTGAGAACAATAGCAAGTTGAGTTGCCTTAAAAGCTTTTTCTTCTTCTCTCCAGCACACTTCCACTAAACTCTCCTTTTTTTACACGACACATATTTAAATAAAAATATACACAACTAAAGACTTACCTCAAAGTCCCTCCTCGCAGCTAACAGTGCAACATCCTCCACTGAGAAGCATTTCTTTCGGCATCCAGTTTCTCCAAATAAATTCGTACCGACAAAATTCTTGATTCCCTTTATCCGTTCCTTTCTAATTGGTCTCTCTGGCTCTGTTTCTTCATTCTCCTCATATTCCACAACCTTTGTATCGATTACCGCGTCGTATTTGTCATCGTCAAGGTCGGCTACGATGGTCTTAGATGTTCCAAATAAAACAATTGTAAAAAATAAAAAACAAATTATTCGCATTATATCCCACTGTCATTGTTTGCCTTTCTATCATGGAAAAAAGAAAACTGTCACGACAGTAACTGCTCAGAGCAGTTGATTCCAAAATTCGAAACCTTGAACATCTGCGCAGTTGGAAACGTGATTTTTCAAAGACTTTTGTTTTTGAACACTTACAGCCCGTGAACCCTCCGAAATCGAACGAAGTAATCTAGTTAATATCTGCAAGCTTGTGGTCAAGGAACTTCTAGAGCAATCCTTGAGATATGGTCGGATGCTGGATTCAGATCATTTACCCTTGCAGCATTTTTTTATTGTTATTGAACATGTCTTGGGTCATGGTCTGCGACCAAAGAAGGTTCGTTTTAAAGAATTGCCTGGTTTTTTTTCCGAATTTATAACCTCTTGGTCGTTTGTTTAGGGTCTTCTTGGACCACGTAAAGAACTCTGGGATTTACTACAAAGTGTGGAAAACTATTGCATCGAGGCACAAGACATAACAGCGAGTGTTCGTGATCTGCCGACAGTTCGTACACACATCGGTCGAGCACGAGCCTGGCTTCGAATAGCCTTGATGCAGAAGAAACTGGCAGATTATCTACAGGCTCTGATTGAACACCGTGACGACGCCTTGATTGAGTACTATGAGCCACACGCCTTAATGATGAGCGATGAGGTAGGATTGATTTGGAGATCTATAGCAGCAAGTAGTTATTGACTTTGACTTTCAGATTGTTGTCATAATGGGGATTCTGGTTGGGCTCAACGTCATAGATTGTAATTTGTGTGTGAAAGAGGAAGATCTGGACTCTCAGCAGGGTGTAATAGATTTTTCTCTGTACTTACGCTCGAGTTCACGTGGCGCAGAAACCGATGACGATGGGAATAACACACTCGAAGGTCCCGGTGGTAATATGATAGCAGTTCTCGATCAAAAGAACTACATTGAGGAGCTGAACAGACATCTAAAGTAAATAAGTTGATAATCTACTCGTTTCAAATCTAATGTCAATCATTTTAGTGCAACAGTAGCCAATCTACAGGCTAAAGTTGAATCCTTGACCACCACAAATGCTTTAATGAAAGAAGACCTGGCTATAGCTAGAAACAGTCTTTTGGCCTTACAAGCTGAAAATCAAGCTCTTCGACAAAATGCCCATGGTCATAGTATGTTGTTGTAATCCTTAATGTTTTGTTTAGAAATAATTGCATATCCTTTCGTAGATCAATTAGTTCCTGCTGGTTCTATGCAATCGGTACACAGTGACAATAGTTCAAGCTCTGGTGATAAGGTGAACACAGAGTCTCAAGCCGAAGCTCTTGTCGAAGAGCAAAAAAAAACTCAAGAACTCGAAAAGGAACTAAAGTTACAAGTATCTCTTAAGGCTGAGTCCGATATGGCTATGAAATTGCTGGAGAAGGACATACATGAGAAACAGGATACAATTGTTTCTCTACGAAGACAATTGGATGATATTAAGCAGATTAACTTGGAGATGTATAGAAAGTTGCAGGTTTGTATTGTGCCCAAAGAGATGAATATTTAATTTTAGTTGTATATATCCAACAATTTTAAGTTATCAAAGCCTTTGTTGTGTTACACCCTGTAATATGGGAATACACGCGGATATTTATTTATTTTTTGTTTTTTTTTCTTGTATGTCATTTGCTCATTCATTAACACGTATATGGCTTACAGTAGGCATTTGTCAAAGGAAACTCAAATTGGAACTAAACTTTGGGATTTACCCCTTGTCTAAAGGTAGCTTTACCTTAAATATAGCACTTTGCATACTTTGTTTCCTCAGCCGTACAATTCACAAGCATTTAAAACCGATGTGTAAATGAAACCTCCTCTGGTCCCCTTTCTAAATGTTTCATGATCAAGGTTCAAAGAATGCCCTATTTCTACATAACTAGGGTATTGAGACCGACCTCCACTGCTGCGCTAAAGACCTTTTTGAACCTGATACCTAGCCAATAAAGTTGCGGCAAATTCATCAGCCTGTTTAAAGATATCTTCACTTTGCATTCAATAACCATATGGTCACGCTTGTATCTAACGCAGATTTCATGACCTACTCAATAAATTTTGATCGAACCCTTCATTTTGCAAAGTCATTCATTAGTAATTCCATCTCATACCAGGAGCATGGAAATACAAAACTATGGAAGCTATAGAGACGAAGAGTAAAAAATAAACTACAACTCACCTGCTCTGCCACTGTCTTCACAGCAGAAGAAGACTTCCAGCTCACTATCACTTTATTAATATAAAGTGGCCTAGCTAAACCCCATATGTAAACTCCCATTCTTCATTAATATCTCTAAATAGTTCTACGGGTAGGATTCTCCCTCATAAAGAATTCTATGCGCATCACAATGGGGCCTGAGCTTAGGTGGGTCTCATTCGGGACTCAGTGACATTGGTGCTTCTCTTTTCTCTTTTAGGCGTAGATCTCCTCTCTTGCAGTGCTACCTTGTTCGCACCTTGCTTTGCCGCATCTTCGGGCTCTCTTTAACAAAACATAAATCTTGTTTCCATTGTTAATGGCTTGTTGGTAATGTTATTACTGGTCTTCTGCACTTGATGCGGACGGTATTAGGCATATCAAAAGGTAAAAGAATGCTTGGTCAGTGAAGGTCCTGACAGTAACGTACACTATTTTGAAATCTTCGGAAACATATTTGTAAACTGCAGGCGTACACATAATTCCATTCAAACCAATTTGAGTTCACTTTGCCAAGCTTCACAGAGCACTGTCTAACATCATCATGCATTTCCCCGTTTTAATTTTTCGATAATCAATAAATTCGTACTAAAATCAAAATTTACAATACCCCCCCCACCCGCCACAACTGTCATTAAAATCTGACAAAAAAAAAAACCACAACAATAAACAATCAAAAACCCCCCAACTCTCCCATCAAAACCAAACAACAAAACATGAAAAAAAAAAAAAAAACAAACCATAGGAATGTGAAGAAGAACTCACCCAAAAAGGTGAAATGGTATCACGTCTCCAAACGAAAGCCTCACAAATCGGACACATCCTTCAATCACTCGAAAAGAAATACGACGCCAAACTGGGGCCAAACGATGTTCTCAAAGATTTCTCCACAGCCAATTCAGCCGACAAGTCTCCGGGAACCCGACGACAACAGAATTTACAAAAATTCGACGCCCTTAGCAAAAAACACAAGAATGACATTGGTCCGCCACCAAAGCGAATGCACTTAAAGGTGGACGCTATTCCACCATTCAATCCCAGCAAGGTTCGTAAATCACCAAACGGAACACCACAGCCCCCGACACCACCATCAAAAGACCTAGATCCAGATGGCACTGCTCTACCATCGACAGTTGTCGAACAGAAATTCGAAATCCTTTCGAATCTATCTTCGACGACTCAAGCGAAAATTGCCAACGAAAAGGCAACTAACTGAACAAAATAAAACAAAGACCGCGCTTAAAGTGTTTAATTAATTAAATGCATTTAATTAACAATAATTTTATGACAAATTATATAAATTTTAACAAGTTACTGAAAAAGCTTTACAAGAAAAAAACAACAAAAAAAAACTTTTTAGCTGCTACTAAACTATATATTCGAACAGTGCGTTCTAAAATCAGAAAAAAAAAACTTCAACTATCTATTACGTATACTGACTAACTGTAATTTGTACCTATATATCTGTTATGTCTTCTTTCTCGTTTCGTAATTCATTTACTTTTTTTTTTTTCTTAAAATTTTGCTACATCTTCGGTTGCTTGCTTGTAAAATGAAAATCAAAAACAAAAAATTTTTTTATTCAAAGTAAAAATTCAATCAATGGGCAATACATACTGTAACTGTAACTAAGCATCTATACAGCCTTGGCCAAACGTTATAGGCACCCTATAAAATTCTTAACATCTTCAAAAAGCAAATGACTAAATAAATAGTTTAGTATTTTTTTTATTATTTTGTTGGTCTTTATCACAATTTAAAAAAAATTAGAAAGCGTCCAACGCCTAGCCGACTCCAACTGTTGCCCTCAATGTCATCTTGGGTTTACCACCACTACAAAACTTTGTACCAATGGAGTAATTTTGACTCGAAGTTCTACAAACGAGGACACTTATCCTTGCTTGGAGCTTTGGAGAAGACATAACTTTCAGCATATTTTCAGACGAAGTGCTACCCAAATACTGCTCAACAGAAACTTCTCAATAGTTAGCTCGCTTAGGGAGGACTGGGAGAAACACAAACCCTAATCATTACCTTTTGACTGCGACGGATCCAAAATGTAAACAGGATCTGGATTCGGAATTTTTGTATAATCCTCCTACATCTTGAGGAGAACTTTCATTATCTTCTCAGGCAGTCAAGCTGCCATAAAAGCTCTTGACTCGCCTATCATCAAGTCCAAGCTAGTCCTAGAAACCTACTAGGTGATCTCCGAACAACATGGTCATCCTTCACTGGATTCATAGTGTATATGCAGGCAATGAGAAAGCCGACTCACTAGCAAAAGATGGCGCATAAACAACATTCATTGTACCCGAAACATTTTGTGGGGTAACCAAACCTTGCAACAGATTCAAGCTGTAGACTCTGTCTTGAGAGTGAAGAGACCTCTGTACACCTCCTAATGGAATGTCCAGCCCCCTTTCACTTAGAAAAAGAATCCTTAGCGCCGAAATGGAACAGCTTGCTGCCTGACATCCTTTTGATGCTGTGCATCCCCGATCACTCATGAATGACATTAATTCGCGAAGGGATTACAAACATTTTAAGTCCCGCACTCGTGCATGAATGCGCACTCTGACATGCAGCGCCAACCAACGACATGTACGAGTGCGCGCTCAAGCCGAGAATGGCATTCATAAGTGATCGTGGACGCCCAGCTTGAGTGAAACAACTCATCTAGAACACATATTGCCACATAACATAACATTCGCCTTTATGACTAACTGCAGTGACTCTCTAAGGAGTCTAAGGCATAGATCTGACTAGCTTGTGGCACTCTTCCGAAGAAATATCACTCCACTCCTGCTGTAACACATTTTGAAGTGTTTCTTTTGATTTAATTGAGTGCTCAAGGATCCTATGCTTCAGAATACCTCATAGACGTTCTATAAGGTTGAGATCCAAGGACTGTGCCGGCAACTCGAGGAGGTCTATGTTATTGTATTCAAATCACCTCCTGGTTAGTGCTGTTTTGTGACAGGGTATTGGTATGCTTGAAAATGGTGGAAAAGAAGGATTTTAGGACATTTTCCAACCCTCCGTCACACACGTATATTTCACGAACACCGCTAGTGGCCATGCATCCCCAGAGCATTATACTGTCTTCATCTTGTTTAACAGTAGATACCACGCATTCTGGGTTGAACTCTGTAGTCAGGAAAAAGCGGGTAACATAAAACAGTGTTTTCCGTTCAACAGTTGGCTTAAAACTCTCTCTTTATTCGGGATGACAAGTTTATACTATACGTTACAGTTGCATCATACGATTATAAATACATTTAAACAAGTTAATACAACGAATAGTATGTGAATACATAAGAGAATACATAAAGAAATACATGAGTAATGACAATTGAGTGGAATTTGCGACTACAACTCTTCTCCAACCCTTTGTCTCAAAAAAGTCACACCACTTACTTTTGTTTTATAAAAAAGTTTCCAAATACCAAGAGCACTTAAACTCGTTTTGTTCCATTGTACTCTCAAGCAGAAACCCCTTTTTTGGTGAAGTGGTTTGAGAAACTCAAATTTTGTTCATTCCGTGTTATATTTACGGTGGCTGTTGCTGTTCCCCAGCCGGGCTCGAACCAGTACAGGTTGGGTCACAAGCGAATACACTACCCACTACACCATCGCCTCCACCACACCACTTACTTACTTATGATGGCGCTGTAGTCCGGGGTAGACCGGATCCCAACCAACAAGGTTTCCAGCCTGCTCGATTGTTAGCTGGCTGCCTCCAGTTTCGTATGCCTAGTTGGTTGAGTTCCCTTTCTTCTTGTGTGCGCCGCCTGAGTCGCTGTCTTCCTCTACTGTATCATCCTTCTGGGGTAGATTCGAAGATTCTTCGGAACGGAGTATCGGTGTCCATCTGTCTACATGTCTCAGCCATCTTAGTCGTTATATTTGGATTCTTTTGACTAAATCGTTGTCGCCTTAAAGCCCATGCATTTCGTCGTTCTTCTTCCCCCTAACAATCTATGCAGAAGGGACCATAGATCACCCGAAAGACTTTTCTCTCGAAACAACTAGGGAGAATTCATCCATTTTTGACAAAATCCTTCCCTCTGCGACATATAGCAGGGTTAAGTTCTTCCTGGCCCAAAGAAACAGCGTTTGGCAAAAGTTATTCTTCATTTAATTTCAGCACTTGTGTCATTGTCTAAGATTGTAGCGGAGCCTTGTCCTTAACTACCTCAAAGTTATATTTATCGAGGGTAACGTTCTGTCCGAGGCGTCGGTGTTGGGTGTCTTTCTTTGTTGACAGCATATATGTACTGATTGACCGTTAAGCCCATCTTGGCTGCTTTCATTATAGTTACGAAGCAACAAAAAGCAGAATAAACCCAATGTTGCATCATAAAAGTGCATAACGATGCCATAAGTCTTAAAATTCAACAAATTCATTCCAGAAAATAGAAAAAGAATGGAGTACCTAATACATTTGACCAAGGCTGTATTATTTATATATATATAGGTATATATAACACTTTCTCTTTTATTTTATTTTTTTATTTTTATTTTAATTACATCACAAATGGAATATAATAAAGAATTTAAATTTTTAGGAATGCGAAGCATCACTTAAGCACAAAACTGAATTATTAGCGAAAGTTGAATCGCAAAAGGAAGATATGGCTAATACTATTTTCCAGTTAGAGAAGAAGTAAGAGTTTTTTTTTTAATTTATTTTTTTATTCTTCTTTTAGTATTATTTCATTTATTTATTTTTTTTAACAAAACTACTATAATAAGATAAAGTAATATGGGGTCTTATACAATTTATATTATATAATATATTTTTTGGTAGCCTTTAAAAAGAAATAATTCAAACATATATATAACAAGTTTTATTCTATTAAAGAGAAGAACAATATAATGAGAGAAAATACATAAAGATACATGGAAAAAAAAAAATCAAAACAAAACAATGAAATATAAAATGAAAGTGTAGTTTTTGTTTGTCGTCTTCAATATACTTATAACAATAATAATAAAATTCTATTTTGAAAATAACCAAGTGAAACTGACATTTATTTAGAATTTAGAGGTTAGGGTTTTGGTAAGTATTCAGTTCGCAGTTCACTTGTAGTTTACTTCACTCTTAGATGGCGACTTGTACTTAAATGCATGCACTAATGCACTCTTGTTTTGCTGTGCAATGTAGGGTCAGTTGGTGTAAATGGAAATACTTTCTACGTTGTTTTTTTTGGGTAGATGAGAACAGCGCGTTCGCTTCCTATAGACAATAGGGACTTCTGTAATCAATCAAGAATTTCACTTTTTGGACGCACGTTGTCTTAACGATTGAAATTTTCATTGACAACTGCAAGTAACGTACGTGTAAGTGTGGCGACAATTCATGTTGACTTTTGTTTTTGTTCTTGGAATGCAACAGCTAACTTTGAATGGGTAAAGTAACCGCCGTTAACAATTACCCCATGTTTTCATTTATCCCAACTGACCCTACTTACCTAATTGGATCTATAAATCAGGATGAACTTGGGCATCAATTAATAAGCATCTTTAGTTGGTCCGGTCCTTAGATAACCGCACTCCAAGTTGGTTGAGGTCTCATTATACTTTTTTCCACCACCTTAGCCGAAGTCTTCCTCTACTGCGTTGTTCTCCCGAGTTAGATTTAAAGACTCTACGAGCCGGAGCGTTGCACCACCTATGCTTTGGCCTTAAAGCTGATGAAGATCTCGACCTTAAACTTTATTTATAGCTCACGTGTAGATTAGTGTGGTGCAAACCAAGCTTAAGACATTCACACAATACACTGGATCGGATGTTAAATACAACATTTAGCAGGGATATGTCTTTGTAGTTTTTGCGCAACATAGGATTGACTTTATTGTAGATGGGCCATACGGATATTGCACTCATCGAGCATGCATTCGACCACCTAAACCTACTTTACACCTCTATTTTCTGGGGAAAGTGTAAAAATCTGCATGCATGGTACATTCAGAACCACTCTCCTCGCAGCATTGCACGCTGTGGTACACCTGATGCCTCTAAACATTTTCAGCCAATCGATGACCGTGGTGTAGACATACATTTAAAAGGCTCTACTCAGTGGTCTATCATCGAATTTAAATGTCCTGACTGAAGTGAAATGCAATCTTTGTATTCGACATTAACCTATGTCAGATCAAAGAGAGTTTCAAGGAAACTGCAAAGCTGATAAGCTCGTCAGGTACGGTACTAACCTAAGAACAATGACGGAACGACAAGACCTGGGGCCAAATTGTCTCTTCCATGATCGTATAACTCGTCACGTAAAAACGAGCATACAAAATGATAATTTCTACGTTATAATGCTCGTTTTTACGTGACGAGTTATACGAACACGGAAGAGATTATTTGGCCCCTGCATTTGAGTATACCTCTCGCTACCTGTAAGCATATTGATTAATTGGAGGCAATCAGGAAAACAAGCAGCAGATGAGAACATCTGGAATAGGCTAAATCAGAATCGATCATCTAATGGGTTGGCCTCGTTAAAACGATCGCAAATCAGTACTCGTTTCGGTGTCCTCACATGATACTGTCCAATCGGGCTCTGAAAATATGGTTATTTATACCGGACACTCAAAATATATGTGCACCTCCTCTATAGACACGCCCCGCAGATATCATCTTCTACAAAGCCAGGCCATTAAAACGCCATTTTAGCTTGTACGCATTTTGTTACAATTTTCCACTTTCTCAATGTTCGGTCATGATTTATCGATCATGTTCCTCACCATTCCTCCACCTAATGCAGGGAATGGTTGAGGACAAGGAATCAAGGTATTTTCTTTCCTTGCATCTGTCCTTCATAAATGTAGTCCAACGCATGAAGTAGTGTCAACATCTTGGCTTAGTATATACTGTGGTTTTTGTCCCCAGAATGAGTTGGCAAGCTAGATCTAAATCCCTCTCTATCCAGAACGGATTCATCCCCGATAACAGTTCTGTGGTACTTATACGTAACCTTGACTCGTAAAATTATCGTTTTATATGAAGGTTAGCTGATAGGCTTCTCTCCGATTTAGCGTATCACACTTATAAATAGGTTATTTCTATCGTCTATCTCCGGACATAGCATAAAATACAGAACTGAGTGCCCTAGCTTCGTAATTTGTATCAAAAACAGTTATTTAGCTCCATGAAACCTGACCTAACTTAACATCTTACCGAAAAACATCCTTCGAATCGACTGTTGCCTGTGGAAGGGGAATAAAAGGATACACACCAGTAATAATCAAATGTTATGCATACGCCGCAGGGCGAATGTTAATAATTATAATTAATCTCATAATTTTCAATTACTGGCTACCAAAGAATATATTAAAAATATTTTTATTTTATTTTATTTATTTATTTTAATTGTTTCTTGCATCCACCCCACAGATGGTCCAATGACAAATCAAACTTGGGTGAAGCTCTGCGTGACACTTCGAAAACTCTCTCCAATCAAGTGACAGCATCCGAAGAGAGAGCAGCTCGTGCAGTTACCGAGGCTCACGTCGAAAGAGAATGGCGAGTTTCGCTTCAAGAAAAAGAAGTTAAGCTAAAGGAACAAATCGTGACTCTACAGAATTTCATCAAGGAACAGAATGAAGAGATGAAACGAAATGAGAGTGTCAAAGCGGAACTGGATAAAGTCCGTCGTCAGTGGACAGAAGCACAGACGACCCTCGAAGAACTTGGCATTCAATTAAGTGTAAATAAGCTTAAAGTTTCTGAATTTCAAGAGAAAGCTAACAAAGCTGAAAAGTCAAACCCCGCTGAGGTGAGTATTTGGACGCCAGACAATACAGCGAGTAATTGCACCGCCTGCAAAAAGGACTTCAACCTGACTCGCCGGAAACATCATTGCCGTCATTGTGGTGAGATTTTCTGTAAAAGCTGTTCAGACCAAACGTATCCGCTGCCCAACGAGTCCGGGCAGATGGTTAAACCGGTGCGAGTTTGTGATAACTGCTACACGAGTTTATCCAAAAAGAAATAAAATACTAATTTTTGCAAATGGTTCTCTTTTCATCGTTAATGTTGTTAATTATAGTTTTATGGTTACTGTATATAATTCTAAAGATATATGTTGCAGATAAATATAATTTAATTGTGTTTATTTTGAGTAAAATATTCAAAAGTGTACTTTCTTATTTAAAAATAAAAATTATCGTGTATTTTCTAAATCATATGCTAGTTACTATTTTGATTCATTGGAAGTGTAAAGGGTGTGGTAATGCAATCTTGAGTTATCTCAAGAGAGGCATCGATGACAATACAAAGGCCGATGAAGTTGCAAGAATAGGATCAAAACTGAACCAAACAATGGTCGATCACTCGGTAATGACCCCTGTAAAGGTTCGAAAACAAGACAAAAGATTAGACTTCTGGAAAACTGCCGATAACAGATGGAGTACTCTTCCGTTATGCCGCATTTCAAAGAAGATGTGGCCACAATGTAGTAAAAGGAAAACAAAAGAAATACTTACACTGAAAATATCTCACTTAGAAGTCTCAACAGAACCAGGAAAACAATTCTAGGCTCTGATTTCCTTAGCGACTCGGGCGAATTGTTAACCATGCTACCAAAAAGATGTTTCGTAGGCAGCTACATATCAACGAACGCTTGCAGCTTTCTTGTGATAGTAGACGTCACTTTCCAAGTGTCTTTGCTTTGCTCTGTCGATTCCATTAATCAGTAAACAGGCTCACGACCCATGGAAGGTATTTGCTGAAAAACTGCAGCTTTCAATCGTTTTCTTTTCCAGGCACGCTTCAGACTAAGCACTCCGGCATATGCGATAGCTTGGTCCTTGAAGCGGAGGTTCGACCTTCCTCGTGGCCTCGTCCCCGGAGGCTGTGATTCAAAGATCCTCTTGGATTAAGCATTTTTGTCAATTTGCTGAATGTGGCCGAGTGCAATCGCTGGATTTTAGCTGTCCAGACTACTTAAAGATGTGGACATCTCGGCGAAGACTTGGTCCCCCTAGTGCTTTCGTTCTGTCGTCCAGCGTTCGGCATCATAGAGCAGAACTGTCAGGATCAGATAGGTTAAGTTATGTATGTGAGCCGGCGAAGAGGAGTTCCTCTGCGCCACACTCAGGTCTCTAAGACTTATTGTGCTACCCATAGGGGGGAAATCGTACCCTTAAACGCTACCCGCATAAAAAAGTGTACTAGTAAGTATTTAGATCTTTCACCGGTTTGCCAGATAGTTTCCTCGAGATCCCGGAAGAAATGTCGCTCGAAAAATGTGTGTCTTAGATGATACAGGTCGGGACAGTGGCATAGGAAGTGGGTTGTGTCCTCATGGACTTCTTCATAGGTCTTCTTCCGTAACACGGAGTTTCTTCATGTGGTACCGCAGAGTGTTATGACCCGTTATTGTACCTACAAGGGCAGAGAGGGGTTCAGATAACTTGATAGAAAGCACACACCAACTATGCCCGATCAATGTAATCTCGATCTACATTAAAAAAAACTCCCTCAACTGCACTAATTGTAGATGCATCCGTATCCTGAACATTGTGTGAAGGCCTGAAACTCCTCGGCAACAACTTGAATGGCTCCTATCAGTGTGGTTTAAGACCAGGAAAGTCCATAATCGACTTTTCACACTTTATCGATTTTAAAGCCGCCTGTGACAGTATTTATAGAGACGAGCTATACGAATCCATGTCCAGTTTTGGCATCACGAACATAAAACCTCTTACCTTCGGGGACTGTTCTACAAAAAAAATAAATAGTTTTGAAACTTTACCAAATGTCTGTTTTTCATTTAAGTTTAATAGCGACTGTTACATTCTCCACTAATACTTTCCTATAACAGTCCCTGTCAAACTTTAACATCATTACGTTAAGGTGACATTGCTTTACGCTTTTCATGAAATTTCATTTCAGTCAGTAGGGGAAAATTTGTCAGAGTAAAGTGATTACTTGTGTGTTGCTTTGTGAAAAATCGAATATTTAATAAAAATTTAATTCACTTGCTTCCATCAGCAAAATCAACAATTTGCATCAAAGTTCATAGTGCTCCTCCAACTCCAAAGCTACACACATCTCACATCACAAAGAAAAAGTAACAAACATCCACATCCATGTACGTCAGCCTTCGAATCATGTTAGTGGAAATTGTTTAAATAAACAAAAAAGAAAAGAAAAGGAAAAACTAAAGAACATCTCAAATCCCCCACATGCACTCCTCTAATATGCTGGAGAAAAGTGATCACATTTCCCTTACTCTACCGGTGCCTGGTGGCACTGGTGCTGGCATTGAAATCCCGAAAAATTCGCAACAACGAAAAAGCTTTCGCCGGGTGAGTAAATAATTTTTTTTCTTCTTATTTTTGCACATAAACGACAAATTTCTAAATATACTCGACGCATAGCGAAGAACTCTAATAAAATGAAGATTTTTTTTAGATTTGGAATCAACTGCCTCGATGTCAAAGGAATCTTATAATTCTCACAATATCTGCAGCGTGTATAACTTTAGTCCTCTTTCTGCCTGGCGATCAAGTTGTTTCTGAGAGTGCGAAAGATCAATTAGCTGCAGATGCAGTCGCTGGGGGATCTGCTGGTGGCAGTGCTGCCTTAGGCATTGGACATATAAATGTAGCGCCATTCAAAGATGTAAGTATCATTTGATTAAAGGAATTCCTTTTGTTGGCTAAAAATAAGGCTGAGTTGTGGAATTTGGTAATTTTTTTTTGTTTACATTTTTTTTTGTGTCGCTAATGTCATGCATCGAAAACTGTGTAGTGTAAACAAATAAAATGTAATTGGGGGCGAGTATACCGAATAGAATCTTACCACGGTCTGATAAGGTTTTATTGGAAATGATTGGCTGTTACACATATTGAGTACTTGAAAAATGTTTATCTAATCAGGTGCTACCGTATACAAAATAAATATTTGACTTGGAGTATTGATCTTGATGTCGTTAATGTTTCCCTGTTGCGGCTGAAAACAAATTGTCTGCAATGGCGGGTGTGGGAACATGGGTTGGAAGATGCTTACTCATTAATTTGTATTGTCACGATATTGTACATAAGCGTGGCGATAATAAATTATACTAAATTAGGCTTGTGTTAAATATTAAACATATTCAACCGTATCAACGATTTTGTTGTGGTCTGTCTGAGTTTCGGTGTGAAGTCGTTAAAAGTATATGCGCTACAAGAACATTTCAACAATCTGCATCGATAAATGCAAATTTGATTGACTAATCTGAAATCTGCGATCTGAACCAGTTAAAGCTTATAGCGAGCCGGTTCCAATGTAAAATAATCAGTAGAAAGTAGGTCCCCCGGAAGCGCCGTGGGAGGGCTTTGGTGCATTTAAAATTAATTCGATTTTCGTTCATACCGTCAATAGAGTTTTTTCACCACACGCTTCCTCAAAGGACTCTCGCTAGACCTTTGACGACCCGCAATTTTTTGCAAATCGAGTTCGAATCAGGATGCCTTGTCCAAATGTTTTTGCAGATCTATTCAGACAGAATCAGTACTGCTTCCATTTGTTTCAACTTTCCTATTTCTGTACTGCGCCACTCCACAAAAGAACTGAAGGTGACAGCAAGCACAAACTGGTTTCCAAAATTACACCCTTAAAAACCTGCCCGTTGATTATCATTTTTTCCCGCCCACAGATCGTATGACGACCTCAATACAGTGTTTTGCTGGAAGTGCGACACGTGCTATTTAGTGCCCTCTGCCTCTTCGGCGTAGAACATGTCATAACGCTATCGCTTATCGCGTGCAGAAATACGGAAATTATTAATTTAATTAATGATTCCTCCATAAACCTTATAATTTTATTGCCAGATGCATTATCATTGTTCGTCGACTATCTAAACTGCTTTAGATATACATGACAATTAAATTTTTATCTTCATCGTGTGTTCGTGAGAGTTTATTTTCAAATTATTAACACGCTCTGTTGGCTTGAAGTAAATAAACCATTTGTCATTGCAGCACAAAGTTCATCTAAAAGAACACCACCAGCCGGACACAGCACCGGATACATCAAAACAAAAACCAGAACCACTGCCCACGCCTGAAAGCAACAAACTGCTTATTGAGCCCCTCAAAGCTGTTGAAGCCGATCCACCAAATGTTGTAGATGAACCTGGAATCGAACTGATGCAAAATGATGCTCGTGTCGCAGCAGAGAGTGGTATTGATGATTTTATAAATCGCTTAGAGGAAACTACAGATCTTACGCCGGCGGATTTTAAGGGAGCATCCAATGATCGGCAACTTGCCGTTGTGGGCGCATTCAAACATTCGTGGAAGGGCTACAAAGAATATGCATGGGGTCATGACAACCTCAAGCCAGTCTCGATGAGTTCACATGATTGGTTTGGCTTAGGTCTGACGATTGTAGATTCGTTGGACACGATGTATATTATGGATTTGCAAGAAGGTACACACAAGCATTGAATTAATCGCTTAATTGATAAAAATTTCGATTTCATTTTAGAATTTGAAGAAGCACGCAATTGGGTTGATCAGTTCCTTAATTTCGACATAAATCGTGATGTAAATCTGTTCGAAGTAACAATTCGCGTGTTGGGTGGCCTATTGAGCACGTACCACTTGAGCGGTGATAAGATGTTTCTTAAGAAATCTGTACGTCATGATACTCTCAGTTCTAATTTGTGACAGATAATGGAATTTTTTTTATTTTTTCATGTTAAGGTCGAATTGGGTAATCGCTTACTCCCGTGCTTCCTCTCGCCGTCTGGTATTCCATATTCTGATGTTAATCTGGCGTCTATGTCTGCTCGTTCACCGAAATGGTCGCCAGATAGTTCAACTAGTGAAGTTACTTCCATACAATTAGAGTTTAGAGATTTGAGTAGAAGCACTGGTAACAGAATATATGAAGAGGTAAGTGTGTGCGAAATTAAATATTTTTTTTGTTTTAGTCTAAGGGTACTCGGTGGCGATATGGTTTTATGTTTGTTATGCGATGATGCTGTTTTGGACATCGAGATGGACTCATAAGACAGAGACGCCAAAACCAGCATCTAAATGGCAAAAAAGGACAGCATTAAATTTAATCAGTGGATTGGAAACTTTTCAGGAAAACTCTTCACCCTTACTGATTAACAGTTTGGTGTATTTCTTGGTGTAGTCCGATGACATGCTGTATTATTTTGATGTTCATATAGTTGTTACGGTTACAGTCAATACGCAACGTTATTGTAGAATGCCAACTGACTTTTCACTTATAAGATGCAATTAACTTTCTGTTCAGTTAACGGGCTCCCGAACTTTGAAGAGTCTCTGCCTGAGAAACCACAGTAATCCATCATCTTCGATCCCAGACATTTTACTGGCAGTTTGTCTGATCAACCATGCTGGCATCTGCGATAGCTTGATCTCTATAGCGAAAGTTCAGTTTTCGTGGTCGTCTCGAAACTGAGGGCTGCTTTTCGAAGATTCTTTTAGCTGAAGCGTTGTCCATTTGCACGATGTGTACGAGCTTTTCGAACTGCACCCACATCTGAATATAGCTCCATGAGTTCGCGGTTGATTCTTCTTTAGGCCTACACCTATGAAGGATTGTTTCTTGCATTTCATCATTCATAAATGCTCCATAAAACCATCTTCCATTCCCTGTAAATCAGTAACTAGATTTCCTTCACAATTTAGGATAGCCTGCGTTCCAGGATTGAAGCCAGCAGGCAGTTGCTAAACTTTCTAATAAAACTTTCAGATGTTTTTCATATCGCAGGATTCTGTGATTTCCTGGGGTGGCGCATTACTCTTCCTGCACTGTTCTTATTTTGCGCTGTAGCACGTGGCCATTTCCTAGTTACAAAACAGCATACACTGATCTGAAGTTTTTTTTGCTAAATCGCTGTTGGTAGACTACTCGACGCGTTCTTAAGCGTTCAATCTCCTTTTCAGAGTAAGCTACTTTTCCTCTTAAGGGGTTCACGAATAAAAATGGTCAGAGTCGGCGTTTGCCCACTTGAAAGTGCGTACATCGACAAGGTTTGATGCTGCGATTACAGCCTAATGTTCCAAGTAAAAATAATCATTTACTTTGTTTAGAAAGTTTGAAGCAATTGGGCTTATCTGAGCTGTACTTCACCGATAAATAACATTTCATTTAAGAATTCATTTTGTATACCAACCAATGATCAAAGCAAGCGAACCTTATCTCTAACAATCATTATTTTGCTTCTACCTCTTTCAATGGCTGATGTATCAATGCTTATCGATATGACATCCACTATTGATAACCAATCACAATGCGTTCCTTTTTTTTTGTATAGGCTATTCAGCGTGTCAATGAAAAAGTACACGCCCTGGAGAAAAATAATGGACTGGTTCCAATATTCATAAATGCGAATACAGGAACTTTTAGAAACTTCGCAACGATCTCATTAGGCGCAAGAGGAGACTCATACTATGAGTACTTGCTCAAGCAATGGATACAAACGGGCCGTAAAGATGGCGACTTGTAAGTACACTATCTGAACCGTCCTGTTTGTTTATATAAAAATTGTGATTTCATTCTAGCTTGATTGAGGATTATAAACGCGCCGTCGATGGTGTTATCTCCCAACTCGTACGCAAAACACCAAGAGAACATCATGTTTATATCGGAGAATTAATCTACGGAAAGGATTTTAAGGCAAAAATGGATCACCTAACGTGTTACTTCCCCGGTACACTTCTACTCGGTCATAAGTTTGGAATGCCAGAATCTCATCTGAACCTAGCAAGAGATCTCCTTGAAACATGCTATCAGACTTACATGAAACAACCAACAGGACTTGCACCTGAAATTACCTACTTCTCTACGGTTGAAGATGACGAGCCAGAAATTCAAGTAAAATCTAACGATGCTCACAACCTCCTCCGGCCAGAATTCGTTGAGAGTTTGTATTATTTCTACGCCATAACTGGCAATCGTACATATCAAGACATGGGCTGGAACATATTCCAATCGTTTGAAAAACATACCAAAGTCCCCAATGGATACACCTCCATCGGCAATGTCAGAAGTATATTCAACACACGCTTGCGAGATCTAATGGAAAGTTTTTGGTTAAGTGAAACACTAAAATATTTTTATCTTCTCTTCAGTGACAATCGCAATGAAATCGATTTGGATAAGTTTGTTTTTAATACTGAAGCTCATCCGCTTCCGAATCGAAATCACTAGATGGGACAACGTATTTGACATTGAATACGAAGACTTGTTTGTAAATAGAACCAAATAGAAAACAAAAACGATAAACTGCGATTTTGTATGAATGTAAATTATTTATAAAAAAAAAAAAAACTAAACGACGAAAGGGAGGTATAAACAGCAAAAGATGTATTCTTTTGTAGGTGAAAATTTTCCAAAACAAATTGAAAACTAATTACTCTCAAACCTAGGTAGTTGTTTTAGAATAAACAATTTCTGTACTACGTACGAGTATCTCACTAAATATCGTAGAGTAAGGTTTTCTACGGCAAAGTCCTAGGATGATTATATTATGTTAAATTAGTTATTTTTGTTTGAGTTTAAGAAGAAATTGGATTAACTACGGACGTACTATATAATGTATTAAAGGTCTTAAGTTATTTTTTGTAAATATTTTTTGAAACGAGCTTTGAAAATATGTTATAGAAGACAAATTATTTTTAAGATTTATGTAAGAACATGGACACATGTAAGCTAACACAAAAATTGCAAAAATTTATTTTTTTTTTATAGCACTGCATAATTTACGACTTTGCTTCATTTGGAAGGATAAGTTGTAAACATTCGACACTAATGCATTTATCATAATCTTCGATCACGTTTCGTAAAATGATGTGTTAAGGTGATTTTTCACCCAATGTTTTCACCACTTTCGTGGCACGTTGCATCGGTTTTTTGAAAAAAAAACTCATCTTGGAGGTCCATATTAAGCAAACGAGTCAGAAAAAGTCTTTCATCATTCTCGTTGATACCTCTATTTCACAATCCGCATCAAATGGTAATAGTAATTGATGTTTCAAGAACTTTTGAGGATTGTTTTCAGTCCATTTACGGCAAACTTGTTTGTTTACAAAGCCGCTTAGCCATAAATAGGCCTCATCGTTGAAAATGTTAATTTGAAGCTTGCTCTTAATCAGTAAAGCCAGTGAAATTAAAGAGCAACAAATAGTCGTAAGGCTTTGGCTCCTGTAGTAACTGAATCTTATACGGATGAAGGCCCAACACTGCAAAGAATTTACCAAGTGAAGGTTCGCGAAAGTCCAAGTTCTTGTGTACGATGAGAATATTTGGACTATCACGCACAAGCGTTGTTTGATCGAGCACAGATCCAGTTGATTCAAACTTTGTAACGATGCAATGAGGTCGAGTTTAAAAACGTCGCTTGCATGATGATGATCAACAGTTGAAAATTCAAAAAACGTTTTGACTCTTTAGTCAATAATAATTCGAAAATCGGATATCATTGCATTGCACACAGCGTTTGATGTGGCAACTTTTTAAGACGCAAATGTGGAACAGCAATGCAAATGATCAGCATTACTTCAATTTATGTAATAGCGCTGAATACTCTTTAAGGGTTATCAGACTGTATATCTTTAAACGATAAACAATTACACATACAAAGAATCACAGAATCAGACCGACAATCCTACCATGGTGAGGTTCTAATACACGACGATTCACATACGCACATATGACTTATATTAAACTCGAAGCTTTATTTAAAATGTTGACAACACACGAACGTTGCACAACAAGTGAAAATACCAATAAAACTAGGGAAACCATTTATTTAGTCCAAAATAACCAAAGCCTCCCTATAAATTTTATAAGTATCCTTTCAAAAAAGACGGCAAATATCAACATTTTTTGTGCTAATAAAACACAAAAAAACCAGCACATTAAACTTTCAGAGTGGATGTAACGAATTTAATTTGATACGAGTATATTTAACTTTTGTAAATTTTGTTTTTGTTTTTGTTTTTCTTAAACATCGATGAAAAAGTAGTCCTCTCACTGCCGCGTTTGTTAATATCGTATTATTTTGTTTTTTTTAAATGATAAAATGGTTTGGTTCACTATTTTCATTCCATTAAAACTCTCTCTTTTCGGCTGCTCTCTCTCTCTCTCTCTCTTTTTTATTAATTGGTAAATAATTTGGTGATAACTTTTTTCCAAAAAGTAACTACATAGTCTCTTAGATGAGAGTATTTTTTTTTTTTTTTTAATTACGTCGCATTACTGTATTTAATTAAATAAATCATAATTTTGTAAGACTAAGTAGATTCTAATTTATATATGTTGTACGAGTAATTCATTAATTAGTTTTTAGTTTTCACTGTTAAAATAAATTTATTATTTTTTTTTATTAAATAATAATTTAAATGAGTAAAGAAGAAAATGATGTTAATAATTTGTATGTAATTATGTGTTATGTGTATGTAAAATAAATTGCAATACAAGTTTATTAAATTTAGTCCCAATATACGTCCACCTAGAGCGCAATATGTAACTTTTATTTCCTTTTTTTTTTTAATGACATTAACAATCAATTGTAATCAAACTATAGGTCATTCTCTTAAACAATTTGTAGTAACATTTTTTTGTTTTGTCTCTGGAAAAAAAAAAATAAAATAATTTTAAAATAAAATTACCTTGTTTTTAATTGGAATCAATCTTCATAAACTGGTCCTCTTCACTTGTCTGCAATCCGTGCTCAGAATATACAAGGTTTATACAGCCGAGGACATAAATGAAAAGCACCTAGAGGGTGTTGCAAAATGAACAGTCGCGTGTAACCATTGAATATGCCGCAAGGCTAAAATAAATATCCCTTAAAGCTGTTCAAGGACACTAGAGAGTATTCTAAGCTACGTCCAGGCAGAAAAAGGTGGATGGAATTTAGACCGCGTGAAATTAGGCCGCGCATGATTTTGTACGGCGGTCAAAATTCATTTTGAAAATGAAATATGGCCGCGATAGTGAAATGAAATAACACCGCGCGGTCTTATTTCATTTCACTATCGCGGCCATATTTCATTTTCAAAATGAATTTTGACCGCCGCGCACAGTGGCTCATTTTGACTTTTTTGGTTGCAAAAATCATAACTCTTGACAATTTTTCTTCTTAAAGGTAACTCCCAAGGCTATGTAATTGGTGAATTTTGATTAATGATTTACAGGGCGTTTCACAATCTTCTGCTGAAATAAGACTTTCTCACTACAAGAGATAAATATAATATTTTACTTTAAAAATACTCAAAATTCCACAATTGAACTAACAACATGGTGCCCAAAAACTCATCCGAGCAAAACAGTAGTGAATTAAAGTAAACGAACTCGTTTTTAAATGTTTTCTTCAGGTGTATCAGAACAAATAATTTTTTTCGATTATTGGGGCTCCAAGCATTTGTTAATCCAATGAACTGCAAAATGTTGCATTATAAAACCACCCGAAAATGGAATTTTGCAACCACTTTTGTCGAAATGAGCCTATGTGCGTCGTTCAAAATCATGCGCGGCCTAATTTCACGCGGCCTAAATTCAATCCACCGGCGAGAACCTTCATTGATTTTCGTAGTACAAATAAGCCGACAATTTCTTAAAAAACTCAGACAGACCATTTCAAGAAGCACTTTAACAATACCTCAACTGCTAGTTAAAAACTGCATGTGAATATGCGAATGAGCCACGATGACGACTTGTTTCGACATGATTTTCACTGCGGTCAAAATTCGTTAGTTTCATTTTTACATCGCGGCTTAAATTCATATTGTCTGATGAACTTAGCCCACGCGGTCTAGTTTCATTTTTCGATCGCGGTCTAATTTCATTCCTCAAAATGAATTTAGACCGCGCGGTCTTATTTCATTTTTCGAGCGCGGTCTAAATTCACGCGGCCTTATTTCACTGCGCCGCAGAAAAAGGAAGTTTTCAGCTTTTTAGCCTTTAAAATATCGTCATAAGACCACTTCTGACCTAGCTGCTATGCTTCAGGAGCACCAAGATGTCATCTTATGTGTGAGAATGGTTAGAAAAGAGCTAACAGTAGCAGAGGATTACAAAAACAGACGTCCTAAATAGACCAAGTTGTAAAAAAGATTGGAGGAATGTCGCGTTATCAGATAAGAAAAATGACGAGGTAGGTTAGACCAGAAGGTCTATTCTTATGTCACGTAGAGTACCGGATTATCGGCATCGGGAACCTAGTATGATGTATTTCCATGTTCCAAGGAAGAAGCTATGGGTAACTGCACGGTGCAGTTTTCCTTTCCTGTACCGCACTAAGTTTGCAGAACCCTTTAGGCCGACAGAAAAAGCTTTTTATTCTGTGAATATCAAGCTTGGTTAGATCGCTTAGGTCTTTAAAGAAACATTCTCTTAGAGTTTGCCTTCTTAGCCTTAGGGTGACCCTTTTCCTCGTCTCTACAGCTTCTGCAGAAATCATTAGAAGGGATGCGTAATCTAGTGGTCTGTCTGCCTATCAAACAATGTTCTGTGAGGGCTTCAACTATAATACTTATACATTTTCTATTTATGGACAGAAGAAAATCCCTTCAGAGTCAGGACACGTGTTGATATTATTCCACCTCCTATTAGCAATTCTTCTGGCTTTGGTATCGAGGCGAGATGTTATCAGTTCCAAAGAGGCATGCGGTTCCCCCTATCATCAGATATGTTTTGACCTGCTCCCTCCTTTGCTTGCTCGCCCGCTCTGCAGTTCCCCGAAACCTCCCTGTGTCTTAGAACCCAGCACAGGGAAACGTCGCATCTGTCAGCAATCTCGTTTACCTGACCTGACTTAAATATTGCCAAATGACTGCCGGATCACTGCAGTGTATTTCAGGCGGAAATTACAGCAGTCCGAGAAGCTGCGGCTTGGTTTTTGATTAATGCGGTAGATGGTAGCGCTATTGTACTATACATAGATAGTCAGGCAGCGATGAAAGCCTTGGAATCACCGACAGTACGATCCAAGTTGGTAAAGCAATGCCGCAGGTCTCTGAATGAGATCGCTGCCCGATGCGACGTTTTCCTGTCGAGTGGATGAGCTAGCAAAGGAAGGCGCAAGTCTGATAATGGAGGGGAACCGCCTGAATCCATAGAATCGATAAAATCTCACCTTGATACTGAAGCTAGAAGAATAGCTAATAGCAGGTGGACTAACATCAACACTTGTCGTCTGTCAAAACAGATCTGGCCCAACCTGGGTTTGCGGAGAACGGGAGGACTTCTGTCCGTGAATGGGAAGATTGGGTGTTCCCTCTAAAGATTTTTGTAGAAGCTGCAGAGACGAAGAGGAGGAAGAAACAACTACACATCTTCTTTGCTCCTGCCCTATCAAGGCTAAGGAGGAAAATCCTAGGAGAGTACTTCTTCGATGACCACAATGACCTAGCTAGACTCGACATCCTTAAAATTAAGAATTTGTAAGTGGGTCTAATTGGTTCTGCACTTACTGGGGCACAGGATAGGGTTAACACCGCTACGGTTACCCAGAACTTCAACTTCATTCTCCTTCCCCTAAGGAAATTACACATGTGAGGTCTCTGATGCTGGCCACCCGGTTTTCTACGTGGTACCACAATGAGACTTGTCTTGGCCTAAGTGTGTTCCTGCTTAGTAGGGACAGCCACTCACACTAACGTAACCTAACCTAACTGTATGACGCTCTCGAGCACAAGTTTATACATAGCACAAACTGGAAGCGTTGAACTGGTTGCAAAGTGTGTAGCAAGCAGATTGGCCTTGTCTAAGTAGTTGCCATTCTAAATGAGCGTTGGGATCGGTGACAAAGCAGAATTCTTTATATTTTTCACGAATGACCGAAACTATGCTTGGTTTTCCTCAAATAGATTGGCATTATAAAATCAAAACTTACCTTTCTGCTCGTTTTTACGTGACGAGTTATATGATCACGGAAGAGACAATTTGGCCCCTGTTGATATATTCAATGGTCCGTTCCTCGATGGCCATTTTTTTTCAAAACAGATGCGCTAGAACATCTTTCTGTACTTCCGCAGAAGTCGGACAATTGCAAAAGGCCTCTATTTGCTCTCAGGCATTCAAAATGTCTAAAAACAACTAAATTCGTGTGACGCAACATACGGATGATCCCTAATTTAACTCTCATTATAGAAATTCGCGAAAAGTGAAATGCAAAACTTGTGTGATCGATCCATTTCCACTGAAAAAAACAAAAACCAACTTCAAATAATCTTCCCATTTACAGAAAACACAAATAATATTGAACAACCAAAATGTAATAATTAAAATAATAAAACCAGGATAATGTTTTGTTTATATGTTGTCTTAGTTTGACTTTGTATATATTTTATAACGGTTCTTTGTTTAATTTAAAATATAAAATAAAATAGAAATTATTGTCTAAATAATCTACAATTGACGACAAGACAAATTAACTATAAATTAAATAAAATAAAATAAAATTACAAATTAAAAAAGGATCAAAATAAACTAATGGTAAAAGGTATTTAAAAAAAAAATCAGTTTATCGCTCGAAACTTTTGTTGTGTTAAAATATTTTCTAAAAAAAAAGGAAAATGAAATAAAATCAAAACTACCACTATAAGTAATTAAAACTTTTTTCCATTCTCTTTATTATCATCTCAATATTTATAGTAGTTATTATCAATGTTTTTATTTTCAGTAGCGATTTTTGTTTTTTTTTTTGTTTGCTTTCATTTATATTAATTTATAAAACACTATTTATAATCATTATACCATCATATAGTCTACACAATTTAATTTAGTTTTATTCTTTCCTTTTTATACTTATTTGCTTACAATTTTCTTTATTCTTTTTGTCTTTCAAACTAAAATTTAATTGTATAGTAAGGATTTAAAAAAAAAAAACAAAAAATGAAATCGAAACAACGAAATAAAAGTACCTATTCTGTATTTATAATTGTACACTAAATATTAATTTCAATTTAAATACATATTACATTTTACTAGGTAGTTTTTTTTTTCTTGTTTATTTTGAGTTTATTTGCTTTTAAAGTTTCAACCTTAAAACTCTAATTTACGCTTAGTAATAGTATATTTTTGTTTTCATAATTAAATTGTTTAAATTTCCTACGAGCTAAGAACTTACTTGACTAATTCGATATTTGCTTATTTTTCTTTTTTTTCCTTCTTGTTTTTAATTTAATAAACTTGGTTTTTTTTTGTTTTTCTTTTTGCGAATTATGTTTTGTTTAATAAATTATTTAATAACATATGTTTTGTTTGATGTTTTCTTTTATCTTTCTTTGACTTAAATACTATTTACCCTTACTAAAAATTACGTAGTTAAGATAATTTTTATTTTTTTTGTCCACATTTTGATAAAAATTGTTCGGGCCCTTTGCTTTTAAGTTTGAAAAATGTTCACGTTAAACTATGAATATAAAATTCTGATTTATTTTTTTTTTATTGCGTTTTGTTTTTTTGTAAGAAATATGTGAATAAGTTGAAAGTATGTGTTCTTTTTTTTTATACAATTTACGAGTAAACAACTTGAAATAGTAAGTTTAGTTTTAAAAATACATTTAAATTTTTTTGTTAAGTATGTATATTATTTTGTTTTTTTTATTTTTTATAGTGAAATCATGAAACGTATTTCTGATTCCAATATTTACAAGATTATGGGTATTTCCGTTTTGGTATGGTTTATTATTTAAAACATTTTTAAGTGTCCCTTGGGTATAGAAGGATTCGGTTTTTGTTTTCTGTTTTGCAAAGTTTTTTTATTTTTTTTGGATTTTGATATTCAATGGTTTATAAAAATATAAAATAGAGTCACGTGTAAAATACATATTTACATTTATATAATTGGACTTGTTACTTGTGAAAATGTATCAGAAGCCGCAACATTTTTGAATGTGTTTACGAGAGTTGGTTGCTTTTTTTCTCAGTCTTAATCGAGGGTCTTGGGTATGTAAGGAGGATTTTGTTTGTTTTTAAAATCAATATGAACTTAAAAATCTAAATAAAAGACCTACTGTCTTAGTAAAAAGTATAAGGTCTATGCATCCCAGTAAAAAAAAAAACATTCATAAGTGGATTTTTTGGAAACAAATTTCTCAAACATCCTCGCACAGCGCATTAATGTACATAAATACTAGTTTTCTCATAATTGCCTTATTCCTAAGCAAGTGCTACCTTCACAAGGATTGTGTTTTCTGACAGTAAACGAGTGAAATTGTAAGAAAATGGCAGAAACAAAAGGAAAAAGGTCACAAATTGTCCATTTACATTCTTAAACCGTCTCTCAAGTTACTATAGCAAAACCAATAAACCGTTCACATTGTGCTGTTCAAAATACAGTCAAACACAGGAAAACATAAAGATCATTTTCAGAACAGTCGCATCAACAGTCATCAATACAGTAATCGAGTTTTTCCCAAATACAGGGTAGACCTGACGACATGTATAGTGGCAAGATTCCTCATCGTCAAACAGAACACAACTCAGATCAATGGAGGGACTTCTTGCAGGACTAGCTGATAGGCAATTTGCAAAAACTGCGAGGCAGAGGAGGAGTACCTGCAACACTATGCCAATGATTACTGGGTTATATGTGAATACCAGATCTAAAGTAACTAGACAGCAAAATGATCGGTGACATCCTGGAGTTTGTTAAGAATTTCTTGACCTTACACAGCAGCATTAATCACACCATACGTTCCCTATCACCAAGCCACATACAACTTTTTCCAACAGTCATCTCAGGGGAATTGGGCCCAACCTAAGAGCTATCTCACTCTCCGCAATCAACCAACCAAGCAACATCCTCGGTTGACTATTAGAAGAAAGTTGTGAGAAGCAGGCCTTAAAGATTTCAAGACCAACGTTTTCCAATCGTGTCCAAAAACGGTGACATGAGTAATTGTTTGGTCAGATGAATCTAATTTTGAAATAAATTTCATGAGGTCTTGGTCGTTAAAAAATTAATTTTCAATAATTCGAGTCTTGCAGATACGAAATATGAAATTACCAAACAAAAACAAATATTTAGCACAACAGTTCGAAGAGAACCAATGCCTAGCTTCTCGCAACTACTCATGTTTTGGTTGCTGATGATGCCGCCAAAAATAGTTTGGGTATTTTTCTAACTCGAATCTGTATCGGTCTAACCACTGATCCACGGTGACCACGAATAAGTCCCAAGACTAAGGAAAGTGAAAGAACGTCTCGAGAAATGTAACCACAACAAAAGAACCTATTATACATTCTAACAAGCTTCCTTCATTGTGGACTCAAACGACAGAATCTGCTTAAATGCAGAGGGAACTCTATCACAGCTCCTTAAGGATTTTGGAGTACACCACAAAAGAAGGGCATCGGCTCTCAAAAACTGAATTTCCATCGTTCAATTCCAGCCAGATTCTTCGATTACTTAAGGCAATTGAATTGGAGGACCTCATCTCATCTCATCGACCTACACAAATTCGGCGAAGCACAATAGGTTGCTTAACATGAGCTCACTTATTCGTCAGTCTTTGTGAAGGTAGTTTTAACAGGCTTATCACACTAAATCTTAAAAGAGCACACATTGCCACCAAGCGTCGTGGTTGACGTCTATTGATTAGTACTTACCGAAAAACGTTGTTTCACGCTGGAATATGTCAACAAAGGACTGATGTACTTATCACCTTTTTGAGACATGGACATAAATGCTTCTCCCATGTCTAAAAAGGTTTAAGCAAGCCAACTTTTATCAGAGGTAGAACATCTGTTCTTTCAATCAATGGAAAACGAGATGAGCTGGACGGAATATAAGTGCCCGAGAACGCAGTGAGATGCTTGAGACAACCATAAGTGGAATGCAGATATCTATTGTGCAAAGCTTTGTGGAGCATCGTCCAAAAAAACAGAGTAAACTTAAGGAACGGTGAAGTCCAAAGCTACTGATCTCCTCCTCAGGAGATAGAGGGATGGAAATTTGTTCGTTCTCACAACAAGAATGTATTTTGATATCGCTGGTATTTATTGCAGTGGTGTTCTGGTTTTCAGACTCAAACTGAGACATGCATTGAATAGCGAATAGCCATCTGTTTCTCATTGACACCGAAACGAAACGCTAAGCACTAGAACAAATTAATCTGGATCGCAAAAAGGTTGGTTGCTCCCGCATTACATTGCATCAGACAAATTAAAGACTAATAATTTGGGCCGAGCTGAAAGGACACCAATACACAAAGGAGATACACAAGATGTAAAAAGTTGCTACCTCAAGCATAGAGGCCATAAGAAAACCCAAAATACATAAAATTATATAAACACAAGAATAATGACAAAAATAGGATAGAGAGAGAAATAAATTAAGTTACATACAACTATTTTGTTTTATTTTCAAAGACGTTCTTTCGATTCTCCTATTTAGAAAATTAAGTCAGGTCCAACAAAAAGTTAAAGTTAAAAAAAAAATAAAAAAAATTAAATAAAATAAATAATTATAAGAAAGCACTCCTTCCTTATACCCTGTTCCCTCGTTCTCACTTTCAAAGTGCAGCGGCATTGAATTCCATTATCACATTGGCAGCAGACATCTGTCAGGAGGTCATAATCGATTTCACAGCATCGTCCATTCCTGTTACACAACTAAAGTCACTCACTCCGGTGCTGGTTGCAACGATATCCGTTCTACCACCAGCACTTCCGCCGGTGGTTGAGCCAGACATTACAGATGAAGTTGGAGAGTCTACCATCATGTTGCTGTTGTCGCCTGTGGCATTGGGTCCTCCACCGCTGATTAAACAATCAGAAGGATCCTGACCGCTTCCAGCCAGAGCACAATGTGAGTTAACGACCGCTGTGGCTTGGTGTTGGCTATGCTCGAGCATACTCTCACTGAGAAACGATCCCATTGAATGATCCAATGAGAATGTTAGCGAATCGCCCTCGCTGTTTTGAAGGTTAAGTATGCTATCGATAGCGTTCTGCACATGCCGACTGATGTCGTCATCAAAGTTCGACGAAAGGCTTCCACTACTGCCTCCACTTAGATTCGCTGTGCCAGTACCACCCATGCCCATCACAGCAGCATCTAATATTCCTGAGCCATGCATTTGTGAGTGATGCATCTGTTGGAGGTGGTGGCGATGGAATTGTGCATGCTGTTGCTGCTGTTGTTGCTGTTGATGAAGATTCAACATTTGCTGGAAGCCACCAGGGCCATTGTCACTATTGAGAGCAGCGTTATGTTGTTGTTGCATGTTGGCCGCATGCCGCATTATCTCACCAGTGGGATCGTGCAGGCTCAGTAAATCTGGATCTACAAGCTGTTGGTCATCTGACTTGGAACCTGCAGTGAAACACATTTTCTTCATCTCTTGATGTGTATGATCGAGAAGATCACCGTTCCATTGACGTTTACGTCCATCGGTTGCATCTGCTGCACCATTAACCATATGCTGTTGTTCCTGTGCAGTGCTGGACATGAATTCGTGAAATTGTGCCTCCATCGTTTGCATCCACTGGGGGTTATTGGACAATTGAATTTGATGCGTCTGCTGTTCCATGAAACTGCAAGAGCTTTGCTGTTGTTGAGTTCGGCGTGCAGCTGCTCCCTGGAGATAAGGTGAAGAACTTGCAGCTGGAGTGATTAAATCACTGTTCCAGTTGCGAGTTTTATCCACAGGGTTTCCAGATGATCCTCCTCCTCCAGCAGCCGCCGCATTGAAATGCTGAGGCGTGTTAATCGGGTTACAACTGGTAGCTGCCGCAGGTGATGGTGACTCACTGAAGAGCTCATCTAAGCCAGACTCCACCATATCCTGGGTAGTATCACCTTTGTCCACAACTGGTGATTCGCCAAACATTGCTTCCAATCTATTTTCCACAGACTTATTGCCCACTGATTCGGCATTGAAGAACTCTGACAGGTGCGGAAGGTGATGTGAGTGGTGGGTATTCTCTTGCTGGTGATCTTTTCCGTTTTCAAAGAGCTCCGATAAGTCCTTGGGACTTGTGGCATTCTCAAAAATATCAGCCAACTGAGTGGACGAACTTCCTTCCCGCGAATTTTGCTGTTGTAAAAGTTGCTGTTCGGA